>OY882875.1:39710410-40387541 GCA_963693515.1 Pipistrellus nathusii | reverse complement strand
AGAAGTCAGTGTGAGCCTGAGGGAGGCAGCAGGGCTGGGCTGCAGTGGGCGCTAATAACACCAGGGGGCGCTCAGGGCCAGCACTGGCCCCTCAGAACTACTGGAATGACTAAACTCAAGACTCACTAAACTCAAAAATCTGCCCCAAAGGCATGTGCAGGGATTGGCCAAAGAGAGTTTCCTTTACAACTTTGTTTATTCTTCATCATAAACAATAAAATACCCCAGACGGTTGCTCAGTGGCTAGAGCATCAGCCTGCAAACTGAAGGGTCCCAGGTTTTATTATGGTCCAGGGCATGTCCCTCTGTTGCAATGGCCTCCCCAGCCTGGGTCCTTGTCTGGGCTGGTGCAGGAGGCAACCAATCCATGTGTTTCTCTCACTCTGATGTCTCTCTTCCACCCTCTCTAAAATCAACGGAGAAATACCCTCTAGTGAGAATTTAATAAACCTATATTAATAAAAAGCCCGTGGCTTTCACACTGTCACGATATCACGACCAAAGGAGCCTGGGCTCTGCCATTGGGCGGGGCAGGACTCGAGCTACTGGTGGTGAAGAGCCATGAGCCCTAGAGGGTTAGGAGCAGCAGAGAGCTACCAGAGGCGGAGAGCAGGGCAAGAGCTCTGAGCAGCGATGGGCAGGGTGGCCAGCTGAGGCAAGCAGAAGCCATCTACTCATGCACGACGTGCTGCACACTCAGCCTCTGGGAAATAAATTAAAATAAAATCATGACTCTCCCAGAGCTCTGTTTAACCTGTTGCCACTGACAAGACATTCCTTGGATCCAGGCCTCAAAGAGCAGGGTGTTTCTACTCTGCAGTGACAGGCATGGGCAGGAGGTGGCCTAGCACAGAACCAGCAGACCCTCTGTGACCTCACCCACTGTGACCTCCCCAATGACCTCACCCACTGTGACCTCCTCCACTGTGACCTCACCCAACTGTGACCTCACCCACTGTGTCCTCACCTACTGTGACCTTCTCCACTGTGTCTTCATCCATTGTGTCCTCACCTGCTATGACCTCCCCCACAGTGACCTTTCCCACTGTAACCTCCCCCACTGTGACCTCCCCCACTGTGACCTCCCCCACTGTGACCTCCCCCACTGTGCCCTCCCCCACTGTGCCCTCACCCACTGTGCCCTCCCCCACTGTGCCCTCCCCCACTGTGCCCTCCCCCACTGTGTCCTCACCCACTGTGTCCTCACCCACTGTGTCCTCACCCACTGTGACCTCCCCCACGGTGCCCTCCCCCACGGTGCCCCCCCCCACGGTGCCCCCCCCCACTGTGCCCTCCCCCACTGTGCCCTCCCCCACTGTGACCTCCCCCACTGTGACCTCCCCCACTGTGACCTCCCCCACTGTGACCTCCCCCACTGTGCCCTCACCCACTGTGCCCTCCCCACTGTGCCCTCACACACTGTGCCCTCACACACTGTGCCCTCCCCCACTGTGACCTCCCCCACTGTGACCTCCCCCACTGTGCCCTCCCCCACTGTGCCCTCCCCCACTGTGCCCTCCCCCACTGTGACCTCCCCCACTGTGACCCGCCCCACTGTGACCTCCCCCACTGTGACCTCCCCCACTGTGCCCTCCCCCACTGTGCCCTCACACACTGTGGCATCACCTGCTGGCATGACCTGCATCCTCCTCCTCTTTCTCTCCGTCTTACTGCCTGGTCCCCACGCCCACTCTGGGGCTCCCTTTGGTCCCAGCCGTGGTTCGAGGGAGGAACAGGGAGGTCTGGGCTCTCACAGTTCCCTCTGGTCCAGGCTCCAGAGCCCTCTCTGGTCAAGCCTGAGTGGAAGGCAGCTCCATGCTTGGCCATGAAGGAGGCATGAAGGAGCCGAGGGGGTCCTCTCACCAAGAATTCATTGGCGGGAAGGAAGCAGAGATCTCTGCTCAGTCACCCCCTCTCACGGGTCCCCATGAGGTTCAAGGCCCCTCAGAGGCCTTGAGAATGCAGACCACCTCTATTTTTTAAAGCAATCCTGTTTCTTTTTAAGTGGTGGGCACAGGCAGCTTTCACCTGGACCAGCAGCCCGTGGCCTGAGGGGTGCACCCAGCCCCGAGTTCACCTTCACCCCCACCCTGAAGGCTGGGGCATGTCTGAGCTCTGGAGGCATGGCCCACTGGGCAGAGGGGCCCAGGCGCCAGCTCCAGGGTGAAGGTGCCTGGGCCCACCAGGTGCCATGCGGGGGAGGAAGCCACTCTTTCCCCAAGCGGGAGTAAAGGGGTCCAGGCAGGTTGATCTCCGGAGACACCCAGGCCACCCCGTGGTGCCCGCACCACCCGCACCGCCAGGTGCCCCAGATGGGAGACCTGGAGGTTAGTCACCGACCGGGGCCACCCTCCCAGCCTCAGCAGGTAGGGGACTGGGAGTGGGAACGGATGCTGGGCCCTCAGGCCCTCGTTGGCCGCACTGGGGACAGGGAGACTCCAACAGGGGCCCAGCCAGGGCCCAGCCAGGGCTCAACCAGGGCACAGCCAGGGGCACAGCCAGAGCTCAGCCAGGCCTCAGCCAGGGCCCAGCCAGGGCCCAGCCAGGGCCCAGCCAGGGCTCAGCCAGGGCACAGCCAGAACACAGCCAGGAGCACAACCAGGGGCACAGCCAGGGCTCAGCCAGGGCACAGCCAGGGCTCAGCCAGGGTTCAGCCAGGGCTCAGTGCCCAGGACACCGGCGGCCTGTGCAGAGCAGCCTCCTGACCAGGGAGGTTTGGGTCAGACCAGCCCCAGGCACCCCCCTTGAAACAGGATCTGGCCGGGCAGAGCTGGCCCACCTGGGGTGGGGATTCTGTAGGGACATGCTGACCCTGACACCTGGGAGTGGCACCCAGCACTGGGGAAAAGGGGGGTGAGCTGAGACAGGAGAGGAGGGAGCAGCGGGGCCCCTTATGCAGTCCTCCCCCGCAGTTTGGGAGGATTCAGCTGCACGGCCATCCCTGCTGGGGACCCACAGGAGACACCTCCTGCTCCTGACGTCAAACCTCCGCTCCTGCAGGCGCTGCAGCTGTAATGAAATGTCTTAAACTGACCACCAGGCAGTGCTGGGAACCACACCAGGTCCTGGGCCTGTGGTTCCTTTCCTGCCCCACCCCTAACCCCCACACCCCACCACCTTGGGGGACCTGGACACAGTCCCAGGGCAGGCTCCACCCCCTGAGACTAAAGAACAAAGGCGCCCACGTGGGACCCTGGGACCTGGGAAGGTGCCTCCAAGGTTCAGAGGAGGGAGGGGTTCAGAGGACTGAAGACCCAAGGAAAGAGGGGACACCCGGCAGGGCTCCAACATATTATGGAGGACTTGAGGGCAATGAATGCCAAAGCCACCCTGGGGTGCCCCCTAGACTGGTGCCCCCTAGCAGGCGGTGCTGCTGTGGGGCTCAGGTTGGGACTAGAAACAGGCAGGTGTCCCTCTGCAGAGGCCACACCACGGAGGGGCCTAGAGGATCAGCTCCTGCTTCAGGTCTGGGCCCAAGGGTTCAGGAGGCCACATGTCCCAGGAAGGACGCCTGGCCACCACAGCCTGCAGCACAGGGGGTGGAGCAGAAGGGAGGGGCCGAAGGCAGGGCACAAGGCCTCCCTGCACCTGGGCCTCCCTGGGCCTCCCTGCACCTGGGCCTCACCTGGGCACCCCTCAGGCCATGGGAGGCTGCTCCAGGGTAAAAGCTGCCTGTGCCCACCACTTAAAAAGAAATAGGATTACTTTAAAAAAAATAGAGTTGGTCTGGGCCTCCCTGCACCCGGGCTTCACCTGGGCCTCCCTGGGCCTGGGCCTCCCTGCTCCTGGGCCTCCCTGGGCCTCCCTGGGCCTCCCTGGGGCTTCCCCTGGGCCTCCCTGCTCCTGGGCCTCCCTGGGCCTGGGCCTCCCCTGGGTCTCCCTGCACCTGGGCCTCCCTGCACCTGGGCCTCCCTGGGCCTGGGCCTCCCCCGGGCCTCCCTGGGGCTTCCCCTGGGCCTCCCTGCACCTGGGCCTCCCTGGGCCTGGGCCTCCCCTGGGTCTCCCTGGGCCTGGGCCTCCCTGCTCCTGGGCCTCCCCCGGGCCTCCCTGGGGCTTCCCCTGGGCCTCCCTGCACCTGCTCCAAGTCCTGCCAGGCAGACAGAACTGAAGATGCATTGCAGATGGGCCGGCCTTGGGAGGGGGATAACCCAGGTCTCCATCACCAGAACGTACGACTCCAGGCGGAATTAGGGGGCAGCGCCTGCCCAGCAGAGGGGGCGGGAGAGGGTCAGGGAGAGGCTGGAAGTAGGGTCCAGGTGAAACGAGTCTGGGCCCTCCTCTCCGATGTCCCCAGGTCAGTGAGCACAATTCGATCCCAGAGGCCCAGGGTCGGCAGCAGCGGGAGCCAATTTCCAAGTGGGGGTCACCTGCTGGCCCCAGGAGGCCCAGATGCCCCACAGTCACCCCTACAGAGACTGGGGCAATTGGTCAACCAGAGGCCTTCACAACGGGGTTGGAGCTGAGGAGCCTCAAGACAGAGCTGGGCAGGGTCTCATCTCCCCGCCGGGCAAGGCCTCCCAGGTGCCCAGCCCTGCACCCATAGTCTCCCTGGGGCCTGCCTCGGGCCACAGGCCATCACAGATTCCGGGATCCTCCAGGGTAAGAGGGGGGCGAGAGGGAAAGGAGGGGGTGGCCCTGGGTCACTGTTAAGCTTACTGCTCTGGGTTGGCTGTCACAGCACAGTGGCACAGTGCCCACCACACCCCACAGGAGCCCCTTCTGAGGAAGCTAAGGCCGCCTTGGGGCAAGACCCTCACTTCACCCGGCAACTAGCACCACCCTGGCTGCGTTCCTCAGCACCCACCCTCCCCATGGCCTCAGTCTCCGAGCTCACCCACAGCTACTCAGCCCTCATCCTGAGGACGTGATGATGACAGAAGACCAGGCGCTCACTAAAGCAGCTGGAGTGAGTGTTGAACCTTCCTGGCCAGGCTTGTTTGCAAAGGCTCTGGCCAAGGTCAACATTGGGAGTCTCATCTGCAATGTGGGGGCCGGTGGACCGGCCCCTGCAGCCGGTGCTGCCCCAGCTGAGGAGAAAGTGGAAGCCAAGAAAGAAGAATCTGAGGCGTCTATCATGACATGGGCTTTGGGCTTTTGGACTAAACTGGCTCTTTTGTAACACTTCCAATAAAAGCTGACCTCTGTTGCAAAAACAAATAAAAAACCTGCTGGAGCTGGGCTTGCCTGCGCTTTGCCCACAGGGGCACCGTCCCTGGATTTTGAATGGGGCCCCATCACCATGGGCATGGTGGTACCACAGTGGTGTAGCCCGAAGCACAAACCCTCGGGGCAGCAGACGCAGTGAGCGCCCCCTCGGCTCCCCCACAGCCCCGTCCTGCCAGCTCCATGGACCTTGAGACCCATGGTCCCCACATGGAGGGCCCACCAGACCCCTGGGCCGGGGCCTCCACAGGGCAGCGCCTCCGACAACACACAGGAGCTTTTTGCCAAGGCTCATGCCACCGTGCAATCCTGGATACCAGTACCACGGTGACAAACCTGCCACCACAAACCCAGCCATGCAGCCAGGCCCTCAGGCCGCCAGGGGCCGCTCCCAGGGTCGTAGCCCTGACCCTAGGCCTCTGGGCCACTTCCACCTGCTGCCAGGGCCTCAGAGGGCTGCTCTTCCCAGACCCCACAGGCTGCTGCAAGTTCAACACCAGTAAGAAGGTCAGAGCTGCCCTCGGCAGACCGTCTGAGCTGAGGCTCCAACAGGCAGGGCCCCAGGCACCCTCAGGGGGCTGAGGGAGAACTGGGCCTACTCTCGGCTCTGCACGGTCAGCTCACCCCTGAGCCAGGCGGGCAGGGCCCTGGATGGGGGCAGTTCCCAGCCTCTGGGGTCCAGGAGGGGGGACTGCTCCTGGCATGGCCTGTGGGGTCCCAGGGTCTCTCCCCCCGGGGGAAGGGCTACCTGCCAGGTGCTTGGCCTCCGTGTGTCTCAGACACCAGGTCGAAATCCAACCTCTGGGACTTGCCTCCAGGGAAAGCCCTTCCCTCTGAGGGGTCGGCCACCCCACCCAGCGGCAGGGGCATCCACTCCGCCCTCTGAGCTGGGTGCAGGTTCCTGGTGGAGGACTCCGCCCGGGGCCTGACCGTGTCTTCAGCCCGGGGGCCACCCCCACTCTGCACAGCTCAGAATCCCGCTCACCTGCCCGCCCTCTGCACGTTCGGACCTTGTCCACATCCAGGCTTTGGCCCAGGGGCCACCCACCAGTGGGCCTTCCTGGGAGGGAGGCTTTGGATGTAGGATGTGACCGAGGGTTTGTACTCCATGACATACAGAACTGGCCACAGAGCTGAAGCCAAATCCTTCCAGAAGGGCAGCCTGGGTCGGACACCCCATCCCCTCGCAGGACCTGCCGCTAACCCCAGGGCAGCAGCTCTGGACAGGCGGGGGGACAGTGCCTCCAGCCCAGCCTCCACCTTCCTCCTCCCTGTCCCCTGCTCAAGCTGAAACCTGCCCCCAGGGCTCCTCCCAGGGCAGACAGGGGCCCAGGCCAGCCCTTGCGGTAGCCTAGCTCTTCCTGTGACAGACAGATGGTCCCCCATCCAAAGACCCATGGACCCTGGACCCTGGACACCAGGGGCAGACTAGATGCCTACTGAGCCCCAGCTCAGCCCAGGCCGCCACAGGCAGGTCCCAGCAGCCTGGCCTGGTCGCCAGGCACCATCCGCACCTGGGTCAGCGGCGTGAGCCCCACCAGTGCCACAGGCCCGGAATCTCCATATTTCATTTGCCCAGCTCCCCCTGGACCGAGGCCTGGGGCGTTCACCCTGAGCAGACCCAGGTGTCCTGAGCACTGACTCCTCACCCCCCCGGGGCCAGGCCATATTGTCTCGGCCTCTGTCACTGTGGGTACTGGAGTAGATCCACAGTGACTCAGCCTGTGCTCAGAACCCGTCCGCCTGCCTGGCACCCTTCCCTGCCCGGGACGGCCGTCCTCCTGTCATAGGAGACGGTGACCTCGCTGGGGCTCTGAGCAGACACAGGAAGCTGCAGGGAGAGAGGTCACTGCTACCTCCCTGGTGTCCAGTGCCAGTGCCCAGGGCAGCGCTGACCAGGCCTCTAAGTGCCCACCCCTCCTGCTCAGGCCCTGCCGGTGAGGCCCTTCTCAAATCCCACACCCCATCCAGAGGCCAGGGCACAGGATGGAGCTCAGGCCGAGTGCCCTCCAGGGCCCAGCCTCACCTCCTTCCCCCACTGCCCACTCCTCCTCTTTCCACTGGACAGGGACAGGGACATTCCAGGACCCCTTGGTGGGGGAGGGCGTGCAGAGGATCTGGAGCTGAGCTGTTCACCCAAGAGCACCGTGACCCCACCCACTTTTCCACCAACCTCAGGGTGCTGTCCCGGCTCGCAAGTCCAGCTCCCTCCTGTGCAGCTGCCAGCAGGGCAGCTGAGTGTGGGCAGTGTCTAGGTGCAGGGCAGGGGCCTGGCAGCTGCAGGAGGAGGAGCTCATCTGAGGATCCCATGCCCCGCCCACCTGCCCTCCCAGGGGAGGCAGATTCCACAGGGACCTTCTGGAGGGTGAATACCCCCACAGCTCAGGCCAGATCTAACAGCTTCTCCATGAGCCTCTGCTCCTCGGGGATCCCCTCCCTCCCACAGCGCCCCCAGTGACACCCTGCACCAAACGGCTCAAGCTGCCCCTTTGATCCAGGGCTTCTCTGCGCAGAGCCCACGGGCCATGGGCTCCTTCCCACAGGGGCTCGGCTGGAAACCCCCCAAAGCCACAAGCTCCCGGGGCTCAGGAGTTGCATCCAGAGAGCAAGCACCCCACCCTGCCCCCCTCCAGACTGAAGAGCACAGGGTATGCTGAGCTCCCTCAGGCCAGGGGGTTTCTGGTCCTGCCTGTGTCACTGTGGTACAGTAGCAGCTGGGCCCACAGTGACATTTGCCCGGCCTGAAACCCTCGCCAGAACTAGCCCTGGGGCTCCAGGGTGCAGCGCCGCCCTTCCGACCAGGAGATGTCCTTGCGCTGCCCCCTCCTCCCAGGGGACAGCCAGAGCCTGAGGGGCTCTTGGGCCAGGACATGGGTCACCAGGTCCAGGCGGGGCCCCTACACCGCCTGGGACCCGGCAGAATTTGTGCGGGCCTCAGGCAGTGTGGGTATAACTATGGGGTTCACAGTGCCACAGGCCACTCTTAAAACCTGCCCGTTGCCCCCCAGAGCCCACCTTGGCGGGCCCAGCCCTGCCCACAGGAGGCCACGCCCGGAAGCCCACCCCCAGTGTAGAGGCCAGGCCGGGCCGGCCGGAGGATTCTGAGTGGCCCTGAGTCACTGTGGATCTACGGGAGCTACCACAATGATACAGGCTGTGGCTAAAACCGTCCCATGGCCTTCGGGAACCAGCCGGGGTCAGAGGGCGAGCCCGGCTCCCAGCCAGGCAGCCCCCGGCTCCACGGGTAGCCCCCACAGCCTGGGCACCCCTTGGTGTCCCGCTGCATGGTGAGCATGGGGGCTGGGCCGGTCAGTGGATGCCGCTCTGGGGACCCTGGCCAGAACTGACCTTTGAGGTGCCAGCAGACATGACCCCCCCCACCTGTGTCATCCAGAGCCAACAGCAGGAGCACAGACACCCCAGGCTCGGGAGCCACACCCAGGAGGCCCGGAGCTCCACTGGCCCCATGCCCACCAGGACCCAGACCCTCCCCCTCGTCCTCCAGCTATGATCTTCCCAGGCCCAGCTGGGCAGTTGCTTACGAGTCTCTGCTCTTTCAGAAAGCCAGGCAGGTGGCCAGTGCAGAAGCTGACGGTCAGCAGTCAGCAGAGCCGACCACCCTTCCCTCATGAGGGACGGTCACCCAGGGGATGTCCTCCACGAAGCTCCCAGGACACAGCCCTTCCAGCGTCCTCACAGGGCCTCTGTCCTGGCCCTGGGAGCTTGGCCATACAGGGCAGCTGGTGCCCCAGTGCACATCTGGGCTGCAGAAGCCTGTACCCACCGCTCCACAGGTGAGCTCCTAAGAGCAGCCCGTCCCAGAGGGTCCAGCCCCAAGCAGCTCCCTTCCCAGCCACAGGCACCTGGCACCCAGGTCCCAGGGGTGAAACAGGCAGCCCCAGACAGCTGTTGCCCAGCGGTGACCCGGACACTGAGGGGGGCCGCCAGCAGGCAGGAAGCAGATAAGCTCCTGGCCAACTCAGTCTCCAAACCACCAACCCTGAAGCCCCTTCCTGCCCCCACCACTCCCCACACTCAGCCTGAGAGGTTTCACACGCTTCTCCATGGAGCTGCCGTCGCTCTGAGTGGATGTCTCTGCAGTTTGTTTGCTTCTTCTGGTCAATAACATGTTTCTTCATCCCCTCCCAATGCGGCAAAGCTTCGTTCATCCACACACTCCTTCCTCAGAGGGCCTGAGCCAGGCCGGCCCTGGATGTGACCACGTGAGGCCCCGAGGGAGCCAAGGGCAGGCATGGAGAGTGGGTCACCTGGTCCAGTCCAGTCTGGGTCAGTCAGGGTGGTTTCCTGGAGGAGGCATCACTTTAGCTGCAGTTGGAGTGAAGGAGCCTCCAGGTTTGTGATGCCCTGGCTCTGTGGGGACTGGAGACTTAGCTGGACGAAGGTCTGGGGTTCCTGGAGACCTGCCCTGGCACGCAGGAACCAGTCGGAGGGGGCAAAGGGCATGGAAGGCCCTGGGACACCAGAAGGTCGTGAGACACAAGCCCTCTCAGAATCCCTAAGCTCAGTACATTGCAGTTCAATGCCGAGTGTCATTGGGGAATATCCTCAAGACGCAGATGCAGCAGTTCTAGGGGGTGGCCCAGGCCTGCTGATGCCAATCATCCTGAAGGGCATGATGGGGTGGGGGACCCCAGGAAGCCCCTCGCACAGTCACTCCAGCCTCAGCCCAGCCCCCAGCTGGGCCTGGACAAGGATGCTGTCTCTGCCAGGATGCTTTGCTCAGATCGGACAGCATGGCAGGAAGAGGCTGCATGGGCACCATGCCCCACTCCCTCCACCATTGGACAGCCCACCTCACCATCTGCCCACGTGTCCCTTACGGAGACCCCATAGCCACCCCAAGGGCCTGGGTGGACTTTCTGTTGCCTCTTCCGTCCTGCCTAAGAGCCCAGCCTCCCTGGGAGCCTCAGCCTCAAAAGTGACACAGGCACACTCACACTCCTCACACTCACACTCCTCACACACACTCCTCACAATCCTGCACACCACATCCACATTCACACTTCTCAGACTTCTCACACTCACATTACTCATACTTCTCACACTTCTCACACTCCTCACACTCACACTCCTCACACTTCTCACACTCACTCTCTTCACACTCAGACTCATGCTCCTATACTCACACTCCTCACACTCACACTCCTCACTCTTCTCACACTCACACTCCTTACACTTTTTACATTCACATTCCTCATGCTCCTCACACACATACACATCACACAGAGAGCACCTGCCTTCCTGGTTGCGACCTTCATCTGTGGAAGGTGCATCCTCTCCCCAATCCCTGTCACCTGATGGACACCTTCAGGTCCTTGGCCCTCTCCCTCCAGCCCCTTCTCCCAGGCCAATCTCTGGGCTCCTCTGCACCCACTGCTCCCCCCCAGAATCGCTGTTTGCAGTACCTACCCTTTGCCTGCCCTCCTCTCTTTCCAGTTCATTCCCATGCAGCATCCATGTCCCTCAACTCCTCTCCCTGACATTTTGAATTGGCAGCCATAGGCTGAAGTGGGCTATGGACTTACAGCTCCTGCTCCAACCCTCTCTGGCAGACTATCTATCCAAGTGCCCCAGAACCCCTGGTCAACACACCCTTCACACACAGCCATGAGTGCCCCTGCCACCCATGTCTGCCCAGTGAGATGTGAGTGGGGCCAGCAGGTGGGGCATCCAAAGTGTGACTTGCCATTTGCTGCCTGTCCACCCTGTGCTCTCCTGCGAAGGACAACAGACCACATCGCTGGCCAGCCGCAAGGAGGGGCAGTCAGAGACACAGAGCCAATGTTCCCCGACCTGGTTCAAAACAGCATCTCAGAAATTTCTTTAAATTACCAGAAAAACACACCCCCAAGCAATCAATAGCAAATATATTTTATTTGAGTCACTGGACTTTAAAGCAAATGGCACCTAAGCAAGAAATCCAGGTCATTTATAAGACAGGAATGAGTCTGGCCTGATTTCTAAAACCAAAACCAAAACCAAAACCTTTACCAATGCCTATAAAGCACGTTGAGACAAAATGTGAACCAAGAACTTCATGCTCTATTCAGCGTTCAAATACACCACTCATGTGAACATGGGAATTGGCTCCATGTGCTTCCTTACTGAGCTACGGTATTTACACTCATATGTATTAATATTTCATTATAATGTAAGTTTACTTTTAATAACCTACATATACATATTGAATATTGAATATGGGTGCATATTTGTACATGTGTATACATACATAGTCAGATTAATACAGACTATTGGAAATAAAAGTATTTCCTTGAATAAAGATAAACTTTATGCAACAAAGATAGAAGTGGAAATATTCCGCCGAAACTGGTTTGGCTCAATGGATAGAGCGTTGGCTTGGGGACCGAAGGGTCCTGGGTTTGATTCCGGTCAAGGGCATGTATCTTGGTGGCAGGCATATCCCCGGTAGGGGGTGTGCAGGAGGCAGCTGATCGATGACTCTCTCTCATCAATGTTTCTAACTCTCTATCTCTTTCCCTTCCTCTCTGTACAAAATCAATAAAATATATTTTTAAAAAATGTAAATATTCCAATACAAAGACACACCACATAGCATAAAACTTGGAGCCCACTGTGAGGCATATGAGAGTGTGGCAGAGAGATGTGTGCTCGAGGCAGATGAGGGCTGGGACTGGGGTATAGGAGCTGAGGATGGAGGATAAGAGTACAGAGTAAGGATGGAAGCTAAGGATGAGGAATGGGGAGTTAAGGATGAAGAATGGGGGCTAAGGATAAGTGATGGGGGCTGAAGATAAAAGATGGGTATTAAAGATGAAAAGAATGAGGGATGGAGACTAAGGATGAGGAATAAGGTTGAGGCTGAGGGATGGGGGCTAAGTCCCAATTGCTCATCCTTAGCCCCTATTTCTCTTCCTTAGCCTCCATCCCTCATCCCCCAGAGGGAAGGGGGCTAAGAATGCGATTTGGAGGCTAAGGATGAGGGATTGGGCCTAAGCATGAGGGCTGGAAACTAAGGAAGAGAAGGATGAGGGATGGAGGCTAAGGTGAAGGAAGGGAGTTAAGGATGATGGACAGAGGCTAAGGATGATGGATAAGGGCCAAAAATGAGAGATGGGGGCTAAGGATGAGAAGGATGAGGGATGGAGTCTAAAAATGAGGGGTGAGGCCTAAGAAGGAGGGATGGAGACAAAGGATAAGGGATGAGAGCTAAAGATGATGGATGGGGGCAGAGGAAGATAGATTGGGGCAAAGAATGATAAGGATGATAAGGATGAGAGGTGGGTCTAAGGATGAGGGATGGGGCTAAAAATAGGAGATGGAGGATAAGGATGAGGGATGGATAATAATAAGATATGAGAGCTAAGGCTGAGGGATGGGGGTTAAGAATGAGGGATGGGGCTAAGGAAGAGAGATGGGGTTAAGGATGAGGGATGGGGCAAAGGATGAGAGATGAGAGCTAAGGATAAGACAGGGGAGCTAAGGATGAGGGATGGGGGTAAGAATGAAGGATGGGAACCAATATTGAGGTATGATGGCTAAGGATGATGAATGGAGGCAAAGGATGAAGGATGGGGCTAAGGATGAGAGTTGAGGGCTAAGGATGGGGGATGGGGCAAAGGTTGAGGGATAGGGGATAAGAATGAGGGATTAGGGCTAAGGATGAGGGATGGAGGCTAAGGATGAGAAGGATAAAGGAAGGAGACTAAGAATGAGGGAAGGGGGCTGAAGAGGGGGATGGAGGCTAAGGATGAGGGGGGATTGGGCTAAGGATGAGGGATGGAGGCTAAGGAAGAGAAATAGGGCCTAAGGATGAGCAATTGGGACTTAGGATGAGGGGTGGAGCATAAGGATGAGGGATGGGACTAAGGATGAGGGTTTGGGGGGCTGAAGATGAGAGGTGGGGGCTAAGGATGAGGGATGGAGTTGAGCTGGAGGAAAGGGGCCAGCAGGGCAGGGTGGGCCCCTCCCCTCCCCCATCAGGCACAGAGGCTGGGGAGCCCAGCAGGTGCTTCCTGAAGGGTCAAGGACAGCCCCACCCTTTCTTCCTGAGCAGGAGGCAGGAGGCCCAGAGCAGAGGCCGCAGCAGGAAGAGCCTGCAGAGGGGCTGAGGCCTGAGGAGCTTCCCGTGGGCTGTAGCTGCCCCCAGAGCCTGGAGGTCTGGACTCCCATTCCCTCAGGACAGGGCAGACCGTACCTCCCCCATCACCACCCTCTTCCCCTGGGCTCAGAGGCCAGAACTGGACCTTCAACCTTGGCTGTCCCCCTCGCTGCATCTGCAGCTCCGCCTCAGGGGCCCCCTATCTCTCCAGACCTGGGATCCTGGGACCCTACTCTGCTGAGTCCTGGCAGTGCTGCCCAGGACCCTACTCTCCCTGACCCCGTGGGCACCCCGTGGTTCTGCTCACCATCCCATGGGCACCCTAACCTCTCTCAGCACAGGCTTTTCGTCCCGCACACCTGAGCTCAACCCAAATCCGTCCACACTAGACCAGGCAGAACCTTCTAGAGCAAGACTTTAAGCAAAGTCCAGGACATGTCCAGCCCCTCACGGGGCTTCGGGTCCCCTGTCAACACAGCCGCATCCAGCCACCTGAGCTCCCCAAACACCAGGCCAGCCTTGGGCCTCCACTTGGTGGTTCTTCTGCCTGAAGTGATACACATGTATGCTCACATACCCGATCATGTACACAGGCACACACACACACCCACTCATGTACATGTGCACACATGCACACGCAATGCACATGCATGTGTGCTCACATGCCCACTCATATGCAACTCAGTGTGTACAAATGCATAGATGTACACACATGTACATTTACATACTAGTGCACATGAGTACTCACGTGTACACCCATGCTCTCACTCTCTCACACACACAACGCACACAGGGGCTTCTCAACACACTGGGTTCTTACCTTCCCCCAGACAGTGGTCAGGGCACTATCTTGCCCTTCCAGACCTCAGGGCTGTGAGGTTGAAGCTGTGAGGCTGAGGCTGTGAGGCTGTGAGGCTGTGTCTATTCCCCCAACACAGCCTGCCCCTGGGCACACCTGCAGGCTGGCACCTGGCCCAGGCAGCCTGTGCCCTCCCTCCCATCCCGGGTACCCTGGTACCAGCTCATCTGACAGGAACTGATACCCTCCTCCCTCCCCTCCCTGTGGCCGGGAGTTGGGGGACAACAGCCTGCCAGGTGTTGGGAGGGATCCTCCCTGCACTACCCTCCTGAGACTACCTCCCCCACAAGGACCAGTCACCCCAGGGGACTAGGTGGGAACCACCCTGTGGGACACTGTCTCAGCAGCCTACCCCAGGATCCCGCACCTGTGGGGCAGCGAACAAGTAGAATTAACAAGATGCGGCCAGAGAGAGAAAGCAGCCTCTCAGCTGAGCCCCTGACAGACTGCCCCACAGATCAGAGATGGACTAGGGGTTCCATCAGCCCCCCAAACCTCCCAGGATGAGGCCTTTCTCCACTAAGAACAAAACAAATATGTGTGTGTGTGGGGGGGGGGGGGGGGAAGCAGGAGAGAGCCTCAGCGCAGCCTTGAATCTGCTCTTATTTTTAAGAAAAGGGAAAAGCAGGACTGGATGTTGGGGTCTCCTCTGCTCTGTGCCCTCCCATCCCAGCCTGGACCTCAGGGGGAGACCCATCTCCACCCACCTGCCCCACCCCAGCCTAGAGGTTTTGGCTAAGCTAGGGACCACAGTGCCAACTGGGGCACAGTGATTGACAGCTCTACAAAAACCCAGCCAGCTGCCGGGGCTCAGGGCTCAGGGTCAGGGGCTCTGGGGGCTGGGTGGGAGCATGAGATGGGGTGCCGTCCTAGTCAAGGGGCACAGTTGGGTGCCGGGGAGCAGCCAGGCAGGGTCGGTGGGATGAGCCTGGTGTCAGGAAGGAGGTCCAAACCCAGCCCTGGGGACAGGGGGAGGGAGGGAGCCTGGGCCCCGGGGGTGTGTCTGTGAGCAGAGAGCAGCCTGGTGTCTCCTGTGGCTCCTGAGGGACCCCAGGTGCTGCAGGAATTTCTGAGGCCACGGCTTGGGGCCACTCACTGTGCCTATGCTTACTTCGAGCACTGGGGCCCGGGCGCCCTGGTCACCATCTCCCCAGGTGAGTCTGGCGTCCACTGTCCCACGGGGACAGGGTGGGGCGGGAAGCAGGCTCAGGTGTGAGGAGCCAGAGGTCCCATCTGGTCTCAGGCCTGGGACAGGAGGGCGGGGTGCATTCTGTGGGACAGGAGGCTACACCACTTGGCCTGTCGCCCTCCCAACCCGGGGTCCCTGTGGTCCTGGGCAGGACAGCAGCCTGGCCGCTGGGGGCTGGGGCAGGTTTATGTCTGGGGGAACCGGGAACTGTGTCCCCATGTGATGTTTTCGATGTGTGGGGCCAGGGGACCCTGATCACCATCTCCTCAGGTAAGCTGGCTTCCTCTCTCCTCTGTCCCAGAAAGAACTTTCCAGAGATTCTCGGAGTGGCGGGGGGTGGGTGGGGGTGGGGGTGGGTAGGTGTGTGTGTGTGTGTGTGTGTGTGGTCTGTGGAGTTCCTAGGGGACTGCTCCTGAGGCCACTGGGGTCTCTGCTCTGCAGATGCCTCTCATGGGGACGGGTTTTTGCTGGGGAGGCTGAAGGGGCTGTGTCTGGAGGTGAGGAGACTTGAAGAGACGGGTTTCTGGGGTAGCCAGGGCCAGGCGGGGTGTGGGTGGTGGTGCAGTTTTTGTACACGGCCTCAAGGAGCCGGTGGCATTGTGGTGACTGGTTACTGGGGCCAGGGGACTCTGGTCACCGTCTCCTCAGGTAAGCCGGTTTCCTCTCTCCTCTGGGCCGGGAAAGGAATTTCCAGAGATTCTTGGGGTTGGGGATAGGGGAGTTCCTAGGGGACTGCTCCTGAGGCCACTGGGGTCTCCGCTCTGTAGATGCCTCTCATGGGGACGGGTCTTTGCAAAGGAGGCTGAGGGGGCTGTGTTCAGAGGCGAGGAGACTTGAAGAGACGGGTTTCTGGGGTGGTCAGGGCCTGGCGGTGTGTGGGTGGTGGGTGGTGGGTGGTGGTGCAGTTTTTGTATGTGGCCTCAGGCAGCCCGGGGCATAGTGGTGACTGCTCACTGGGGCCAGGGGACCCTGGTCACCATCTCCTCAGGTAAGCCGGCTTCCTCTCTCGTCTCTGTCCTGGGATTGTGTTTTGCTCTCTTAGGGGCCCTGCGGAGTCCCCACTGGGCAGCCCCGGAGGCCACTGCAGAAGGCCTCTCGTGGGGGACAGGGCAGTGGAGGGCAGAGGGGCTGTGTTCTCGGGTTTTGGAGTCCTGAGGAGACAGGCTTTGGAGGTTTTTGTACACTGCCTCAGGGAGCCCGAGGCAATGTGACAACTTTGACTACTGGGGCCAGGGCACCCTGGTCACCGTCTCCTCAGGTGAGTCCTCCCACCCCCTCTCTCCTCTCTCTCTCCTCTCTCTCTTGAAGGGTTTTTTATGCTTTTTTTGGGAAATGAGTGTGTCTGGGTCTCGGGTCCAGGAGGATGGGGACAGGCTGGGGACTGTGGCTCTCAGGTCAGAGGACGGTTCGGACCCGCTCTTCTGGGCTCTGGAGCCGGGGGTCTCTCTGGGTCTCAGCCTCCCTTGGCCTCCGGACCCTGTGGCCCCTCTGCCCTTCTGGGCACCATCTGAGGGGATGTGAGGCCCGAGGTTCTTGCCCGGGGCCTGGGCACGGTTGTCACAATGTGACAGGTGGTTTGAATACTGGGGCCAGGGCACCCCGGTCACCGTCTCCTCAGGTGAGTCCTGCACCGTGCCCACCGCAGCTGCCCTTGGGGAGGTCGGGCATCGGGTCTGGATATCGGGGACGCCAAGGTATTTTGGAGGTCAGGAAAGGGATCCGGAGAGAGGGTCCCCCAAGTGGGGCTGGAGACCGACCTCCCCTCTCCAAAGACAGTGACAGGAGACTGCAGGGCAGGTGGCAGCCCCGCCTGGCCAGCTGTGTGGCTCGGATTTCTGAGTCCCAATCAGGGCTGTCGGCTCATGGTCAGGGGCCCTGGAGGCTCCGGCAAAGCCGTGCTGGCGCCCCAGTTTTTGTGGGGTGAGGATGGAGATTGCACGGCTGTGATTACTATGGAATGGACTACTGGGGCCAAGGGACTCTGGTCACCGTCTCCTCAGGTAAGACCGATGCCCTTCTAGGGCCTTTTCTTCCTGCTCCTCTCGGTGGGTCTTTCTGGGCATCAGTGACCGGGGGGCCTGGGCAGGGCCTGCAAAGCCTCTTGATTTTTGGGCGCCTTTCGGAGACTGAAATAAAGGCTTGTCTGGGCGTCACTGAGCTCCTGAAAAAGGCTGCCAGCATGAAAGGCCATGCCGGGGCGAGAGGTCGGACTGGCTGAGGCACCTTCTCGCAGTCAGAACCGGGAGTTTACAGAACCAGGAGCAGGTGGCTCCGGGGGACACAGCTCTCGGATTGAGGAGGCGATTCCTGGGCTAGATTGGATTTTTTTCAAGTCCATTGCTCTTCTATAATTTAATTTAAAATGGCTAGATTGTGTTTAGACCTCTGTATTGGTGAGGAGGGCCGTGTGGCTGGATAAGGCTGAGGACCGAGGAAACACTTCGCTTACCGAGTTGAAAGACAGAGTTCAGAAAAGTGTGACTTTGTTTTACTTTATTTTTTAAAATATGTTTTTATTGACTTCAGAGAGGAGGAAGGGAGAGGGAGAGAGAGATAGAAACATCAATGATGAGAGAGAATCATGGATTGGCTGCCTCCTGCACACCCCAGTGGAGACAGAGCCCGCAACCAGGGTATGTGCCCTTGACCGGAATCAAAGCCGAGGCCCTTCAGTCCTCAGGCCAATGCTCTATCCACTGAGCCAAACAGGCCAGGGCAAGAAAAGTGTGACTTTGAAACTTGAGAGATTTTCAAGGACACTGAATTTGTAAAAATCTTATTTAATCAACAATCAGGAATTGCGTCTTTCAGGAGTGGATAGTGGTGCCAGTTTGGCCAGACACGGTGATGGAACCGTGGGCTGAGTTTTGACGAAGATAAATTACTTTTCACTGAGATGAGGTTGTTGGATGGAGGGGAGCCAGTGGCCGTGGGAGGGGCCGCGCACCTGCAGCCGGCGGCCGGAACCAGCCGGCCTGCCAGAGTCTATTTTCGGAAGCGAGAAAACACAGTTGACACATTTATAGCTTCTAGTTCTGAGACATGGTTTCGGACTTTTGCCCACAAACCTAACTGTGTTGCTGGAGCAAACAGCACCTGTGGCTGGGATGTGAGATAAGGCGAGGCGGGAACGAGGTTCCTCTTTCCACGTCTGGGTTTCCTTTTGGGACTTGGCTTGCCAGCGTCTTGTTTACACTAGTGTCCAAAGAGAGGCATGTGAGGTGGGCAACTGCCTAGGGGCCGTTAGCCTAGGGCCGGTGTCCTGTGTCAAATCTGCTGGCCTTACGAGGGGTAATTCGCAGTGCCCACGCCCCATGTCACAGGGACCCTCTGTGTGTGTGTGTTTTTTTTTGTTGTTTTTTTTTTAAGTTAGTGTTTTATTCCTGTGAGGAAGACACTTTGTGATTTTTGATAAAGTCGCCTTTGTTTCAGACCGATTTTCAAGTACGACCCTGAGGACAGAGGCCGGTGGAAAGTGTGGGATGGTCCTGGATTAGTTCAGTGAAACCTCGTAGTCAGTGGACTAAGAGGAAACCCATCAGGTCTCCAGGCAGAAAGGAACCGGGCATGTCAAGGCCTCGTTTGCACTTGAACTTGCTCCAGTGGAGGTGGAGGGTCTGAGAGCAGCCGAGCCCCAGGCCAGGAGGTGCAGCCCTGGCTTCCACCGCCAGCCTGCTACTCTCCTGAGTCCCCAGTGACTGAGTTCGAGTCCCGAGTGAGAGTAGAGGAGTTGGAGGAACTGCTGCAGGACAAAGGTCCCCTGCCCTCGGAATGAGGAGGCGATTCCTGGGCTAGATTGGATTTCTTTCAAATCCATTGCTCTTCTATAATTTAATTTAAAATGGCTAGATTGTGTTTAGACTTCTGTACTGGCGAGGAGGGCCCCGGCGTGTGAGTGAGCGGCAGGCGTGGTGAGAAGCCACCGCCGCCAGTGGGTTTGATAGCTTTGCCTCCACCTGAAGGGGAGCTTGGGCCATTGGTGCTCAGAGGGCTGGGTGGAGGCGCAGAGGGCTGGGTGTGTGACCCCCCCAAGCTGCCCCTGTGGGGGTCCCTCCCAGTCACCTCTCTCCAGAGAACCTTCCAGGGAAAAGTGGCCAGTGTGCCCTGTGGCCAGCTAGCTGCGGGCGGGTAGCTCAGATAAGCCCCCTCTGCTGTCTGTCCCTAAGTCATGAGTGCAGTTCCTGTTCTCGGGTCATGGCCGCGCGTTAGGAAGGTCCCACAACGTGTGCCGCCAAGCAGGGCTCTAATTGCGAGGTCAGAAAGATGCGTTTCCTGGCCATTCTGAGGGGTGATTTTTCTCGAGAGGGAACATGGTTAAAGCCGGAGACTGACAGTGGGGCATGGGCAGGGGAGACACTCTGCTGACCCAGAGCTCCCCAAGCCCTTCCAGATGTAGACTGACTTGAAGTGGGCAGAGTGTTTGACCGGCTGCTGGGGAGGGCAGTGATGAGTGCTGCTTGGGAGTCAGACGCCAGCAGGAGAGGGGCCCAGGGCTGGAAGCGGGCGTATCAGGGGCAAAAGGCAGGAAGAGGCCCTGGGAAGGAGCCAACCTGGCTGAGCCCAGCTGCATAGAAGTCCTGGGCGAGACGCTTCATCTGAGGTGAGCAGGTCGTGTGGCCTGAGCCTTCTGACCAGAACCGCCCAGCTGAGCAGGACTGCGCTGGGCTGTTCTGGGCGGCTGGAGCTGAGGTGGACTGTAGCAGTTTGAATTAAGCTTTCTGAGCTGAACAGAGCTGAGCTGGATGAGCTGGATGAGCTGGGCTAAGCTGGGCTGGGTGAACTGGGTGAGCTGAGCTGGGTGAGCTGGGTGAGCTGGGTGAGCTGAGTGAGCTGAGCTGGGTGAGCTGAGCTGGGTGAGCTGGGTGAGCTGGGTGAGCTGAGCTGGGTGAGCTGAGCTGGGTGAGCTGGGTGAGCTGAGCTGGGTGAGCTGGGTGAGCTGAGCTGGGTGAGCTGAGCTGGGTGAGCTGGGTGAGCTGAGCTGGGTGAGCTGGGTGAGCTGGGTGAGCTGAGCTGGGTGAGCTGGGTGAGCTGGGTGAGCTGAGCTGGGTGAGCTGAGCTGGGTGAGCTGAGCTGGGTGAGCTGGGTGAGCTGGGTGAGCTGAGCTGGGTGAGCTGAGCTGGGTGAGCTGGGTGAGCTGGGTGAGCTGAGCTGGGTGAGCTGAGCTGGGTGAGCTGGGTGAGCTGGGTGAGCTGAGCTGGGTGAGCTGAGCTGGGTGAGCTGGGTGAGCTGGGTGAGCTGAGCTGGGTGAGCTGAGCTGGATGAGCTGGGTGAGCTGGGTGAGCTGGGTGAATTGGGTGAGCTGGGTGAGCTGGGTGAGCTAGATGAGCTGGGTGAGCTGGGTGAGCTGAGCTGGGTGAGCTGGGTGAGCTGGGTGAGCTGAGCTGGGTGAGCTGGGTGAGCTGGGTGAGCTGAGCTGGGTGAGCTGGGTGAGCTGGGTGAGCTGAGCTGGGTGAGCTGGGTGAGCTGAGCTGGGTGAGCTGGGTGAGCTGGGTGAGCTGAGCTGGGTGAGCTGGGTGAGCTGGGTGAGCTAGATGAGCTGGGTGAGCTGGGTGAGCTGGGTGAGCTGGGTGAGCTGAACTGGGTGAGCGGAGTGAGTTAGGTGAGCTGGGTGAGCTGGATGAGCTGGGTGAGCTGGGTGAGCTGGGTGAGCTGGGTGAGCTAGATGAGCTGGGTGAGCTGGGTGAGCTGTACTGGGTGAGCTGAGCTGGGTGAGCTGGGTAAGCTGAGCTGGGTGAGCTGGGTGAGCTCGGTGAGCTGGGTGAGCTGAGCTAGATGAGCTGAGTTGGGTGAGCTGGGTGAGCTAGGTGAGCTGGGTGAGCTGAGCTGGGTGAGTGGAGTGAGTTAGGTGAGCTGGGTGAGCTGAGCTGGGTGAGTGGAGTGAGTTAGGTGAGCTGGGTGAGCTGGATGAGCTGGGTGAGCTGGGTGAGCTGGGTGATCTGAGTGAGCTGAGCTGGATGAGCTGAGCTTGGTGAGGTTGGTGAGCTGGGTGAGCTGGGTGAGCTGTACTAGGTGAGCTGAGCTGGGTGAGCAGGGTAAGCTGAGCTGGGTGAGCTGGGTGAGCTGGGTGAGCTGAGCTGGGTGAGCGGAGTGAGTTAGGTGAGCTGGGTGAGCTGAGCTGGGTGAGCTGAGCTGGGTGAGCTGGGTGAGCTGGGTGAGCTGAGTAAGCTGAGCTTGGTGAGCTGGTGAGCTGAGTAAGCTGAGCTGGGTGAGCTGGGTGAGCTGGATGAGCTAGATGAGCTGGGTGAGCTGGGTTAGCTGGGTGAGCTGAGCTGGGTGAGCTTCGTGAGCTGGGTGAGCTGAGCTGGGTGAGCTGGGTGAGCTGGGTGAGCTGAGCTGGGTGAGCTAAGCTGGGTTAGCTGAGCTGGGTGAGCTCGGTGAGCTGTACTGGGTGAGCCAAGCTGGGTGAGCTGGGTGAGCTGGGTGAACTGGGTGAGCTGGGTGAGTTGGGTGAGCTGTACTGGGTGAGCTGAGCTGGGTGAGTTGGGTGAGCTGTACTGGGTGAGCTGAGCTGGGTGAGCTCGGTGAGCTGTACTGGGTGAGCCAAGCTGGGTGAGCTGGGTGAGCTGGGTAAACTGGGTGAGCTGGGTGAGTTGGGTGAGCTGAGCTGGGTGAGCTGAGCTGGGTAGCTGGGCTGATCTGGGTAAGCCGGGTTGGGAAGAGCTGGGCTGGCTGGGTCCAGCACTAATGGTGGGTGAGTGGCTTCTCTCAGAGGAATTTGCTAGTTGCTTTGGCTGCATTAACTGGCTGGGCCACATGGGTCTCATGGGCTGAGCTGGCCATGCAAGCAAGCACGTTCTGCTGACCTGGTTGTGTTGTGTTGAGTTGAGTCTGTATTTGTCCCCCCCTCACACAACGTCCTTTGGCTCCCAGGACCCAAGGGCAGGATTCCATGTGGCAGAGCCGCGGCAGTGACGGCTGGGCCCGCAGGGGCCCTTCTCTCTCTGGCCGCTGCCAGGGGCTCCTGGGTGCTGGGCTGAGTGTGTGGCTGCAGTGGTCAGAGGGAAGGCTGCGCTGGTCTGGGCCTCGGTCATGTGAGCTGGGAACTGGGTGCACATGCTCCTGCATCTGGGGACAGAACGGCCGGGGGAGGAAGGGCCAGTCTTACTGCCCCAGCAAGAACTGCTCTCATCCTCCCAGATTCGGAGCTGGCTCCTGCGGGGTGGGGGCCATGGCAGCCTTTGCCAGGGCTCTGGCTGGCCATACTGCCTTTGCCAGGGCTCTGGCTGGCCATACTGCCTGCCCCACAGATGGCGAGGCCTGGGGGACCCTGTCGTCATGGGCTTGGCCTCAAGAGGCAACTGAGGGGCGACGGGCCTGACCCCTGACCTGCTGAGTCTGGAAACTCATCCTCTCATACCCCTTTCTCTTCTGTCCCGCTCGGGTCCTCAGAGAGCGCAGCTGCCCCCATTGTCTTCCCCCTCGTCTCCTGTGAGAACTCCCTGTCCGAGGAGCGCCTGGTGGCCATGGGCTGCCTGGCCAAGGACTTCCTGCCCAACTCCGTCACCTTCTCCTGGAGCTTTAAGAACACCAGCACCATCAGCACCGTCCAGAACTTCCCGTCGCTCCTGAGGGAGGGCAAGTACGAGGCTAGCTCACAGGTTCTCCTGCCCACGGCCGACATCCTCCAGGGCACGGATGAGTTCGTGACATGCAAGGTCAAACACCCCAATGGTGAAAAAGTATTGCAAGTGCCCCTCCAAGGTGAGCAGGCCTCTCCCTGGTGGGCGGGAGGGCAAGCGAGGGGGGCGGTGGCCTAGCTGACGCTGTCCCCTCCCCACAGTTAGTGTAGAGCAGCCCCCCCACGTGAACGTCTTCATCCCGCCCCGTGACTCCTTCACTGGCCCCGGCTCCCGCACATCCACGCTCATCTGCCAGGCCACGGGCTTCAGCCCCAAGAAGATCGCCGTGTCCTGGCTGAAGGAGGGGAAGCTGCTGACCTCTGGCTTCGTCACGGACAAACCAGAGGTCGAGCGCAGAGCCCGTCCCGTGACCTACAGGGTCACCAGCACGCTGACTGTCACCGAGAGCGACTGGCTGAGCCAGAGCGTGTTCACCTGCCAGGTGGAGCACCAGGCGCTCACCTTCCAGAAGAACGTGTCCTCCATGTGCGGCCCCAGTGAGTGGTCCTGCCCCGAGGGCCCCGGCAAAGCCCCCAGCACACAGGTGTCCACTAGGTCGGCAGACCTGCCCCAGACGGGGCAGGCGGCTCCCTGAGCCTTGGCTTCCCGTAGAGGCCAGGGGCCAGGAGGGGGTCCCCCAGGGTGGTTTGTCGGGCGAGGCCCCGTGTCCCCTCTGGCAGGACCCCAGGGCCCAGGAGAGGCTCCACCAAGTTGATGCCTTGGCCTGATTCCCCCTTGCCTGCCTCCCCACCTCCGCGACCCAGGTACATCCACCATCCGTGTCTTCACCATCCCCCCGACCTTCGCCAGCATCTTCCTTACCAAGGAGGCCACGCTGTCATGCCTGGTAACGGACCTGGCCACCTATGACAGCCTGCACATCTCCTGGACCCGCCAGAACGGCGAGGATGTGAAAACCCACACCAACATCTCTGAGAGCCACCCCAACGCCACCTTCAGTGCCACAGGAAAGGCCACGGTGTGCGTGGATGACTGGGAGAGGGGCGAGGAGTTCACCTGCACGGTGACCCACACGGACCTGCCCTCACCGCTGAAGCACACCATCTTCAGGCCCAAGGGTAGGTTGCCCCCTTTCACCACCCCAGTCCCTCCCACGCATGGCACCCAGGGCCTGGAGATCCCATGGCAGGCCTGGGAGCAAGAGGCACATGTGCACATGGACACAGGCACACATGTACAGGCGTGCAACATGCACATGGACACAGGCACACATGGACAGACACATACAGAGAAAACCATACACCCATGCGAAGATGTAAACACAGGCCCATGACACACAGATACCTGCACATTCGTGCACTAAGACACACAGACACACATGCCTTCTGCTCCCCCTGTTGTCAGGGAAGAGCCCCGCTGCCCTGACCTGAGCTCACCCTGTTCCCACAGATGTCAAAAAGCACATACCCGCGGTGTACGTGCAGCCACCCAGCCGGGAGCAGCTGAGCCTGCGGGAGTCGGCCTCGGTCACCTGCCTGGTGAAGGGCTTCTCGCCCCCAGACGTGTTTGTGCAGTGGCTGCAGAGAGGGCAGCCCGTGTCCTCCGACATGTATGTGACCAGCGCCCCAGTGCCCGAGCCCCAGGCCCCCGGCTTGTACTTCGTCCACAGTGTCCTGACCGTGAGCGAGGAGGACTGGAGTGCCGGGGAGACTTACACCTGCGTCGTGGCCCACGAGGCCCTGCCCTACTCGGTGACTGAGAGGACCGTGGACAAGTCCACCGGTAAACCCACCCTGTACAACGTGTCCCTGGTCATGTCTGACCTGGCCAGCACCTGCCACTGACCCCAGGCTGCCCCTCCAGGGCAGTCCCGGAGCCTTTGGCTGACCTGTCGCTGTGTGTGCATGTATGCAAACTGACTGTGTCAATGGGTGGGATCTTGCATTCTATAAAAACTAGAAATAAAAATGTCTGTTCAAAAGATGCTGGTCCGAGTGAGCAATGCTCTCGCCTGCTGGGGCCATGGCTGTGCTACCTCCACCCTGCAAACCACCGTCACCACTGCCCCCAACCCTGCCTCACTCACTGGCCTCCCACCTGCCTCTCAAAGCCCTGAGCCCCTACAGCAAGCATGACACACTCAAAGGCTCACACGGGCCAAATAAAAAAGGCCTGTGACTGTGGGCCACGAGTCTGACATGCTTGCCCTTCAGAGCTGCCCCAGCAGACAACACCAATGCTCACTGCTTCTCTACTGCTGCAATCGGCTCATGGGAGCCTGGGCATACAACATGTACATACACATGCATACAGAAACACATGAATATAGATACACAGGCAGTAGACATGGGCATACATGCACATGCCCATATGCAGAGACATGTGCAAACATGCACATAGACATGTGCCCAAATATGGACACACACAAAGGCATACATATACATGGACACAGGCACACAGAGACATACACACATGGAGATGGACATGAACATGGACACACATGCTATGGACATTGGCACAGAGACACATGCATACATGCACACATGCTATTGACTGGCACAGAGACACATGCATGCATGCTATGGACATTGGCACAGAGACACATGCATACATGCACAAATGCAGAGACACAAGCATGCACACAGGCATATGCCCGGATATGGATATAAACAAAGACACACATGCACTTGGACACCTATGCACACACAGACATAAACACAGACATGCTGTGTGCACATGTATGCAAAGACACAGACATATGGGTACATACTCATGCACACCTGCACAGGTGTTTACACAGACACACCTGTATGCACTGAAACACATGCAAAGATTTGGACACATCACACAGAGTCACGCATGCACATGGACATAGACACACATGCACAGACATACACACATGAATATAGACATATGCCATGGGTATGGATACACAGAGACATGCAAAGACATGGAAACATGCACACAGGCACACAAATACCCACACATTCATATACACAGACACATGCAGGCTCACACACACACATACATGGACACGTACACACAGAGGCACAAGTGCACATGGATATAAACACAGATGCAATGGACATGGGCATACTTGCACATGTACACATACACACATACAATGGCATAAACACACACTGAGAGGTACCTGCACACACATGCATACACACAGTTAATGTAATTCATACACACATGCACAGAGACACACATGAACACTCACACAGAGGGGAGTCATGCATGCACATGTGTACACTGACTCATGGACACATTTTCACAGACACATCCATGTACAGACATACATATGCATGTGCACACAGAGATATACACACACACTCGGTGCCTCTGCACCATGCTTGCTACACGGCTTCCTGCCCACTCTGCTTGTCCTCTGTCTCTGCTTGGAGGTGCAGCCAGCCAGACAGGACTCTGACCAGAGCTCCATCCCAGGCTCAGGGAGCCACCGGGCAGGTGGCTGCAGCCTCTGGGCGACCCCGGCCCAGTCCTGGCTGTTGATAAAGCAGCAGGCCCTGCACCCCCTATGAACAGAAGTAGTCGGTATGTCCAGGAGGCAGGGAGGCTGATCTGCGGGCTGTGCCCCACAAACACCTGGCCCTGGAACCTGATGGGGAAAGAGGCCGTCTGCAGCAGAGAGTGAGGGGCACAGGGGCCCGGGTGGGACTCGGTTCTCAGCAGATGGCACTGCCCCCCTTCGGGCTACCCTTTGGGGAACCTGGGCTCCAGACACCGCCTCCCATCTGTGTTGGGGCTCCAGAGCCCATTGTATGTGTCCATCTGTCCATCCAGCCTCACTCTGCCCAGAGCCTCAGGTGTCTGTCAGACCCCTTGATCCCAGAGATATAATTCCTTGTGGGTCAGACAACCCAGCCAGAGCCCCCACTGCTTCCTGCACTTGCCCTCCACTCTGAGGAAGAGAGTGAGAGTCCCATTGAGGAAGCAAGGAGGGTCCCTCAGGCCCAGGCCTGTGCCTGCCCCCACTCCCACCTCCAACCACTCCCAGCTTCATCACTGCAAGGGGCCCTGGCCGTACCCCCTCTAGGAGGCACTCCACTGGGTCACCCCATCCCAGCCCTGTGGCACCCATGTGTGTCTGTGAGCTGCTGTCACCCTGCACCCAGGGCTCTGCCCACCTCCCATCAGGCTGTCGGAGTGGTTCCGCTTCTGCTGCCACACTGCCCCGCCCCGCCCTGTCCTCCTGGAGCAGCACTGCCAGGGCCCGTGGAAGTGGGAGATGGGTGGCCTGGGAGGGGGTTTGGGGTGCAGCACTGAGCCCCTGGTTGTGTCCCTGCAGTGGGGGAGGTGAGCGCCGAGGAGGAGGGCTTCGAGAACCTCAACACCATGGCCTCCACCTTCATTGTCTTGTTCCTGCTCAGCCTCTTCTACAGCACAACCGTCACCCTGTTCAAGGTGGGCAGATGGGCGGGTGGGAGGGCTGGGGGTCCGGGCACCCAGACCCGCCCTGAGCAGTGCCTCACGCTGCCTCTGTCATCTGCAGGTGAAGTGATCCGCTGGGCAGGAGTGTGAACACAAGGAGATAGAACCGAGAGGGTGCCCGCTGCCTTGAACCCTGGCCCGGGGCTGCATGCTGGGCCCCTTGTACATAACCCTCCCCTCTCTCTCACTCCCCTACCCCCAAGTGCCTCCAGCTTCCAGCGCCAGGAAGCCGCTTCCCTGGACGCCCTCCGCCGAGCGCGGCAGGTGTCAACGCACAGTGTGTGCCCGTGTCGCCTTGAAATAAATACGTGCATGTTATCCTGTGACATTGCTTCACTCTGTTGTGTGAGCCTGATTCTGACGGCCGCGTGGGAAAGGGAGGTGCCCTCTGGCCAGGCAGCACTGGGGCAGATGAGCCTGAAGGACGAGGCTGAGCTGAGGGGACGCAGGCCTGGGCTCCCCAGCACCACATCCGCAGAGCTGGGCTTGGCCTCCCCATGGTCAGCAGGGCCTTGCCCGTGGCACTGGCAGGATGCGCCTCACTGCCTGTGGCTGTTCCTGGAAAGCCAGCCATGCCGTCTGTCCCACCCTCGCCGAGTGTCTGGGGGGTGCCCGGGGGACCCGTGTCGTCTAGAGTGTGCATGACCGGGAGGCAGGACAGCACGGAGGTGCCATCCATGCTGGGGCTAAAACGAGGCAGGTGGCAGCCGGGCCAGGGGCCACTTGGGTGGGAGGGGCGGAAGGCAGAGCCATGCACAGGGGACGTGGGGCGTGTGTTGGGGGCTCACTGGGCCTGGGGCACACAGCCGGGGGGCCAGAGGTCATGCAGTGCCCTGACCCTCTGTGGTGGCCTGGCCTGGGCAGAGGCAGCCAGGGGCAGGCAAGGCACACCCTGCAGGGCCAGGGTCTCCGGAGGGGCCAGGACAGAGCCACTGAGCCCAGCTCTGGGAGTGGAGGCACCACCTGGGCTCGGAGGACAGCAACAGACATGGGGTGTCCAGGCCTGAGTGTTTGCCTGGCCCTGCGGGTGACTGTCCACAGCAGAACTGGAAAAGGACGCGGGTCTGAGGGGAAGGCTCCCCTGGCCCGGGCTCCACGTGGACAGCTTCCAGGCTCCGGCTCCATTTCTGTTAAGTGAATTCCGTCCGGGCCCAGCCCACAGGCTAGGGGGACCCGAATAGGGCCCCAGGCAGCGCGAGGCTCACAGGACATGCGGCTCTTACACATATGGGTGGCCCTCAGGACAGCACCAGTGAGTGTCTACAGGGAAAGCAACACAGACCCTACGGCTTAACAACAGCAGTGTATCCTGCCCGGCTCTGGGTCAGATCAAGGTGAGGGCAAGGTGGGGTGGCCCCTGCGGCTGACCATGGCCTCCTTTCCCGCCTCCACACCTTCGTTCACTCTGCACTTCCACCACTGTGGCCTCATCCTGTGTGTGTGTCTGTCCCCAGCTCCCCTTCTCACAAATTTGCAGCCACACTGAATGGGGCCCAACCCAAGCCAGGGAACTCTTAACTCACTCATCATACCTCCATCATCCCAAAGAAGTTGCCTTCTGCAGGACTGTGGGAGAGGGTATAAATTGGGACACACAATTCAAGCAGCAGTAGTCTACCCGCTGACTCACCAAATTCATATGTTTCTTTCAGGCAGAATACCCCATCCCCACACCCCCACAGGTCTGACCCATCCAGCATCCCCTCTCAGTCCCCAATCTCAGCTAAACTAGGCAGGGTAGTCACGAAAGTGAGGAATCCTGGGACTGAGGGCTCCCAGCCACGGACTGTGGAATAGACTCAGGGTCTGCAGGCCGGACAGCCCCATGGCCAGCATTTCCATGCCAGAGGGAGGAGACGGAAGGAAGGGGAAGGAAAGGCCATGGCCCCAAGCAAGTTCCAGCCTGAAGGGCAAGCACCATTAGATGTTTTGTAATCGATTAAAGAGAGAAAGAGAGAAACTTTGATTTGTTGTTCCATTTACTGCTATGTTCATTGGTTGCTTTTGGTATGTGCCCTGACCAGGATGGAATCGTAACCTTTGGTGTATGGTGGTCACACTAACAAACAGCTACCTGGCCAGGGCCCAAACCCCATTCGATTTTGAGGCCCCAGAAGATTCCTCAGTCCACACTCTGCCCTTGGGGCCATCCCTCCAAGCAGGGCCTAAGTCCTCGGGCTCTTGTGGCAGTGGTGCCCCACCAACCACAGATGGCCTTCAGTCCCGGCAAGCCTGCTCCTCCTCCTGTTCCTCCTGCTCCTCCTGCTGCTCCTGCTGCTCCTGCTAGTGTTCCTGCTCCTCCTGCTGCTTCTGCTGCTCCTTCTCCTCCTTATTCTCCTCCTGTTGCTCCTCCTGCTGCTCCTGCTGCTCCTCCTGCTGCTCCTGCTGCTACTTCTTCTGCTCCTGCTGCTTCTGCTTCTCTTGCTGCTCCTCCTCCTGCTGCTGCTCTTCCTCCTTCTCCTGCTGCTGCTGCTCCTCCTCCTCCTCCTGCTATTGTTCCTCCTCCTGCTCCTCCTCTTCCTGCTGCTCCTTCTGCTCCTTCTCTTCCTCCTCGTCCTGCTCCTAATCATGTTCCCACACCTGCTCCTGCTCCAGTAAGACTCCCACAAGCTCTTCCTGATTAGTGCTGAGCCAATTGCTGAAACCAGGGAGTCAGGGGCATGACCCCTGACCTGCCCCTCTGCCCTGTTTTAGGAGCCTGCTCTCTCAACAAGCTGAGAATCTTCCAGACCCACCTGGCCTGGTCCCTCCGCATGACTCCTTCAGCTTCTCTCTCCTCACATCCTCACAGGGCAGCAGAAGAGGCTGTCAGCACTTTTCCCATGAGCCCTACTTTGCAAAAAACAGTAGAACAGAATTCAGCCACATCCTTGGTTCCTCCATAGGTCCTCCAGTCTCCAGTGCTCAGGTCCTGCTCTAGTTCAAGGCCTCCCCTCTTGGGCTCTGAATGTCGGCATTCCTGACCATGGGGACAGGCCTTTTCTCTAGCACCCCTTCCCTTCTAGGGCCCACACAGAATCACCTTCAATGCTCATTTTCTACCAGCCTGTCCACCAAATTTGGATTGTAGTAGTTTTTCTTTTTTAAATGCTTTTTTTACAAAATTTATTTGTAGTGTTAAGAGTATTACAAATGTCTCTACTTCTCCCCATTTGCACCCCTCCACCATGCTCCTGCCCCAGTCCCAGCCTTCACCTCATTACTGTCTGTGCCCATGGGTTATGTATATATGCATATAAGTTCTTGGGTTAATCTCTTCCCAAACTCTTCTCTCCAACTGCCTCTGAGATTTGTCAGTCAGTTCCATGATTACAGGGCTCTGGATCTATTTTATTCATCAATTTATGTTGTTCATTAGATTCCACATATAAGTGAGATCATGTTATATTTGTCTTCCTCTGACTAGCTTATTTTGATTAGCATAATACTCACCAGGGCCCTCCATGCTGTCTTAACAGGTATTAAATGCTTCTTTTTTGTAGCTGCATAATAAATAACACGTGGTGTAAATGGACCACTCATGTTTTTATCCACACTTGGGCATATGGGCTGTTTCCAGATCTTGGCTATTGTAAATAGTGTTACTGTGAACATGGGGTGCATCTATAATTTCTGAGTGGTGTTTTGGGTTCCTTAGGATATATTCCCAGAAGGGGGATTGCTGGGTCATAAGGCAGTTTAACTTTTAATTTTTTGAGAAAACTCCAAACTGTCAAATATTCATTAAGCATAATGGCTTGGGTCTATTTCTGGGGTCTCTGTTCTATTCCACCCATCTATATGCCTGTTCTTGTGCCAGTACCAGGCTGTTTTGATTACAGTGACCTTGTAGTATAGTTTGATATCTGGTATTGTGATCCCTCCAACTTTGTTCTTCATTCTCAAGATTGCTGTGGCTATTCAAGGTCTTTTTGTTGGTGTTCCATATAAATTTTTGAGTATTTTTTCTAGATCTGTGAACTATGCTGATTCCAGCATTATCAAAATTCCAACATCAGATAAATACACTACAGAGAAAAAACAATTATAGGCCAATATCTCTGATGAATATGGATGCTAAAATTCTCAACAAAATATCAGCAAATCAGATCCAGAAATACATTAAAAAGATCATCACCAAGTGGGATTTATTTCAGGGATACAAGGTTGGTACAATATTTGCAAGTTAATAAATATAGTACATCGCACAAACAAAATGAAGGATAAAATCACATGATAATATCAATAGACACAGAAAAAGCATGTTCACAGTGATTGCATGACTCTGTAGATCGCTTTGGATAGTTATGTACATTTTTAATGTTATTAGTTCTTCCAATCCATGAATATGGTATTTGCTTCCACTTGTTTGTATCTTCCTCTATTTCTTCTTTCAATCGCCTATAGTTTTCTGAGTACAGGTCTTGCACCTATTTGATTATATTTATTCCCAGATATCTTATTTATTTGTTGCAATATGGGATTATTATATAGGAATGTTGAACTCTCTGAGAATTCATTATTGGTGTATAAAAATGCCATTGATTTATGGATGTTAATTTTTTATCCTGCTTATTTTCTGAATTTATTTGATAAATCTAGTAGGTTTTTGGTGGAGTTTTTTTTAAAATGTATAATATCATATCTTCTGCAAATAATAAGAATTTCACTTCAAATTTGGATGCTTTTTATTTTTTCTTCTTGTCTGATTGCTATGGCTAGGACTTCCAGTACTATCCTATATAATAAAGAGGTAATATGCAAATTGACCCTCACACCTTCACAAATGGCTGCCTATGACCAGGCTGGAAGGGGGGTTAGTGGGGGATGACCAAATAACTGAACAAGCAGGCTGTGTAGGATGATCTAGTCGGCAGGGGGGTTAGTGAGGAGCAACCAAACTACTGAACAAGCAGGCTTTATGTCATGACCAGAGCGGCAGGAGGGTTAGTGAGGGACATCCAAACAACTGAACAGCAGGCTGTGTGGGGCGACAAGGCTGGCGGGGGCCAGGGGGTGGGACAGTTGGGGGTGACCAGGTTAGTGGGGAAGGGGGCAACCAGGCCAGCAGAGGGACAGTTGGGGATGATTAGGCTGGCAGGGGGGCAGTGAGGGGTGACCAGCTGGCAGAAAGAGGGCAGTTAGGGGCAACCAGGTTGGCGGAGTGAGGGGAGGGGATGGGGAGAGCAGTTAGGGGTGATCAGGCCAGAGGGGCGGGTAGTTAAGGGCAACCAACAGGCAGGCAAATGAGCAATTAGGTGCCAGCAGTCCAGGATTGTGAGAGGGATGTCCTACTGCCAGTTTAGGAAGGGACCAGGCCTAAACTGACAGTTGGACATTCCCCAAGGGTCACAAATTGGAGAGGGTGCAGGCTAGGCTGAGGGGACCTCCCCTCTGTGCACAAATTTTGTGCACTGGGCTTCTAGTGTTGAATAAGCATGGTGAAAGCAGATATCCTTGTCTTGTTCCTGATCTTGAACGAATGCTTCTAGTTTTTGCCTATTGAGTATGACCTTGGCTGTAGGTGTCTCATATTATGTTGAGGTATTTTCCTTCTATTTCCACTTTACTGAGAATTTTTATGAAAAACCTCTCAGTAAAGTGGCTCATTGGTTGAGCACTGATCCATGAAACAAGAGGTCACTAGATCAATTCCTGGTCAGGGCACATACACAGGTTGGGGCCAGTCGGGGCATGCAAGAGGCAGCCAATCTATATTTGTCTCTCACTGATGTTTCCATTTTTCTATCCCTCTCCCTTCTTTTCTCTCTAAAATAAATAAAAATATATATATTTCTCAAGTGGGTTATGGATTTTGTCAAATGCTTTTTCTGCATCTATTGATATGATCATGTGATTTTTATCCTTCATTTTGTTTATGTGATGTATCATATTTATTGACTTGAAATATTGTACCAACCTTGTATCCCTGGAATAAATCCCACTTGGTGATGGTATATGATCTTTTTAATGTATTTCTGGATCTGATTTGCTAATATTTTGCTGAGGATTTTAGCATCTATATTCATCTGGGATATTGGCCCATAATTTTCTTTCTCTGTAGTGTCTTTATTTGATTTAGGAATTAGGATAATGCCAGCCTCATAAAAAGAGTTTGGAATTTTTCCCTCCTCTGGAATTTTTAAAAATAGTTTGAGGAAGATGAATGTTTGGTAAAATTCTCCTGTAAATTTATCCAGTCCAGGACTTTTGTTTGCTGGGAGGTTTTTTTTTTTTTTTTTTAATTATTATTATTACTACTTCAATTTAAGTAGTTGTTATTAGTTTATTCAAATTTTCTGATTCCTTCTGATTGAGTTTTAGAAGATTGTATGTTTCCAAGAATTTGTTTATTTCACCCAGCTTGTCAAATTTGTTGGTATTGAGGTGTTCATAGTATCCTATCTAATAAAAGAGAAATATGCAGATTGACCATCACTTCAACGCACAAAATGGCCACCCCCATGTGGACACAAGATGGCTGCCACAAGATGGCCAGCACAGGAGGGCAGTTGGGAGGGATCAGGGCTGCAAGGGAGGTCAGTTGGAGGCAATCAGGCCTGCAGGTGAGGGCAGTTAGGGGTGAACAGGCAGGCAGGGGAGGACAGTTTAGGTAGACCCAGGCTTGCAAGGAAGGGCAGTTGGGGAGACCAGGCTGGCAGGGAAGAGCATTTAAGGGTGACCACACTGGCAAGGGAGGGCAGTTAGGGGCAATTGGGCTGGCAGGGGAGCAGTTAGATGTTTATCAGGTTGGAAGTGGAGTGGTTAGGGGATGATCAGGCTGGCAGGCAGAAGTGGTTAGGGGCAATCAGGCAGGCAGCGGTTGGGAGCCAACAGTTCTGGATTGTGTGAGGGATGTCCGACTGCCCATTTAGGCCGGATCCCATTGGGTCCCAGATTGGAGAGGGTGCAGGCTGGGCTGAGGGACACACACCCCTGCACGAATTTCATGCACCAGGCCTCTAGTTTTCTTATAATATTTTATATTTCTGCACTTTTTCTGCATCTGTTGTGGTGTCAGTTATCATTTTGCCTCTTTCATTTCTAATTTTATTTATTTGGGTCCTCTCTCCTTAGTCTGGCTAAATGGCCATCAATCTTATTTATATTTTTGAAGAAGCAGCTCTTGGTTTCTTAGACCTTTTGTATTGATTTTTTTAGTCTCTTTGTTATTTATACACACTCTGATTTTTATTTTCTTCCTTCTGCTTACTCTGGGCTATTCTTGCTGCTTTATTTCTTTTTTTAAATACATTTTATTGATTTCAGAGAAGAAGGAATTGAGCATGCAACCCAATCATGTCCCCTGACTAGGAATTGAACTGGGACCTCCTAGTTCATAGGTCAATGCTCAACCACTGAGTCACTCTGGCTGGGATTGCTATTCTCTTTCTAATTCTTTTAGTTGTGGGGTTAGATTGTTTATTTGATATTTTTTTTCTTGTTTCTTCAGGTAGGCCTGGAATGCTCTGAACTTCTCTCTCAGGATTGCTTTTTCTGTGTCACATAGATTTGGGGTTGTGTATTCATTTTCATTTGTTTCCAGGAAGTTTTTTAATTCCTCCTCGATCCCATTCATAACCCATTCATTGTTTAATAGCATTCTATTTAGCCTCCATGTATTTGAGTGTTTTTAGTTTTCTTATTGTAATTGATTTTTAGTTTCATGCTGTCGTGATATGAGAAGATGATTGATATAATTTCAATCTTCTTAAACTTATAAAGACTTATTTGTATCCTAATATGTGGTCTGTCTTTGAGAATGTTTCATGTGCACTTAAAAAGAATGTATATTCTGCTGCTTTGGTATAAAATGTTCTGTAAATGTCAGTTAAATCCATCTGATATAGTGTTTCATTTAAAGTCACTGTTTTCTTACTGATTTTTTTGGTCCGGAAAAATGTATTAAGTGAAGTCAACAAAGTGTTAAAGTCCCCTACTCTGACTATACTACTGTCGATCTCTCCCTTAAAGTCTCTAGCAGTTGTTTAATATTTTTAGGTGCTCCTTTATCGGGTGCATATACATCTACCAGGGTTATATCGTCTTGTTGGATTGATTCCTTTCTATTATGTAGTGACATTCATTGGCTCTTGTGAAGTCTATTTTGAAGTCTATTTTGTAAGATATCAGTATTGCTACCCCCATTTATTTATTTTTTTATTTGCTTGGATAATTCTTTTCCATCCCTTCACTTTCAATCTGTATGAATCTTTTGTTCGAAGGTGGGTCTTTTGTAGACAGCATATATATGGGTCATGTTTTCTTACCCATTAGCTAACCTATGTCTTTTGATTGAAGCATTTCATCCATTTATATTTAAGGTTATCATTGATAAGTATTTATTTATTGCATTTATATATATATATAAAAGCCTAAGTGACAGTCTCAACCAAACAAATGACTAAACAGGCTGTGTGGGGCAACCAAGCTGGCAAGGGGGTTAGTGAGGGATGACCAAATGACCAAGCAGCAGGCTGCGTGGGGCAACCAGGTCAGGAGGGGGGACAGTTGGGGGCAACCAGGTGGGCAGAGAGACTGTTGGTGGTGGTCAGGCTGGCAGGGGGGTAGTTAGGGGCCAGCAGGTAGGGGAGGGGGATAGGGCCAGTGAGGGATTCTCAGGCTGGTAGGCAGAGGCAGTTAGGGGTGATAAAACTGGCAGGGGAGCAGTTAGGGGCAACCAGGCAGGCAGGAAGGTGAGTGGTCAGGAGCCAGTGGTCCAGGATTGTGACAGGGAAGTCTGACTCCTGGTTTAGGCCTGATTCCCAGAAATCCCCTGAGGGGTCCCAGATTGGATGCAGGTTAGGCTGAGTGGACTCCCCCCCCTCCAATGCATGAATTTGGATCTCTAGTATATATATCCTATATAATAACAAGGTAGTATGCAAATTAACCCTCAAGCTCTCACAATATGGCTGCCTTCGACCAGGCTGGCAGGAGAGTTAGTGAGGGACAACCAAATGACTGAACAAGCAGGCTGTGTGGGGAAACCAAGCCGACAGGGGGTTAGTGAGGGAGGACCAAACAACTGAACAGCAGGCTGCATGGGGTGACCAGGAAGTGGGGGGGGGGGGGCATGAGGGTATACCTGCTGGTGGGAAAGGCCAATTGGGGGTGACCTGGATGGCAGAGAGGGGCAGTAAGAAGTGACCAGATCAGTAGGAGGGGGCAGTTAGGGGTGATCAGGCCAGTGAGAGGAGTGCAGTTGGGGGCAACCAGGCTGACAAGGAGAACAGTTAGGGGAGACCAGGCTGGCAGAGGGGAGAAGTTGGGGTGACCAAGATGGCAGGGGGTTAGTAAGGGGTGACCAGGCTGTTGGGGGGAAGGGTAGTTAGGGACAATCAGGCTGGCACATAGAAGCAATGAGGGGTGACCAGTCCATCAGGGGAGTCCAGTTAGGGGTGACCAGGCAGGCAGGCAGGTGAGCAATTAGGAATCAGTGGTCTAGAATTGTGAGAGGGATGTCCTCGAAGGGGTTCTGGATTGGAGAGAGTACAGGTTGGGCTGAGGGGACCCCCATCCTCCACGCATGAATTTCATGCACTGGGCCACTAGTATTTATGTTCTTACAACAGTCCCTTTATCATTTGTGTGTGTGTGTGTGTGTGTATGTGTGTGTGTGTGTGTGTGTGTGTGTGTGTGTGTGTAAAGCTCTTTATTTCACTTTAAATTTTGAATGATTGTCTTGCTGGATAGAGTAGTCTTTGTTTCAGAGCCTTGCTTTTCATTACTTTGAATACTTTCCCTTTTGTACTATAGTTTTTCTGCTGAGAAATAAGGTGACAGCCTTATGGGAGTTCCCTTGTAGGTATCTGACTGTCTTTTTCTTGCCTCCCTTAAAATTCTCTCTTTTCTTTAATGTTTGCCATTTTAATTATGATGTGTCTGGTGTGGGTCATTTTGTGTTCATTTCAATTGGGACTCTGTGTTTCCTGAACCGGTATGACTTTTTTCCTTCACCACATTAGGGGAGTTTTCTATCATTATTTCTTCAAACAGGTTATTTATCCCTTGCTCACTTTCTTCTCTCTCTAATACTTCTGTGATGCAGATGTTATTTCATTTCATGTTTATCTAAAGTTCCCTTGAACTCTCCTCATGTGTTTTAAGTTTTCTTTTTCTTTTTGCTGCTCTAATTGAATGTTTTCTCCTACCTTGTCTTCCAAATCACAGATTTGATCCTCTGCTTCATCAAGCTCACTTTTAATTCCTTCCAGTGTATTCTTTTATTTTAATTAATTTTTTAAAAATATATTTTTATTAATTCAGAGCAGAAGAGAGAGGGAGAGAGAGATAAAAACATCAATGACAAGAAAGAATCATTGATTGGCTGCCTCCTGCCTGCCTCACATTGGGGATTGATCCCACAACCTGGGCATGTGTCCTTAACTGGAATCAAACCTGGGAGCTGATGTTCTATCCACTGAGCCAAACCAGCTAGGGCTTCAGTGTATTGTTTATGTCACATATAGTATTTTTTATTTCTGGCTGGTTCTTGTTCATGGTTTCTATGTCCTTTGCCATGTTAATGTAGTTTCCACTAAGTTCCTTGTAGTTCTTACTAAATTCCTTAAGCATCTTTATAATCATTACTCTGATCTCTATGTCTGATAGGTTACTTACCTCATTTAGGTCTTTTTGTGGAGATTCCTCATTTTTTTCCATTTGGAGTTTGTTTTTTGTCTCCCCATTTTTGTTGTCACTTTGTGTTTATTTTTATGTATTAGATATACTTGATATGACTCCCAGTGTTTATGGTGTAGCATTTGTAGTAAATATGGGGCCCACTCGGTGCTGTCTCTTGGAACTACTGAGCTGGATGCTCTAGGAATGACCCTTTTGTGTGTTATTTGGGCACTCTTGTTATAATTGGGTCTTGATTATTGTTGTCCCATTCATGGTTGGGATCTCTTCTCAGGCTAGCTAACTGTGAGATTCAATCCCAACTGCATTCTCTGAGCTGCTATACAGTGCAGTCTCAAGGTGGTTTCTGCCCTTCTTTGTTTAAAGTCTCCTCTTCAGCCAATCTTCACCTGCTCTTTCAGGGTGAATAGTCTCCAATTTAGTTTAAATTCCAGTGAAATTCTGGAAGGTTATGGGAGACAGATCCCCTACTGGACCACCATCTTCCAATGTCCCTCTGTAAAGAATGTTAATAAGATTTATTTGAACCCAAATGAAGACAATCTGGAAAGCAAGATCTCAAATGCTCTCCAATTTGGGTTTTCTAACCCTCACCTCAGACCTTCCAGGCCTCCAACCACCACCCAGTTCTAAAGCTATAACCACACTCCTAGGTGTTGGTGACATCACACCCCACTTCTGGTACTAAGGTCCACATTTATTTCCTACATCACCTATACCATAATCCCATAGACCCGTGGACTTAAACAACAGAAATTCACTGTCATAGACCTGGAGTCTGGGAGTCGAGGTCAATGGTCACAGGGCTTGTGATCCCAGGTTGTAGGGGGATGGCCAGGCCCTCCCCACTGCTGCTCTGGAAGCTGCTGATGCCCTTCACTAGTAGAGCTCCGCTGTGCATGGCCTCTCCCTGTGTGTGTCTCTGTGTCCAAGTCCCCCTCCTGTGAGGACAAAGGCCTATGGGATTTGGAACGACCTGAGTCCAGCAGGACCTCGTTACCTTATGGGAAGGGGGGGATAGTCCCACTGAGAAAACACAGGAAGAGATGAGAGTAGGGTCACCAGATGCTTGGGAGAGCAGTGCAGTGAGCTCTGCCACCAGAGGACCTGCAAAGAGGGCACAGTGCACTGCCCAGCGAGATGGTTTGCATGCTGGCTGAATCGCAGGGACCTGTGGCCCTGTCCCAGCACCCACAGGCAATGTAGGGGCAGGGACATGGGAAGAGATGGGGGCTTGGAGAAGAGGTGCCATGAGACTAAGATGGAGCAGCACCTTTAGGGACCCCAGATGGTCATGTTCACCTTGGTCACCCAGGTCCACACAGAAAAGATGAGGAAGCTGTGAGCCAACCCACCAGGGGACTGCCAGTCCCAGAGCCCAGCGTCCATGAGTGACAGCCCTACAGGCATCCAGACCTGAAGCACTTGCAGGGAGCCAGCTGTCTGGACATTGGCTGATGGAGCTGTGTGCCCCCAGATTCCCCTAGGACAGGACTGAGCACACCCTCTGAGACCAAAGTCACTGACAGGCTGGTCCCAAAGAGCAAAGCCCATGGGAGCAGAGATGGGGACAGGAATGGCTGACCTCATTGCTGCTCAGGTGACAACACACAAGTCCAGCCATGCTCTGCTTCACCTGCTGGGCAACTGAAGCCCCCAGGCTCATACCCCAGGGCACACCCTGGCCTGGGGGATCCCTCCACTCCTCGCAGCGCCATGGAAGGGGTTAGACAGGAGATGCATAGAGCAAGGGGATCAGAGTTTGTCTGGGCCTCCCCTCCAGGGCTCTGCCAGGCCTCCAGGACTGGGACCTCCCCTCACCCTGCCCTGTGCCCTGGGAGTGCCCGGCCTCACAAGCACTATCTGTCTGTCTTCCAGATGGTGCTCCTGAGGTGACCGTGCTCCCCATGGTCGCGGAGTGCAAGACCCCAAAAGCAGGCTTACCCGTGACCCTGGCCTGCCTGGTGACAGGGTCCCGCTCAGCCACCTGGCACAATGGGACAGAGAAGCTGCTCGCAAAGGACATTGTGATTGGGAATCTCACGCAGAGGGTCACCTACCTCCTCTACCAAACTGTCACCTGGAAGCCTGGCTCCCTCGTCTGCAGCGCCAATCACACGTCCAAGACCCTACAGTGGCCAGGTGGGTGGCCTCCAGCATGTCCCAGCATCTTCCAGGGCCTGACCTCAAGGACCAAAGCAGGGACTGGGCTCAATGGACACTCAGCCAGCCCCCAGAGCGGCTCGCTCCCTACCCCCCACTCTGCCCTCAGCTGCTCCAGCTCCAGCACTCAAACCTAGTCTCTTCCACCCCTGTCCCCGGAGTGCTGGAGGCAGCAGCCTAACTCGGCCCCTCCTATGCCCCTCCCCGTGTCCTACCCATGTCTTCCCGTCCACCCGGCAGCCTGTCCACAGTGTTCTCTGTTCTGGGCTGCCCACTGCCCCTCTGATTTCAGCATCTTGGGAAGCCCAGACCCTCTCAGTGACCCCCAGGCCACCTCTCTCAGAGAAACCCATCCCAGCCTCCACCACTGCCAGAGCCCCAGGTGAGGAGCCCTCTTCCTGCTTACCCCCGCCCACCTGTCTGTGCCTTAGGCTGCCTCCTCCGGTCAACCCTTCATGACTTCGGGGAGTCTTCAGTCACATTGAGGTCAGGAAGGCCGGGGCCCTGAACTTACGGCTACTGAGTGCCTACCATATGCCAAGCCCTGTGATGAGTGCCACTGAGGCCTTTTAGGTGCCTAGGTCACTATGCAGGAAGCATGGTGGACAAGAAGGGCCCCGGGCCAACACCGGGACATGCCTGCCCATGGGCCTGGCTGAGACATGTGCTTGTTCTGGAGGCTTTTGTGGGAACTCATTGCCAGAACAGCCAGGAGTATGGAACCCGCCCCCTAGCCCTCACAGAAACACAGGCACCTCCTGAAGCCTGGGGTCGTGGCATGCCCCACGTCTGCCACACCGGAAGACGGTGCTCCTGCTCTGAGGGGGCTGCCAATGCCAGCAGAGGTGTGCTGGACAGATACAGGGCATCCCGACCTGCGGTGGCCTTACCAGGTTGCTGGTCTGCACGCCCACACTCCCAGCTGCAGTTGTTGCCTGCTGTCTGGAGATGGGCCTTCCTGTATCAGACAGAAGGAAACATATTTACCATGTGTCCTTTCATTTTATCTTTTTTTTGTTACTCCTCACCTGAGGATTTTTCCATTGATTTTTAGAGAAAGGATAAGAGAAAGGGAGAGACAGAGAGAAACACTGATGTGACAGAGACACATTGATTGGTTCCTCCCACACACATCCAAACCTGCGCCAGGGATTGAGCCTTCAACCGAGGTACATACCCTTGACTGGAATTGAACCTGGGACCCTTCAGTCTGTGGGCCGACGCTCTATCCACTGAGCCACACCAGCCAGGGCATGTCCCTTTACAAGCGCACTGCTCCTGGCCTGCTGTCCATCTGTGGCCTGTTCACCTGGTGCCTGTCATGCCCTAAACCATAGAAGAGGTTGCCATATGGATGGTCCTTGAGCACCTGGCAGTTGGTCACGGCCACCAGGCCAGCAGGGTCCCACCAGAACCAGAGCAAACTTCTGGCACCAACACAGAGACCATGTGGCCGGGGTGGGGCTCAGAGCTGTACCTCACAGCTGGGACCATGGAGTGGCCACAGCCCTGACCATGGGCGGGCCAGGAGGTAACTCTCTTCCCCCAACCATTTCCCCCTCAGGGCCTCCGACCCCCTGAACCCAGGGGTCATGAGGGATCCGGTTACCATGCCCAGACCCCTGCCTGGGTCCCAGCCAGAAGGTGGGATGCTGGACCCCTCTCTCCGAGGCCAGTGCCTCAGGCCAGACCAGGGGGAGCAGGGAAGGAATGGGCCAGGGCCTCCCATGTCCTCTCTCCATAGCCCCTCCGGCTGCCTCCGCCCACACGAACACACATCCTCTAGAGACTGCCCGTGGCCCGGGCACACCCGGGCTCCTCCCCACAGCTGCCACGGCCCCCAGCAGCCTCACTGTCTGGGTCCTGGCCATGCTGGGCGCTCACGCCTCTGCCGGAGTGGCCTCCTGTCTCCTGTGCGAGGTGGCAGGCTTCTCGCCCGCGGAGCTGCTCCTCACCTGGCAGGAGGGCCTGCGCCAGGTGGACACAGCTTCGTTTGCCACCGCGGGGCCCACGGCCGAGCCTGGAAGCATCACGTTCCGCACCTGGAGCATCCTGCGGGTCCCGGCCACCCTCAGCCCCCCGCCCGACACCTACACGTGCGCAGTCAGGCACCCGGCCTCCGGGAGGCTGCTCAATGCCAGCTGGAGCCTGGACACTGCAGGTGAGCCCCCCCCGGGCACAGGGCTGGGGGGCAGCCTGGCCAGTGGCCCATGGTCTTTGCCCCCCCCCCCCCCCCCGGGACAGCCCCACCCGGCTGACTGGGTATCTGGAGTTTGCACTCGCTGTCCCCACACTAGGTGATTTGGGTGACCTGACACCTGTCAATCTCACCCATTCCTGGTGGTCCCATTCTGGGTGCTAGTCCAGGAGGGCAGGCGGCGCCCCCCACCTCCCCCGCCAGGTCCAGAGAACCAGCCATTTCCTGTGAAGACACACCCATCACTGGGCATGGCGCAGGGCCTCCTCCGGGGTGGACATCGGAGAGTCACTGCAGATGGCTCTCCCCAAAAAGATATCCAAGCCTTTCCAGGCCCCCGGGTTCCCTAGGACCCAGCCCAGCACCTTGGGAGCCCGGTGCACCCTGAAGGGAGGGCTGGACCCCATGCTGACTGTGGAGGGCACAGGGACCCGCAGGGGAGGCCTCACCCTCCCCTCTGAGGCTTTCTGCCAGGTCGCCTGTTGGGCACAGCACCCAGACCCTGCTGCGCCTTCACCCCCCAAGCCCCAAGGGGATGGGATGGGCATGCTTGGCCAGGCCACCCAGTGCTCACCTGCCAACCTGTGCCCGGTGTCCACAGCACCACAGGCTGCACAGGTCGCAGAGATGGCTCTGCCATCCGGGCTGGTCATGAGGGATCCAGGCCCCAGGCCCCAGGCCCTAGCCTGGCTCTGAGTCTCTGTGGTGATAGATGGCTGCCCTCTAAATCTTCATTTCGCCTAGGACCCTGAGTCTGGAATAAATCACTAATTACTCGAAGAATATGATGATGAGAAAACAACGTTGCACCCGCTTTCCATTGTTAGATGACAGACTGCAAAGCCTTGGCACTCACTCGTACCCGGCCCACCTCCCACACCCCATACCACCAACAAGGGGCCCGGCACCTGTGCTGCATGCTGGTTCCCAGGCCCACTTCCTGTCTGACCTGGGCAAGTCCCCCACCCAATCCGGTAGGATGATGATGCCATACTCTAGCCTGGCGCATGCCCTGGCTCACAGCCCTGCCACTCCTCCCACCACCATCCAGGCCTGCACCCCTCCTGGGCCTGGCCTCCTGCCCTCTGGCCTCCTCGGCCAGGCACTCTCCCAACACAGAGCATCTGTGCATGCTGTTCCCTCCTCTCTTTGCCTGGTGGGCAATATCTTGTCTTCCGCAGCTCGTCACAGCTGCCACTTCAAATACTGTATGTACTTTTAACTATTGTTATTGATTTCAGGGAGAGAGAGAGATAGAAACATCAATGATGAGATACTGGGGATAGAGCCTGCAACCCAGGCATGTGCCCTGCCCGGGAAGTGAACCATGACCTCCTGGTTCATAGGTCGATGCTTAACCACTGAGCCATATGGCCAGGGCCATGGCCAGGCTTCCGGGCCATTCCCTGTGCGTCTGCATCTTCTTACAGCCGACACTTCCCTGGCTCTCTGGTCACACATTTGTGGACTTATGTGTCCAAGTTTCGTTCTGGCTCATTGGCCCCAATCGTTCTGTGACCTACCTGGTTCTGCTGTGCCAGGCACAAGCCTAGCCATGAGAAGGCCAGTTGCAGACGCCCGCTGAGTAGGTGACAGGCAGGCACCGGATGGTGTGAGCTGTCACCGGCATGCAGCTGCCTCTATGTGCTCTGAGGCCCCAGGACTGAACTAACCTGGCACCACTTCCTCCCCAGGTCTGGCCCAGCCCCTCGGGGGCACCCTGAGCATGGACGAGGACTGTAATGGCTCTGCCAATGTGGATGCCGCCAGCCACTTGTGGCCCACCTTCGTGGCCCTCTTCCTCCTCACCCTGCTCTACAGCGGCTTCATCACCTTCATAAAGGTGAAGGGCAGGGACATCCAGGGGGCTCGCTGGAGCTGGCCAGGGACCGGGCGGAGCCGGGAAACCTGAGCAGGAGGGCCGTGGGCCATGGGCACTAGCCCGGCCTGAGGGAGCCGCCCAGGGCCCTCACAGGAACACTGCAAGCCTGGCTACAGAGCCGGCCCTGACCCGAGCACCACCCCTCCTCCGCCCCCCGGACCCGCTGGCTAGCCCATAAACAGTTCTGGCTCCTGGCACTGCCCCCTGTTCTGTTGATATATTTCATATCAAAATGAGGCACTGTGCTGGCCTGTGTGCTGGCCAGAGCGCTGGCCCACACACCAAAGGGTCGCACATTCCCTTCTCGTGGGCCTGGGTTGCAGGTTCATGCCCATCCTTGGCTCCGGTGGGGGCACGTGTGGATCGATGTATCTCTCTCACATCAGTGTTTCTCTCCCACTCCCTCCCTCCTTTCCACTTTCTCTAAAACTCAATGAAAAATATCCTCGGGTAAGAATTAATAACAACAAAAAGCCTGGTTGGCTTGGCTCAGGGGTTGAGCATTGCCTATGAACCAGGAGGTCATGGTTCGATTTCTGGTCAGGGCACATACTTGAGTTGCGGCCTCGCTCCCCTGTGTGGGGCGCATAGGAGGCAGCACATCGATGATTCTCTCTCATCGTTGATGTTTCTGTCTTTCTCCCCCTGTTTCTTCTTCTCCAAAATCAATAAAAATATAATTGAACAAAGAATGAGGGGCCATCTGAGAATTCCACCCACCACCCTGCATTCACCCAGTGTTCTCTGTGGGGTGACTCCTGGACTAGGTGCATGAAGTCACGATGCAAAGGTCCAAATGCTTTCTTCCTCTGTAAATTGCTGTTGTAGGGCCAGTGCTGTCCTGGGCGGCTGCCTTTGCACAGGAGACAATGGTTCTGTAGTGTCTGTCCCCTCAGCCTCGAGACCTCTGTCCACAGTACTGCTTGGCCTGCTACCTGGGCGAGCCGCTGTCCATGGTGTTGTCCATCCCACCACCTGGGCGAGCTGCTGTCCATGGTGCTAACCGGCCCACCACCTGGGCGAGCAGCTGTCTGCAGTGCTGTTCTTGTTTTTCTGAATGGCTTACTGTTTGGGGGAGGGTAGGGAAGAGAGGTTAAGTTTACAAACGAGCTAAGCAGAAAGTACAGAGTTTCCATTCTACAGTGCCCCTCAAACGCCACACCTTTACCTATTGTTTGTTTTTTTTTTTAAATATATATTTGCATTGATTTCAGAGAGGAAGGGAGAGGGAGAAAGAAAAGTGCCTCCTGAGCATCCAACATTGGGGAGTGAGGCCAAAACCCATGCATGTGTCCTGACTGGGAATCAAACTATGATCTCCTGCTTCATAGGTCGACACTCAACTACTGAGCCATGCTGGCTGGCACATCTTTACCTATTGTAAGTATCTTGCATCAGCATTTAGGACTATCCTATCTAATAAAGAGGGGGAAAGGGGAGAAACCAAGATGGAGGCATAGGTAAACACCTAACTGCAGCCTCACACAACAATTTCAAAAAATACAACTAAAATACAAAATGGACATTACCCAGAACTTCAGGAACGTCAACTGACTGGAAATTCTACAACTAGAAGGAAAGAGAAAACCAGAAGGAAAATCAGAGGAGCTGTAAAAGCCTAAGGTATGGAGACATGTTGCACGTGGAGAGGAGGGGTGGCTGAGTGCCTGGCTGGCATTCCAGGGGGAAGGAGATAAAAGTTCTGGACTGTGCTGAATCCCAGTTCCGACAGCATTGAACCCCAATTCTGTGTGAGACCCTGGGGACCCAGACACATAAGGAGGGAGTCTAAGCAGTAAGTCAGAAACTCAGGGGAGCAGCAAAAGGCAGTCCCAGAGGAGCGCACATTATGTGCAGAGAATGGACTGTTGACTGTGCTGCTGGATTGCCCTAGCAGGAAAGAAACAAAAGTATCAGACTGCTCTGAACCCCACTTCCAACTGCATTGAACCCCAGTTCCTGGCTCACTGGGGAAGAGCCTAAACTGTTTGGTAGCGGGCGAATCTTGAGGGCACCTTTCTCTCAGAGGTGCTTGCAGTGAGTACCGAAGAACACTGAGGGACACTGAGACTCAGGAACCTCATAGGGCAGGGCTGATAGGAAGCCAAGGCTGTATGCTCAACCCTGAAAATCTGCTCCATCCAAGGTGAGCACAGAGACTTTTGCAATTTTCTAAGTCTAGTCGAATAAGACTGTCTCCTGGCATTGACACAGCTGATCCTCACAGCCAATTGGCCTGGAGGTCAGTTCCTCCCAGTGATACCAACAATAATCAAGATTTAACTACAACAAGGCTGTACACACAGTCCACAAAAGGGGGCATCAAGAGTGTCCACTTCAGGTAACTGGGAGACTGACCCACTGAACCATATAGGACACCTAGCACACAAAGCCACCCTACCAACTCAGGAAAGCTGAAAAAATACTGAGACAAGGAAACAGATCACAAATGAAAGAAATGGAGGACAAAAAGAGACTGGATATAGAGTTCAAAACCATGGTTATAAGGTTTTTCAAGAATTTCCTAGAAAAGGCCAATAAAATAAATGAGACCTATGAGGATATAAAAAGGGATCAACTAGAAATAATAAGGGATCAACTAGAAATGAAGAATACATTGTCTGAAATAAAAAATATTATACAGAGTCCTAAAAACAGAATGAAAGATCACAAGAATCAATTCAAAGATTTGGAACATAAAGAGCCAGAAGACACTCCTCCACAGAAGCACGAAGACAAGAGAATCCAGAAAGTTGAAGAAAATGTAAGAAACCTCTGGGACAACTTCAAGCTAACCAACATCAGAATTATGCGGGTCCCAGAAGAAGAGAGAGAGCAAGATACTGAAAACATACTGGAAGAAATAGTGATAGAAAGCTTCCCCCACCTGGTGAAAGAATTAGACTTACAAATCCAGGAAGCTCACAGAACCCCAAACAAAAGGAATCCAAAGAGGACCACACCAAGATACATCATAATTAAAATTCCAAGAGCAAAAGACAAAGAGAGAATATTAAAAGCAGCAAAAGAAAAGAAGGTAGTTACCTATAAAGGAGCACCCATAAGATTGTCAGCTGATTTCTTAACAGAAACCATGCAGGCCAGACGGGAATGGCAAGAAATATTCAAAGTGATGAATAATAAGAACCTACAGCCAAAAATACTCTACCCAGCAAAGCTATCACTCAGAATCAAAGGCCAGATAAATAGCTTCATTATTAAAAAAAAAAAAAAGTTAAGGGAGTTCATCACCGCCAAACCAGAATTATATGAATTGCTGAAGGGGGTTCTTTAGGAAGAGGAAGAAAATAAAGATAAAAATTATGAACAATAAATACATAACTATCAACAAGTGTATCTAAAAACCAATCGAATTAAAAAATCTGATGAACAATATTAACTGGTGAATATAATAGAATCAGAGGTATGGAAGGGGTGTGAACTGACGATTCTCGGGGAAAAGGGGAGTGGAAGGTGGAGGAAGAGACTGAGCATAAACTGTGCACCTATGGATGAGAACAAGGGGGGGGGTTGGGGAAATGGCTGAGGGTGGGTTGGGAACCTGGTGGAGGGGAGCAATGGAGGGGGGGATGAGGAACTTTTGTAATAATATGAACAATAAAGATTTATTAATAAAATAAAATAAAAATAATAAAGAGGGGATATCTAATTGACCCTGACACTGTCACAAATATGTCAGTGCCCACAGCCAATAAGAGAGAATATATTAATTGACTGCAATGCCCTCAAAGATGGTGGCACTCAGTCCCTTCAGCCCCACTGGGGTGGCTGCCTTCGGAGTCCCCCAGTCCCCTCAGGCCCCCAGTCACCCAGAGCTGGCCTGAGACACAGGCAAGCCTCGAATGGTGGCTGCCCAGCCTCCCAGGGCAGCCCAATGCTCAGGTAACCAGGGTGAGCAGAGGCTTGCACTACTGGCAGTGGCAGCAGCAGAGCGTGATAGGGTGTCACCTTCACCAATCGCTGGGTTGCCTCCTGCCCTGAGGTCTCCTGGACTGTGAGAGGGGGCGGGCTGGGCTGAGAAACCCCCCTCCATTGCATGAATTTTCATGCACTAGGCCTCTAGTTTGTTATACATAATGTACCAATCAATGATTAAGCCACAATGGAGCCAGAGAGGGAAGAAAGGAGGGCAGAGGCAGGGCCCGGAGGACAGCTGGCTCCTGGGAGCTGCCCGTAGGAGGATGGGGAGCCTGGGCTGGGCTGAAGACTGTGACTGGAAGCCTGTGCCCACACCCACGCTGGCCGGGCAGGGTGAAGTGTCACTGAGGCTGGGGAAGCCAGGGGCCTCGGGGAGAGCCTGGCCCCATTGGGAGGGGGGAGAGGCAGAGCGCATGACAGGAGGTTCTCATTCTGTCCCCTGGGCCCTGGATGCCTGCCTCACACCACATGGGTGTGAGGGGCCCTGTGCTGTGTCTGGACTCCCCCAGGCCCCTTGAGAGAAACCAGCCAGAGAAAAGGGAACTTCGGGAAGCTACCACCAGTTTCAATCCCGTTCTTAGTCTTCACAGGGCGGGGGGTGGGGGGGAGGGGCAGGGGTAGTTCACGTCTCAGGGGCCCAGCTACCAACCCCTAGGATGTGGGGCTGTGGGCAGAACCATGGCCACCAGGAGCCACATGCACCAGGGGCAAGAGCAGGCAGGCCAGGGCCACTGCCTCCACAGCTCCCGCCCATGGTGAGTGGGGTCCCTACAGAGCAGGGCCAAAGGAGGACAGTGGACCTGGCCCCAGGAGATGATGGGAGACCAGGCCCTTGGGGACCCACAGACAGGAGCGGCTGGGCCAGAGCATGAGAGAAAGGTAGCGAGCAGGAGGGCAGGAGCCCAGGGCTGCCTGGGCCAGAGGGTAAGGCTGGGGCAGCCACAGCAGGAGCTGGGGGCACAGGGGGGTGGCTGGCATGGTACGGCAGAGGAAGAGGAACCTCGGGTGGCCTAAGGGCCTGTCCAGGCCAATGGGCTGAGTCAGAGGCTGAGACCAGGGGGCCCAGGGCTGAGAGCAGCCAATGGTGGGGCCCAGCGGAAAGGTGGATGTGGGCTCCTGTGCCCAGAGGGCAGGCTCAGTGGGCAGCTCCTTGGGTGGGCAGGTGGCAGGGTTCAGAGCTCAGTGCCAGCAGCTGCCAGGCACAGGTCAGCTGACCAGCAATTGGAAAGAGTAAAGGTCCAGAGTGTCTCCCAGTGGGGAGTGAGGAGGGGCCTGCTCTGGGGGAGGACAGGGTGGACAGAGGCTGTAGGAGAGAGGGCGGGTGGCTGGAGGCTCCAGGAGCAAAGCCCAGTTCGGCCGGGAAGGAATGAGACCAGGAGTGGGCTACTGGGCTGAGGCTCTGGGCTTGGCAGGAGACCCTGCGGCAGCTGTGGGCAGACACAGCACAGGTGGAACATTGACCTGTAGGGAAAGGATCTTAGGGAAGAATGGGCAGGAACTACGGCAGGTCGGGAACTTTATGGACAACAACTGTAGGTGAGCAGGGGCCTGTGGGAGGGCAGGGAGCTGCCCAGGAGCTGGGTGAGAGCTGGGTCCGGCAGAGCTATGCAGGTGAGCAGGGGGCAAGTGAGAGGGCAGGAGATGGGTGAGAACTGGGTGGAAGCTGGCAGAGCTATGGATGTGAGCAGGGGCTGGTGGGAGGGCAGGAGCTGGCCGGGAGCTGGCAGAACTATGAGGATGAGTAGGGGTTGGTGGGAGGGCAGGAGCTGGGTGAGAGCTGGGTGGGAGCTGGATGGGAGCTGGATGGGAGCTGGGTGGGAGCTGGTAGAGCTATGCAGGTGAGCAGGGGCCAGTGGGAGGGCAGGGAGCTGGGTGGGAGCTGGCAGAGCTATGCAGGTGAGCACGGCTAGTGGGAGGGCAGGGACCTGGGTGAGAACTGGCAGAGCTATGCAGTGAGCAGGGGGCAGGTGGAAGGGCAGGAGCTGAGTGAGAACTGGGTGGGAGCTGGCAGAGCTATGCAGGTGACCAAGGGCAGGTGGGAGGGCAGGAGCTGGGTGGGAGCTGGGTAGAAGCTGGCAGAGCTATGCAGGTGAGCAGGGGGCAAGTGGAAGGGCAGGAGCTGGGTGGGAACTGGGTGGGAACTGGCAGAGCTATGCAGGTGAGCAGGGGCAGGTGGGAGGGCAGGGAGCTGGGTGGGAGCTGGCAGAGCTATGCAGGTGAGCAGGGGCCTGTGGGAGGGCAGGGAGCTGGGTGGGAGCTGGCAGAGCTATGCAGGTGAGCAGGGGCAGGTGGGAGGGCAGGGAGGTGGGTGGGAGCTGGGTGAGACCTGGCAGGTGAGCAGGGGGCAAGTGGAAGGGCAGGAGCTGGGTGGGAGCTGGGTGGGAACTGGCAGAGCTATGCAGGTGAGCAGGGGCAGGTGGGAGGGCAGGAGCTGGGTGGGAGCTGGCAGAGCTATGCAGGTGAGCAGGGGCAGGTGGGAGGGCAGGGAGCTGGGTGGGAGCTGGCAGAGCTATGGAGGTGAGCAGGGGCAGGTGGGAGGGCAGGAGCTGGGTGGGAGCTGGGTGGGAGCTGGTAGAGCTATGGAGGTGAGCAGGGGGTCGGTGAGAAGGCAGGATGCTGGTGGGAGGGCAGGAGCTAGGTGGGAGCTGGCAGAGCTATGCAGGTGATCAGGGGCTGGTGGGAGCTGGGTGGGAGCTGGGTGGGAGCTTGCACAGCTATGCAGTGAGCAGGGACTGCTGGGAGGGCAGGAGCTGCCCAGGATCCACGAGACAAAAGCACTGCGGTAAGCAGGTAGGTAGAGCGGGATCATAGGGCATTTGGCAGAGGGGGTTGTTGGCCAGGGGCTTCAGTGAAAAGGGGAAGGAAGTGGGGCAGGGGCAAGTCAGGGGAGGACACAGCAACCCTGGCCTGAGCCCAAGGGCCTGCCCAGGTCAGGGGGCTGAGGCCCAGGGCAGGGCTGGGACAGAGCAGGCAGAAATGAGATTCAGATGGGCAAAGGCAGAGACCGGAGGACAGAGGCCTGAGCTCCTCTGAAGGCCCAGGACGAGGCTTGGTGGGGATTGGGGTTCAGGGAAGGCTTGTGGGGAGCAGTTGGAGGGGGTAACCCTGCAGGGCACTGAGCGTGGCAGCCGCTGGGCTGGGAGCCCTGAGTAGCAGGCAGTTTGTCCAGCGGAGCTGGGACATAGCTCAGGGCTAAGGCAGGGCCTGAGCTAAAGGATTCCAGGGCGAGGTGGGGGTTGAGCATGGGGGTGGGAGTTGGGGAGGAGAGACAGTGGGGCAGGGCCCTGAGGCTGAGCTGATGGGGCCACGCAGGGGTTGGGGACATTGACACCATGCAGAAGGCTGCCAAGGCCAGCGCCAGGCTCCAAGCCATGCTGAGTGGGAACTGAGGAAGGACCTGGCAGGAGGGCTCTGGACAGGCAGGAGCTGGGGCAGCGAGGGGGCAGTGCCAGGGGGAGGGATGAGCTTGCAAGACTGCTGGGTACAGAGGCACAGCCTGGGCTGGGGGGCTGCAGGGAGGAGGGGGGACGCCCCCACGGAGGGTCTCCAGGCTGGGGTGGGGACCAGGCATGCTTCAGCTGCAGCGCTGACCCAGAAGGGTAGGGGCTGTGGGCCGAGGAAGGGACTCCTCGCCAGGGCAGGACCAGGCAGGGAAACAGGTCAGTGGGCTCAGGGACCATGGGAGCCAGGCAGAGCAAGAGCCACCAGTTAGGGTTCTGAGGCTAGCGAGGACCAGGGGCTGGGGCGGGGGCTCCAGCCCAGGCAGTGCTGGCTGAGCTGCTGAGCCTGGCGCCTGTGGCTGAGAGACAGGAAGCCCTGGGTGGCAGAGCTGAGCTGGGCAGCCGGTCTGCGGGCTTCTGGGAACTCGTGGGCCACGGGCACGGGGCTCAGCGCCGTCCCAGGCCTGGGCTCCAGGGGCCCTGCCCAGGCTTCGGTAGGGTGAGACCTGGCAGTCATGTGGCCCCTCTCTTACAGCCTCCACCACGACCCCGTCGGTCTTCCCGCTGTCCAAATGTGGCACCACGTCCGGCTCCATGGTGTCTCTGGGCTGCCTGGTCTCTGGCTACTTCCCAGAGCCCGTGACTGTGTCCTGGAACTCGGGCGCCCTGACCAGTGGGGTGCACACCTTCCCATCCATCCTCCGCGCGGGCCTCTACTCCCTGAGCAGCATGGTGACCGTGCCCACCAGCTCGTCCGGCCAGACCTTCACCTGCAACGTGGCCCATCCGGCCAGCAGCACCAAGGTGATCACAACAGGTGAGCACCCAGCCCCGGAGACAAACCACAGAGCAGGGATGGCTGCCCCAGCCCAGGGCAGTGGGGGGGAGGACGGGCTCCCCAAACTCGGGGAGGGGTCCTCTGGGTATCACCACCAGGCCTGGGACAGGCACAGACTCTGGAGCCACAGGGGCAGTATGGTCTTAGACCTGCCAAACTCTGGCCCTGACCTAAGCCCACCCCCAGGATCGTGCCCTCCGGGGCCCCGGTAACCTCCAGCCTGCTCTCTCTGCAGTGCCCGCAATTAGAGAAGTCTGTACCACTGCAGCCCCCTGCACGTGCCCACGTGAGTACACCACCCCAGGAGGAGGCCATGGGGAGTGCCTGCCCAGGGGAGGCCAGCCCAGGGCTGACCCCTGGCCACTGTCTCCCCCCAGCTTGTGAGATCCTGGGAGGGCCCTCGGTCTTCATCTTCCCCCCGAAACCCAAGGACACCCTCATGATCTCCCGGACGCCGGAGGTCACGTGCCTGGTGGTGGACGTGGCCCCGGAAGACCTGGACGTCGAATTCACCTGGTTCATGGATGACAAAGAGATGAAGAAGGAGAAGATGACAGCGCAGCAGCAGCAGTTCAACAGCACCTACCGCGTGGTCAACTCCCTGGCCATCGCACACCAGGACTGGCTGAAGGCCAAGGAGTTCAAGTGCAAGGTCAACAACAATGCCATCCCGGCCCCCATCGAGAGGACCATCTCCAAGGCCACAGGTGAGGAGCAGACAGGGGGGACCGGGGCCGGGGCTAGGGGGCCAGGCCTCCACCCGAGAGTGACCGTCTGTGCTGACCCCGTCCCACAGGGCAGGTCCGGGGGCCGCAGGTGTACGTCCTGAGCCCTCACGTGGACGAGATGGCCAAGGACAAGGTCAGCGTGACCTGCCTGGTCAAGGACTTCTTCCCGCCGGACATCAGCGTGGAGTGGCAGAGCAACGGGGAACCGGAGCCAGAGAGCAAGTACTCCTCGACCCCGCCCCAGAAGGACCAGGAGGGCGCCTTCTTCCTGTACAGCAAGCTCTCCGTGGACAAGGCGCGGTGGCAGCGAGGCGAGTCCTTCACGTGCGAGGTTATGCACGAGGCCCTGCACAACCACTACACCCAGAAGACCATCTCCCGGAGCTTGGGTAACTGAGTGGCACCTGGCGCCCCGCCACACCCCCGGGCACCAGCCTTCAATAAAGCACCCAGCGCGGCCCTGGGACTCTGCGAGCGAGCCAGCAACACTGTTGTGTTCTTTCGGGGCAGAGGGCAGGTCGGCACCGCTGGGAGGTACCCAGAGCTGGTGGGCCTGCAGGCACCAGGGTGGGATGGCCTCCCCACAGAGCCACTCCTCACCCACACCCCCCACCTCCAGCCGGCGAGAACTCGGTCGGGAGATGTGGACGGGACAGGAGATGCCCCTGAGGGACGGAGGGACAGGGTGCCCGCTTCTGAGCAAGCCCCCCTGTGAGCAGGGCCTGGCTCCAGGGTGCCCTGTGCACTGGCCCCCAGGGCTCCCAGACATGGCTCTGTGCCCGCACAGGAGCACACCGGGCCATGGGGTGGGACAGGCCCTGCGTGTCCTCGAGACCAAGCCCCCACATTCCCTCTGTGGGCCACATCCAGCCTGGGCCAGGCTGTCTGCTCATGAGGACACTCACTGGGTTGCCCCAAAGAGGCAAAGGAGGGCAGCCTTGGGTCCCAGGTAGGGCCGTGTCCAGAGGCCACAGGGACACTGAGCCAGGGCCATGGAAAGCAAGGCACTCGCACAGACCAGCACTAGCACATGTGGTCACCTTCATACACACACACGAATACACACGCACATGCACACAGAGACACACACAGTCATGAATGCACATGAATGTGCGTGGGTGCATACAGGCACACATGTGTACACATGTATGCACACAGAGACAGGCCTTGCACTGCGGACCTCCCACGAGGCACCCTGCACTGGCCCAGACCAGAGAACACAGTGGGTCCTGGGAACCGCACCATGGAAACCAGCCTGCCCCCCCCCCCCCCAATACCCCAGGGTCACTCAGCAGCTCATCCCACACTGACACCCCTCCCCCTACCGTGGCCTCTACACCCTTCCCCACACACAGAAGTCCTCCCCACACACCCTGTCACACACACAGAAGTCCTCCCCACACACCCTCCTCCTCCACAGAAATCCTCCCCACACACCCTCCCCCACACACAGACGTCCTCCCCACACACCCACTGGCCTCAGGCCACCCACCTGTCCACTCCCAGCGCAGACCTGGCGCTGGCCCATCTCCAGGCCGGGCCCTCTTGCCTTCGGACCCCAGGGGGAGCAGGCAGAGCGGCAGGTGGACGTGAGAGCAGGCTGGACGGTGGGTCAGCCCACCTTGTTCCCCAAGGCCCCATGTGCGTGGCGAGAGGAGGGGGCAGCCCAGCCAGGCTGAGACCAGGGTCTGAGGCAGAGGGTTGGGGAGCCGGGCACCCCGGGCCCCACCTGGCCAGTCCCCGTTCACTGGGAGCCCCTGTGCCAGCCACAGACCACCAGCCCCCACGGCCCCGCACTGACCCCCCTCCCTGCGCAGAGCTGCTCCTGGACGAGAGCTGTGCCGAGGCCCAGGATGGGGAGCTGGACGGGCTGTGGACCACCATCTCCATCTTCATCACCCTCTTTCTGCTCAGCGTGTGCTACAGTGCCACCGTCACACTCTTTAAGGTGGGCTCCCACAGCCCCACACGCTCCATCCATGCCCACGTGCCCACGCACGCCCCACGCCCCGCATGCCAACGCTATCGCCACGCATGCACTCCATGCCGGGTCCACACGCCCCACACACCCCATGTGCCCCACACCCCATGCTGTGCCCATGCTATTGCCACACACCCCACGCCGTGTCCACGCGCCCCACACCGTGTCCACGCGCCCCACACACCTCATGCTGTGCCCATGCTATTGCCACGTACCCTATGCCGTGTCCACATACCTCATGCCGTGTCCACGTGCCCCACACACCCCATGCTGTGCCCATGCTATTGCCACACACCCCACGCCGTGTCCACGCGCCCCACACTGTGTCCACATGCCCCACACACCTCATGCTGTGCCCATGCTATTGCCACGTACCCTATGCCGTGTCCACATACCTCACGCCGTGTCCACGCGCCCCACACACCCCATGCTGTGCTCATGCTATTGCCACACACCCCACGCCGTGTCCACGCGCCCCACACCGTGTCCACATGCCCCACACACCTCATGCTGTGCCCATGCTATTGCCACGTACCCTATGCCGTGTCCACATACCTCACGCCGTGTCCACGCGCCCCACACACCCTACGCACCCCACACACCCTTCGCAGTGCCCTCACTGTCCCTCAATGTTCTCACTTGTCCCTCACCGCCCCAGACCGTCCCCCGCTGGCCCAGCTGGCCCGGCCCACAGAGGCTGACTGGCCCTCTCCCCCTGCCCCCCACCCCCAGGTGAAGTGGATCTTCTCCTCGGTGGCCGACCTGAAGAGGACCATTGCCCCGGACTACCGGAACATGATCGGACAAGGGGCTTAGCGGCCCTCCCAGCAGAGCCGGCTGCCGGTTCACCTGCTCCACCTGCTGCAACACCTGCTCCTCTGCCCTCTGACCTCGCTGCCCTCTGACCTCTCCACCCTTTGACTCCAGGCCTCCCTGGATATGCACTCATGGCCACCACAGGCTGCGTTCCGCCTGGGACCTGCCCCTTTGGAGAACCAAGTGGACAGCAGGTCCTCCTCCAACCTGAGCTGACAGATGCCCACCCGCCCTCCACACGGCCACTGATGCCACCCTGGGTCGTGTGGGCAGGAGCAGGAGGCAGTGCTCTCGGGAGGTGCCAAATCCCCCCAGGGAAGCTCCACCTGGGCCCTGACGGTTGCTCAGCTGCCTCCACCAGAGCACACTCTCTGAGCAGGGCTGCTGCGGGCCCCGGGGGCAGGATGGTACCAGGCAGGTGGGTGGGCACTGGCCTGCAAGCCTCTTGGCGTGGAGCCTGGTGACCAAGTCCCAGCAAGTGGAACCCTGCCTCTGTGGACAGAGGCAGGAGGTGCATGTGGAGGTGTAGCTTGCCTGGAGGGCCCATGTGGGAGCCCAGGCCTGACTCCCACCCCCTCGCCCTCCCAGGGAGCCCCTGCTCTGGGGAGGGGGGCTGAGAGCCAAAAGCACTGAACAGAATGCCACTTGCCTTGGGGACCGGCAGGCAGACAGATGTCCCGAGCCCCAGGGAGCACCGTCCCGCTGGGAAGGACGGGGACATGGGCCCCGTGACACGGGATGCGCAGAGAGATGATTCCCAGGAAACGCACCTTGTAGCTTGGGCCGCTTTTTGTTTTCTGTTTAATTTCCTGGAGCCCGTCCATTGCCTCCACTGGTGTGTGTGGTGTGTGTGTTTAAGGACAATAAAGGCTCCTTAAACATCCATGCCTCTCAGGATCTCCTTGTGCTGCCGCCTGGTGAGACCACAGCCAGCAGAGGTGTACAGGGAGGGTGGGGAGGGCACCCTCTCCCAGCATCACGACTTGCCCCCCTCTACCTCCTCCCCCGATTCAGGCGGCATCCAGCCCAGAGGGCGAGGAAGGCAGCCCAGAGACCAGGGGGTGATGGGAGCCACACGGGCGTCGGGGCCTGGGGCAGGACTGGCTGTGGCCGTGGCCAGAAACAAGACGCTGTTTGGGGGTCAGTCAGCACCCACAGGAAGTGGAGCAGCTCCCAGAGATTCTCCCCGTGCTGGAGCCCGAGTCCCAGGGCAGGCGCTGCGGCCCGAGGCCTCTCTCCTGGGCATGTGGACGGCCATCTTCCATGGGTTCTCTGTGTGTTTATGTGCCATCTCCTCTTCTTTCTTCTTCTTTTTAAGCTTTGTTTTTATTATTGATTTTGGAGAGGGAGAGGGAGAGAGATATAAAAACATCGACAACAAAAGAAAATCATTGGCTGCATCTTGCACGCACACACAAGCACACAAGCACACACTGGACCTCACACACATGCACACATAGAATCTCACATACACAGATGAAAACATGCACACTAAGGCACACACACACGGGTCCTTGTGCACATGCACATGCACACACACATGAACACATACACACATTGGTCCACGCACACATGTGTCCTCAAACAATACACAAACACACAAGTCCTCGCACACACAGGTCCTCACATACACACAAACACACACAGGAGCCCCCCCCACACATACTCGGGCACCAACCACTGGGCTCCGCATGCCGGAGCCTTTGTTTAGGCCCCTTCTCCGGTGCCCCCCTTCTCTGGGGCCCCCTTCTCAGTGCCCCCCCTTCTCCGCCCCCCCTTCTCCGGTGTCCCCCCTTTCTCCGGTGCCACTCCTTCCCTGGAGGCCCCCTCCATGCACCCAGCAGCTCCTGCCCTCCTGCTGGTGCCTGCACCCTGAGCACTCAGGAGAGCACAGCCCACGCCTCCCACACTCGCGTGGCCTCCGCTCAGGAGCCCCAGCGGCTATTTCCCAGAAGCCCATGCGGCCCTCTCCCAGGAGCCCTGTGGCCCTCTCCCAGGAGCCCATGCGGCCCTCTCCCAGGAGCCCTGCGGCCCTCTCCCAGGAGCCCTGTGGCCCTCTCCCAGGACCAGCCTGGGCAGTGCAGGGGGGCAGGTCAAAGGGGAGGGGGTCAGGGTGGGGGCACGGGGCAGAGGGGGGCAGTGCAGGGGGATGGGTCAGAGTAAAGGGGGGCAGGGTGGGGGGATGGGTCAGAGAGGAGGGAGTCAGGGCAGGGGGCATGGGGCAGAGGGGAGCAGTAAAGGTGGGACAGGTCAGAGGGGAGGGTGTTAGGGAGGGGGCACGGGGCAGGGGGCGCAGTGCAGGGGGACAGGTCAGAGGGGAGAGGGTCAGGGCGGGGGCAGTGCAGGGGGACGGGGCAGAGGGAGGGGGTCAAGGCGGGGGCATGGAGCAGGGGAGGGCAGTGCAGGGGGACGGGTCAGAGGGGAAGGGGTCAGGGCAGGAGGCACGGGATAGGGCGGGGGTAAGGGGCAGAGGAGGGCAGTGCAGGGGGACGGGTCAGAGGGGAGAGGGTCAGGGCGGGGGCAGTGCAGGGGGACGGGTCAGAGGGGAGGGGGTCAGGGCGGGAGGCACGGGATAGGGCGGGGGTAAGGGGCAGAGGAGGGCAGTGCAGGGGGACGGGTCAGAGGGGAGAGGGTCAGGGCGAGGGCAGTGCAGGGGGACGGGTCAGAGGGGAGGGGGTCAGGGCAGGAGGCACGGGATAGGGCGGGGGTAAGGGGCAGAGGAGGGCAGTGCAGGGGGACGGGTCAGAGGGGAGGGGGTCAGGGCGGGGGCAGTGCAGGGGGACGGGTCAGGGGGAGGGGGTCAGAATAAAGGCGGGAGTGTCACAGTGTCAGCAGGACTGGTGGCTGTGCCTCCCACCTGCCTGGTTCCTGTCAAACTTCCCGCTGGTTGGTTTCCTGTGTCTGTCTTGGAGACAAGGTCTGAGAACAAGGCAGGGGTTCGAAGCTGTGGGGACCCCCCGCCCCTCCCAGCAAGGACACACACACTGTGGGTGGGAGGAGGCCCTGGGGGAGAGGACAGGCTCAGTTCCCTAGGGCACAGCCCAGCTTCAGGGTCAGCCTAGGTGACTGAGAGAGGCACCATGCCATAGATGTTTCCCTCCCCCCTCCCTCCCTGAAGCCAATGAAAAGGCACCCTCTGTGAAGACTAAAAGTAAAAGCATGTTCTGTGCACAGACCACAGGCCCTCACTCCTGCTGCTAAGGAGGACTTGGTGGGCTGTGCTTGCGGCTTATCAGGCGGTGGGAGCGCGTGGGAAATTGTGGGAGAGCGTGGGAACGCGTGCGGAATTGTGGGGGAATTGTGGGAATGCGTGGGGGATTGTGGGGGAGCGTGGGCACGTGTGAGGGATTGTGGGGGAGCGTGGGCACGCCTGAGGAATGGTTGGGGAGCGTGGGATCATAGAAAATTGTGGGAACGCGTGGGGAATATGGAGGAGCGTGGGAACGTGTGGGGGATTGTGGGGGAGCATGGGAACGTAGGGAATTGTGGGAGCGCATGGGGAATTGTGCGGGAGCGCATGGGGGGTTGTGGAGGAGTGTGGGAATGTAGGGAATTGTGGGAACGCGTGGGGAATTGTGGAGGGGCATGGGAATGCGTGGGGAATTGTGGGGGAGCGTGGGAATGCTTGGAGAATTCCTGCTCACTTTGGCTGATGCTGGGGCAGGCAGCTGCCTGCCTGGCTGAGTCTTTTGGAAATGGGATCTTTGCCAATGGAATTCAGGGCAGGATCTTGGGGTCACACTAGATTTGGGGTGGGACCCAGTCCCATGACTGACCTCCAAAGACAGCCCTGGCGGGCTTGGCTCCAGCCCATGGACGGAAGGGTCCTGGGTTGGATTCCAGTGGAGGGCAGGTACCTTGGCTGCAGGCTTAATTGCTGGTCCTGGTCAGGGCAAGTGTGGGAGGCAGCCATTCGATGTGTCTCTCTCACACCAATGTTTCTCTCTGTGTGTCTCTCCCCCACCCTTCCACTCTTGCTAAAATTCAATGGAGAAAAATATCCTTGGGTGAGGATTAACAGAAAACAAACAGGAAGATTTGACACAGAGACACCGGGGAGGAGGTCAGACAAAGGCGGAAGCCAGGGTGGTGTCCAGCCCCAGACCCCGGAGCCTCCGGCAGCACCACCCCCACACTCACACCCCGGCTGACTGGGGCTTCAGATGCGTGGGAACTCACTCCTGTGGCTTATGGCACCACGTTGTGGGGGGAGCCACAGGGGACTCGGACCCTGGCTGCCCAGTCCTCCAACCTCCAGAGGCACAAGCCTGAGGGGCGGTGCTGACTGACTCGATCGTGGGAAACAGGAATGTCTGTTAAATAGCTAAGATCTGGACACAACCCCAGGGCCCATCCACAGACGCGTGGAGAAATGCTTGGTCCATCTGCACCACGGAACACTGTGCCGCAATAAATAAAAAAAGAATCTCTTACCCTTCAGGACAGCATGGAGGGACCTGGGAGTGTCATGCTAGGTGACATAAGCCAATCAGAGAAAGACAAGTATCCCAGGATCTCACTCATAGGTGGAACCTAATGAACAAAATAAACTGATGAAGAGAATGGATCCAGGGAGCAGAGTGTGGAACCTTGGAGGGAAAGCTGGGAGGGAGGGTGGTGGGCGGAAGGTGATCAGCCAAAGACCATGTGTGCACATGCATGGCCCATGGGCACAGACTATAGAGTGGTGAGGGCAGGGGTGGGAGTGAGGGTGGGCTAGAAGGGGTCAGTGGGGAAAAGGGAATATATGAAATACTTTCAACAATAAAGATTTTATAAATTTGTAATAATAAAAGCGTAATATGCTAACGAGACTGGATGTCCTTTTGGATGAAACTGCGAGGGAAGCTGATGACGACAGCTGGGGGAGGAAGGCCTACCCTTGCACGCATTTCGTGCATTGGGCCTCTAGTGAGTAAATAAATGAATGAGTGAATTTCTGTTAAATGAAGGGCATGATAAGCAACTCAAAGGGATGGGAATTAACGGGGAGAAGGTCATCCCACGTTGAACAGTCACCAGGGGTCAGCGTTCGGATCCACTACCCTGGGGATTCCCAAGACCCTGCCAGAGAGCACGCATATCTGTGTCAGGCCTTCTTCAAAGGCCACGGACCATGGGACTCAGGACCCATCCCAAACCCAGTGTGATCTCGAGATCCCGGACTGAATTTCATTGTCAAACACCCTGTTTCCAAAGGTCAATGGGGCAGATGGCCGCCAGCACCATCCGCTACCCTGCTCCATCTCCCCCAGTGCCATTGGCTCCCCTGCTCCATTTCCCCCAGCGCCATCGGCTCCCCTGCTCCATCTCCCAAAATCAGCTCCCCTGCTCCATCTCCCAGGGGCATTGAGGCCTCAGGAGGTAAAATGCCAAGAACACCTTTAGGAAATGAGGTGAGGATATACATACAGGGCCAAGTGCCTTCAGACACACAAGTTCTTTAGTGATGGAGCTGTTAGCAGTGGGAGCTGGTTAGTGGTGAAACTGTTAGTGATGGAAGCTGGTTAATAGTGGGAGCTGGTTAGCAATGGGAGCTGTTAGTAGTGGGATCTGTTAGTGGTGGGATCATGTTAGAAGTGGGAGTTGGTTAGCAGTGGAGCTGTTAGTGGTGGGAGCTGGTTAGTGATGGGAGTGCATTAGCAATAGGAGCTGGTAAGTGGTGGGAGCTGGTTAGTGATGGGAGCACATTAGCAATAGGAGCTGGTTAGTGGTGGGAGCTGGTTAGTGATGGGAGCGCTGATATCAGGACAGGAGGCTGTGGCCTCCAGGTAATGCTTTCCAGAGATGGGGACACAGGACTCTCACAGGAAGGCAGGGCCCACATGCAGGTCCCCCTGGGTGCAAAGGAGGACAGGAAGCCTGGGGTGGCTCCATCAGTGCCATGAAGGAGGTGGGCCCAGGGAGACACCTGCACATGTGTATGTCACACAAGTGCAGGCACCTGACACACATGTACACATGTATGAACACAGAAACATATCACACATATACACGTGCCCACACATGTGCACTGAGAGATATGTTCATGTCACACAGGTGCACACACATCTGTGTGCACACAGCAAGTCACATACATGTCATACAGATGCTTACACGTGCGCACACTGGGAGACACATGCGTGCATGCCTCGTAGGCACACCCACTCATGGTTATATATGTGTCCATGAACACAGAAGGACACAGGCATCGCACACATGCACAGGTGTGTGCATTGGAGGCATGTGCATTGTGTGTGTCACGCAGATTCACACACTAGCATGCATGTGCACAGCTGAGACACAGCTCGTTTAGATGTAGGCTCTGTCAGTCCTGAAGTAAAGAGCGATGGGGTGGGGCCACAGCAAGGTGGCTGAGGAGGCTGGTATTACGCCCAGACTTCGTGATCCCCAAGAACCATCAGGGAGCCAAGTCCGATGCAATAAACAAAAAAGCCTTTTCCATGCTAGCATGGGCTCTGTCCCAATCATGCTGACAGCATGGCAGAAGAGAGCAAATTTCGCCAAGCCCTGGGGTTTTACTCCAGTGGTGATGTCACTGCTTTGGCTGGCCCCGATTGGTTGGGTGAGAGCCAGGTTCGAGTTACACAAAATGGAAGATAACTCAGCCCTGCCCCACAGTGGAGTCAGGAGTTTATCCTCGCCCCGCCCTGCCCTCTCAGCTGGGGCATGTGACTGTTGGGTAGGGGGCATCTAGGCCCGGCCCTGAAGAGAAGGGGTGGCTCCTCGGGGCTGGGCCAGGGAGATGGCCCCTGGGAGGAAGGAGCAGCAGACCCGTGTGCTCAGAGCCGAGTGAGAGACATTCTCCTCCAAGTCCAAGCGGCTGTCAGGGCAGCTCGTCTGGAGATAAGGCCACCTCCACAGGCCCCTGCCCCAGTGCCAGCAGTCCAGCGTCATCCGGGAGGTAAGGATAAAGCCAGAAGGCTTGTTTGGCTCTGAGCCCCAGACCCCATGTGCTCACAGCCCAGGAGAATGGACAGGGATGTCGGGGACCAGGCAGCTGAGCTGAGCCCCAGCCCCATACCTCCCCATGTGTGAAGACTGCAGGCTCAGGCACCACCAGCCAAGCCCACCAAGCCCCTCAGCTGGGCTCTGCCTGCTCCAGGTCTGTGGTTTCCCTCAGAATCCCGGGCTCTTCCAAGGAATTCAATGTTCCTCATGCCTCTCCCACAACACCGTCCCCAAGCCACACGTAGGGTGTGACAGGCCAGGAAAGTCTGCCTGGGGGCCGAGGCTCCCGCTGGGTCCTACACTGTGCACCTTTCAGCACCCCCCCCCCCCAAGCCTTCCATGAAGCAGCCCTTTTAGGGTCTCCCCAGGCCACGGAGCCAGACAGAGCCACCTGCACATGCCTCTTGCATGGGGACGACTGGCCCAGGGGTCAGGGGCCTGACATGTCCCTCTTACCCCACACTGACGAGCTGGACTGACAGGTTCCCTTGGGAAGGGGGATTCTGATGACATACAGGCCTGAGGGACACGTCCATGGTGGGAAGGCACACACAAAGTGTCGATGATGGCCCGCAATCAGAGTCAATGCCATGGGCACCTCCAGGCCATCCTTCCGCTTCACACCCTCAGTGGCCACGCATGGCCAGGAGGTGGCATGGTGCCGCAAGCTCCAGTGGCTGGAGGGGTCTCGTAGACAACCTCACAGTCACCTCCAGCCTCCCCTCCCCCCCAGCCCCTCAGGCCCCCCGCGGCCAGACCACTGGTAACAGCCCTGACAGGGACCCCAGCTCCAGGACATGACATGGTCACCGTCAGCATTGCCAGGGCCCAGGGAGAGCCAGGTCTTCCTGTCCCGGGATCTGCACATGCGTCCGGAGCCCGCTCCTGCGGGAGGCCCTGTCCATATGTGGGCAAACGGCCTACCAGGCCTCCTCTCTCAGCACAAATACTCACAGCCCTTCCCTCCCAAGGAGCAGTGGCAGGCAGCTTGGTGCCGCCCCCTCTTCGGGGCAGCCCAGTGACCCCATGTGTGCTGTCAGTGTCCAAGGAGCGAGCAGTGGAGGGGACACAGCGCAGGCAGGAGAGCACCTGCGTGGGGGCCTCACCTGCGGTGGCTCCATCAACTTCCCAAGAACAGAGGTGGGAACTGCCAGGGCTGCGGGCTGGGGGTTCCCATTCTATTTTTAGCTGAGAGCGATGAGGCAGAGCTCCCCTCCCCCTATTGTATGGATGTAAAAATATCAACAATGGTTTCTACAGGTTCAGCTCTCTGCCGGGAGCCATTCCTGGGAGCCACAGGCCGTGGGGATGGCCCACGCTGTCTCCAAACCGGTCGCCTCGCCAACCAGGCATCTGACCAAGGCCCCACGCCAGGTACTTTTGCTCTGGGCTGGTCTGGGCCGCAGGGAGGGCCAGGCCCCGCAGGCCACAGCCCAGAGAGGACCCCAGATGGCCATGCAGCTAGGCCCAGGCCTCCTGGTCACTGCTTATGGCTCAGCTGCCCCTCCTTGAATGGGGACACAAGGAAGCAAGACAGAGACCAGAGCAAACCTGGAGGAGACAGGCAGCTGAGAGCCTCTGGGGACAGGCTGAGCACGGTCCCAGGTGGAGGGCATGGACAGAGGACAGTGGGGAGATCAACCAGGAGGGCTGCCTCAACCCAGGGCCCAGAAAACAGTAGGCAGCCTGGGGCACAGCCTCTGGCCTAGGCAGGGCAGAATAAGGGGTCTGTACTGGGCTAGGCTAGGCCAAGGTGGTGGAAGTAGACAGTTGTTTAAATGGAGATGGGTATCCTCAGCTCAGCTGGGCCAGGTTGGTCAATCTGGGCTGTGCTCAGCAATGCTGGGCTGAACTAAGTTAAACTGAGCTGAACTGGGCTGAGCTGAGCTGGGCTGGGCTAGGCTGGGCTGATCTGGGATGAGCTGAGCTGGGCTGAGCTGAGCTGGGCTGGGCTGAGCTGGAATGGGATCGGCTGGGTTGAGCTGAACTGGGCTGGGCTGGGCTGGGCTGGGCTGGGCTGGGCTGGGCTAGGCTGAGCTGATCTGGGATGAGCTGAGCTGGGCTGGGCTGGGCTGGGCTGGGCTGGGCTAGGCTGAGCTGGGCTGAGCTGGAATGGGATGGGTTGGGCTGAGCTGAACTGAGCTGGGCTGGACTGGGCTGGTGTGGGATGATCTGGACTGAGCTGAGCTGAGCTGAGCTGGGCTGAGCTGGGCTGGGCTGGGCTGGACTGAGCTGGGCTGGGCTGATCTGGGTTGGGCTCATCTGGGTTGGACTGATCTGGCTTGGGCTGAACTGGGCTGATCTGGGTTAAGCTGAGCTGGGCTGAGCTGGGCTGGCCTGGGCTGAACTGGGCTGATATGGGTTAAGCTGAGCTGGGCTGAGCTGGGCTGGCCTGGGCTGGGCTGAGCTGGGCTGAGCTGAGTTGGGCTGAGCTGAGCTGGACTTGGCTGGGCTGGGCTTGTCTGGGTTGGGTTGGGTTGGGTTGGGTTGGGTTGGGTTGGGTTGGGCTGGGCTGAGCTGAGCTGAGCTAAGCTGGGCTGAGCTGAGCTGGGCTGGGCTGGGCTGAGCTGGAATGGGATCGGCTGGGTTGAGCTGAACTGAGCTGGGCTGGACTGGGCTGGTGTGGGCTGATGTGGACTGAGCTGAGCTGGGCTGAGCTGGGTTGGGCTAGGGTGGGCTGGGCTGGACTGAGCTGAGCTGGGCTGGGTTGAGCTGGGCTGGGCTGGGCTGGACTGATCTGGGTTGAGCTCATCTGTGTTGACTGATCTGGCTTGGGCTGAACTGGGCTGATCTGGGTTGAGATGAGCTGGGCTGAGCTAGGCTGAGCTGGGCTGGCCTGGGCTGGGCTGAGCTGGGCTGAGCTGAGTTGCGCTGAGCTGAGTTGAGCTGTACTTGGCTGGGCTGGGCTTGTCTGGGTTGGGTTAGATTGGGTTGTGTTGGGCTGAGCTGGGTTGGGCTGAACTGGGTTGGGCTGAACTGGGCTGAGCTGGGCTAGGCTGATCTGGGTTGGGCTGATCTGGGCTGAGCTGAGCTGGGCTGAACGGGTTAGGGCTGTGTTGGGCTGAACTGGGTTGGGCTGGGCTGGGTTTAGTTGAGTTGGGTTGAGTTGAGTTAGGTTGAGTTTGGTTGGTTTGGTTTGGGTTGGGTTGGGTTGGGTTGGGCTGGGCTGGGCTAGGCTGAGCTAGGCTGAGCTGGGCTGAGCTGAGCTGGGTTGAGCTGGGCTGGGCTGAGCTGGGCTGGGCTGGGCTGGGATGAACTAGGATGAACTGGCTTGGGTTGGGTTGGGATGAATTGGGTTGGGTTGGGCTGGGCTGGGTTGGGTTTGTTGAGTTGAATTGGGTTGATTTGGGTTGAGTTGGGTTGGGTTTGGTTGGGTTGGGTTGGGTTGGGTTGGGTTGAGTTGAGTTGGGTTGGGTTGGGTTGGATTGGGTTGGGTTGGATTGGGTTGGGTTGGGTTGGGCTGGGTCGGGCTGGGCTGGGCCGTCCAGGGTGGGTGCCATGTGCTGGGCTGAGCTGGAATGGGCTGGGTTGGGCTGGACTGAGCTGAGCTGAGCTGAGCTGGGCTGAACTGAGCTGGGCTGGGCTGGGTTAGGTTGGATTGGGTTGGGCTGTGTTGGGCTGGGCTGGGCTGGGCTGGGCTGAGATAGGCCAGGCCCGATGGGCTGAGGTCTGGGGTTCCCAGGCCAGAGGGGGGCAGGCAGAGTCACCTGCTGAGGGTGGGCTCCCTCGGACGGCCAGCAGAGAAGCCTGGCTGATCAGTGCTGCAGAGACCCCAGGCCAGTCAGGAGGAGGTGGGGGTGGGATGGACCATACTCGTGATACCTTGGGGTTGGGGCCTCTGTACCCCAGGCCTTCATGGGAGGTTGAGGTGGGGGCAGAGGAGACATCTTGCTGATCCTGGGGGTCTGAGGGTCTCTGCTCCGCAGTGGAGGGGGGGGGCGTGCAATGGTTCTGAGCCTCTGCTGCCTGAGGAGCAGAGAGCTTCCCTGGGGTGGGTGGCATGTGCTGCCACTCAGGACTGAGGGGCCCGACCAGGGGTCCAATAATGGGCCCGACCAGGTGGCGTGTGCTGCCACTCGGGACAAAGGGGTCCAACCAGGGTTGGGACAGCAGCTTTGGGAGACACAGGCTTCATCACAGGCATCTGGGAGGGACTGGAATGAGCCCCAAACGAGCCGGCGGCTCCGTGCCCTAGGCTGGAATGGGGGCCTGGAGTGGCTGCCCAGTCCAAGGCTGCCAGCACTGAGGGGCCAGTTCCATCCACAGACCACATGCAGAGACCATCGGTCTTCCCCTTGGCCCCCTGTTCCAAAGACCTCGCCGTGGGCGCCACCTCCATGATGCTGGGCTGCCTGGTCAGGGACTACTTCCCGGAGCCGGTGACTGTGACCTGGGACACGGGGTCCCTGACAACAAGCATCATGACCCTCCCAGCTGCCTTCAACCTGAACTCCAGCCTCTACACCACCAGCAGCCACATGACCATCTCTGGCGAGTGGGCTGAACAGCGGTTCACCTGCTGGGTGGGGCACCCCGGGTCCACACCTATCAACGTCAACGTGACCATACCACCAGCACCAGGTAGACCCAGGCCCGTGGGTGGCGAGGAGCAGGCTGGGAGGAGGGCTGCAGAGGGGCTGTCTGGAGTGCCCAGGGCTCTGGCTGGGAGGAGGCTCAGAGACTCAGAGAGGCCTCCGCAGGGCCATCGCCTCTGTCCTCAGCGTGCACCACGAATGTCACCCTGCCCACGGTGGGGATCTTCCACTCATCCTGCGACCCCAGCGGCAACCCCCATGCCGCCATGCGGTTGCTGTGCCTCATCCCCGGCTTCACCCCGGGCGACCTCGAGGTCACCTGGCTGGTGGACGGGCAGCCCGAGGACCTGCTCCCAATCACCGGCCCCGCCAGCTGGGAGGGCGCGCCTGCATCCACCGTCAGCGAGCTCTACATCAGCCAGGGCGCGTGGCTGTCCCAGAGAACCTACGCCTGCCAGGCCAGCCTGCATGGCTGCACGGTGAAGGCCGAAGCCCGCGCTTGCCCAGGTACAGCCCTCCTCACGCCCGCGCCCGCACCTGCCTCTCTGGGCCAGCGGGGCCGGGCATGGCCTCACACAGCCCCTCCTCACCCACCAGAGCCCGAGCCCCGAGGTGTGAGCATCTACGTGATTCCGCCCAGCCCCCTGGATCTGTACGTGCACAAGTCACCCAAGGTCTCCTGCCTGGTGGTGGACTTGGCCAGCCTGGAGGGCATGAGCCTGCAGTGGTCCCGGGAGGGCGGGGGCCTCCTGGCCCAGGCCACCCAGAGCAGCAAGCGCCACTTCAACATGACCTACTCCGTCACCTCCACCCTGTCCGTGGACGCCGGCGACTGGGTGGAGGGCGAGACCTACCAGTGCAGGCTGAGCCACCCAGACCTGCCCCAGCCTATCCTGCGCACCATCGCCAAGGCCCCGGGTGAGCGACCTGCGAGGGGAGGCGGGCAGGCCCCCCCTGGAGCTGGAGCCGGAGCCGGCTGATCCCAGGCCCATCCACAGGCAAGCGCGCTGCCCCCGAGGTCTTCGTGTTCCCGCCGCCCGAGGAGCAGGGGGCCCAGGACACGCTCACCCTCACTTGCCTGATCCAGGGCTTCTTCCCTGCCGACATCTCGGTGCAATGGCTGCAGGACGATGCCCTGATCGCCAGTGACCAGCACGCTACCACGCAGCCCCTCAGGAACCGGGGGGGCAGCCCCACCTTCTTCGTCTTCAGCCGCCTGGAGGTCAGCCAGGCCAACTGGGAAAGGAGGAGCAAATTCACCTGCCGAGTGACCCACGAGGCTCTGGACGGCACCCGGACCCGCGAGCGATCAGTGTCCAAAGGCAAAGACCCTGGTAACTAAGGCCTGCCTCCCGCCCGCCCCCTCCAGGGCACCCTGCTGTCAATAAACTCAGTGCCAGCTCAGAGCCAGTGCGCTCGTTCTTGGGGGGCGGGCGGAGGGACAGGGGTGTCTGGCACAGAGGAAAGGACTCCCAGAGGGGATAGGAGGATTGGGCAGGGCTGAGCTAGGCTCGGTCCACCATCCGCTCGCCAACCCCCATGCCTCCTGCCCACTCCAAGGGGCCTGGGAACCAGAGGGTGGCCCTGGGAGGGCCATGGAGACCCAGTTCAGCCCACAGTCCCTGCCTCTCCAGAGGCCTGGTCTTCACCCCGGCTCCTGCGGCTCCTCTGCAAACTGACAAGCTCCCCCAGGCCCAGAGGCACACCCAGGCCCTCTGGGTGGAGGGACAGGCTGAGTGCGACGCCCGCTCAGCCGTCCATACGTAGGGAGACAGGCTGCCCTCAGCCCCCATCAGCCCCACGACCATCCCGAGCACCACAGGAAGGGACAGGCCCAGCCCCATGTGGCCCAGTGCTGAGCCCACGGCATCCTAACCCTCACCTCACTCCATCCTGACCCTCACCTCATCTGCCCAGACTGTCCCGGGGACAGGAACAGCCCTCACAAGCAAATCCCGTGGGCCTCACACACAGTAACACCAGCCATGCCAGCCCTGCCCCCACACAACCTGCAGTGACCCAACAGCGCCACCCACCACCAGCCCCGGTGCCCTGTGTGAGCAAACGCTTCTCACGTGCGCTCCTGGCGGCCTCCCTTGACCTACCCCTCACCAGGCCACCCTGAACCTTTGTTCCCCATCACGCCTGGGCCCCAACATGGGCAAGGAGAGGACCCCCTGGCTGGGAGCCCAGCAAGCCTCCCACAAACCCTCCCTGCCAGCTGCATCCACAGACAGACAGACAGACACATACATGGACATAAGCACACACACTGATGCACAGGACAGAGACACAGAGACACACACATGCACACATGCATACACACACAAACACACACACGGACACACACAGACACCTACACACAGAGAAACCCATAGACGCAATGCACAGACACACACTGACATACTAACACAGAGAGACACACATGGATGCATACACTGATACATATGGACACACTGACACACAGGGACACATACACACCCAGGAAGTGGGCTCTGTCCAACAGCCCAGAGCAGCCTGCTGGCCCCGACCCAGGGCCTGGAGGCTGCAGGGATCAAAGTCAGGGACCAAGCCCACCCCTACCCCAAGTTCGAGTACACATCTATCAGCCCAGGCGTCCTGTGTACGCACACGCACGCACATGCATATGCACACATGCGTGCACACCCCAGCTAGCAGCACCCATGAGCATGGAAAGCAGCGAACACCCAAGGGCATAGTTCAGAGGGACCTGCTGGCAGGCTGCCCCAAGACTTGCCTCATTCCCCAAGGCAGGAAGCCGAGGACAGCGGTGGCCCATGGGCCGGGGGCAACTCGGCCAGTGTGGCCAGGCCAGCCCCGTGGAGCGATGGCCCAGGCTGTAGGCTCAGACCTCCAGCGGGTTCAGGACGGCGGGCTGAGTGCAGTTTAGAGGGTCTCTGGCCTCAAGCGAGAAGCTGAGTGAGCACGGGGCTGTTGGGTGCCATCCTCCTGGGTGGGGGCAGAGCAGGAGCTGAGGTGAGGGCGATAGGCCTGGCGAGGAAGACCAGGGGTCTGGACACAGCCTGAGGATGGAGGGAGAGAAAAGGCATCACTGGGATGGGACAGTGGGCAGTGGGCAGAGGGCAGCAAGCAGTGGGCAGCGGCCCTCCCACCAGCCACCCTGGGCTGGGCCAGGCAGGGCCTCAGACCCCAGACCCCCAGGTGGGCCAGCTGCTCTGAAAGGCCACAGAAGCTGGACAGGTACTGCCTGAACCCCAGACAGCAGGGACCAGGCTGCAGGGCCCTGTGCTGCCCACACCCAGGCTGGGGGCTCACTGACCCCACACCCAGGCTGGGGGCTCACTGACCCCACACCCAGGCAGGGGGCTCACTGACCCCCACACCCAGGCTGGGGGCTCACTGACCCTCACACCCAGGTGGAGGACTGACTGACCCCACATTCAGGCTGGGCTGACCCACCTGCACCCACAGAGCTGGATCTGCAGGACGTGTGCGTGGGGGCAGCCAAGGCGAAGGAGCTGGATGAGCTGTGGCACAGCCTCTTAGTCTTCATCGCACTCTTCCTGCTCAGCGTGACCTATGGCGCCTCTGTTACCCTCTTCAAGGTGGGCCCGCCCCCAGGGCCGAGGGGCGGGAGACCTTCTAGGTGAGCAGACGGGCAGGGCCCTCACTCATGCCCGCCCTCCTCTCAGGTGCAGTGGGTCTTGGGCGCCTTCCTGCAGGGGCCGCCCCTGGCCGCCCATGACTATGAGAACATGGAGGACCCCGCGTGGCCAGAGGCCTGGGTGTGGAGCAGCTGAGCAGCCTCGCTACCCTTCTCCCCTGCCTGAGTGACCTGAGACCATGCTGACAGGAGCAGACATACCTCCAAGGGGCGCGGGTCTTGGGCCCATCCACAGCTCAAGGGCATCCGGAAGGTTCAAGCTCAGGCCCAAGGCCCAGGCACCCAGGGCACCTGCCAATCATGGCCCCACTCCCGCTCCATCTACCCTCCCAAGTGGCCCGGGCTGTACCCATGGGGGCAGACACTCTGGGCTCCCCCCTAGCCCCCAAGGTCACCACTCCCATTCTTATTGGACAACTCCTGCAACACAGTAAGGCCTAGAGCTACGGCCTGGCCCTTAGCTCGAGTCCAGAGCCCAACCAGCCCGGTCCAGGGTCCAAGCCCAACACTCCAAGTCCAGAGCCAAGCCTAGGACTCAGAGTCCAGCCCAGCCTGAGGTCTCCCTCCCCGACTGACCTCCCAGGTCGGGAGGCCCTGCCCCTGGGGCCTGGGCCCTCTGCTCGCCCTTCCTGTGTCCACACCAACTGTCCCTGCAGCACGTGGAGGCACAGAAGCCCTTCTGGGAAGAGGCCCTGAGACAGCGTGGGCTGTGGGCAGGATCCCACGGGTAGAGAAGGGGCTTTCACGGGAGAAGGGGTTCCCAGGTGGAGAACGGGTCCCCCAGGTGGAGAAGGGGTCCCCCAGGCGGAGAAAGGGTCCCCAGGTGGAGAAGGGGTCCGCTAGGTGGAGAAGGGGTTTCCCAGGGGGTCAGAAGGGGCTCCCAGGAGGTTAGAAGGGCTCCCACAGGGTCCACACAGCAGCCACTCAGTCCAGCGGCCCCACCCCCACCCAACACAGCCTCATCCCACCTCCCACTCCAAGAACACGTGGCAGCTGGGCTTGCTTCCCTTTGGGTTTCTTGGGAAAGTTCTCTTTTCCAATTCCATGTCCCTGTGTGTGCTCTGGGGGCGGTGCCTGTGGTCCTGTGGGTGGTCAGACGAGGGCACAGGGAACTGCTGGGGCCACAAGGGCCCTTCGACACCCCCAGAAACACCCCGCCTGACTCATCACCCCCTTGCTGGTCTGCAGCCCAGGCTCGCTGCCCCTTCCCCCGCTGACAACGAAGCCAGCACCTCGTCGCAGAGGGGCCTTCAGGAGAGAACTTGGGGGTCAACAGAGGTGGGGCATAGACCATTACCAACCCCCCCTGCAACATGGCAGGCGCCTGAACCTTCTCCCATTCTGAGGGAGGTCTCCTACCCCCATGGCTGCTTCGCTTCCCATGTACAGCTCAAATTGGGACCCACGTAACAGACAGAGACTTGGCTGACAGCAGCTGCCCTCTCACTGCAACAAGACTTGTTTGAGAGGTTTTATACCCATGGTATGGGCAAATGGGTTTTTAATATCCAAATCCAGTCTAGTAGCAGGAATGCTCAGGCCCTTCTCAAGAAGGGAAATAATCAATTCCAGTAATACACACATGCTAAATAAGATTGTTGCTAGAGTGTTGAGTTTGACAGATGAATAGTAGCCAATTTCTCAGAGGAAATTAATGTGGCTAATGGAAATAAATGAATATTCTAGAAACACTATACAAAAAGCTGTTCCTAAGGTGTTAACAAAAATTCTTATTGGCAGAGCGTCCTATGGTAAAATTGCATAATGTGTTATGAACCTAAAGCAGTCACAGTGTAGAGCAAATAATTTAAAATGTAAAAGCTATCAAGACTACATTATAAAATTTCCAAAAGTCTCCTATTATTTAAAGTAAAAGAGGGGGTGACCGTGGAAGAATATCATGTAAGGAAAAATATCCTGAGAATAATTTACATCTAAAAAATTTTTTACTTTAGAAAATTAACCTTCATTCAAAATGCTAATACCCATGAAAATACACACATGGCAACAAAACAAGCCAGGGGAAAATTATTTGGGGGGAAAAATGTAAAAGAATCCCAAATCAAATTTAAAGAAAATATCCCTTTATTAACTTTTGGTTGAGAATATGTTTGTATATTTTCAAAAAACAACTCTGAGACCATCTGGAATCTGTAACAGAGAGGAATAGACAGAAGTGCTCCAGCCATAAAGACTGAAGAGACACAATTCAGAGATGGAAGATGCTGCTGACGCCTCAGCATACCAGCAGACAGCAGCTGCATGTTGCTGAAGGATGCCCAGTACCAAACCAGAGACGGGCAGACCTGCATTACCACCATTTGTCCACCAACCAGATCTGAAATATCATGGCTGACATGTACACATAAGGAACTATTTGACATTGAAATTGGAACTCAAAAGAACTGCTGGCCCAGAAAGGAACTCGCTACAGACTGATTCATTTGCTTCACAGCATAACCATTATTGCTTGTTGCAGTTTAGGTTCTTACAAGGGTATTTCTTGGATCGCATGATCTCACACATCTAGAGGAAATAATGAACAACATAAACTGATGAACAAAAATAGACCCAGAGAAAGAGAAGCAGCATTCAGACTCTCAAACCTCAGAGGGAAAGTAGGGGAGGGTGGGGGTAAGGGGAAGATATCAACCAAAGGATTTGTGTGCATCCATATGGGCCTGGTCAGTGGCCATGGACAACAGGGGGTGGGGAAAAATGTAGGGAGGGGTTTGGGATGGGAATGGGGGAATAAGGACAACTATGTAAGACCATAATCAATAAAATAAAAAATAAAAATACATAACCCCCCCAAAAAAACCACAAACAAATATTAAAGGGACAAATAGTATTAAGATAGTACATAATGTAAAGGGAAACACATAGTAAACAATAAACGTAAAAAGTACTAAATGAGGCCACGGGGACGCCACTCACATCACCAGGTGGGCCCAGGGTCAGCCTCCCCCAGTCACTCCCCATTCACCCGCCAGCTGAGCACACACACGGACCGTCCTGCGCCCCTGTCCTCCCCCAGAGAGTCTGGGTGACCTGGTGAACTGTGTGGGGCTGGCCGCCATTGGCTCGAGAAGAAACCAGGTGAGCCCAAGAGACGGACCCCCCATGAGACGGCCAGAGGCCAAGGGCAGTGGGGCCTGAGGCCGTGCCTCCCCAGGTGAAGAGGCAGTGGCCTGGTTGGGGGACCTGCCCATGGGGATCTCTGTGCAGTCGCTGGAAATGGCGGGAATGCATGAACACACATGATAAGGGCAGGGATCTCTCACATACAAAGAGCACTTGGGAGCCAATACAAAGAGGGCAGTGAGCCGTGGGTCCTTCACAGCAAGAAAAACCAAGTGGCCGAACGGGAAGAGCATCTTCAGTAACGAGAAAAGGGGCCACGAGGGGGGAGTGTGTGTCTGCCTGCTCTGGGCCTCACCGTCTGTGGCGTGGACAGTGCTATGGCCTCTCTGCAGGCCACGGGCCGCCTTGCCAGCGCCCAAATGCCCAGGCCCCTGGACGGGAGACTCCAGCCTCTGGTGGCCCTCAGAGAGCCTGGCTCCCTGGGGGCCGCAGGAGGACGAGGATCGAAATGCCAGTGCGCAGCCTGCCAGGCTCAGACAGGGCACCCGAGTCCGTTGGAGCGGAGAGGCCAGAACAGGCATCTCTGAGGCCTGTCCAGACACGGAGGATGTTCCACACGGGGCACCAGGGGCCTTCTGACCGCGGCCCGCCCTGTTGTGCTCACATTGACTCACTGACACACACACTCACAGACACTCACTGTCACACACTCAGGACACACTCTCACACTCAGGGACACTCACACTTTACATACACCCTGTCACACTCAGGGACACTCACACTCATACAGACACACTGTCACACACTCAGGGATACTCACACTCACACTTACAGACACCCTGTCACACTCAGGGACACTCACACTCACAGACACACGACACACATTGTCACATTCACACTTACAGACACACAGTGTCACACTCAGGGCTCCTCCCCAGCCCAGGCCCAGCGATATGTTTCTCTCACATCAATGTTCCTCTCTTTCTCTCTTCCGCTCTCCCTAAAACTCAATGGAAAAATATCCTGGGTGACGGTTCACAACAACAACAAAAAAGAAGGTGAAGCTGCTGGACCCTCATCCCCATGCAGACAGTGCTGGTGCCAGAGGCTGAGCAGGCGGCATCGGGTCAAAACCCAGGAGGCCTGGGGTCCTGGGGTCCTAGAAACATCCAGCAGTGCTGAGGCATCCCAGGTCCCCGCCTCTGTCCACCCTCTGCCTCCGGCTCCGGCTGCCCTGGGCCTGACCCCTGTGAAGAGCTGACCTCCCGGGGCCAGTGTCATTGACCCACAGGTGCGCTTTCTGGAGGGGACAGTCAGTGCCTTCTAGATGTGAAGAATTGACTGTCGGATAAACACAGGCACAAGCCAGGCCCAGCTGCTCCTGTGTGTCCATCCAGGCTGGGTCACATCCTGGGAGTGGGGGATCACCAGGGGAGCCCGTGGGGCCTGTGGGAAAATCCTGGACGGGAGAATGGATAGATGTGGGATGAGGCAGTATGTGGCTGCCCCAAACTTCAGGGGGGCCTTGCATATATTCTGGCTTCCGTCTGGGCCTCAGATGTTCATAGGCATTCAAGACCAGAGTGGCTCTGCCTCCTTGCCCACCTGTGGCCTGCTCACCAGGGGTCACTCAGGGCCAGCCCTGTGCCCGGGACCCCCGCCCCTCGGCCCTCACAGCCTCCCCTGGGGCCATCTCAGCCTGTCCTTCGGCTCCCACTGCACTGCCCCGGCCTCTATGTCCCTGCAGCTTGGCCCCCGGCCCAGCCCCATGAGCAGCCATCTGGAGCCGGGACCCACCACCACAGGCCCAGGCCCCTGGGGGTCACAGCCCAGGCCACACGCACCTGGCCTCGCCACAGACAGACCACATGACGTGCAGACGGGCAGCCGAGACTGGTGAGACAGGAAGTGGCGAGTGACCCCATCTAGGGTCATGACTCAGTCTCAAGCCCTTCCCCAGGCTGCCCCTTAGCATCAGCCTTCTGCAGAGTGAGCAAGAGCCGGCAGGGCAGGGGTCTCTGAGCACACAGATTCAGGCAGGGCCAGCTGGGCAGGGGGCCTGGGGCTCTTGGCCTCTGACCCTCCAGCAGCCTCGAACAGGTGGGTCCTGGATGCTGCCTCATCCCCTCCTCCATCAGGCGCTCTGATCCTTCCTGGGAGCAGGGATATGGAAAACAGGCACCAAGACAGAGGAGAGAGAAACAGCAGGCAGGACCAAGAGCCAGAGGACCACAGGGCAGTATGCTTTACCCGACAGGGGGAAGTGCTGGGGTATTGTGGCCTAGGCTGAGCTGAGCTGGGCTGAGCTGGCCTGAGTGAACTGGGCTGAGCTTGTCTGGGTGAACTGGGCTGACCTGGGCTGGGCTGGGCTGGGCTGGGCTGAGCTGGGCTGGGCTGAGCTGGGCTGGGCTGAGCTGAGTGAACTGGGCTGAGCTGGGCTGAGCTGGGTAAACTGGGTTGAGCTGGGCTGAGCTGGGTGAACTGGGCTGAGCTGGGCTGAGCTGGGTGAACTGGGCTGAGCTAGGCTGGGCTGAGTGAACTGGACTGAGCTGTGCTGGGCTGAGCTGAGTGAACTGCGCTGAGCTGGGTGGGCTGAGCTGAGCTGAGTGTACTGGGCTGGGCTGAGCTGGGCTGAGCTGGGTGAACTGGGTTGAGCTGGGCTGAGCTGGGTGAACTGGGCTGGGCTGGGCTGAGTGAACTGGGCTGAGCTGAGCGAACTGTGTTGGGCTGGGCTGAGCTGAGTGAACTGGGCTGAGTGAACTGGGCTGAGCTGGGCTGGGCTGAGTGAACTGGGTTGAGCTGAGTGAACTGGGCTGAGCTGGGCTGAGCTGAGTGAATTGAGGTGAGCTGAGTGAACTGGGCTGAGCTGGGCTGAGCTGAGTGAACTGGGCTGAGTGAACTGGGCTGAGCTGGGCTGGGCTGAGTGAACTGGGTTGAGCTGAGTGAACTGGGCTGAGCTGGGCTGAGCTGAGTGAATTGAGGTGAGCTGAGTGAACTGGGCTGAGCTGGGCTGAGCTGGGTGAACTGGGTTGAGTTTGGTGAACTGGGTTGAGCTGGGCTGAGCTGGGTGAACTGGGTTGAGTTTGGTGAACTGGGTTGAGCTGGGCTGAGCTGAGCTGGGCTGAGCTGAGTGAACTGGGTTGAGCTGGGCTGAGCTGAGCTGACTGAACTAGGCTGAGCTGGGTGAACTGGGCTGGGCTGGCCTGAGCTGGCGAATGGGAGGAGGTGGGTTTAGTATGCATCACCTGCAGAGCCGGTTCCCCACCCAGGGTCCTCTGTGTTTCCCGGGCACATGAAGGCCATGCAGTCTCAGAGGTGCCTGTGCCCTCTCTACTCCCACCAATGTCCCTGAGGGAATCAGGAACAGACAAGGGTGGCCTGTGTGCCCAGCTTGTCTGGGTGGGACACCTCACAGGGCTGGTTTCATTGAGTCTCTGAGTTTTGTAGGCCCTGGAATGGACTCTGCTTGCTGGGCCTGCAGTTGTTTGCAGAGGGTGTGGCTAAACTGGACTCTGACCAGGGAACTCTGAGGGGCCCACGGAAGCCCAGCTCCTCTCCTCTGTGTGTGCCCTCCAGCATAGCAGGCTGTCCCTCAGGGCAGGCCAGTTACAGGGCCAGACCCCTCGGTGCTCCCCTGTGTCCCCCTCTGGGCCCACCTTTCATGATCCCCAAACTCTGAGAGACATGGCCACACCCACTGCACAGAGGGATAGGAGGCCCCATTGGGGCCCACAGACCCAGCTGGTCTGTGGAGAGCTGTGTGGGTAACGTGGCTCCACCCGCACGAGGCCTGTGTAAGGAGTGTGTCCTGGTCCACGGGCCGGAGCTCTGAGCAGCGTGTCCAGAAATTGCACCTGGACTTGGCGGCCAGTCCCCTCCCAGGGTGCCAGCCTTCAGGCTGAGTGACCTGGGGCTGTCATTCGCCCTTCCGGGGCCTGTTTGCCCGGGGCAGAGGCGGGGGGCTTCATCCCCTCCGCGTGGGGCTTCCAGGGCTCTCACAGCATGTCTTGTGTTACAGCGAAGCACCCCACACTCTTCCCACTGACCCTCCGGAGCACTGAACCGGCCGACCCAGTGGTCATCGGCTGCCTGGCCCAGGACTTCGTACCATCAAAGCACACGAACGTGACCTGGGACAGCAGCGGGCCGGGCACCTCCATCAGCACTGTCCTCCCCATGTTCACCTCCCGGGGCCTCTACACCATGGTCAGCCAGCTGACCCTGCCGGCCAGCCAGTGCCCGGCAAGCAGGACCCTGAAGTGTCACGTGCAGTACAACTCCAGCCTGAGCCAGACCAAGGACGTGCCCTGCAAAGGTCAGAGGTTGGGCCAGGGTGGGGTGGGGGCCATCAGGTTTTTATGGTGGAACCACCACACCCACTGAAGCTCCCCTCACACAGAAGAGGGAGAGGACAGGGCTGGAGCAGGAGGAGGGAAGGGGTGTGGGCCATGGGCACTGAGTCCTCAACCTCCCTTCAGTTCCCCCGAAGCCGACATCCTCATGCTGCCAGCCTGGCCTGACCCTGCGACCACCGGCCCTTGAGGACCTGTTGCTGAGCTCCGATGCCAACCTGACGTGTATGCTGAGTGGCCTGAGAGAGCCCCAAGGTGCCAGCTTTGCCTGGCAGCCCACGGGTGGGAAGGAGGCCATCCAGCAGGCCCCGCAGCGTGACGCCTGCGGCTGCTACAGTGTGTCCAGCATCCTGCCAGGCTGCGCCGAGCCGTGGAACCGCGGGCAGAGGTTCTCCTGCACTGCCGCTCACCCTGAGGTCACCAGCCCGCTCACCGCCACCATCGCCAGAGCCTCAGGTGGGCCGGGCCCCACCCCAGGGGCACCCACGCAACCCACGGTGGGCCAGGCATCCCCCTAAGCCTGCCTGCCCAACCCCTGGCACCCACTCACGTTCTGCAGAGGGAAACTGAGCACAGGGCACCCCGTGGGCAGAGGGGCTCTCTCCTCCCTGACCGGCCCCTGACCGGCTCCTCTGCCCCCAGGGAGCACCCTACCCCCCCAGGTCCACCTGCTGCCGCCACCCACGGAAGAGCTGGCCCTCAACGAGCTGGCAACGCTGACGTGCGTGGTTCGGGGCTTCTACCCCGAAGACGTGCTGGTGCGGTGGCTGCACGAGAGCCAGGAGCTGCCCCGAGAGAAGTACCAGACTTGGAGGCCCCTGCCCGAGGCCGGCCAGGGTGGCACCAGATTTGTCACAACTAGCGTGCTGCGCGTGGACATGGAGGCATGGAAGAACGGGGACAACTACTCCTGCATGGTGGGCCACGAGGCTCTGCCCCTGAGCTTCACACAGAAGACCATCAACCGCCTGGCGGGTAAACCCACCCACGTCAACGTGTCTGTGGTCATGTCCGAGGTGGATGGCATCTGCTACTGAGCTGCTCGCCCCCTGTCTGCCCCGCCCTTGAATAAACTCCGCTCGCCCGAAGCAGTCACCATCCCTCCAGCGCCTGTCTTGATCCTCTCAGTTGAGCACCTCAAGGTGGCCTCACACAAGTGCGCTTGTATGTGTGTGTGAGTGTGAGTGCATGAGTGTGAGCACATGGTGCACAGTGGTTGAGGCCAAACTGAAATGAAGCCTGAGGCTGGCAGAGTTGTGGGAGGCACAGGGGGTCCTGAGGGCAAGGCACCACTGGGTGGCCCCGTTTGTCTCGGGTGCCAGCTTAAGGAGTAGCGGGAGGGAAAGAGGTGGAAGGGATCCTCTTCAGGAAGACAAGTGGAGTCCCTATCCAAGCCCCCCATGGGTTTTCCCCAGGCCCAGCAGGGTCTGCCTAGGGCAGGGTCTGCGCCACCTTGTGGGGCCAGGGTATGAGGGGAATGGCATGGAAGGAGGGCTGGGTTCCAGGGCCCCTCACCTCCTGGTAGGTGTCACACAGAGATGCAGGCCAGCCCACTGACTCACAAAGAAAGGAAACCACACACCAGGGGTGGACATGGGGGTGCACACATGTTCTCCATGTGCTCACATTCACATCTGTGCGCACACACATTCTCCACATGCACATGCTCACATGTGTGCACACACCTTCTCCACATGCTTACACTCTCATGGGTGCACACACACCTCCACATGCTTACACTCTCATGGGTGAACACACACCTTCTCCACATGCTCACACCCTCATGGGTGAACGCACACCTTCTCCACATTCTCATGGGTGCACAAATACCTTCTTCATATGCACATTCTCACATGGGTGCATATACACATTCTCCACATGCTCACACTCTCATGGGTGAACACACACCTTCTCCAGATGCTCACACTCTCATGGGTGCACACACATATTCTCCACATGCTCACACTCTCATGGGTGCACACACACACTCACACACACACACACACACACACACACTAAACCTTGCAGGTGCAGAAAGTTCATGATCTAGTCCCCACTCCAGGAAGACAAGGGGAGTCCCCATCCAAGCCCCCCACGGGTTTTCCCCAGGCCCAGCCCACTGTCCCAGGTCCCTCCTGGCCCAAACCACAGGGCGTTGGCAGGTGTGGGGAGGGACCAGACAGATAGCTTCTATCAGAACTCCTCTCAGCTTCTGTGTGGGGCCTCTGGCAGAGGAGAGGGGCTGGGGGAAACAGAATGGAAAGGGCAGTCTTATGTCCACCTGGGACACCAGGCACCAGGGCCCCAAAAGGGGGCAGCAAGAGCCCTGCTCTTGTTTTAGAGACCTTCTGGGCCTCCCCAGGAGACCTGGCCTTTGGGCTACCTTCCTCTGTTCTCAGGACCAAGGTGGGGGAAGAACTCCTAATGACCCTGTCCACTGATCCCCTCTCAAAGGTCCAGTCACCCAAGGGCAGTGGGGAGAGCAAGGTGTTGACAGGGGAAATGCTGCCATAGTGAAGGTGCCCCAGTCATCAGGGACCCAGGACCTGCTGAAGAAGGAGCTTCTTAAGGAGACCAGGAAAGGAGAAGAAATCAATAGATGAGGGGCTGAACCAGCAGATAGGTGGATGGACCATAGGACATCAGATGGATGAAAGGATGCACAGATAGATGAAGGACTGGTGAATGGATGGATGGAAGAATGGATGGGTGGGTGGATGGATGGATGGATGATGGATGCAGGATGGATGGATTGATGAATGGATGGATGATGGATGGAGGATAGATGGGTGGATGAATGGGTAGATGAGTGGGTAGATAAGTGGGTAGATGGATGATCCATGGGTGAGTGGATGGATGGATGGATGGATTGATGGACGATGGATGGATGATGGATGGAGAATGTATGGATGATGGATGGATGGATGATGGATGGATGGATGGATGGATGGATGGATGGATGAATGATGGATGCAGGATGGAAGGATTGATGAGTGGATGGACAGATGAATGGAGGATGATCCATGGGTGAGTGGGTGGTTGGATGGATGGATGGATATATGAATGGATGAATAATTAGATGTATCAGCATATGATAAGGTCCACATTCCATTTAGCATGGCAGCCTATGCTTAGGATCCTGAAGCCAACAGAGCTGCCTGGCCTTCACCGGGCCCTCTTTAATGCTCCTGTAGCTCATCAGCTACACTCCCTGGGAGGGCGACAGAGGGCCCTGGTCACACCCACCCAGCCCTCAGCATAGGAACCACAGCCCCAGATCCACGCCTCCAAGTGTGGCAGCTGGAAGGTGGGCTCGGCTATCCGCTCCAGCCCCTTCAGGACCCAGGCCGGCTCAGCCCAAGAGCAGGGGCATGGCAAGGACACAGATAGGCCTTGGTATTGAGCTCTCCTTGGAGCAGCAAAGACAGTGCCCACCCTCCCGCCCTGCCAGCTCCATCTCCCTAAGGCGGGCCAAGACCCTCCCAGACAGACCCTATGGGCATCTCCAGAGCCACCATGGCCCCAGCTCCTTCCCCGGGGACCTGCCACCTCCTCTCCCAGGCCACCTTGCCTGTGAGTTAGGAACCACACTACTGTGCCCTGACCCAGGGGTGCGGGGAGGGGAGGGCAATGGCTCTGCCCACACCCATGGAGGCGCATGCCTCACAGGCACAGGCCTGACGCTGTGAGTGTCTTGCAGGCTTCCAGGAGTGGCTTCCCTGTGTGCTGATAGACCAGCCCCAGGAGGACCGGGAGGAGGACGCCCCGGGAGCCAGCCTGTGGCCCACCACGGTCACCCTGCTCACACTCTTCCTGCTCAGCCTCTTCTACAGCACAGCGCTGACCGTGACAAGCGTCCGGGGCCTGCCCAGCAGCAAGGAGCGCCCCCCGTTCTGAGCAGGAGCCAGCCAGGTACAGGTGGGGGCAAGGAGACAGTGTGGTGGGCTAACGTGGCATGGGGCCCCTGGCTAGCAGGGAAACAGATGCCACGGAGAGTCTGGAATCAGAGGGAGGCAGTCCCTCATGGACGGACATTGAGGACATGGGCAGGCCAGGCTCAGAGCTCAGATGTCCGTCCTAAAGGGACAGGGAATCTGCTTCCCAGCCAGTTCATTCACTGCAGGTTCCATCCAGTTTGCCCTGAGCCAGCCCGGGTTGGGAGTGGGGCATTGGCCAGGACCCTGCCCCCTCAGGAGCGGCCCCAAGCTTGACTCTCTGGTGTTTGCAGGAAGACGCATGGAAGAACCTCCCAGAGCCAAGCAGACCCCAGAGCCAAGCCCAGCTGGAAGCACCCATCCATCCCCACACGGCCTTCCTGGCACAATAAACTGTGACAAGCACAGAAGTTCTCTGACTCTGGATGAGGGGAGGGTGCAGGGGCCGGGGTAGGTTTCGGGGAGAAGCGTACCATCCTCATGACCCAAGGCAGGTTCACAGTGAACATGGAGACGGGGCCCCCTGCCAAGGCCTCCAGACCAGTTCCCGCATAAGGCACAGGTGTGAGCAAAAGCAGGTCTCACCAAGGGGAGTGTAAACAAGACCCTCACAGGAAGTGGGCCTAGCTTTCTGGTCCTTGTCATGGGCACTGGGTCTTATCGCTGGGCCCCAGTCCTTGTCACTGAGCCTGGTCCTGATCCCTGAGCCCTACTCCTAATCCCTAAGCCCCGGTCCTGATCCCTGAGCCCTGAGCCTGAGCCCTGAGCCCTGGTCCTCATTACTGAGCCCTGGCCCTGGTCTCGGCCCCGGTCCTGGTCCTGGGCCCCAGTCCTGGTCTCTGGGCCCTGGTCCTGTTCTCTGGGCCCTGGTCCTGAGCCCTGGGGCCTGGTCCTGAGCCCTGGGGCCTGGTCCTGATCACTGGGCCTTGATCCTGATCCCTGGGTCCTGGTTCTGAGCCCTGAGCCCTGAGCCCTGGTCCTGGTCCTGGGCCCTAGTCCTGGTCTCTGGGCCCTGGTCCTTATCCCTGGGCACTTGTCCTGATCACTGGGCCCTGGTTCTGAGCCCTGAGCCTTGAGCCCTGGTCCTGGTCACTGAGTCCTGGTCCTCATTACTGAGCCCCGGTCCTGGTCTCTGGGCACCGGTCCTGGTCCTGGGCCCCTGTCACTGGGCCCCGGTCACTGGGCCCCGGTCACTGGGTCCCAGTCCTGGTCCCTGGGCTCCGGTCCTGGTCCCTGGGCCCTGGTCTTGGTCACTGAGCCCCGGTCCTGAGCCCTGATCCCTGGTCCTGGTCTCTGGGCCCCGGTCCTCATCACTAGGCCCCGATCACTGGGCCCCAGTCCTGGTCACTGGGCCCTGGTCCTCATCACTGGGCCCCGGTCCCAGTTACTGGGCCCCAGTCCTGGTCCGTGGGCCCCGGTCCTGGTCCCTGGGTCCCGGTCCTGGTCACTGGTCCCTGGTCCTTATCACTGGGCTGTGTCCAGGTCTCATTTCCACTTGCTCTGTCTCTGAATCCCTATTGTCATCCTGCATCACTTTATCTCAGATCCTAAGTCTGGCCACCACGCCCTGGGTCTGAGCACTAATCCTCTGCAGGAAGTGACCCACATGGGGGACAGGGAGGCTCTCAGAGATCCTTCAGCCTCTTGGTCTGGGCACTGGATGGAGGATGAAGGGATGGCCACCACCTGGCCTCGTCCTCTCCAGGTTTCCGAGGGCTGTGCGGGTGCCAGGCCCAGGCAGCCTGAGCCAGACCTGTCCCTTAGGGTCTCCAGGCACAGAGGTTACCTGGGGCAGGAGGGGGGTGGTGTGGGGAGGAGGGGGAGGCATGGGTGTTTGTGTTCTCTTGTTTTTCTAGTTTTTCTCAAGGCTCTGATGCCATATCACCTGCTGAAACTTCCAAAATTACCCCGCAAGCCGCTGAGTCATTGTGAGCCCGCCGGCCAGGTGACCTAGCCAGAGCTCTTTGTGCTGAGGTCTCGCCCCAAACCGAGAGCTGGCCAGGTGCTAGGCCTGGGCCTGGGCCATGAGCCGGAGGCCCCAAGGCCTGCAGAATGCCCCCACCCACAACAGCTCCCACAGAACAGGCTCAGCCAGGCTCATCCAGACCAACCAATGTCAGCCTACATCAGCCAGGTCAGCCAGGATCAGACCTCAGAGAGACAAAGGTTACCCAGGGTATGCCAGGGTCTGTCAGGGTCAGCCAGGGTCAAACAGGTCAGCTCAGGGTCAGCCTGAATGGTACCCAGATGTGGATAGACCAGCTGGCCAGGGAAACTCCAGGGTGTCCCAACACCAGGCCCACTGGCCTTGATCATCGTGTCATGAGGGTCAGGATGGCCCCATGCCCTTCATTCCTTCCTCACGTCACCTGGGAACCTTACGGAAGGAGCAGTCTCCTCGTCACCACCTGGTGATTGTAGAGCCACGACCGGGCCTTACAGAAGCCAAGATCAGCCAGGCCTGGCTGGTGTGGCTCAGTGATTGATCATTGACCCAGGAACCAGGAGGTTGCCATTCTATTCTCGGTCAGGGCCCAAGCCCAGGTTGTGGGTTTGATCCCCAGTTGTGGGCATGCCATAGGCCGCTGATTAGTTAGGTTCCTCTCTCATCGATGTTTCTATCTCTCTATTTCTCTCCTTTCCTCTCTGCCTAAAAACCAATAAAAACATGTTTAATAAAAATAAACTAAGAGAGAGAGAGAGAGGGAAAGCACAAGTCAGCCAGAGCCTGTGAGCTCAGCCAAGGAGCCCCCACACCTGCTGTTCTTACGTCACCGTTCGGCCAGGTTCTTAGGCAGCTAACTCCTAACTGGACTGCTGCCCTCCTGAGCCTGTAGCCACGACACTGCCAGACCCGGGTGGCACTGCCCACTTCCAGGTCCTACACCCCATGCATCCCTCCTTCCTGCTTCCCTGTGTTGGGCCCCACAGCCGGGGGCAGAGAATGGGCACAGCCCTGGGACCCCAGCAGACATCCCTGTGGGTCCCAGGCCCAGACAGGCATGACCCACGGGCTCATGGCAGGACCCACAGCCCACATACAGGGACACTGCACCAAAGTCAGAGACAGAGACAGTGACAGAGAGAGACAGTGACAGGGACAGGGAGAGACAGTGACAGGGACAGAGACACACAGAGAGACAGGGACAGAGAGAGACAGAGACAGAGACATAGAGACAGAGAGAGACAGGGGCAGGGACAAGGAAAGAGACAGAGACAGGGACAGACAGAGACAGAGACAGAGACAGAGAGAGACAGAGTTGAACAGAAACAGACACACACAGGGACAGCATGAAAGACAGAGACAGAGAGAAACAGGGACAGAAAGAAACAGAAACAGAGAGAGACAGGAACAGAGAGAGACAGGAACAGGGAGAGACAGACAGAGACAGACAGGGACAGAGAGATACAGGGACAGAGAAAGAGAGATACAGGGACAGGGAGGCAGAAGTGGGAGACACAGAGCCAGGCCAGGCCAGGGGGACCCAGGGAATAGACAGACAGAGGAAGGCACAGGAAAGGAGCAGCAGGCCCAGGTGCCAGGAGTGGGCCTCTCACACATGCACATCCACCACACACACACTCAGCCACACTCCACCCTGCACACACAGAACACCTACCAGTCCCAAGCACTGCCTGGCCTTTTCACACTCCAGTCACACGTTTCATTCACATCCAGAGATGGACAGACACATACTCATGTTCACACATTTACTTATGGGCACACATTCACACACTCACTTCATCTATCACACTCTCACTCACACACTCACAGTCACACATGATCTCACACTCTCACACCCACACACACTCACACAGTCACAGTCACACAGTCACACCCCCTCACAGACATCACTCTCAGTCACTCTTTCACACTCACAGTCACACACTTTCTCACACTCACAAACTCACACACTCTTGCACACCCACAGGCTCACTCAGAGTCCCTCTCATGCACAGCCTCTCTTTGGGCTAAGGGAGACCACGAAACTCACTCTGGCCTGGATGCTCCCTGTCTGGGAGAACATGCAGAGTGTGGGGTCCACCCGCCCCACAGCTCACTCCCCAAGTGCCGGTCCTGCTGGGTCTCCTTTGTGAGTGAAAGGAGCTCTGTGCTGAAGAAAGACCCTGGGCACAAGCGCAGTAGGGGCGTGGGGGAGGTCAGCAGAGCTGGGAGCGGCGGGTGAGGCAGAGCTGAACTGTGTGGGGTGAGGGCAGAGCAGGCCGGGCCCCCCTGTAGCTCCAGGTCTGGCCCTGATATTGCTGGGACACCCTCCAGCCCTCTGCCCTGTGCAGTTGCTGTGCTGGCGAGGCAGCCTCCAGGCCTCAGGGAAAACCCAGGCTACCTAGGCCGGACACAGAGTTGGGAGGGGGCCTGGGCCACGGTGCTAGGGGACGCAAGACACCTGGGACAAGGCTCCTGGAGGGCCTGGGCCTGGGTCTGGGGTTGGGACAGGGCCCCACAAGGTGCTGGCAGCCGGGGCCTGGGGCTGCCCCCCTCCCCGCTGAGGTGCTCACAGCTGAGGACTCAGGCCTGGGGCCGAGGAGGTCCCCATGAGGTGCTGGCAGCCTGGGCTCTATCACAGAGCTGGGCACCAGCCAGCACTGCCCGACAGGGAGGACGCTGCCAGGATTCCAGCGTGCAGGGAGGGCTGGTGGGATGCCCACGGTGCTGGGGGTTAAGGGAGGCAGGTTTTTCCTGGGGTCAGTGAGCAGCGGCAGCCGGCAGGCTGGTGGACAGAGAGGACAAAAGGCCAGGTGACCAGCCTGAGGGTAACTGGCCCAGGCCCAGGCATGGCCCCACAGTGACTGCCCCCTGGCTGCCACAAAGACAAGAGGCAGAGGGCAGAGGAGCCGGGGCAACCATCCTGCACCGGGTCAGGTGGGCCCTCTCCTTCCTCCTGCTCAGGGGAAGCTGTGGAGAGAGGCCTCGTCAGTGTCTGGTGCTTAGAGCACATGGATCATTCTGGAAAGAGCAGGGGAGCCTGACCCTCTCTGGAGGTTCCTGTTTCCAGAGTAACGAGCATTTCCCAGCGTATAGGCCGCTTGTATGGCTCCCTGCTGACGGCGCCCTCAGCTCAGCTGGACCCCCGCTCCCCTCGCCCCGGCCTGTCACCCCACAGGCTGCCCCCCAGCCTGTCACCCCCCCGGCCACCCCCCAGTCCTGTCACCCCACAGGCCGTCCCCCCCCACAGTCCTGTCACCCCCACAGGCCAACCCCCCCAGTCCTGTCACCCCCACAGGCCACACCCCCCCGAGTCCTGTCACCCCCACAGGCCACCCCCCCAGGACTGTCACCCCCACAGGATGCCCCCCGGCCTGTCACCCCACAGGCCACCCGCCACCAGGCCTGTCACCCCACAGGCCACCCCCCCAGTCCTGTCATCCCACAGGCAGCCCACCACAGTCCTGTCACCCCCACAGGCCACCCCACAGGCCTGTCATCCCACAGGCTGCCTCCCAGGCCTGTCACCCCCACAGGCTGCCCTCCCCCAGCCTGTCACCCCACAGGCCATCCCCCACCAGGCCTGTCACCCTCACAGACCACCCCCCAGTCTTGTCACTCCACAGACCACCCGCCACCAGACCTGTCACCCCCACAGGCCACCCCCCTCCCAGTCCTGTCACCCCACAGGCCACCCCCCACCAGGCATCTCACCCCCACGGGCAGCCCCCCAGGCTTCCTCCAGGGCCACTCCTCTTGGGACCTCCCAACGTTGGCAGTGACACCCCATCTGCCAGGGGCACCCGCCTGGTTGGCATCCATGACACCAATGGAGGGGCCTACCCAGCCCATGCTCATTACACCTCCCCCCTGCCCCGCACCCTCACTGGTCACTGGTGTGCACCCCCCACGGCACCCAGAGCTCTGGGGCGAGGGAGGCTCACTGTACTCCCCCGCTGCCCAGCCCGGTCTCGGGCCACGTCCTGGCTGCCAGGGGCACGCTGAGCACTGGCTCCTCATGGCTCAGCCTCAGCCCCAGCTCCATGGCTCCTGTTCACGTCCTGGGGGACCTGCCCAGAGGGCATGGGGACCCCGGGGCTCTGTGGGGGCGGGTGGTATGCTTGCTGCTCAGCCGCACCGTGGGGGCTGGGGGCTGGGTTGGGGGCTGCACTGTTGGGGTCTCTGGGCCCCATGCCAGGCTCTGGGCCCATAGGGCCCACAGGGTCCACTCCTGCCCTCCCTCCATTCCACCCCCCCAGGCAGGTGCGAGGGGCTCCTCTCAGTTTCTCCTCCAGTGACTCATTCGGAGCAAACATGGCCCTGGAGGGCACATGCAAATGAGTGTTTGTTCCAAACTGAACATTTCTTTCACACCCGCAAAGGCTATTTCCAGAAATAGCTCAGCCAGTTCCCCACCTGCAGCCCCACCCCCCACCCCCGCCCACCCTCCCAGGCCTCCTCCCTGCCTCCCCTCCCCCGCGCCAAGCCCCCTCCTCGCCCCCCAGCCATGGCCAGGCTGCCAGCCTCAGGGCTCAGCAACCATCCCCCCAGTGCAGAGCCCCCCCCCCCCCCCCCCCCCCGCCCCATCCTCCAGGCCCATCAGTGGCAGGGCAACCCACTGACATGGCGACTGCAGTGAATGCAGCTGGTTTTGTCCCTGTGACCCAGGACTGCGTGCTGCTGGCGGGGGTCCAGGGGTCAGAGGTCGAGCTGCTGGGACCACCCAGGGACCCTGCCTGTCCATCTGCAGGCCGTGGGCTCAGCAGGGGGCTGTCCGAGGTCTCCCTCGATGGGCACGGTGAGCCCAGGCGGCAGTCAGAGCCTGAGCCCTGTCACCTGTCGCCTCCCCGGCCAGCCTGCCCTGGCATGGCCCCATTCCCAGCCTGCCCTGGTCCCAGCCCTGGACACACTCCTCCCTGGCCAGCCCTGTCTCTCCCGGTCTCTGTCCCTGCTTCCCTCTAGCTCCCTGGATCTCTCTCTCTGTCTCCCCATTTATCTGTCTCTCTGGCTCTACATAGCTCTGTGTGCCTCTGTGTCTCTGTCTCTCCTTCTCTGTCTGCCTCTCCCTCTGTCCTTTCTGCTGTGGCTCTCCTTGTCTTAACCTGGAGAATCAGGGAGGACCAGGCTGCTGTGCCCTGTCCAGGATGGTCCATGCCCCAAACCACCAGGTTCCCGGCGGCCTGTGAGGAAGGAGTGAGAGGAATGGGGCCCATCCTGACCCTCACGGCAGGTGTCCGAGGCCAGTGGTCCTGGCACTGGGACACCCTGGGGTCTCCTGGGCCGACTGGTGCACCCACCTCTGGCCCCATTCAGAGCCCCCCTATGGGTGACTCGGGGCCACAACTGGGCAGCCATGGACAGCGGCTGCCCACACCCACACCTGCAGCTCCCTGAGCTCCACAGAGAGGCCACCCAGGGGGGCCCATGAGCCAGGGATGCCCCAGTGCCCACCTCCCCGTCCAGGACTGCAGGGCAGGGTGGGCAGCAGGTGTACACCCCAGGGCGAGGTAGAAGGAAGCAAGGGGCACACCCAGGGCGAGGTGTAGGGGGCAGGGAGCACACCCAGGGTGAGGTGGAGGGCAGCAGGGGTAGTCTGTGTGACTGGAGGGTGCAGGGTGCAGTGACTCCTCAGAGCCACAAGGACGATGGCTGTGCCCAGGCTCCTGCCTCAGTCGCTGGGCGTAGGCTGCAGGCGGGTTCGGGGCTCTGAGCTGTGGGGCCAACGGGCACGCTGGGCACTCTACCCAGTCCTCACCCATGCGGCCTCCTCAGCAAGTGTTTTCAGATGGGCCTTCACCGTGCCTGGCCAACACGGAGGAGGGCCAGCGGACACTGACACGCTTGACATTGACAGCCCAGCCATGGGAGGTGGACTCTGTGCTGGAGGAAGGCCAACGCTCCCACCTCCACCTGCACCGCAGGCATCTGGGCTCAGTCAGGGCGAAGCTAATGCCCCCCCTCCCCAGGGGCTCCTTACGGCTCTGCCCTCACCCAGCCTGCCCAAGCCAGTTGCTCACAGGCCCCTTAGGATCAGCCTGCCTTCTGACCCTCGAAGTGCTCCCAGCCTCACACGCAGCCCTCCAGGCCCTCCCTTCACTCTGGAATCCTGGCAGTTTCTGTCACTGTCAGAGGTGCTAGCTGGTGTTCTGCTCTGAGACTGTCCTGGGCACCATCCCCAGGGCAGCCCGCCCAAGCCCCCAGCTGCCAGCACCTTGTGGGGTTCCTGCCCCAGCCCCAGGCCTGAGCCCCCCGCTGCCAGCACCTTGTGGGGGCCCTGCTCCAGCCCCAGGCCCAGGCCCAGGCACTCCGGGAGTCTTGTCCCAGGTTTCCTGCGTCCCCTGGCACCATGGCCCCCTCCCAGCCCTTTGGCCCAGGTAGCCTGGGTTTTCCCCAAGGCCTGGAGGCTGCCTCACCAGCACAGCAACTGCACAGGACAGAGGGCTGGCGGGCGTTCCAGACCCGGAGCTGCAGGGGCGCAGAACTGCTCTGCCCCCACCCCAAACAGCCCTACTCTGCCTCGCCTGCCACTCCCAGCTCTCCTGACCTCCCCCACTGCGCTCGTGCCCAGGGTCTTCCTCCAGCAGAGAGCTCCTCTCTTTACAAAGGAGACCCAGCAGGACGGGCACTTGGGAGTGAGCTGTGGGGAGGGTGGACCCCACACTCAGCATGTTCTCCCCCACAGGGAGCATCCAGGCCGGAGTGAGCTCCATGGTCTCCCTTAGCCCAAAGGGAGGCTGTGCATGAGAGGGACTCTGAGTGAGCCTGTGGGTGTGTAAGAGTGTGTTGGTGTGTGAGTGTGAGAAAGTGTGTGACTGTGGGAGTGTGAGAGTGACTGAGAGTGATGTCTGTGAGGGGGTGTGACTGTGTGAGTGTGACTGTGACTGTGAGAGTGTGTTTGTGTGTGAGAGTGCGAAATCATGTGTGACTGTGAATGTGTGAGAGGGAGAGTGTGATAGATGAGGTGAGTGTGTGAATGTGTGCCCATCAGTAAATGTGTGAGCGTGAGCGTGATTATGTGTCTGTCCATCTCTGGATGTGAGTGAAATGTGTGATTGCGAGTGTATGAGTGTGAGAAAGTGTGTGACTGTGAGAGTGTGAGAGAGAGTGACTGAGATTGATGTCTGTGAGAGGGTGTGACTGTGTGAGTGTGGCTGTGTGTGACTGTGACTATGAGAGTGTGTTTGTGTGTGAGAGTGTGAGATCATGTGTGACTGTGAGTGTGACTGAGTGTGACTGTGAGTGTGACTGAGTGAGTGTGACTGTGTGATTGTGACTGTGAGAGTGTGCTTGTGTGTGAGAGTATGAGATCATACATGGCTGTGAGTGTGACTGAGTGTGACTGTGAGTTTGACTGTATGGGTGTGACTGTGTGAGTGTGACTCTGTGAGTGTGACTGTAAGAATGTGAGATCATGTGTGACTATGAGAGGGTGAGTGTGTGTGAGTATGGTAGTGAACATGTGTGTGGGTCTCTATGTTTACCTGTGTGGTTCTGAGTATGTTGGTGTGTTATGAGCATGTGGACGGTGTGTGTGAGTCCAGGTGACTTGTGTGGCTGTGTTTATGCTGTGTGTGGGGGGGGAGGGGAGTGGTTGGTGGTGTGTTTCATTTCTGAATATGGCTGTGTTTGTGCTGTGTGTGTGGAGTGGGTGTTTCTCTCATGTCTGAGTGTGGCTGTGTTTGTGCTGTGTGTGGAGGGTGGGAGATATGGTGGTGTGTTGCTCTCATGTCTGAGTATGGCATGTTTGTGCTCTGTGTGCGGGGAGAGGGGTTGGTGGTGTGTTTCTCTCATGTCTGAGTGTGGTGTGCTGGGAGTGGGAGTGGAGCTGTGTGTCTGGGCCTCTTTCTCTGTCCTGTTCCACTGAGGCCGGCTGCCTCTGAGATGAGTCCCGTCCCCCCCAGCCCCTCCCCACACACCAGCCCCACCCCAGGGCCCCTCAGCCCCCTGCATGTTCACCAGACATGACTGTGTGCAGACACATGTGGAGCCACACATCATGTACACATGCATGCACACAGAGACACATGTGCATGTACACAACACATGGGCATGCACACTCAGAGGTGCATACACCTACATGCACACACACACACACACACACACACACACACGGACATGAGAGGGGGCTGCACACACCTCAGTTGGGGACTCCCTCCCAGTAACACTGCTCCATGGTGCCACGTCCTGAGTGTGCATTGGTGCCCCTGTGCTGGGAGCAGAGCCGCCCCTCCAGGCGTGTCACTGCCCAGGGCCTGGGGTCACTGCTGCTGAGCCAGGAGGCCGGGGGCATGGATGGAGCCTGGTCCTGAGGTGATGACAGCTAGCCTGGGGGTGGGAGTAGCTGTGGAGTCTCCTGGGACACCCCTACACACCACATACTACACTCACTACACACTACACATTCTTATGCACACACCTGTACACACACATACACTGCCTGTGCACACACCTGCAACCACACACATACATACACACATCTTTACACACACCTACACACCTGTACACACACCTACATTCACTACACACTACACATGTTTGTGCACACAACTGTACACACAACTACACACTCTATACACATATATACCCACTACACACACCTACACACTCCACACACATATACATGCCACACACATGCACGCACGCTACACATTGCACACGCCACATGCATATACATGCATGCATGTGTGTGTATACACACTACAAACATCTCTGTACATCTCTGTACCTGGACCTACACTCACTATACACATTGACACACACCTACACCCCCACACACACACATATGCACCAGCAGTACTCACACCACATACTCACACAAGTTTGCACACATGTGTGCACACACCTACACAAACCACGCACACATGTGCACCCATCTGTACACACACCTACATGCCATGAACCATGTTCCCTCCACTGGCCCCTGCACTCTCGCGTGCTCACACACGGTCACACCCACATGCGCAGCGGGCAGTGTGGGGTCCAAGCTCCCAACTTGGGTCAGGAAAGGCGGCCCCAGGGCATGTCTGTGTCCAGAGCTGAGGGCAGAGCGTTAGGTCACTGTGGCAGGAGCACGGAGCACGGGAGGGTCAGCTCCTACCCTGGGCAGCCAGTGCTGGGCCACAGCATGTGCGTGTGTGTGTGTGTGTATGTGTGTGTGTGTGTTGTGTGTGCACCCACGAGTGTGACTATGGAGCAGGTCCCACTTTCCATTTGCCCCTCAGCACAGAGACTGTGGTTCTGGAAGTTTCTATGGAGCAGGGCAAGGGGCCACACTCAGGGCCTCCTGCAAGGGCATGGTTGGGCTGGGAGTCCAGGAGCTTGCCCCCACCAGGGAGGCTGGACCTGCTCCCCTCCCCCACGCCCCATCTGAAAAACAAGCCACGGGCCAGCTGGTTCACACCCCCGCTCCCTCCACAGGCACAAACACTCACACGCAAATATTTCTAAAAACACCAAGGCAGGTGGGCCGGGTGGAAAGCACCCTGCATTTGCCCTGAGACCACAGCAGCTGAGCTGATGGGCATTTGCATGAGCAGCTGTTTGGTAGGATTCCTGACTATTCTCCCCCACTGTGCCCGCCAGCTGCCCAGGCCTGTGTGGTGGCCAGGCCCTGAGTGACCAGGCCCGGAGGCCTGCCTGGAGGAGGGGGCCAGCCAAGCAGGAAAATGAGGCACAGCTTCCATGAGCAGGTCTCTAGCTCCCTGGGAAGTGGACTTCGCAGGCCCCAGGGGTAACATCCAGCCTCAGCCGAATCTCACCCCCTCAGGCGCCTGCACTGCCTCATAGCCCAACCTGCCCCGACACAGCCACAACCCTCGTCCTGCTGGTCCAGGACAGGACCTGCCTGCACACCTCTGGCTCAGCCACTGTGGGGCTCCCAGCCCAACCCACCCCAGGCCTACAGGGCCACCCCAGGGACAGACCTGCCCTTGTCCTGTGTGGGCTGTGGAGGCCCCTGTGAGACCCCACCCTTACATTGAAACCATGGAGGGCCAGCAGGCTGGGGGGTGATGGGCCAGGCAGCCCTGAGGGCCTTGTCTGGGATGCAGAGAAGGGTGTCCTGCCCACCCCTGCAGCCTCCAGGGAAGACTCTGAGGACCCCCGGTGTGGCCTGGGTGACAGGGATCAGTAGGGCAGCCCCTCCTTTCACACAGTCATGCAGATGCACAGTCACACAGAGACACAAACGGACACACACAGAGACTCTCAGAGAACAACCATCACACAGGACACAGATACATACACACAGACACGGACACTAAGACAGACACACAGACACAGGGATACAGACACACAGAGACACAGGGAGACAGACACACACAGATAAAGGGAGACAGACACAAAGACATAGGGAGACAGACACACAGAGACACAAGGAGACAGATACACAGACATAGGGAGACAGAGACACAGGGAGACAGACACAGAGAGACAGACACACAAACACAGGGAGATAGATACAGAGACATAGGGAGACAGACACAGAGAGACAGAGACACAGACACAGGGAGACACAGGGAAACACACACAGACACAAAGAGACAGACACAGGGAGACAGAGACACAGACACAGGGAAACACACACAGACACAAGGAGACAGATACAGGGAGACAGAGACACAGGGAGACAGACACACAGACACAGGGAGACAGAGACACAGGGAGACAGAGACACAGGGAGACAGACACACAGACACAGGGTGACTGACACAGGGAGACAGAGACACACAGACACAAGGAGACAGATACACAGACCCACACAGAGACATAATCTCACAGAAAGATACAGGGACAGACACATATACAGAGACACAGACAAGAGACATAGAGACACAGAGACATAATCATACAGAGAAAAACATACAAAAAGACAGATACAGACATATACAGAAACACAAACACAAAGAGAGAGACAGAGACAGTCATACAGAGACAAACACAGACAGACACACACACACAGAGACACAGTCACAAATAGAGACACAGATACAAGCAGACACACAGAGACATGGAGACACAGCAAGGCAGAGACACATGGACACACCCAGGCTTTCAGACACATTCCTGGACAGACCCACCGGTGCTGCACAGATGTACCCATAGACCCCATGGGCTCAAGCACATATGTGTATGCATATTGCATATGGCCTCTCAGATAAACATGTGTTCACACTAACAGACAGAAACACAGACACACTCAGACATGCACCCAGGCATCTTCCAGCCACACGCACACACTCAGCATAGCCATGTGGACACTGTGCACTCACACACACAGGTGCACACCACCTCCAGAGGCTCAGATGGAGCCACAGCACACTCTTCACCACACGTATGAGTGAGTGTGTGGAGAGATGAGTGTGAGTGTGGATGTGCGTTAGTGAGTGTGTGGGGATGTGTGAGTGTGGGTGCATGTGAGTGTGTGAGGATATGAGTGTGTGTGTGGATGTGAGTGAGAGGATGTATGTGCATGTGTGTGAATGAGTGGGTGTGTGTGAGTGTGCATGTATGTGGTGTGAATGTGTTGTGAGTGAGTGTGTGTGGATGTGGCTGTGGGTGAGTGTGTGGGTGTGTGTGGGTGTGGCTGTGGGTGAGTGTGTGGGTGTGTGTGGGTGTGGGTGTGGCTGTGGGTGAGTATGTAGGTGTGTGTGTGTGTGTAGGTGTGTGTGGCTGTGGATGAGTGTGTAGGTGTATGTGTGAGGGGTGTGGCTGTGGGTGAGTGAGTGTGTAGGTGTGTATGTGTGTGAGTGTGTGTGAGGGAGAAAGTGTGTGGTGTGAGTATGTGTTTGTGAGTGAGTGTGTGTGGCTGTGGGTGAGTGAGTGTGTAGGTGTGTATGTGTGTGAGTGTGTGTGAGGGAGAAAGTGTGTGGTGTGAGTATGTGTTTGTGAGTGAGTGTGTGTGGCTGTGGGTGAGTGAGTGTGTAGGTGTGTGAGAGTGTGTGAGTGTGTGTGGCTGTGGGTGAGTGTGTGTGTGTGTGTGAGGGGGCATGGCTGTTGGTGAGTGTGTGTGAGTGTGTCGATGTATGAGTGTGGATGAGTGTGTGGGTATGTGTGAGTGTGTATGTGTGTGGGTAGGTGTGAGTGTATGTGGCTGTGGGTGAGTGAGAGTGTATGTGTGTGGGTATGTGTGAGGGGGTCAGTGTGTATGTGTATGGGTGTATGTGAGTGTGTAGGTGTGAGTGAGTGTGTGGGGTGTGTGTGTGTGTGTGAGGGGGTGAGTGTGTAAGTGTGTGGGTATGTGTGAGGGGGTGAATGTGTATGTGTGTGATGAGTGTGAGTGGGGTATGTGCTCATGGCCTGGCCACGTGCTGCCCTCCTACCCCGCCAACCCTGTGTGTCTGAGACCCAGCCCCCCGCTCAGCCTGACCCTGAGATCCTTCTGGGGTGTCCGTGTGTGCTGAGTCCTGAGTGCCCACAACAAAGAGCTGAGGAAGGCAGGGTGTGGGCTGGCAGAGGCCCCCTGCTTCTCAGAGAACCCCAGGGGCCCCCCAAGGCTCCCCTTCCCCCATCTCGAGGCGGGTGACTGTGACTGGGAGAGCATGTGAGAGCATGTGGACTGTATGAACCACGTGAGCCCATGTGGTCCGTATGAGCCTGGGGCCCACAGCCCAGCTGTCTGGTCTTGTCCCCTTTCATGGACCCACTCTGACCCCTCCCTGCCGCCTCCAAACCCTGGACCCTGTTCTGACCCCTGAGGACGGTTCCAGATCCTAGGCCACCACGCCTCAGTGCCGGGGTGACCCTGGCCAGACCCTGCCTCCTCCCTCATCAGCCCTCCAGCACCTGGGCCCGCTCCACCGACTGCGGAGGCGGCTGCGGGCAGTCCGTGCATGGGTCTGAGAGGGCAGCACCCCCGCCCGTCCCCTCCTGCCAAGCCCAGGAAAACCCCGTCACAGCCAATGGGCGGGCTGAGTCCCTACACCTGGTCTTGCTGCCGTGCCTGGGCATCCTGACCCCCCGAGCAACCCCATGCAGTGGCTGAGCCCCCCTGGGCACATGACCCCCAAGCTCCAGGGGACTAGGGGTGCCTTTGGGTTGAGGAGCCAGGAGAGCAGCTCATCCTGGGGCAGGGGGGGTGCACGGTGGCTTGGATTGTGTGTCTTGGCTTTGGGCACTTTTCTGTCAGAGGTGACATTCCAAAAAACAAGGGTTTTCTCTAAGAGTCCCCTCAGGAGAAGGGGCTGGGAGGGGTCTTGCAGAGGAGACAGGCTGGCCAGTGGGGGGCTGGGGAGCAGAGCCCCCTCCACCACCATGGAACCGAGGACTCAGGCCCAGGCCTCCAAGGGCCGGAGTCCCCGGGGACTGATGGGGACAGCCTTGCCCTCCTGGCCTCCCTCCCCACAGCCCCAGGCAGAGGCCCAACTGGCCGACTGGCCCCCCCTCCCATCCTCCCCCCATCCTTTCAGACCCCGGGGTGGGGAGGGGGCATGGCTAGGGAGGAGGGTCTGGTCATGCTGGGGGCTGCCCTCCTGGGAATTTCTCTCTGTCCTCAGGCCAGCCTCTGCCTCCAGACAGCCAGGCTGGGTGTGATCAGGGCCCACAGTCAGGGTCCCCAGGGCCTCAGGCTCCGGCTGCTGGGTAGGAGGCTGCTTTGTGGTCAGTCCCCGGGCTACCCGCCAAGCACCTAGGCCAGCTCGCCCGCCTGCCCCCGTGGTGAAGGGCTTTAGCTCAAGTGGAGGGACCAGCCCCTGAGGCCGGAGCAGGCAACCTGGAGGTTCTTGTGGGCAGAGGACGGGGCCCACAGGAGCCCCTCCATCAGGCTGCGCACATCCACGTGACCTGCGAATACAATTAGGCAGGTGGGGGAGGGGTGGTGTGTCCATTGGGCCTCGAAAAGAGCCTGCCCTCCCCACTGGACACTAGTGACACGCTCAAAGCCAGTGCTCTGACCCCCAGGGCCAGGAGGGGCGGGCAGGGGAAGAACTGGGAGCAGGAGAGAGGCAGGGTGGGGTCATGGGAAAGGGGGACCCTGGAAGCCAGTGAGCAGGAAGTGGGGGGCGTAGAGAAACACACAGGAGAAGGTGCAAGGAAATGGGGGAAATGGGGCCAGGAGAGTGGGAGAGAAGTGGGGAGTCTGAGAAGTGTGGAGTCTCCAGGGGACAGGCCAAAGGGCCCCAACTCTGCACCTCCTCCATCCCCTGCTGGCCTCTCCTCGGGCCCATCACCTTGTTTGTTTGTTTTTAATATGTTTTTATTAATTTCAGAGAGGAAGGAAGAGAGAGATAGAAACATCCATGATGAGAGAGAGTCACTGATCAGCTGCCTCCTGCACGCTCCACACTGGAGATGGAGCCCACAAGCTGGGCATGGGCCCTGACAGGGAATCGAACCGTGACCTCCTGGTTCCTAGCTGGCACTCAGCCACTGGGCCACATTGGTCACCTGTGTTTAGACTCGCCGGGCCCTCGTCCTAACGGACTGCAGTCCCCCGAGGCCACACAGAAATCCCCACGTGCAGGGCCTGGGGCCAGGGTGCTGCACCTGGGGACACGGCGCCCTCACCCCAGGGAGCCTTCGGTCCTCTGTGCCCTGGACGTGCCCTGTGCACCGACCGGGACCCTCCGGCTCTCCTCTCTCACAGGTCACCGTGCCAAAGCAAGGGGCAGCGTTACGGCTACCAAGTCCAGTGTTTCTGCGGCCACAAGCACAGTGGTCAGGCGCTCTGCTCTGCGGTGGTCACAACCCCACCTGCTTCCCTGCTTCCTCGCTGATGGCCTGCAGCCGCTTCTGCAGAGGAGGTGGCCTGGGGCCCGGGCATGGCTGACCCTGTGCAGCTGAGCAAACAGCCAGCACACAGCAAACACACAGCCAGCACACAGCAAACAGCCAACACACAGCCAGCACACAGCAAACAGCCAGCACACAGCAAACAGCCAGCACAGAGCAAACAGCCAACACACAGCAAACAGCAAACAGCCAACACACAGCAAACACACAGCCAGCACACAGCAAACAGCCAGCACACAGCAAACAGCCAACACACAGCAAACAGCCAACACACAGCAAACAGCAAACAGCCAACACAGCAAACACACAGCAAACAGCCTGCAAACAGCCAGCACACACCAAACACACAGCAAATAGCAAACACAGCCAACACAGAGAAGAGAGCAAACCAGCAAACAGCAAACACAGGGCTGACAGGTTCTGTCATCATTGGGAGGGACCAGAGAAGGAAAGAGTACTCCAGGGACACATAGGACTAGGTCACCTGAACAAGTCCTATAGGGATTTAGAACATGTCCTGCCACATGTGTACACACAGGTAGACCGTGGACACAGCACCACACAAGTGCTCAAAAAGAACTAACACACCCTACAACCTATTACATGAGTCCCCCTGTCACCTCAGACCAGAGCCCTCCTGGCGCCACTAACTGACCTCCGTGGGAGGCCGGAGTGGCCCCGGGCCCCAGCTGTCTCCCTGCAGGCACCAGGCACCTGCCTCCTGCCCCACTGGGTTCCCACTGTGGAGGTGCCCCGGACAGCATAGGGGACCAGAAGTGTGGTCTGTAGGCTGTGTCCCAGCACCCACCTCAGTGTACAGGGCCCAGGTCCCCATCCCCCCAGGGTCTCCAAGCACTGTCTGCAGGGTGGACGCTCACCACAGGCCCAGCAGCTCAGTCCCATGGCTGCGCTGTTGTGGTGAGCTCAGCCTGGCGGGGTGGGGCCAAGGTGACCACAGGTGGGGGTCTGCTGACCTGGACAAGGGTCAGGTGAGCTGGGAGAGGGCTCAAGTGACCTGGGACAGGGGTCAGGTGACCTCTGACCCACTCCTGGCCCAGGCCCAGCAAAGCAGCTCTGAGCTGGGCCTCAGCACCAGCACACGCAGGGCTCTGCTGCCCCCGTGTGACCATCGGCAGCGTCGCAGCACGTGGTCAGCAGGAGGCCCTTCCCAGACCTCTGGCTGGGGCAGGTGGGGAAGGCAAAGGGCTGTGGGAGAGGATGAATAGGGAAAGTGAGAGCACAGGTCAAAGGCCAAAAAGCAGAGAGCAGGAGGAGGGGCATACCACATGGACAGCACCACCTGGGGTGGGGGCATCAGGATCAGCTTGGGCGCATTGCTGTTCTGCCATTTCCCCTCCGCCAGACCCTCATCATGGGCGGCTCTGAGGCCAGTCCTGGGGTTCAGGCCTCAGAGGCGGCTGCGGGCTGTGTTCAGGGGGAGGTCAGAGCATCAGAGTCCTCAGACCAAGGAAGTCATAGCGGAGCCACAGCTGGAAGCCCCGGAGAAGAGTGGGAGCCAGGAGGCTCAGTGAGACTTAGGGGCAGTGTTAGGATAGTAGAGGCCCGGTGCATGAAAGTTCATGCAAGAGTAGGCCTTCCCTCCCTCAGGCACCCAGGATCCATGCTGCCTCTCTCCGAATCTGGCCTAATTAGCTTATCTTCCTTTTATTAGTATAGACTCTGATGTGGGATCACAGCAGGTGGTTAATTTTGTGAGAGCCCAATGGCAAACCCTTCCACCCCTGTGACCACATAGCAGTTTCAGGGGGCCCCCTGGTGGCCCTCCTGCGCCACTGCACACGCTCCATACTCCTCCAGGGCCCCTGTAGCTGCTGGACTCCCTGCTGGAGACCAGGAGGTGGGCCCAGGCCTCCATCCACCATCAGCCACCTCCCAGTGACCTGTCCATCCCCGAGGGGCCAGGGATCCTACAGAGCCCGCTGCACCCCAGACCTCAGCTCCAGGTCCCCGGAAGCGGTGAGGGGCTCCTCTCCGGCTTGAAACAGCAGGGGGACAGCAGCAGCCAGCTTCCCGACGCTGAGGGCGATGACGCCCTGTCTCTGATCTAAAGCTGATGGCAAAGTGCTCACCTCACACCGGGGGACATTGGGAGCTCCTCACCCCAGCCACATGCAGGGTAACCACCTGGGGAGCCCCTGGGGGTCCAATAGACCCTGCACCCTGGAGTGTGAGTCTTGGCCACCTACTCACCCGGACACTCCTGGCCTCCACCTGCTGACCCTCCCACTGGCCCCTCTGTCTCCCTGCAGGCACCAGGCAGCACTTCCTGCCCCACTGGGTCCCCACATGGAGGTGCCTGGACAGGACAGGGGACCAGGAGTGTGGTCCCTGGGCTGTGCCCCAGCACCCACCTCAGTGTACAGGGCCCAGCACCCGCCCACGGGGTCTCCAAGCACTGCCCGCAGGGTGGACGCTCACCACAGGCCCAGCTGCTCAGCCCCATGGCTGCGCTGTTGTGGTGAGCTCTGCCTGGCGGGTGGGTCCCAGGTGACCACAACTGGGGGTCTGGGACCTGGACAAGGGTCAGTGAGTTGGGAGCGGGCTCTAGTGACCTGGGACAGGGGTCAGGTGACCAGGCTGACCTCCAGCAGGCGTCCCCTCTGGCCCACTCCTGGCCCCAGGCCCAGCACAGCAGCTCTGAGCTGGGCACCAGCACCAGCACACGCAGGGCTCTGCTGCCCCCGTGTGGCCGTCGGCAGCATCGCAGCAAGTGGTCAGCAGGTGGCCCTTCCCAGTCCTCTGGCTGGGGCAGGTGGGAGCAAAGGGCTATGGGAGAGGGCTGATAGGAAGGTGAGAGCAGAGGTCAGAGGCCAAACTGCAGAGGGCAGGGGGAGAGGCATACAACAGGGAGAGCACAACCTGGGGGTGGGAGGGATCTGGTTCAGCCGGGGGCGGGGAGGTGTCCTCAAGTAACCTCCCCCCTGCGCTTGTCATTGTCCTAATTCTTCCTTTAAGATCAGACTCTTAGGGGATGCGCCAGGAGGTGACCCTGTCTTACTCCTTCACCTCTTGCAGGGCCCACCTCCTGGGGGCTGGGATTTCAGTGGGTCAATTGGGGACACCATTCAGCTCTACACACACACACACACACACACACACACACACACACACTGACATTTTGAAATGTGAACAGGGTTGAGAAGGACCCAGTCACAAGGGCAGGCGGCCAGGCATGGGGAGGGGGGGCAGGGACAGGCCACTCTGGGGGCAGCCAGGGCCCCGTGGGTTCTGGTCACTGGCAGGTCCTCCCTGGGTCATGGTTCTTGCAGACCCCTGTGTCCCCCTTCCCCCCTGTGACCACAGATCAGCCTTGGGCGCCCCCTGGTGGTCCTCCTGGGCTACTGCACATGCTCCAGACTCACCCAGGGCCCCTGTGGCTGTTGGACTCCCTGCTGGAGACCAGGAGGTGGGCTCAGACGTCCATCCACCAGTGGCCTCCTCCCAGTGACCCGTCTGTCCCCAAGGGCCGGGGATCCTGCAGAGCCCACAGGTGCCCCAGACCTCAGATCCGGGTCCCTGGAGGTGATGAGAGGCTCCTCTCGGGCTCAGAACCAGCAAGAGGGTCAGCAGGAGCCGCCTTCCCCACGCTGAGGGCGATGACGCCCCGTCTCTGCTCTAAAGCTGATGGCAAAGTGCTACCCTCACACAGGGGGCCGCTGGGAGCTCCTCACCCCACCCACATGCAGGGTCACTGCCGGGGGAGCCCCCGGGAGTCCCATAGACCCTACATCCTGGAGTGTGAATCTTTGCCACCTACTCACCCGGACCCTCCTGGCCGCCGCCCGCTGGCCCTTCCTCAGGCCCCGCTGTCTCCCTGCAGGCACCAGGCACCGCCTCCTGCCCCACTGGGTCCCCACGTGGAGGTGCCCCGACAGGGGACCAGGAGTGTGGTCCCTGGGCTGTGTCCCAGCACCCATATCCGTGTCCAGGGTCCCCCCCCGGGGTCTCCAAGCCCTGCCCGCAGGGTGGACGCTCACCACAGGCCCAGCTGCTCAGCCCCATGGCTGCGCTGTTGTGGTGAGCTCTGCCTGGCGGGTGGGTCCCAGGTGACCACGACTGGGGGTCTGGGACCTGGACAAGGGTCAGTGAGTTGGGAGCGGGCTCTAGTGACCTGGGACAGGGGTCAGGTGACCAGGCTGACCTCCAGCAGGCGTCCCCTCTGGCCCACTCCTGGCCCCAGGCCTAGCACAGCAGCTCTGAGCTGGGCACCAGCACCAGCACACGCAGGGCTCTGCTGCCCCCGTGTGGCCGTCGGCAGCATCGCAGCAAGTGGTCAGCAGGAGTCCCCAGTCCTCTGGCTGGGGCAGGGAGGGCAGGTGGGGCAGTGGAAGAAGATTGGTAGGGAAGGTGGGTGAGAGGGCAGAAGGCGAAGGGCAGAGAGCAGGGAGAGGGGCATACAACATGGACACCACCACCTGGGGTGATTGGCAGGGCGTGCGGGGGGCATCTGGTTCAGCCTGGGACCCAGGGCTGGGCCCTCTCAGTGGCAGTTCTGGGAATTGCCCTCGCCCCGCACCCTGGTCAGGAGGGGGCTTTGTTCCTCATTGCAGTTGAGGGGTGGGGGGCACTCCCCTAGGCGCATCCCCATGCCCCACAGAGTGACATTCGGGATCCACTCCCCACCCTCTCCTAGGTTCCCTTGCGGGAGGGTCTGGAGGCCATGGCGCTGGGGATCCTGGGAGAAGGCCTTTGGGGAGAGGCCCCGCCCAGCCTGGATGGGCCCACAGAGTGGGCTCTGGCGCCCCTGTTGGCTGTGCTCCATCATCCCTGTTCTGCCATCTCTCCTCCACCAGACCCTCTTCCCAGGCAGCTCTGGGGCCAGTCCTGGCTAGGGGGGAGGCCTGGGACAGGGGAGGGTGGAGGTCAGAGCATCTGACTCCGCAGACCAAGGCCGTCATAGTGGAGCCAGAGCTGGAAGCCCCCTGAGAGGAGTGGGAGTGAGGAGCCTCAGTGAGACTTAGGGCCCGTTATTAGAATACTAGAGGCTGGTGCACCAAATTTGTGTACGGGGTAGGGGAGTGTCCCTCAACCCAGCCTGCACCCTCTCCAATCTGGGATACCTCCAGCGATGTTAAACTGCCTGTTTAGTCTCAATCCCTGTGGGATGGGCAGTCAGACATCCCTATCACAATGCAGGACTACTGGCTCCCAACTGCTCACCTGCCTGCCAGCCTGATCACCCCCCTAACCACTCCCATGCCAGCCTGATTGATGTCTAACTGCTCCCCTGCAAGCCTATTTGCCCCCAGCTTGCCTCCTCTGCTGGCTTGGCCACCCCTAACTGCCCTCCCTTGCAGGGTTGATTGCCTCCAACTACCCTTCCCTTGCAGGCCCGGTTCCTCCCAACTGCTCTTCTCTGCTGGCCATCTTGTGTCCACATGGAGGCAGGATCTTTGTCCACTTGGGGGTAGCCATATTGTGTGTTGGAGTGATGGTCCACCTGCATATTACTCTTTCATTAGATAGGACAGAGGCCTGGTGCATGGGTGGGAGCCAGCTGGTTTCCCCTGAAGGGTGTCCTGGATTGGGGGGGGGGGGTTCCCTTGGGGTGTGGGGAGGCCTGGGCGAGGGGGCTGTGGTGGTTTGCAGGCTGGCCATGCCCCCGGGTGACCCAAACGGAGGCCCTGGTATCTGGAATTTATTTACCTTCTACTTTTGAAACTTTGTAGCCTGGAGCAGAGCCAAGCCTCCTGCTTGCTCCATGGCTGCCACCATTTCTGTTTGGATTTGTTTGCCTTCTATAATTAAAACTTTGTAGCCTTGAGTGGAGTCCTGGGCCCACCAGGATGTATGGAAAGCTTGGCTTCCTCTGTTGCCAGGGAAACTCAAGCCTCCCTCCTGATAGCCATATTGGTTGGGTTTATTTGCATAAACAAATAAATGTGGCTGGTGGGCGTGGCTTGTGAGTGTAGCAGAGTGATGGTTTATTAGGTAGGATAAACATAATTAATGGAAATATTTTAAGGAACTTTGAGGACTATGTAGCACATGTCAATCAAACAAACACAAAAATCTAAACTTTTTTTCCTTATGAATTTTTCCACCTTTACTTCTCAGATTACAGTGCCTCAGCTCTTTTGTAGTGCCTAATACCTTTTAAAATTCTGTATTTCAATGTTCTAATGGTCCTTTTTCAAGTGATCTTCACATCCTGGAACAAGACTGGCATTCTCCAGTCATGTTGCTTGATAATGATGATGAAATGGAAGAGGATGGCTATCTGAGAACAGGTATTCCTTCTGCGTCACTGGTGGGCAGGCTTTTAACATGTGAGCATCCCAAAATTCCATTCCTCTGTAGAACCCTCACATTCCGAATGCTCCCATTTAATAATATATTCTTCTTAAAAGTTCAAGTTTGGTCACTAGGAAGGACTGAAAAAATTACTCCTCTCCCCCCAAATTATATATATATATTGGTTAATCCTCACTAATGTTTTTAAGTAGAATTTTATTTTATTTTTATTTATTTATTTTTTTTTTAGAGAGAGTGAGTGAGTGCAAGGGAGAGGGAGAGAGAAACATCAATTCTGACAGATACATTGATTAGTTGCCTCCTGCACATGCCCCAAACAGGGCTAGGAAGCCTGAAGCCGAGGTTCATGACCTTGACCAGAATCAACTCCAGGACCCTCCAGTCCAAGGGCTGACAGTAATCACTGAGCAAACTGGCTAGGGCTAATCTGGCTACAATATCCCCTTGTCTAGCCACAGAAATCAGGAAGTAGTTGGGGCAGAAGCCTTTAAAACTGACATTTCAGCTCCTGTAATGTCACTGTTATTTTCTCAAAGGCACAAGTCCATGTGTTTCCTTCTCCCATACCTCCCATTTGTAAGACTATTTCTATACACACACGTGCACGCACACACACACACACACACACGCACATACGTGCACACACATAAACTCACACATACTCTCAAGAAAGACACTTTTTAAATCTGTGCATAAACTATGAGAATTGTGTCCAGATGTGAACAGGTAAGTTCACGGCTGTTTGGTAAATGTCAGAGTGACCCGCCCTTTTCTCCAAAAGTCTGAAACCAAGTGCAGCAGCCATGGTCACTGCGCCCCAAGACACGCGCCCAGCCGGCACCGGCACCGATGTGTGCTAAGGGCCTCCCACCGATGTCTGGATGGGGAGCAAAGCGACAGTCCCCGCCACCGACGTCCACGGGGCCACTTCGCTGCCCTCCCACCCCCTGTTGGGACAGGTACCAGGTACCAGCCTGACAAACCCACCTTCAGCGTGGTCTCCTCTCTCGGGCACAGCCTGGGCAGCTCCCACAGTGCCTGCCCCAGGCTTGGGGGGCAGGACATGCCCTGCCTCCGGGCGGGTTAAAACTTGGCCATCTTGGTCACTACCATTGGCGAATTCTGTTGAGTTCTTGTAACAATCTAAGCCCAAAAGACCCAGCATTTGCTTTAAAATTCTCACCCATCAGCATGGAATTGTTTCCTTTGCAAATACCTTGGTGGCCTTGACACTCAGCTATGCCCAGAGGCAGAGAAGGGAGTTCACAGAATGGCAGGGGCCTGTGGGTTGCAGGGATTGCACATGGAAAACTTCCCTGGGAACTAGAGACACAGGCATCTGGGTGGCGGCAGGCCTGTGGGCGGTGTGCCTATGGCAGTGGGGCCATATCTGGGAAAAAGCCTATAGCACCGGGTTCCAGGCCTTCTCCACCCGAGGCGAACCAGGCCCGACCCTGCTTCGCTTCCCAGCCTGGCATGTTCGGGTGGTGTGGCCTGGACTCTGGAGGAGGCCTTCGGGAGCCCGTAGAGCCCATGGGCCTCCAGGCCCCTCTGCCCTGGGCCCCCACACTGAGCTGGTGCTGCCCCTTTACCCCAGATCCTTCGCTGGGATCAGAGCTCCAGCTGAGCTTGTTAGCAGCCCCCTGTCTGTCTCTGAGCTTCCAGTGGGGGCTCCTACTTAGGGGATGGGGTTCCCTAGTAGCATGGGAGGGGGGTGCCCTCCCCACCTGGGCAGGACGGAGCCCCTAGGATGGTGGAGGTGACAGGCAGAAGGCAGAACCAGCCCTCTGTCGGGGCACAGAGTCCAGTTAGCAGGTGGGGTCTGCCTCCCTCAGCAGCAGAGAAAGTGCATTCAGGTCTCCTTGTTTGCCAGTGCCAGGTCCCGAGGAGCAGTGTGGGCTTCCGCCTGGCCTGGCGGGGGTAAGAGGCACTCCTCTAATGGAGGGGTACCCTCTGTGGTCAGGCGACATGTTTTCCTGGGCAGGGGTGCAGTTAGGGTAAGGTGACCAGGTGTCCCGTTTTTGGCAGGACAGTCCTGATTTTTTACAATTTGTCCCATGTCCCGCGGTGTTTTAAAAATGTCCCGATTTTTGGAAAGAATACAGGACAAGCTTGGGAACAGCGGGAGAATGGGAAGGGAATATATGGTTTTTGGCGGCCATGTGGCTGTTTAGCCAGGATATGAGTTTTATATTATTTTTGTTAATTTTATAATGTTAAACTTTAATAATAACAAATAATTATTCAGAACTGATTATCAAGAACTGCTTATCAAAGTTCGCATCGTTGATCAGTTGTTAGAATTGTGGCATACACACTCTCCTTACCAGGAACTAATGCTGCAACTGAATGCATTTTTTCTACGGTAAATGAATTGTGGACATCAGAAAAATTACAATTAAGTGTTGAGACTTTGAAAGCCATTGTATGTGTGAAATATAATTTAACAGATTCTTGTGAAAATTTTCATGACTTTTTAAACGACAGTAATCTACTAAAAAAGATTCACTCAAATGGGAAATATGCCAAAGAATAAAATCAAACTATAGATAATTTTTTTATTTATTACATTTGTAAATTGTACTTATGTTGAAATTTAAATATATATATATATATATATATATATATATATATATATAAAACAATACTATTTTTGCACTTTATGAAAATTTTTGTTGCTCCATGTAGACCAAATTTTTAATCAAGGACCACCACCACCACCACCCCCAGGTCAATGGTGTCCCGCTTTACCAATGTTAAGATCTTAAAATGTTAAAATCTTAAGTTAGGGCGACCCATGGAGGTCTGGTTCCAAGAGTATCCCTGGGTTTCCCTCCACATCTCAATGGGACAGGGGAGAGGCTGGGTCACTCACCAGGACAGGGAGTGGGGTTGGGGCCTTTGGGGTATCACAGAATGGCAGGAAGGGACAGGCATGGAGCCTGGAACAGGTCAACACAGTTCCTGAGGTACAGTCCCACGGGCAGGGTAGAGGTTGGGGGAGTGGGCACAAGAGGCACAGGCACCCTGGGTCTGGCTGCCAGGAGTGTGGCTTCTGTGCCTCTGCAGGCAGAGGGTTGTCTCTAGGGTATAAATGGCTGCAGCACCAGGTATTTCAAGGTGGCCTCCCGCCCAAGCACCCACCAAGCCTGAGCATGCTGAGCCTCCCAGTTCCGAGGAGACTGGAGCTCTCAGGGCAGTATTGCTGAATATGGTGAGGGCGGCATCTGGAGCCCCAAGAGACCCATCCTGGCCTCCAGGCCCCTCTGCCCTTGGCCGCCATGGTGACATTGTCCTCCCCTCCCCCTACTGTCCCTCTCCAACGGGACCACCCAAGCCTCCTGACATGCACCACACATTCCAGTGTCACCTCCATCATCCCCACTGCCCACTTCCCACTGTGGCAACACATTCATCATTCCCACTGCCCACTTCCCACTGTGGCAACACAGGGTCCTCACCACCTACACACACAACTGTGACACCTTAGACCTAACACTGCCAACACTCCGCTGTCACACCCACATCTTCCGCAGTCACACACACTGTGCCTCTCCTGGGCTGCCACACCAGAGCCTCCCCTGCCACACACAGGGCTCCCACTACAACCACACTCGTGACACCCAGGTCGCCCTCGGTCACACAGCGCTGTCCAGCTGCTGGCCTGTCAATGCCCCCTCTCCACTGTGATTGGCAGGGCTTCTGCCATCCAAGCCTGTATGGGATGACGAGCAGACCTTCAACACCTACGTTCCAGCAGACACCTCAGAACCCCACGGCCTCATCCTCTCTGCCCCCCTTGGCCACACTCTGCTCTCACACTGCTGTGACCCAGGCAACTCTCAATGCCCGCACTCTCATGTGACATGCCAGGGCTCTCAGTGTCCTCAAGTCCCTCTGAGACGGACCTTCTACCCCTGCCCATATGAATTCTGAAATCCAGACCCGAATACCCACGTTACACTGAGACACTCCATAACGCCAAACACCCACACTTCACAACCTCACCCTGCGCTGCTGCCGCTCGTGACAACCTCACTGCCCCAGGGACCAGAAGACCAGGACAGCTCATTACTGGGACAATCCAGAGGTTGGGGAACTCCTCCACTGCCACACTGCCGGGTTCTCACAGCCCAGCTTCCGTGTGACTCCCAAAGTACTTCATTCCCCCACCTCCACAATGACACCACACGGTTTCTGCTGCCCACAATCCTCTTTGTCTCTTTTCCTGGATGGTTCCCATTGCACATTCTCCAATAGGACAACCCAAGTGTCCTACCATGTGCACACAAGGTTAAAGTCTTTCCTGTAAAAAAAAAAAAACCCAAAACAATACAAGATGGCGGCATAGATAAACACCTAAACTGCTGCCTCGTACAACAACTTCAAAACTACAACTAAAAGACAAAACATCTATCACCCAGAACCATGGGAAAACTGGCTGAGTGGAATTTCTACAACTAGCAGGAAAGAGAAAAGAGCACAAACGCTGAAAAGCTGAGGTATGGATGTGCGAGAATCAGCTGATTGTGGGCAACTGGGCACACTGCTTTTTTCAACCTGAAGGGAAACAAGCTCCCAATTACTCTGAACTCCAGTTTCTGGGGAGATGCTAGACACCCAAACTCCTACAGGGAGAAGCTGGACTGTCTGCCATCAGAAAGTGAGGGTAACTTCTTTGCAGAGGTACGTGTAACAATCATTGTTTACTGCACTGGGGTGCAGGATGCAGGGACTTGGAAACACGGAGACACAGAGACAGCTGACTGGCAGCCATCATTGTCTGCCGCACCCTAGCCTAGTGACTCCCTGATTCCCCACCCCGCACAATCTATAAACCCACCCAAGCTCCAAGCAGCAGCTTTTGCCTATAAATGGCCTTCCCTGTCACAGCTTAACCTAACAAACTGCAGGTCTGGTCAGATAGCTGCAAAACTTCCCAACCCCTAGCAAAGAGGAAAAACTTATAGTTCTCAGTGTAGTTCCTTCTGGGTGGCCTCAGATAGTAGCTGACCTACACCCCATTGGAAATCCATAAGCCAGTGTATCTAGTGGTCAGTGTGAGATGACACCAGATTTCAACTACTCACATCCATAGTGACATATTCAAGAGGCAGACTGAGTGAGCACCAAAACCCCACTGAAACAAGTCCTGCCCCATAAAAGTATCTCCAGCACTGCAGTTCTTTCATTATAGACACAGCGGGTCCTCACAGCCAATTGGCCTGGAGGTCAATTCCTCCCAGTGACACCAACAACAATCAAGACTTAACTACAACAAGGCTGTACCTGTACACACAGTCCACAAAGGGGTGTACCAATAGTGTTCTCCACCTCAAGTGACTGAGAGGCCGACCCACTGAGCCATATAGGATACCCAGCACACAAAGCCACCCTACCAACTCAGGGAAGCAGCAAAAACGAGGAGATAAGGAAATAGATCTCAAAGGAAAGAAATGGAGGAGAACAAATAACTGGATATAGAGTTCAAAACCACAGTTAAAAGTTTTTCAAGAATTTCCTAGAAAAGGCTGATAAATTCAATAAGACCCTTGAGAATATGAAAAAGGACCAACTATAAATTAAACATACACTGACTGAAATAAAAATATTATACAGATGCCAAATAGCAGACTAGAGAAACACAAGAACCAAGTCAAAGATGTAAAATACAAAGAAACAAAAAATGCTCAACTGGGAAAGAAAAAAGAAAAAAAAATCCAAAAACTTGAAGTTAGTGTGAGAAGCCTCTGAGACAACTTCAAGCATACCAACATCAGAATTATAGGAGTGCCAGAAAAGAGAAAGGGCAAGATACTGAAAACCTATTTGAAGAAATAATGACAGAAAACTTCACCAGGTGAAAGAAATGGACTTACAAGTCCAGGAAGTGCAGAGAACCCCAGACAAAAGGAATCCAAAGAGGACAACACCAAGACACATCATAATAAAAATGCCAAGAGCAAAAGACAAAGAGAAATATTAAAAACAGCAAGAAAAAAGTTAATTACCTACAAGGGAGCACCCATAGAATTGTCAGCTGATTTCTCAACAGAAACTATGCAGGCCAGACAGGAACAGCAAGAAATATTCAAAGTGATGAACAGCAAGAACCTACAACCAAGATTACTCTACTCAGCAAAATTATCATTCAGAATTGAAGGGCAGATAAAGAGCTTCACAGATAAGAAAAAGCTAAAGGAGCTCATCACCACCAAATCAGCATTATATGAAATGCTGAAAGGTATTCTTTAACAAGATGAAGAGGAAGAAGAAGAAGAAAAAAAGATAAAAATTATGAACAACAAATACTTATCTATCAACAAGTGAATCTAAAAACAAGAGAATTAAAAATCTGATGAACAGAATAAACTGGTGAATATAATAGAATCAGGAGCATAGAAAGGGAGTGGACTGATGATTCACAGGGGGAAAGAGATGTGGAAGGTGCAGGAAGAGACTGGACTACAATCATACACCCCATGAATGAGGACAGTAGGGGGGAGGTAAGGGCAGAGGGTGGGGTGGGAACCGGGTGAAGGGGAGCTATGGGGGCAGGGGGAAGGGAGAAACAATTGTAATAATCTGAACAATAAAGATTAATTTTTTAAAAAAATAAAGTCTTTCCTGTCTTCATTCCATTGTGAAAAGTCAAGGGATGCATGAAGGGCAATTGTCTGTGAATCCCTCATTCCCACTGCCCTCTTCTTACTCTGATCCCTCTAGCTTCCCACCACCCACAATCCACCTGGAACTCAGGCTGCTCCCTCTCACACTCCACAGTGATAGCACGGCGCTCACAGCCCACACTCCTGTCAGATTCCGCTTTCTTGTCTGCCCCACACCAGTGACACCATCACAGCCCCACTTACCACATGTCACTGTGACACTGCATGAATCCCACTGCCCACTCTACAATGTGCCACCCAAACCAATGCTAACAACAATCCCCATGGACACCTGAGCATTACAGCAAGCCACATTGTACAGTGACAAATTCAGACTTTATATGGCCTCCCTCTGTGGGAAATCTGCATTTTCTCACTGTCCGTGAGTTCCAGGGACACTCCAAGGCTCACACACCACAGTCCACTGTGACACTGTCAAGACTCCCACAGCTTACCGCCTGTGTTACACACGCAAGTTCCCAGTGTGCAGAACCTTTCTCTTGTAAATCCTCACCTGAGGATATTACTTTTATAGATTTTCAGAAATGGTGAAGGGGTGAAGGAGAAAGGGTGAAAGATGGAGAGAGACATAAACATTGATGTGAGAAAGACACATTGACTGTTTGCCCAAAGTGCACGGCCTGATGGGATGCAGGGTGTAAACCGAAAACCCAAGTACATGCCTTGATCTAGAATGAAACTCGTGAGGCTTTGGTGGTCAAAACTACACACTAAACACTGAACTACAACACCCACAGCCAGAACCCATTTTTGGACCCATGAACTTTAACTTTGAATATTCACTGTGGCACTTCCAGTATATCTGCAGCACTCTCTACTGTTTAACCTGAGGGCTGTCACTGCCCAGTCTCCTATGACACACACTGGGTGCCCCATGGCACACATTCAACTGTGAATATGTTGGGCTCCTAACACACACTTTACATGTGATACCCCAGACGTCACACTGTGCACGGGACAGTTGAGGATTTCCACACATTGCACTGTGACCTGTGGGCTCCCAGCGCCCACACTCCTATGTGATACACAAGGATGGCCCTCGACTAAATCATGTTGACACCACAGAGATCCCACTCATCACTGCACGACATGGGAGGAATCCCGCCACCCACTCTGTGCTAGGAAACCCCACTTCTCCCGATGCCCACACTCCTCTCTCCAACCAAATGTTCCAGCTGCCTACTCTCTACAGGGACAGCAAAAGGCTTTCAGGCACAAAACCCTGCTGTGACACTCCAGAGATCACAACGCTAACACCTACAGTCACACCGTTGGGCCCTCTCTGTCCATATCAACCTATGACACAAGATATTTCACTGCCAACATGGCACGGTGTGGCCCCAGGGTTATATTGCCAACCCTCCACTGAGAAACACACCGAGCTCCCCCTGGAAACACACCACAAATCACACTGCTCTGTCACAGTTCAGAGCTCCCACAGGCCGGTCTTCGGTGAAACACTAGACTTCAATTTCCACCATCATGTATGACATTCTGCAACCTTCCCACATCACTGCAATGCTCTACTTGTCCCAGCCATTATACGTCACTTTCAATCTGACAGGATTTCAATACCCACTTTCCACTGTCACACCACAGGGGTCCTCTAATCATATACATTAGTGAAAGGTTCCGGTCTCACATTACCCATACTCTACATTAATACAAAAGAAGCCTCACTGAGGAGTCTAAGTGGGCACCTATGGCAGCTGTCGCCAACCTTTCGGACCTCATGGACCACCAGTTCGCGACCGCTGCCCTAGGGGACATACAGCCAAAACTCCATATAACCAAGATGCATGGTGACTCTTAAGACTCATACATAAATATGATGCCCCATGGCTGTCAATGCACTCACTCTTCTCTGAGACCTTCACCTACCCCTCTGCCCACATTCCATTGTGACATGTAGGAATCTCAATTCCTTTACCAATAGCAGTAATGCTTCCAATGCCCACACCCCACAGGAACATCAGAGAAGACCAGCTGCCCATCATCTACCATCATACCCCAGGACTTCCATGGGAAAATCTCCACCATAACACGCCAGGGCACCCGATGTTCATACTTCACTCTTTTGCTTGTGGGTCCTCACAGCCCAAATTACTCTGTTACAACTGAGGTATCCCTATAGAAACACAGCCACTGTGACACCCCAGCTCAACCAGTGACTACTCTCTCCTTTCCCATTCCCACTAGGCCCCCACTGCGCATTCTAGATTGTGACATCTCCAGTCTGCTGACATCAACACACTCATGTAAAACTTGAGGTCACTCACTCTCCTCACTACACGGTGGAGCTGTCAGTGCTGGGCTCTAACAGTCCAAATTCCATGTGACACTCAAGATATTACATTATCCCCACCTCCACAAGGACACCCCATAGTTTCCACTGCCCACAATCCTATTTGCCTCTTTCCCTAGATGGCTCCCACTGCACACCCTCCAAGGGGACACAGTGGGCCCACTCAGAACTCAATCCAATGTGAGTCTGCTGGGCTCCTAATACACACTTTATCCAATGATACCCCAGATGTTGCACTGCACAAACACATTTGGGAGATGTCCTGGACTTACACAGCACACGTGACACTGTAGGGCTTCCACTGCCTATATTCATATGTGATACACAAGGACGGCACACCCTAAATCATTTCACACTATTAACACTGGACTCTGGCATATGAGGACTCCCACCACCCACATTGCACTGGGATATCCCACTCCTCCCAGTGCCTACTGTCAATTCTCAGACCAAAGATTCCAATTGTCCACTCTCTCTGCTTGGACAAAAAAATGGTTTCCAGGATAAAACACCATTGTAACACTGTTATTTCCAGATTTCAAGAGCCCCAAGTACCACCAGAGAGCCAAGTCCGATGCAAAAACAAAAGAGTCTTTATTCAAACTTGAGCCTGGCCTCCCTGCCTCTACCTACTGAGCGGCAAGATGCAGAGAGCACCAAGCTCTGAAAGTGTAATCCTTTTTATAGGGTTTAGGGTTGGGTGGTGGGGTGATGCTTGGACCCCTGAATTGGCTGGTTCTGATTGGTGGGGTGAGGGCCAGGGTCCGGTTACGCTGGGTTATTTTCCTCTGTATTTATAATGGCTGATTTAAGGGTGGGTTGGGTAATTGATACATTTTATATAAGATGGAAGACACAGTACAAAATGGAGTCAGTCCTGCTTTGCCCTTGAAAGAAGGCCTACGTGCAGGGAAGGGGTCATGAGACCGTATCTCAAGGCCTGGCCTGGTGTCAGCACTGATAACTCTTCTGGGGCACAGTCCACAGCCTCTCTGGAAGCATGCTCCAACATTCTCACTCTTTAACAACACCAGCTATCACAACGCCAACACTCCACAATTACACTGTGGGCCTTGTCTGTCCACATTCCCCTGAGTGGCTTATATGCCATTTTCAATCTGATGGATTTTCAATACCCAGTTTCTACTGTCACACCACAGCAGTCATACTACAGAGACACATTATGACACATATTAACAACACACAATGATACAAAAGAAACCTCATTGACAAATCCACTGGAGACACTCGGGGACATACTGCCAATGCTCCTCTGTGAGATGCATTCTCTTCAGACTTAAGCATGATGCCCCATGGCTATCAATGCACTCACTCTCTCTGAAACTTTCAAGTATTCCACTGCCACATTCTGTTGACAATCCCTTGGAATGTTGAACTACCCACATTCCATTTGACATGCTAAGAATCTCAATTCCTTTTACCCACCTGACACCCGATGCTTCCAGATACCCAGATCCCACAGGAACATCAGAGAAGACTAGCTGCCCATTATCTTCCATCATGCCCCAGGACATCCATGGAAAATCTCCACCATGACACACCAGCATGGCCATTGTTCACGCTCCCCTCTTACACTTCTCGGTCCTCAGGCCAAATTGCTCTGTGACAACTGAGGTATCCCTATAGAAATACAGCTACTGTGACACCCCAGCACAACCAGTGACTGCTCTCTTCTTTCCCATTCCTACTAGGCCCCCACTGCACATTCTAGATTGTGATACCTCCAGTCTGCTGACATCAATACACATGTAAAACTCCAGGTCACTCACTTTCCTCACCACAAGGTGGAACTGTCAGAGCTCAGACATACATGACTCATTGGTGAGCCCTTGGCTCCTGCTGCCCACTACCCACTTCTGTCTGTCTAAGGCCCCTACTTCCAGCACTTTACCGTGACAATTAAGGATGCTCCCTGTCCACTATCCAACATGGCAGCACAGGGCTTCCACAGCCCACATTCCGATGTAATACTCCATTTTCCCATTGCCCAGAGGCCCCAGTATGCAGTGACACCTTCAGAACCTACACTGGCCTCACTATACTGTGAAACCTGCAGCTTCTTATTGTCCATAATTTCCACTGGCACCCTGAGACTTACACAGCCAATATCCTCTGTGGCATTTTCAGGACTCCCACTGCTTACCCTTTGCTGTTATACCCATTGGTTCCCAATGTGCAGAATCCTTTCCTGTTGTAAATCATCAGTTGAGGGTATTATTTTTATTGCTTTTCAGAGACACTTTAAAGGGGCAGGTAGAAGGGATAGCTAGAGAGATAAACAGCTATGTGAGAGACACACATCATCTGGTTGCCCAAGGCACATGGCCTGATGGGAGGTGGGTGCAAACCACAGCCCAAGTACATGCCCTGGACCTGGAATGGAACCTGGGACTCTTTGGTGCTCAGGCAGACACACTGAACATTCAGCCACAAAACAAAGGCCAGAATCCATATTTGAACCCATGAACCTTATCTTCCAATATTTACTGTGACACTCCCAGTACACCTGCAACACACCACCTGTTCACCTGAGGGCTTTCACTGCTCCATCTCCCAAGTGACACATTGGGTCCCCATGGCCAACATCCCACTATGAGCCTTTACACTATGATATGATCCCCAGATGTCACATGGTACAACACATCAGGGACATGCTAAGCACTTACACAGCACACATTCCAGTGTGACAATATAGGGTTTCCCCTGCTGATACTTTTATGTGAAAAGAAAAGGTGTCACTTGCCCAAATCAAGTTGTCACTTCAGTGATCAAACTCTTTATGATCCTCTGTGACATGCAAGAATGCCCACTACCCACAATACACTGGGACATCACACTCCTCCCAAAGCCCTCACTTCAATCTCAAACCAAAGCTCCAAATGCCCATCTGCCACAAGGACAACAAATAGTTTCCAGGCACAAAACGTCACTATGATGCATCTCTTCACAGTCACAAGGTTGGGCCTTGTCTGTCCACATTCCCCTTTGACACCAAGATATTTCACCGCAAACACATCACAGTGCTGCCCCAGGGATACATTTCCCACCTTCCACACTGACACACACAGTGCTCCCCCTGCAGACACCACACTGGACACTGGAGGCCTTCAACTGATCACACTGCCCTGTCACAGCCTGAGTCCCCACTGGCCTGGCATCAAGAGTTTCCTGTGACTTCCTGAAGACCACAATTCCCACAATCCTGTATGACCTCTTAAGGCTCCAAACTTCACACATTACTGTACAGCACTACGTCTTCCACTGCCAATCTGATGAGATTTCAATACCCCCTTCCCACTGTCACACCACAAAGATCCCACTACACATACAGGTTTGCGACACATTCTGGGCTTATGTTACCCACATTCTACAGTGACACAAAAGAAACGTCACTGAAAAACACGTGGACACCCAGGAGATATACTAACAAAGCTCCACTGTGACTCACAATGGCTCTTCAAACTCACAGAAACATCATTCCCCGAGGCCATCAATGTACTCACTCTGCTCTGATACCTTCAACCATCCAACTGCCCACATTCTATTGAGAATCCCTCAGTGACCACTCCCCACATTCCATTGTGACATGTAGGAATCTCAATTCCATTTATGACCATAACACATGATGTTTCAAATGACCACACCCCACAGTAATAACCAATAGTACTAGTTGCCTATTATCATCTGTCTTAGCCTACGACTTTTTTGGACAAATCTCCCCTGTAACACTCCAGAGCACCCAGTGTCCACACTCCACTCTTATGTTTCATGGCTTTCACAGGGTAGATTGCAATGTGACAACTGAGGTATCCTTCTAGCCACCCATCCACTGTGACGCCTCAAGGCATCCAGTTACCACGGTTTCCTTTACCTTCCCAGTTGGTCCCACTGCACATTTTCCATTCTCACACTTCAAGTCTGATGACAACACACAAATGTAAAACTTGAGAGCACTTGCTCTCCTTACTTGACTGTGAAATGTTCGGAGCTTTCAAGCACATCTTTCATTGGTGAACCTCTCAGCTTCTATTGTCCACTTTCTATTTCAATCTGTCCAGGGCTCTTACATCCAACACTTCATTGTGACAATTCTGGGGGCTCCCTGTCCACAATCCAACATGAGAGGACAGGGCTTCCACATGCCAAAATTACCCTCCAAAATCCCACTGAGAACTTTCCACTGTGTCAATACATGATTCTCACTACCCACACATGACTGTGACACCTTCAGGTCTACCACTGCCAACACTTCCTTGTCACACTTCATGTCTCCCACTCCTCACAAACTGCTGTGCTTCCCCATGGCTCCCAGTCTCAAGCCTTCTCTCTGGAAAGCATAAGGATTACTCTAACAATGCACTGCTGTGACTCTCCAGGTTTCCCCTTGCCCACACTACCCTGTCACCACTGCTGAACTCTCAAAGGACACAACTGGAAGTGACACCTGAGAGAAGCCACAGACAAAATCCTATATGACATTCTAGGGCCTCCAAATAGCAAACACCACAGGGCTAGACAAGGTCTCCTGAGGGCCACACAGTCCCATCCATCTGCTGGACTTACAACACACCACAGTGACAGGACAGGACTCCCGCTGCCCACTCCAATAGGCCACCACTGACCTCAAGCCCCTTGGGTACCTGATGGGTACTGGAGGCCACAGTATACAGTGACACCTTCAAATCTTACACTGGCTTCACTGTACTGAGAAACCTGCAGTTTCTTGCTGTTCATCTTTTCCAATGACACACCAAGACTCACACAGCCAGTGTCCACTGGGAAACATTCAGTACTCCGACTTTATTCTCTGTTGTTGGTACCAATGGTTCCCAATGTGCAGAATTTTTTCTTGTTATAAATCATCTCCCGATGATATTACTTTTGTTGCCTTTAAGAGACATTGGAAAAGTGGAAGTCAGGAGGGGTAGGAATAACTAGGGAGACACACATCAACTGGCTTCCCAAGGTGCATGCCCCAATGGAGGTTGCGGCAATTCCACAACCCAAGTACATATCCTTGACCTGGATGGAACTCTAGATTCACTGGTACTCAGGCTGACATACTAAAACAAGCATGTCAAACTCAAAGGCTAACACGGGCCAAATAAACAAGGTTGATGTTTATATGGACCACCAAAAAAAAGAAAAAAAAGAAAAAGCTTCCATTTTCATAGAAGCATAGGTTGATTTCAATAGAGACATGCTGAATACAAAGGGTTGAAATAAATGAGTAATCATTAACATAAAATAATAGAACATTTTGATAAAATGAATTTTTTTCTTGAATATTCATTTACCAGATACTGAATAACTACACAAATTAATAAGCATAACACAAATAAACCTATTTTTCTTGTTTTCTGAAAGTGAAATATTTCCTGTTGTGCACCCTGAAATATTTCCTGTACTATAAGACTGATAATGTGGCAATGGGCTGTTAAAATATTCCCTGCTAGTATGTGTAAAGCGCATAAGGAAAATGAATGCAACATGATTATAGTAATAAGTCATTAGTGAACACCGTAGTTCATTATTAATAATTATGTATAACAGGATATTGTAAAAATTATGTTACAAAATTTTTATTAAAACCATTCTTACATACTCTTATATTGGCTAGGCCTCAAAAACATTGATTAAGGGCCTTATGCAGCCCGTGCACAGCGAGATTGACACTCTTGCACTAAACACTCAGCCACAAAACACAAGACCAGAATCCATCCTTGAATCCATGAATTGTAACTTCTAATATTTACTGTGACACTCCCAGTATCCCTGAAACTCACTACCTTTTTACCTGAGGGCCATCACTGCTGAGTCTACCATGTGACACATTAACTACCATGTAGTTTGTGCTATCATGGCCAACATCCCACTGTGAGCCTTTACACTATGATATCCCAGATGTGACATGGTGCAAACACATCAGGGACACATTCAGCACTTACACAGCACACATTCCAGTGTGACAAAATAAGGCTCCCATTGCCTATACTCCTATGTGATATGTAGCCCCTGCTCCAATCATGTTGTCATTGCATTGATCAGACTTTTTACGATCCCCTGTGACATGCAAGCACACCTACTACCCACACTGCACTGGGACATCAGACCACTTCCAAAACCCTCACTTCAATCTCAAACCAAAGCTCCAAATGCCCACCCTCCACAAGGACAACAAACAGTTTCTAGGCACAAAATGCCACTGGGATGCTCCAGAGATGACAATGCCATCACTCCAGTGAAGGTCAGAAGGTTGGGCCCTGTCTATCCACATTCCACTCTGACACTGAGATATTTCACTACCAACACATCGCCGTGATGCCACAGGGATACATTGCCCGCCTTCCACACTGACACACACAGTGCTCCCGACGCAACACCAGACATGCAAGGTCTTCCACTGATCACACTGCTCTGTCACAGCCTGAGTCCCCACTGGCCTGGCATCAACAGTCTTCCATGACATCCTGAAGTCTCCAATTCCCACAATCATGTCTGACCTTCTAGAGCTCCAAACTTCACTCATTACTGTACAACACTACTTCTTCCACTGCCAATCTGATGAGATTTCAATACCCCCTTCCCACTGTCACACCACAAAGGTCCCACTACACATACAGGTTTGCGACACATTCTGGGCTTATGTTACCAACATTCTACAGTGACACAAAAGAAACCTCACTGAAAAACACACGTGGACACCCCAGGGGACATACTGACAAAGCTCCACTGTGACTCGCAATGGCTCTTCAGACTCACAGAAACATCATTCCCCATGGCCGTCACTGTACTCACTCTGCTCTGATACCTTCAACCACCCCACTCCCCACATTCCATTGTGACATGTAGGAATCTCATATCACAATGGCACATGATGCTTCTAGATGCCCACACCCCACAGTAACACCAACTGCCCTGATCCAGGACTCACCAGTCTCCACTGTAGCACTCCAGGTGCACACTGTCCACATGCCACTCATTCTTCTGGCCTCTCGAAGGCCAATTGCTCTGTGACAACTGAGGTATCCCTACAGAAATACATCCACTGTGACACCATAGGGCAAGCAGTGCCAGCAATCGCCTTTGCCCCTCCCCACTGGCCCCACTGCTCATTCTCCATAGTGACACCGCAAGGCTCCTGGCCTCACCACACAAAAGGGAAACTCAAGGACACGCGCTCTCCTCACCCCACGTGAAAAGTTCAGCCCTCTTGTGCATATCACTCGTTAGTGACCTCATGGCTCCTGCTCCTCCCACTTCAGTAAGTCTAGGGCTCCACTGTGTCCATCCAGGGTGCTCCCTGTCCACTATCCAACATGGCAGCACAGGGCTTCTACAGCCCATATTCCAACATAACCCTCCAGCATCCCCACCGCCCAGTGCCACTGTGACAACACAGGGCTCTCTCTACCCACACACCACGGTTACACCTTCAAATCTACCACTGCCTACACTGGTGTCACATGTCACTTCACCCACTGCTCACAAACCATGGTGCCACCCCAGGCTCCCACTTCCAAGCTTTCTCTCTGCCCCCAACAGAACTCTCAGTGCCAACACAGCTCTGTGCCACCCAGGTGCCACCTTGCCCACACTGCTCTTTCACAACTGCAGAGTTCTCAAAGGCCACAACTGTGAGTGCCACCCAGAGGCACCACTGGACATCCTCTCGAGGGCAAAAAAGGCTACAGCACCTGCTATTCCTAGGTGGTCTCCCATGTATGTATTAGCCAGGCCTGGCTAAGAGGCAATCTGGGGTTTTTAGGGTGCTGTGGCTCAGGACATGTGAGGCAGCCTCCAGGAGCCCCGCGTTGCCTCACTTCCAGGCCCCTCAGCCCTTGGCACCGTGCTGAGCTGGTATCTCCCTGCCCCTCACCCACTCCCAAGACTAGATTTCTAGCTGAGCATCTTAGCTCCCCCTGCCCTCCTTCCGAGCTACCCAGTTGATGAGGAGGGCACCTCATTGGGTGGTGGAATTCTATGGGTAACTCAGGATGGGGTGCCCTCCCCCCCTGAGGGTTGGCAGACGTTGAAGGGCAGCACTGAACTTGGATCGGGTGCATGCCCTTAGAAGTTTTGGGATTACCTCCCTCCACATCAGCAAATGTTCATTTCGTTATGGTAGCTTTGAGGTGCTGAGTCCCTAGAGGAGCTCTGGGGCTCCCACCCGGGCACACCGTGGTAAAAGACCATCCCTCTAATGGAGTGGTGCCCTCGTAAGCTGGGCAATGTTTGAAGGCGGTGGTTGGGGGGTGGCCCAGCTGGTCTCAGTTACAAGAGTAGGCGGGGAGAGGTGCACTCGCTCCCCTAGGTGCTGGCTGGGGACGGGGCAGGGTGTTTCACAGAGTGGCAGGAAAGGAGCAAGCATGGTGGCTTCCAACGAGGCAGGACAGTTCAGAGGAAGGCCCCCGAGCCGGGGTCACAGGTGTGGGGAAACTCCCGCTGGAGGAGGTGGGATCTGCTGGGTGGTGCAGAAAGGAGTGCCCACTTCAACTGGGCATGGTGCAAGGTGAGGGGTGGCACCTGCCATCCGTCATGTGTGCTGGGTTCTCTTAGCATCTTCGGGGCTACCTCCCTCCATAGCACCATGTTCATTCAGTTCCCCCTGTTTAGGGGTTTCAGGTCCCCAGAGGGGCGCTTCAGGCTTCCTTTCGGGCGCAGGGGGTAGGAGACCCCCTCTAATGGAGGGGTGTCTTTATAAGCCAGGAGACATCTTCCCTGACTGGCGGTGGCCCTCAGAGGGGCGCCTAGTGGTGCTGGCTACCAAAGTAGCCCGGGGTCCTCTCCACACGGCCAAGAGGCAGAAGGGAGACATAGCTGTTCCCTGAGCAGGGCGGAAGGCTGGGGGCCAGTGGGCATTTCTCAGAATTACAGCAAGGGGGCAGGTATGGTGGCCATTTTCAGTTAGCTACAGTTCCCTAGGGGGGCCTCACAAAGCTGGGCTGGCGTGGCCTAATCACTTGGAAAAATAGACACCAGGGCTCTGGATGGGGCCCTAGCATATTAGCTTGTATGTCTGTGATGGTAGGGCGAGCATCTGGGGACAAACAGCCAACAGCACCCTGTGTTCCCAGGCAGTCTCCCTTCCAAGCATGAACCAGGCCTGACCCTGCTTAGCTTCCTAGATCAGAGGAGACAGGGGATAGTCAGAGTGTTCTGGCCCAAGATGCTGGCAGTGGACTCCAGGAGCCCCAAGTGCCCACACCTGTCCTCAAGACCCTGGGTGCTTGGCCCCAGGCAGAGCTGGTTACCCCCACCCCTGACCATGCTGGGACCAGATCTCTAGCTGAGCTTTTGGCTGTGCCCGCCCCAAATTCTGAGCTTCCAGCGGGTTCAGGAGGGCACCTGCTTATGGGATGAAATTCCCTGGGTGGTGCAGTAGGATTTACCCTCCCCAACTGAACAAGACGGAGCCCCCTAGGGATGGCAGAGGGTGAGGGGCAGCATGAGCCTTTAGCCAGGGGTTCGGGGTTCCTATGGCAGGTTGGGGACTGCCTCCATATATAGCATGAGGGGTTCATTCAGTAACCCCTGTCATAGCACCAGGTCCCCATTGAAACACTGTGGGCTTCTACCTGGGTGTGCCTGGGTAATAGACTACCCTCTAATTGCAGGTTCCCTCTGTAAGGTGGTTAATACGTTTTCCTATTTAGGGGCTGAGGTCAGTGGGAAGTCCCCCCTGGGGCCTGATGACCAGAGTAGCCCTGGGGTTCTCTCTACTTCCAAGGGAGGAGGGAAGAGGATGGGCCATCCACCAGGGTGTGAGGTGGAGGGATTTTCACAGACTGGCAGGAAGAGGGTGGGAATGGTGTCCTGCTACAGGGTGACATAGGAAAACCCCAATGGGGTAGGGGGTGAAGAGGGTGGTAGGAGGCATGAAAAGATTCCTTGGGAACAAGAGACACAGGCACCCTGTATTAGCCACCAGGCATCCTGGCCCTGGCCACCAGGCGCCAGGCGTGTAGCTCATGTGCCTGTGGGGATGGGGCCATCTCTTGGGGAAAATAGCCTGCCGTGCCCGGGACTCCCAGGCGGTCTCCCACCCGAGCACTAAACCGGCTGGCCATGCTTAGCATTCAGGTCACAATCCATCTGGGTATGTGTCCGCAACCAAGGCACATGCCCTTGACTGGAATCGTACCCAGGACCCTTCAGTCTGCAGGCTGATGCTCTATCCACCCAGCCAAACCTGTCAGGGCTATGATGAATTTATTTGAACCAGACTGTCGGCAATTGCTGGGAAGCAGAATCTCAAGGAATTAAAATCTCTTCTGTTCAAGGCAGAGAGGAGGCCTTTCAAAACCCTACATAACAAAGCCTGCAGGCCAGGCCAGGCCGGGCCAGGCCAGGGGTGAAGGGTAAGCTTAACTCGACCACATAGGAGTTTAAGAGCAACCTGCATCTGCATAAATACACAGCTCAGCAAAGCCCAAAGTCCACAAGCAAGCATGTCTGTGTTTGACCTATTTTTTAAAATATATTTTTATTGATTTTTGACAGAGAGGAAGGGAGAGAGAGATAGAGAGCTAAAAACATCAATGAGAGAGAAACATCGGCCAGCTATCTTTTGCACACCCCCAACCGGAGATGTGCCCGCAACCAATGTACATGTCCTTGACCGGAATTGAACCTGGGACCTTTCATTCCGCAGACCGATGCTCTACCACTGAGCCAAACCGGCTTCAGCATGTTTGACCTATTTTTATAAATCACCGAACAGGAAGAGACATAAATGGTTTCAAACAATGTTCTACACTCTTTCCTGATGTTGACCAACCAGTGGGTTCCATGAGATGGGAGAAAGCAAGGGGTATGGAAAGGGGGGAGAGGAATGATTAGGTAAGATGTAAAATGAGGAGAAACCAAGATGGTGGCGTAGGTAAACAACTGGTCTGCTACCTCGCACAACGAGTTCAAAACTACAGCTAAATGACAAAACGTCTATCACCCAAAAACACGGGACAGCTGGCTGAAAGAGAAAGGAGCCCAAGTGCTGAAAAGCTGAGGAGTCTAGGTACGGAGGCATGCGAATTGGGTTGGTGGCGGGCAACTGGGCGTGTGGCTTTCTTTCAACCCGAAGGGAAACAAGCTCCTGATCACTTTGAAATCCAGTTTCTGGGGTCATACAGGGGACCCAGATGCCTACGGGGAGAAGCTGGTCTATTGGCCATCGGGTCCAAAAGTGAGGGTGACTCTCTTGCAGAGGTGCGAGCAGCAATCATTGTTTACTGTGCTCGGTTGGAAATGCGGGGACTTGAAATCGCGGGGACTTGGAAACACAGAAGGGCAGAGAAGCCTGAGGGCAGCCATCGCTGTTTGCAATGTCCCAGCCTAGTGAAGTCCTGAGACCCCACCCCACCCTGAAAATCAGCCTTGAGACCTCGCCCCACACATTCTACAGACCCACCCAGGCACCACACAGCTGCTTTTGTATAGAAAAGGCCTGTATTGTGGCAGCTTAACAAAAGAAATTGCAGCTCCAGTAACAAAACCACCAAGTCCCAAGCCAAGAGGACAAAACTGTAGTTCTTGTGGTAGCTCCTGCTGGGTGGCCTCAGACAGTAGCTGAACTGCATCCCATTGGAGATCCAGAAACTAGTGTATCTAGTGGTCAGTGTGAAACGACACCACATTTCAACTACTCTCATAAGGGACAAGTTCAAGAGACAGACTCAATGAGCACCAAAGCCCTACGGGAACAAGTCCTCCCCCAGAAATGTGTCTCCGACTCAGGAAAACAGCAATTCTTCTATTATAGACACAGTGGGTCCCCACAGCCAATTGGCTGGGAGGTCAATTTCTCTCAGTGACACCAACAACAATTAAGACTTAACTACAAGAAGGCTGTACACACAGTCCATAAAGGGGTGCACCAAGAGTATCCACATCAGGTATCTGGGAGGTTGACCCATTGAATCATATAGAACACCCAGGCCCACAAAGGGACTCTACCAACTCAGGGAAACTGCAAAAATGCCAAGAAAAGAAAACAGTTCTCAAACAAAAGAAATAGAGGAGAACAAGAGACTGGATATAGAGTTCAAAAACACAGTTATAAGGTTTCTCAAGAATTTCCTAGAGAAGGCCGATAAATTTAACGAGACCTTCAATATGAAAAAGGACCAACTAGAAATTAAACATACACTGACTGAAATAAAAAATATTATACAGAGACCCAACAGCAGAATAGAGGAACACAGGAAAAAAGTCAAAGATTTGGAATACAAAGAGGCAAAGGACACTCCTCTGGAGAAGCAAGAAAATGAGAGAATCCAGAAAGTTGAAGATAGTGTAAGAAAACTTCAAGTATACCAACATCAGAATTATGGGGGTGCCAGAAGAAGAGAGAGAGCAGGACACTGAAAACCTATTTGAAGAAATAATGTCAGAAAACTTCCCCCTCCCCCCTTTAAAGAAATAGACTTACAAGTCCAGGAAGTGCAGAGAACCCCAAACAAAAGGAATCCAAAGAGGACTACACCAAGACACATTATAATTAAAATGCCAAGAGCAAAAGACAAAGAGACAGTCTTACAAGCAGCAAAAGAAATACAGTTAGTTATCTATTATACAAGGGAGCACTCATATGACTATCAACTGATTTCTCAAAAGAAACCATGCAGACCAGACGGAAGTGGCAAGAAATATTCAAAGTGATGAATAGCGAGAACCTACAACCAAGATTACTCTACCCAGCAAAGTTAACATTCAGAATTGAAGGGCAGATAAAGAGCTTCACAGATAAGAAAAAGCTAAAGGAGTACATCACCACCAAACCAGTATTATATGAAATGCTAAAAGGTGTTATTTAAAAGAGGCAAAAGAAGAAAAATGTAAAGACAAAATTTATGAACAACAAATACGAATCTATCAACAAATGAATCTAAAAGTCAAGTGAATTAATAAATCTGAGGAACAGAATAAACTGGTGAATATTATAGAATCAGGGGCATAGAATGGAAGGGGATTGATAATTCTTGGGGGGAAAGGGGTGTTTGTGTGGGGGCTACGGGAAGAGACTGGACAAAAATCATATATCTATGGATGAGGACAGCGGGGGAGGAGGGAGGTAAGAGGAGAGGATGGGGTGGGGATTGGGTAAAGGTGAGCTATGGGGCGGGGGAGAAACAATTGTAATAATCTGAACAATAAAGATTTGTTAAAATTAAAATAATAATAATAATAATAATAATAATAAATAAAATGGTGTGTTTTCTAGAAGAGTTAATAATCGTACTGGTGGCCTAGAGCACAAACTTTGTGCATAGTAAAAGGGAATTAAAATATTGCTATTTGCCCTTTCTCTATGATAGAAGTGTCAGATATGAAAGAAAATTAGTAAAATTTATATGAAAATATCCCTCCTGTCAAAGTCTCCGACATGCCATGGGACCAAGTCAATTGCCACCCCACCCACACGCACCTTGAAATCAAGGGAAACCTAGACACAGCCAGCCTCATCCCCCCATAAAGCCCTGCAGGGAAAGAGTGCAGCCTCAAGTCCCCCCCTGCTAGTGCCAGGTGGGGGGAGGGAGCAATAGCCTCAGGTCTCCCATCAAGTCCCACAGGTGGGGGAAGATGCATGGCCTCAGGTCCCGTGGTGCAGCCTCAGGTTCCCCAGACCTGGCACAAGGATGTGAGGGTGTGAGGGCATGAGGGCATGAGGGCATGCTGACCATTTGCCTATTAGCTCTTTATTGTATAGGATTGTTTACATTTGCTCATTTACTATAGATGTTGCCTGGTGCACATTTTCATAGGTTTTTTTTTTAAGTAATTGTTTTTGCTATGTAATTTACAGACTCCTCAAATATAGTTCTCATGCTAGTTTTTTTCTATGTAATTTTTATATAAAAAAGTAAATATAGAATTCAGTGGCCATATAAAATTCAGCGGCATAGAAGATTTTTAGAATTCTGTGGAAGAGAGGACTTCAGGAATCTTGTGGAATATGGAACATCCAGAATTCTGTGGAAGAGTGGACTTTCAGAATTCTAGAATTCTGAGAGAGGACTTCTAGAATTCTGTGGATGAGAGGTCTTATAGAATTCTGTGGAATAGAGGATTTAGAATTCTGTGAAAGAAAGGATTATAGAATTATGTGGAAGAGAGGACTTGTAGAATTCTGTGGAAGATAGGATTTCTAGAATTCTGTGGAAGAGTTGACTTGAAGAATTCTGTAGAAAAGAGGATTTCTAGAATTCAGAGGAAAGGAGGACTTCTACAATTCTGTGGAATAAGGATTTTCTAGAAATCTGAAGAGAGGACTTCTAGAATTTTGTGGAAAAGAGGATTTCTAGAATTTTGTGGAAGAGAGGCCATATAGAATTCAGCAGAATAAAGGATTTTTAGAATTCTGTGGAAAACAGGACTTCATGAATCCTGTGGAATATGAAAAATCCAGAATTCTGTGGAAGAGAGGAATTCTAAAATTCTGTGGAATAGGGGATTTCTATCCTTCTGTGGAATAGATGATTTATTGAATTCTGTAGAAGAGAGGATTTCTAGAATTCTGTGGAAGAGTTGACTTCAGGAATTCTGTAGAATAGGGGATTTCTAGAATTTGGAAGAATGAAGGACTTCTACAATTCTGTGGACAGGGAATTTCTAGAAATCTGAAGAGTGGACTTCTAGAATTATGTAGAAGAGAGGATTTCTAGAATTTTGTGGAAGAGAGGCCATATAGAATTCAGCGGAATAGAGGATTTTTAGAATTCTGTGGAAGAGAAAACTTCAGGAATCCTGTGGTATACGAAACATCCAGAATTCTGCAGAAGAGTGGACTTCTAGTATTCTGTGGAATAGGGAATTTCTAGAATTGGAGGAAGGGAGGATTTCTACAACCCTGTGAAATAGGGTATATCTATAAATGAGGAAGAGAGGACTTATAGAAACCTTTGAAATAGAGTATTTCTAGAATTCTGTGGAATAGGAGATTTATGGAATTCTGAGGAAGAGAGGATATCTGGATACTGTAGAATAGAGGATTTCTCAAATTGGGAGCAAGGGAGGACTTCTAGAATTGTGAGGAATAGGGGATTTCTAGAATTTGGAGTAAGGGAGGACAGCTAGAATTCTGTGGAATAGGTTATTTCTAGAAATCTGAGAAAGAGAGGACTTACAGAATTCTGTGGAATAGAAGATTTATAGAATTCTGTGGAATAGGGGATTTGTAGAATTCTCTGGAAGTGATTACTTGTAGAATTCAGTGGATGAGAGGCTTTCTAGAATTTTGTGGAATAAGGGATTTCTAGAATTTGGAGGAAGGGAGGACAGCTAGAATTCTGTGGAATACGGTATTTCTATAAATCTGAGGAAGTGCGGACTTACAGAATTCTGTGCAATAGAGGCTTTCTAGAATTCTGTGGAATGGGGGATTTCCAGAATTTTGTGAAAAAGAGAATTAATAAAATTCTGTGGAATAGGGAATTTCTAGAATTATTTGGAATAGATTTCTAGAATTCTGAGGGAGTATGTAGAGAAATCTGTGGAAGAGAGGATTTCTGGAATTCTGTGGAATAGAAGCTTTCTAGGATTATGTAGAATAGAGTACTTTCAAAATTCGGTGGAATAGAGCATTTCTATACTTCTGTGGAGTAGGAGATTTCTACTATTCTTTGGAAGAGATTACTTGTAGAATTCTGAGGCAGAGAGAATTTCTAGAATTCTGTGGAATAGGGGATTTCTAGAAATCTGAGGAAGAAAGGACTTCTAGTATTTGGTGGAAGAGAAGATTTTTAGAATTCTGTGGAAGAAAGGATTTATAGAATTCTGTGGAAGAGAGGATTTCTAGAATGCTATGGAAGAGTTGACTTCTAGAATATTGTAGAATATGTGATTTCTAGAATTCCGAAGAAAGGAGGACTTCTTCAATTCTGTGGAATAGGAGATTTCTAGAATTCTGAGAAAACGAGGACTTCTACAATTCTGTGGAATAGGAATTTTCTAGAATTCTGAAGAGAGGACTTCTAGAATTCTGTGGAAGAGAGGCCATATAGAATTCAGCAGAATAGAGGATTTTTAGAATTCTGTTGAATAGAAGATTTCTGGTATCCTGTGAAATACGGAACATTCAGAATTCTGTGGTAGAGTGGACTTCAAGAATTCTGTGGAATAGGGGATTTCTATCATTCTGTAGAATAGATGATTTATAGACTTCTGTGGAAGAGAGGTTTTCTAGAATTCTGTGGAAGAGTTGACTTCTAGAATACTGTAGAATAGGGGATTATTAGAATTCGGAGAAAAGGAGGACTTCTAGAATTCTGTGAAATAGGGATTTTCTAGAATTCTGAATAGAGGACTTCTAGAATTCTGTGGAAGTGAGAACTTCTGGAATGCTGTGGAATATGGAACATCCAGAATTCTGAGGTAGAGTGGACTTCTAGAATTCTGTGGAATAGGGGATTTCTATCATTCTGTAGAATAGATGATTTATAGACTTCTGTGGAAGAGAGGATTTCTAGAATTCTGTGGAAGAGTTGACTTCTAGAATACTGTAGAATAAGGGATTTCTAGAATTGGGAAAAAAGGAGGACTTCTACAATTCTATGGAAAAGGGATTTTCTAGAATTCTGAAGAGAGGACTTCTAGAATTCTGAGGAAGAGAGGATTTCTAGAATTTTTAGAATTCTTTGTAGTAGGAAATTTCTAGAACACTATGGAATAGGTGATTTCTTTAATACAGAGAGAAGGAGGACTCTACAATTCTGTGGAATAAGGAATTTCTAGAATTCCAAGGAAAGGAGGATGTCTACAATTCTGTAGAATAGGGATTTTCTAGAAATATGAAGAGAGAGCTTCTAGAATTCTGTGGAAGACAGGTGTCTCCATGGGAACTGATCTGGGGTGTATCTCCATATCAACTGGTCTGGGATGTCTTCATGGAAACTAGTATGGGGTTTCTCTATGGGAACTTGTGTGGGGTGTCTCAATGAGTACTGTTTTGTGGTGTCTCCATGGCAACTGGGGAGGGATTTTTTATGGGAGCTGGCCTGGTGTATCTCCATGAGAACTGGATAGGGGTGTCTCCATGGTAGCTGGATTGGGGTGTCTCCATGGGAACTTGTCTGGGGTGTCTCCATGAGTTTTGGTCTGGGGTGTTTCCATGGGAACTTGTCTGGGGTGTCTCCATGAGTTTTGGTCTGGGGTGTTTCCATGGGAACTTGTCTGGGAAGTCTCCATGAGTACTTGACTGGGGTGTCTCCCTGGGAACCGATTGGAGTGTCTCCATGGCAACTGGTCTGGGTTGTCTCAATGAGTACTGGTTTGGGATGTCTCCATTGGAACTGGTCTGGGGTGTCTCCATGGCAACTGGAAAGCGGTGTCTCCATGGGAGCTAGACTGGTGTGTCTCCAAGGGAACTGGCCTGGGGTGTCTCCATGGCAACTGATCTTGGGGTGTCTCCATGGGCACTGGAATACAGTGTCTCCATAGGTACTTGTCTGGGTTGTCTCCATGAGTACTGGTCTGGGGTGTCTCCATGGCAGGTGGACAGGAGTGTCTCCATGGGAGCTAGACAACGGTGTTTCCATGGGAACTGGACAGGAGTGCCTCCATAGAAACTAGTATGGGCTGTCTCTAAGGCAACTGGACAGAGGTGTCTCCATGGGAGTTAGACTGAGGTGACTCCATGGTAACTAGTCTGGGGTATTTTCATGGCAACTGGTCTGGGGTGTCTTCATGATAACTGGTATAGGGTGTCTCCATGGGAACTTGTCTGGGGTGTCTCCATGAGTACTAGTCTGGGGTGTCTCAATGGGAACTGGTCTGGGGGTGTCTCTATGAAAGCTGGATGGGGTGTCTCAATAGGAACTTGTCTGGGGGTGTCTCCAAGGGAATTGGAATGGGGTTTCTCTGTGAAAACTGGTCTGGGGTATCTCCATGGCAACTGGACCAGGGTGTCTTCATGGGAGCTAGACTGTGGTGTCTCCATGGGTACTGGTCTTGGGTGTCTCCATGAGTACTTGACTGGGGTGTCTCCCTGGGAACCAGTCTGGGGTTTCTCCATGGCAACTAGACAGCAGTATCTCCATTGGAGCTAGACTAGTGTGTTTCCTTTGGAACTGGTCTGGAGTGTCTCCATGGCAACAGGTCTGGGGGTGTTTACATGGCAACTGGTATGCGGTGTGTCCATGGAAACTTGTCTGGGGGGTCTCCATGAATAATGGTCTGTGGTGTCTCCATGGCAGCTGTACAGGTGTGTCTCCATGGGAGCTGGACTGGGGTGTCTCCATGAGAACTGTTCTGGGGTGTCTCCATGGAAACTGGACAGGGGTGTCTCCATGGGAGGTAGACTAGTGTGTCTCTTTGGGAACTTCTCTGGGGTATCTCCATGAACTTGTCTAGGGTATCTCCATGGCGGGTTTCTCCATGGGAACTGGTATGAAGTTACTGTAGGGGAACTGGCCAGGAGTGTCTCCATGGGAACTGGCCTGGGGTGACTCCATGGGAACTGCTCAGGGGTGTCTCCATGGCAACTTGTCTGGGGTTTCTCCATGGAAACTTGTCTGGGGTGTCTCAATGAGTACTGAACTGGGTTGTCTCCATGGGAACTGTTCAAGATGTCTCCATGTCAGCTGGACTGGGGTGACTCCATGGGAATTGGTATGGGGTGTCTCCATGGCAACTTGCCAGGGGTGTCTTTATGGGAAATGGCCTGGACTATCTCCATGGGAATTAGCCTGGGGTGTCTCCATGGGAGCTGGGCTGGTGTATCTCTATGGCAACTAGTATGGGATGTCTCCATGGGAACTCTTCTGTGGTGTCACCTTTGGAACTGGTCTGGGGTGTCTCCATAGGAGCTGGCCTTTTGTGTCTCCACAGAAACTGGTCTATGCTGTCTCCATGGTCACTGTTCGGGGGTGTCACCCTGGCATCTGGACAGGGGTGTCTCCATGGGAGCTAGACTGTGGTGTCTCCATGGGAACTGGTCTTGGGTTTCTCTATGGCAACTGGACTGGGGTTTCCCCATGGAAACTTGTCTGGCGTGTCTCCATGAGTACTGATCTGGGATGTCTCCATGGGAACTAGTCTGGGGGTGTCTCCATGGAGGTGGAATGGGGAGTCTCCATGGAAACTTCTTTGGGGTGTCTCCATGGCAACTGGTCTGGGGGTGTCTCCATGGAGGTGGACTGGGGAGTCTCCATGGTAACTGGACTGGGGTGTTTCCATGGCAACTGGTCAGGTTGTCTCCAAGGCAACTGGACAGTGGTGTCTCCATGGGAGTTAGACTGGGGTGACTCCATGGTAACTGGTCTGGGGTGTTTTCATGGCAACTGGTCTTGGGTGTCTCCATGAGAACTGGTTTGGGATGTCTCCATGGGAACTTGTCTGGGGTGTCTCCATGAGTACTGGTCTGGGGTTTCTCAATGGGAACTGGTCTGAGGGTGTCTCTATGAAAGCTGGACTGAGTTATCTCAATGGGAATTCGTCTGGGGGTGTATCCATGGGAATTGGACTGGGGTTTCTCAGTGGGAACTGGTCTGGGGTGTCTCCATGTCAACTGGACCAGGGTGTTTCCATGGGAGCTTGACTGTGGTGTCTCCATGGGAACTTGTCTGGGGTGTCTCCATTAAGTACTTGACTGGGGTGTCTCCCTGGTAACCGGTATGGGGTGTATCTGTGGCAACTAGACAGCAGTATCTTTATGGGAGCTAGACTGGTGTGTCTCTATTGGAACTGGTCTGGGCTGTCTCCATGGCAACAGGTCTGGGGGTGTTTATATGGCAACTGGTATGCGGCATGTCCATGGGAACTTGTCTGGGGGGGTCTCCATGAATAATGGTCTGTGGTGTCTCCATGGCACCTGGAAAGGTGTGTCTTCATGGGAGTTGGACTGGGGTGTCTCCATGAGAACTGTTCTGGGGTGTCTCCATGGAAACTGGATGGGGGTGTCTCCATGGGAGGTAGACTAGTGTGTCTCTTTAGGAACTTGTCTGGGGCGTCTCCATGAGTACTGGTCTGGGGTTTCTCCATGGGAACTGGTCTGGGGGTGTCTCTATGGGAATTGGACTGGGTTTCTTTGTGGTAACTGGTCTGGGGTTCTCCATGGCAACTGGGCAGCAGTGTCTCCATGGGTGCTAGACGGGTGTGGCCCCATGGGAACTGACAGGGTGTCTCCATGGCAACTTGTCTGGAGTGTCTCCTTGGAAACTGGTCTGGGGTGTCTCTATGGCAACTGGTATGGGGTGTTTCCATGGGAACTTGTATGGGGTGTCTTCATGAGTACTGGTCTGGGGTGTCTCCATGGCAACTGGTCTGGGGGTGTTTCCATGGGAGCTGGACTGGGGTATCTCCATGGCAACTGATCTGAGGTGTCTCAGTGTGAGCTGGTCTGGGCTGTCTCCATGGTAACTGGTCTATGGTGTCTCCTTTGGAAATGGTCCTAGGTTTCTCCCTGAAAGCTGGCCTGGGATGTTTCCATAGGAACTGGCCTTGGGTGTCTCCACAGGAACTGCTCTAGGGTTTCTCCATGGGCACTGGTCTGGGGTGTCTCCATGGCAACTGGAAAAAGGTGTTTCCATGGCAGCTAGACTGTGGTGTCTCCATGGGAACTTGTCTGCGCTGTCTCCTTGGAATCTGATCTGGCGTTTCTCCATGACAACTGAACAGGGGTGTCTCCATGAAATCTAGACTGTGGTGTCTCTATTGGAACTGGACCAAGGGTGTCTCCATGGGAGCTGCACTTCGGTGTCTCCATGGGAACTGGTCTGGGGGTGTCTACATGGGAAATGGACTGGGGTTTCTCTGTGGGAACTGGTATGGGGTTTCTCCATGGGAACTTGTCTGGGGTGTCTCCATGGGAGCTTGTCTGATGTTTCTTTATGGCAACTGGTATTGTATGTCTCTAAGTGAACTTGTATGGGATGTCTCCATGGAGCTGGTCTATTGTGTCTCCATGGGAACTTGTCTGGGGTGTCTCCAAGAGTACTGGTCTGGGGTGTCTCCATGGGAAATTGTTTAGGGTGTCTCCATGAGAACTTGTCTGGGGTGTCCCCATAAAAACTGGTCTGAACTTTCTCCAGTGGAACTGGCCAGGAGTGTCTCCCTGGGAACTGGCTTGGGGTGTCTCCATGGGAACTACTCTGGGTTGTCTCAATGGCCACTGGTCAGGGGTGTTTCCATTGGAAGTGGTATGGGGTTTGTCCATGGGAACTTGTCTGGGGGTGTCTCCATGGGAACGGGTCTAAGGTGTCTCCATGGAAATTGGTCTGGGGGTGTCTTCATGGCAGCTGGACTGGAGTGTCTCCATGGCAACTGGTCTGGGGTGTCTCTATGGGAACTGGTCTTGGGTGTCTCCATGGGAACTGGTCTGGGTTGTATCTATAACTGGTGTGCAGTTTCTCCATGGGAACAGATTAGGAGTGTCTCCATGGGAACTGGCCTGGGGTTTCTCCATGGGAACTGGTCTGGGGCACTTCATTGGGAACTGGTATGGGATGTCACCATGAAAACTGGCCTGGGTGTCTCCCTGGGAACTGACCTGGGGTGTCTCTATGACAACTGTTCTGGGGTTTCTCCATGGAAAGTGGTATGGGGTGTCTCCATGGGAATTTGTCTGGGGTGTCTCCATGAGAACGGGCCTGGGTGTCTCCATTGGAGTTGGCTAAGGGTGTCTCTATGGGAAATGGTATGGGGGTGTCTCCATGGGAACAGGTCTGGAATATCCCCATGGGAACTGGACTGGGGTGTATCTATGGGAGCTGGCCAGGGGTGTCTCCATGGGAGCCGGCCAGGGGTGTCTCCATGTGAGCTGGCCAGGGTATTTCCATAAAAGCTGGCCAGGGGTATCTCCAAGGGAATTGGCCTGGGGTGTGTCCAAGGGAGCTGGTCTAGGGTGTTTCTATGGCAAATGGTATGTGGTATATCCATGGGAACTTGTCTGGGGTTTCTCCATGAGTACTGGTCTGGGGTGTCTCCATTGGAACTGGCCTGGGTGTCACCATGGGAGAAGGTTTGGGGTGTCTTCATTGGAAATGGTCTGAGGTGTCTCCATGGCAACTTGACAGGTGTGTCTCCGTGGAAGCTAGAATAGGGTGACTTCATGGGAACTTGTCTGGGGTGTCTCAATGGCAACTGTTCTGTGGTGTATTAATGGCAACTGGTATGCGGTAACTCCATGGGAACCTGTCTGGGGTTCTCCATGAGAACTGGTCTAGGGTGTCTCCATGGGAACTGGTCTGGGGGTCTCCATGGGAGCGGGTCTAGGATGTCTCCCTGGGAAATAGTCTAGTTGTCTGCATGGCAACAGGTCTGGAGATGTCTCCATGGCAACTGGTATTCTGTGTGTCCATGGGAACTTGTCTGGGGTGTCTCCATGAATACTGATCTGTGGTATCTCCATGGCAGATGGTCAGGGGTGTCTCCATGGGAGCTGTACTGGGGTGTCTCCATGAGAACAGGTATGGGATGTCTCCGTAGCAACTTGACAGTGGTGTCTCCATGGGAGTTACACTGGTGTGTACCCATGGGAACTGGTCTGGGGTGACTCCATGGCAACTAGTCTGGGGTGTATCTATGGAAATTGGTCTGGGGTATCTTTATGGGAACTTGTCTGGGGTGTCTCCATGAGTACTGGTCCGTGGTGTCTCCATGGGAACTGCATTTGTGTGTAACCATGGGAACTGGTCTGGGATGTTTCAATGGAAACTGGACTGGGGTATCTCCATGGCAACTGGTAAGGGGTGTGTCCATGGGAACTTGTATGGGGTTTCTCAATGGGAGCGGGATTGGAGTGACTCCATGGCAACTGGTCTGGGGTGTCTCCATAGCAACTGGACAGGGGTGTCCATGGGAGCTAAACTGTGGTGTTTCCATGGGAAATGGTCAAGGGTGTCTCCATGGCAACTGGTCTAGGAGTGTCTCCATGACAACGGGTATACGGTGTCTCCATGGGAACTTGTTTGGGGTGTCTCCATGAGTACTGTTCTGTGGTGTCTCCATGGCAGCTGGTCAGGGGTGTCTCCATGGGAGCTGTACTGGGGTGTCTCCATGAGAACAGGTATGGGATGTCTCCATGGCAACTTGACAGTGGTGTCTCCATGGGAGTTACACTGGTGTGTACCCATGGGAACTGGTCTGGGATGACTCCATGACAACTAGTCTGGGGTGTATCTATGGAAATTGGTCTGGGGTATCTTTATGGGAACTTGTCTGGGGTGTCTCCATAAGTACTGGTCCGTGGTGTCTCCATGGGAACTGCATTTGTGTGTAACCATGGGAACTGGTCTGGGATGTCTCTATGGAAACTGGTCTGGGGTGTCTCCATGGCAACTGGACAGGGGTGTCTCCATGGGAGCTAAACTGTGGTGTTTCCATGGGAAATGGTCAAGGGTGTCTCCATGGCAACTGGTCTAGGAGTGTCTCCATGACAACGGGTATACGGTGTCTCCATGGGAACTTGTCTGGAGTGTCTCCATGAGTACTGTTCTGGGATGTATTCATGACATCTGGTCAGGGGTGTCTCCATGGGAGCTGGACTGAGGTATCTCCATGGCAATTGGTTTAGGGTGTCTCCATGACAACTGGTTTTTAGTGTCTCCATGGCAACTGGAAGATGGTGTCCTCTTGGAAGTTAGACTGGGGTGTCTCCAAAGGAACTGGTCAGGGGTGTCTCCATGGGAGCTGGCCTGGGGTGTCTCCATGGGAACTGGTATGGGGGTGTCTCTGATGGAATTGGCCTGGGATACCTCCATGGGAACTCTTCTGGGGGTGTCTTCATGGTAACAGGCCTGGAATATCTCCATGGAAATTAGTATGGGGTGTATTTATGGGAGCTGCCCTTGGGTATCTCAATGGGGGCCGGTCAAGAGTGTTTCCATGTGAGCTGGCCTGGGGTGTTTCCATGAAAGATGGCCAGGGGTATCTCAATGGGAACTGGCCTGGGGGTGTCTCCATGTTAGCTGGACTGTGGTGTTTCCCTGAGAACTGGTCTGGGGTGTCTCCATGGCAACTGGTATTGGGGTGTCTCCATGGGAGCTGGTCAGAGGTGTCTCCATGGAAACTCGTCTGGGGTATCTCCATGGCAACTGGACAGGGTTGTCTCCTTAGGAGCTAGACTGTGGTTCTTCATGGGAACTGGTCTGGGGTGTCTCCATGGCAACTGGGTGTCTATATGGCAACTGATATGTGGTGTCTCCATGGGAACTGGTCTGAGGTGTCTCCATGACAACTGGTCTGTAGTGTCTCCATGGCAACTGTTCAATGGTGTCCTCTTTGGAGTTAGACTGGGATGTCTCCAAGGGAATTGGACAAGTTTGGCTCCATGGAAACTAGTCTAGGGCGATTCCATGCCAACTTGTCAGGGGTGTCTTCATGGGAACTTTTCTGTTGTGTCTCCATGAGTTCTGATTAGGGGTGTCTCCATGGGAACTGGTCTGGGCGGTCTCCAGGCAAGCTAGTCTGGGGTGTCTCCTTGAGTACTGGTCTGGGATGTCTCCATTGCAACTGAACAATGCTGTCACCTTATGAGTTAGACAAAGGTGTTTCCAAGGGAACTGGTCTGTAGTGTCTCTATGGCAACTGTTCTGGGATGTATCCATGGCAACGTGTGGGGTGAATCCATGGGAACTTGTCTGGGGTGTCTCCATGAATACTGGTCTAGTGTGGCTCCATGGGAACTGGTCTTTGGGTGTCTTCATTGGAGCTGGACTGGGGTGTCTCCATGGGACCTGGTCTGGGGTTTCTTCATGGTAACTGGTTTCAGGGTGTATCCAAGGCAAATGTATGCCAGGTCTCCCTGAGAACTTGTCAGGGGTTCTCCATGAGTATTTGTACGGGTGTCTCCATGAGAATTGCTCTGGGCTGTCTCCATAGAAACTGGACAGGGGTGTCTCCATATGAGCTAGACTGTGGTATCTCCAAGGGAACTGGTGTGGAGTGTCTCCATGGCAGCTGCTGTGTGGTTTCTCTATGCTAACTGGACATTGGTGTCTCCATGGGAGTCAGACGGGGGTGTCTCCAAGGCAACTGGTCTGGGGTCTCTCAATGTCAACTGGTCTGGTGTGTCCCCATGGGAACTGGTCTGGTGTGTCTCCATGGCAACTGGTCTGGGAGTGTCTATATGACAACTGGTATGCGGTGTCTCCATGGGAACCTGTCTGGGGTGTCTCCAAGAGTACTGTTTTGGGGTGCCCCCATGGCAACTGGACATGGGTGTGTCCATGGGAACTGGACCGAGGTGTCTCATGAGAACTGGTCTGGGGTGTCTCCATAGCAACTGGACAGGGGTGTCTCCTTAGTATCTAGACTGTGGTGTCTCCATGGCAACTGGTCTGGAGTCTCTTTATGGGAACTTGTCTGGGGTGTCTCCATGAGTTCAGGTTAGGGTTGTCTCCATGGGAACTGGTCTGGGCTGTCTTCATGGCAACTTGTTTGGGGTGACTCCATGAGTACTGGTCTGGGTGTATCCATGGCAACTGGGCAGGTGTGTCTCCATCAGAGGTAGACTGTGGTGTCTCCAGGGGAACTGGTTTGGGATGTCTCCATGGCAACTTGTCTGTGGTGTCTCCATGGCAACTGAACAATGGTTTCTCTTAGGGAGTTATACAGAGGTGTTTCCAAGGGAACAGGTCTGGGATGTCCCCATGGCAACTGGTCTTGGGTGTCTCCTTGAAAACTGGTCTGGGGTGTCTCCATAGCAACAGGGAAGGTGTGTCTCCATAGGAGCTAGACTGTGGTATCTCCATGGCAACTGGTCTGAGGTGTCTCCATGGCAACTAGACAGGGGTGTCTCCATGGGAGATAGACTGGGTGTCTCCGTGGGAACTGGGCTGTGGTGTCTCCATGGTAATTGTTCTGCAATGTGTCCATGGCAACTGGTATAGGTTGAATCCATGGGTTCTTGTCTGGGTTGTCTCCATGAGTACAGGTCTATGGTGGCTCCATGGGAACTGGTCTATGGGTGTCTCCATTAGAGCTGGACTGGGGTGTCTCCATGAGAAGTGCTCTGGGGTGTCTCCATAGCAACGGGGCAGGTGTGCCTCCATAGGAGCTAGACTGTGGTGTTTCCATGGGAACTGGTCTGGGGTGTCACCATGGCAACTGGTCTGTGGTGTCTTCATGACAAATGGACAGTGGTGTCACCTTATGATTAGACAGAGGTGTTTCCAAGGGAACTGGTCTTGGGGGTCTCCATGGCAACTGGTCTGGGGTGTCTCCATGGCAACTAGACAGGAGTGTCTCAATGGGAGCTAGACTGGGTTTCTCCGTGGGAACTGGGCTGTGATGTCTTTATGGCAACTGTTCTGGGATGTGTCCATGGCAACTGGTATAGGGTGAATCCATGGGAACTTGTCTGGGGTGTCTCCATGAGTACTGGTTTAGGGTGGCTCTATGGGAACTGGTCTGTGAGTATCTCCATTGGAGCTGGACTGGAGTGTCTCTATGAGAAGTGCTCTGGGGTGTCTCCATAGCAACTGGACAGGGGTGTCTCCATATTCGCTAGTCTGTGGTGTCTCCAAGGGAACTGGTATGGGGTGTCTCCATGCTAACTGGACAGTGGTGTCTCCATGGGAGTTAGACTTGGGTGTCTCCAAGGCAACTGGTCTGGGGTTTCTCAATGTCAACTGGTCTGGGGTGTCTTCATGGGAACTTGTCTGGGGTGTCTCCATGACAACTGGTATGCCAAGTCTCCATAAGAACTTGACTGGGGTGTTTCCATGAGTACTGCTCTGGGATGTCTCCATGTCAACTTGTCTGGGTTGTCTCCATGGCATCTGGTCTGAGGTGTTTTCATTGGAACTTGTCTGGGGTGTCTCCATTAGTACTGGTCTGGGGTGCCTCTATGGGAACAGGTATGGGGGTGTATCTATGGGAGCTGGACTGTAGTGTTTCCCTGGGAACTGTTCTGGGGTGTCTCCATGGCAAAAGGACAGCGGTGTCTCCATGAGAGATCGACTGGTCTGTCTGCATTGGAACTGGTCTTGGGTGTCTCCATGGCAACTGCAATTGGTGTGTTTCCATGGCAACTGGTATGGGGTGTGTCCATGGGAACTTGTATGGGGTGTCTCCATGAGTACTGCTCTGGGGTGTCTCCATAGTGACTGCTATGGGGGTGTTTTCATGGGAGCTGTATGGGGTGTCTCCATGGGAACTGGTCTAGGGTTTCTCCATGGCAACTGATCTGGGATGTCTCCATGGCAACTGGACAGGGATATCTCCATGGGAGATAGACTTTGGTGTATCCATTGGAACTGGTCAGTGTTGTAGGCATGGCAACTGGTCTGGGGTGTCTCCATGACCACTGGTATGTGGTGACTCCATGGGAACTTGTCTGGAGTGTCTCCATGAGTACTGTTCTGGGATGTCTCCATGGCAACTGGACAGGGGTATCTCCATTTGAGCTGGACTGTTTCTCCATGAGAACTGGTCCATGGTGTCCCCATAGCAATTGTACAGGGGTGTCTCCTTGGGAATTAAACTGAGGTGTCTACAAGTGAACTGGTCTGGGATGTTTCTAAGGCAACTTGGCTGGTGTGTTTCCATGGCAACTGGTCTGGAGTGTATTCATGGGAACTTGTTTGGGTGTATCCATGTGTACTGGTCAGGGGTTTTTCCATGTGAACTGCTCTGGGCTGTCTCCATGGGAACATGTGTGGGGTGTCTTCATGAGTACTGGCCTGGGGTGTCTCCATAAAAACTGGTCTGAAGTGTCTTCATAGCAACTGGACAGGTGTGTCTCCATACGAACAGGTCTTGGTTTCTCCATGAAAACTGGTCTGAGGTGTCTCTATGGAAACTGGAATGTGGTTTCTCCTTGGGAGTTTGACTGAGGTGTCTACAAAGGAACTGGTCTGGGGTGTCTCGATGAGTACTGGTCTGGGGTGTCTTCATGGCAACTGGTCTGGGTTGTCTTCATGGGAACTGGTCTGGGGTGTCTCCTTGAGTACTGGTCTAGGGAGTCTCCATGGGAAATTGTCTGGGCATATCTCCATTGGAGCTGGCCTGAGGTGTCTCCATGGGAACTGGTCTGAGGCGTCTCCATCCATGGGAACTGCTCTGATGCGTCTCCATGGTAACTGGTATCGGGGGGGTCTCCATAGAAACGTCTGGGGTGTCTCCATGAGTACTGGTCTGGGGTGTCTCCATGGGAACTGGTCTGTGGTGTCTCCATGATAACTTGCCTGGGTGTCTCCATGGTAGCTGCCCTGGATTGTCTCCATAGGATCTGGTATGGGGGTGTCTCCATGGGAATTGGTCTGTAATACCTCCATGGGAAATCGTCTGGGGGTGTCTTCATAGGAACAGGTCTGTAATATCTCCATGGGAACTGGTATGTGGTCTATCTATGGGAGTTGGCCTGAGGTGACTCCATGGGATCTGGTTTGGGGTGTCTCCATGGCAACTGGCATGGGGTGTCTCTAAGGGAACTTGTCTTTGTTGTCTCCATGAGTACTGTGTGGGTGTCTCCATGGGAACTGGTATGGGGGTGTCTCCATTCGAGCTGTATAGGTGTGTCTCCATGGGAACTGGTCTGTAGTGTCTTTATGGCAACTGGACGATGGTGTCCCCTTAGGAGTTAGACTGGGGTGTCTCCAAGGGAACTGGTCAAGAGTGGCTCCATGGAAAATGGACTGGGGTGTCTCCATGGCAACTGGTCTTGGATTTATTCATGGGAACTTGTCTGGTGTGTATCCATGAGTACTAGTCAAGGGTGTCTCCATGGGAACTGCTCTGTTCTGTCTCCATGGGAACTTGTGTGGGGTGTCTTCATGAGTACTGTATTGAGTGTCTCTATAAAAACTGGTCTGAGGTGTCTTTATAGCAACTGGACAGGTGTGTCTCCATAGGAGCTAGACTGTGGTGTCTCCATGAGAAGTGGTCTAGGGTGTCTCCATGGCAACTGGTCTGTGGTTTCTCCATAACAACTGGATGGTGGTCTCTCCTTGGGAGTTAGACAGAGGTTTTTCCAAGGGAACTGGTCTGGGGTGTCTCTATTGCAACTGGTCTGGGTGACTCCAAGGCAACTTGTCTGTCGTGTCTTCATGGGAACTGGTCTGGTGTATCTCTAAGGCAAGTGTTCTGGGGTGTATCCATGGCAACTGGTATAGGGTGTCTACATGGGAACTGGTCTGGGCTGTCTCCATTGGGAACTTTTGTGGGGTGTCTTCATGAGTACTGGACTAGGTGTCTCCATAAAAACTGGTATGAGGTGTCTTTATAGCAACTGGACAGGTGTGTCTTCATGGGAGCTAGACTGATGTCTCCAGGGAACTGGCCTGGGTGTCTCCGTGGCAACTGGATGGTGATCTCTCCTTGGGAGTTAGACAGAGGTGTTTCCAAAGGAACTGGTCTGAGATGTCTCCTTTGCAACTGGTATAGGGTTTCTACATGGGAACTGGTATGGGGTGCCTCTATAAGTACTGGTCTAGGGTGTCTCCATGGGAACTGGTCTGGGGGTGTCTCCATTGGAACTGGACTGGGGTGTCTCTATGGGAACAGATATAGGGTGTCTCCGTGGGAACTTGGGAGTCTCCATGGGATCTGCTCTAGGGTGTCTCCATGGCAACTGGTCTCCAATGTCTCTATGGCAACTGGTATGGGAGGTCTCCATGGGAAATTCTCTGGGGTGTCTCCATGAGTACTGGTCTGGGTTGTCTCCATGGGAACTAGTATGGGGTGTCTCCATGAGAGCTCGACAGGGGTGTCTCTATAAGAACTGGTCTGGGGTGTCTCCATTGCAACTGCTCTGGTGTGTCTCCATGTCAACTGTACAGGGATGTCTCCATAGGGACTGGTCTTGGGTTTCTCTATGGCAACTGGTCTGGTATGTCTCCATGGCAACTGGACAGTGGTGTCTCCTTGGGAGTTAGACTGAGGTGTCTAAAAGAGAACCTGTCTGCAGTGTCTCCATGGCAACTGGTCTTGGGTGACTCCATAGCAATTGGTCTGGTGTGTCTCCATGAGTACTGGTCTAGCGTGTCTCCATGGGTAATTGTCTGGGGGTGTCTCCATTGAAGCTGGTCTGGGGTGTCTCCATGGGAACTGCTCTGTGGTGTCTCCATGGCAACTGGTCTGGGGTGTCTCCATGGCAACTTGTATGGGGGGTCTCCATGGTAAATTCTCTGGGGTGTCTCCATGAGTACTGGTTTGGGGTTTCTCCATGGGAACTAGTATGGTGGTGTCTCCATGGGAGCTGGACAGTGATGGCTCCATGGGAACTGGTCTGTGGTGTCTCCATGGCAACTGGTCTGTGGTGTCTCCAAGGAAACTGGACAGTAGTGTCTCCTTGTGAGTTAGAGTTGTTTCCAAGGGAACTGGTCTGGGTGTCTCAATGGCAACTGGTCTGGGTGTCTCCATGGCAACTGGTCTGGGGTGTCTTCATGGGAACTGGTATGTGGGTGTCTCCATGGGAGCTGTACTGGTATGTCTCCATGAGAACTGCTCTGGGGTGTCTCCATATGAGCTAGACTGTGGTGTCTCCAAGGGAACTGGTCTGGGTTGTCACCATGGCAACTAGCCTGTGGTGTCTCCATGCCAACTGGACAATGGTGTCTCCTTGGGGGTTAGACTGGGCTGTATCCAAGTGACCTGGTCTGGAGTGTCTCCATGTCAACTGGTCTGGGGTGTCTCCCTGACAACTCATCTGGGGTGTCTTCATGGGAACTTTTCTGGGGTGTCTCCATGAGTACTGCTCAGGGGGGTCTCCATGGGAACTGGTATGGGGTGTCTCAATGGCAACTGATCTGCGGTTTATTCATGGAAACTTGTCTGGGGTGTATCCATGAGTACTGGTCAGGGGTGTCTCCATGGAAACTGCTCTGGGATGAATCCATTGGAACTTCTGTTGGTTGTCTCCATGAGTACTGCTCTGGGGTGTGTCTCCATGGGAACTGGTTTGGAGTGTCTCCATTGGAACTGCTCTGCCTTTCCAACTTGTCTGGGCTGTCTTCATGGCAACTAGTATTGGGGGTCTCCATGGGAACTTGTCTGTGGTGTCTCCATGAGTACTGGTCTGGGGTGTCTTGATGTGAACTGGTCTGTGGTGTCTCCATGAAACTGGCCTGGGGTGTCTCCATGGCAACTGGTATAGGGGTGTATCTATGGGAGCTGGACAGGGGTGTCTTAATGGGAACTGGTGTTTAGTGTCTCCATGGAAACTTGTATGGGGTGTCTGAGGTGTCTCCATGAGTACTGCTCTGAGGTGTCTCCATGGGAACTGGTATGAAGGTGTCTCCATTGGAGCGCTACATGGGTTTCCCGAAGGGAATTGCTCTATAGTGTCTCCATGGCAACTGGAAGATGTTGTCTTCTTGGAAGTTAGACTGGGGTGTCTCCAAGGGAACTGGTCAGGGGTGGCTCCATGGAAAATAGTCTGGGGTGTCTCCATGGCAACTGGTCTGGGGTGTATTCATGAGATCTTGTCTGGGGTGTCTCCGTGAGTACTGGTCAGTGGTGTCTCCAAGGGAACTGGTCTGGGCTGCCTCCATGGGAACTTGTGTGTGGTGTCTTCATGAGTACTGGACTGGGGTGTATCCATAAAAATTGTTCTGAGGTGTCTTTATAGCAACTAGTCAGGTGTGTCTCCATAGGAGCTAGATTGTAATGTCTTCATGGGAATTGGTTTGGGGTGTCTCCATGGCAACTGGTCTGTGGTGTCTCCAAGGAAACTGGAGAGTGGTGTCTCCTTGGGAGTTAGACAGAGTTGTTTCCAAGGGAACTGGTCTGGGGTGTCTCAATGGCAACTGGCCTGGGGTGCCTCCAGGGAAACTGGACTGGGGTGTCTCCATAGCAACTGAACAGGGTTGTCTCCATATGAGCTAGACTGTGGTTTCGCCAAGGGAACCGGTCTGGGGTGTCTCCATGGCATCTGGTCTGAGGTTTTTCCATGGCAAATGGACAGTGGTGTCTCCTTGGAAGTTTGAGGTGTCTACAAGGGAACTGGTCAGGGTGTCTCCATGGTAACTGGTCTTGGGTATCTCCATGGCAACTGGTCTGGGGTTTCTTCATGGTAACTGGTCTGGGGTGTCTCAATGAGTAATGGTCTAGGTTGTCTCCATGGGAAATTGTCTGGGGCGTCTCCATTGGAACTGGTCTGGGGTGTTTCCATGGGAACTGTTTTGGGGTGTCTCCATTGGAACTGCTCTGCCATGTCTTCAGGGCAACTTGTCTGGGCTGTCTCCATGGCAACTGGTATCAGGGGTCTTCATGGGAACTTGTCTGAGGTGTCTCCATGAGTACTGGTCTGGGGTGTCTCCATGTGAACTTGTCTGTGGTGTATCCATGAGAACTGGCCTGGGTGTCTCCATGGTAGCTGGCCTGGGGTGTCTCCATGGGAACTGGTATATGGGTGTCTCTGTGGGATTTGGTCTGTGATGCCTCCATGGGAACTCGTCCAGGGTGTCTTCATGGGAAAAGGTCTGGAATATCTCCATGGGAAATGGTATGGGGTGTATCTATGGGAGCTGGACAGGTGTCTCTATGGAAAATGGTGTGTAGTGTCTCCATGGCAACTGGTATGGGGTGTCTCAATAGGAACTTGTCTGAGATGTCTCCATGAGTACTGCTCTGTGGTGTCTCCATGGAAACTGGTATGAGGGTGTCTGATTGGAGCTGTTCGGGGATGTCTCCAAGGGAATTTCTCTGTAGTGTCTCCATGGCAACTGGATGATGGTGTCCTCTTGGGAATTAGACTTAGGTGTATTCAAGGGAACTGGTCAGGAGTTTCTCCATGGCAACTGGTCTGGGGTGTATTCATGAGAACTTGTCTGGGGTGTCTCCATGAGTACTGGTCTCGGGTGTCTCCATGGGAACTGCTCTGGGCTGTCTCCATGGGAACTTGTGTTGGGTGTCTTCATGAGTACTGGATTGGGGTGTCTCCATAAAAACTGGTCTGAGGTGTCTTTATAGCAACTGGTCAGGTGTGTCTCCATAGGAGCTAGACTGTGGTGTCTCCATAGGAACTGGTCTAGGGTGTTTCCATGGCAACTGATCTGTGGTGTCTCCATGGGAATTGGTCTGGGGTGTCTCCATGGCAACTGATTTGAAGTGCCTCCATGGCAACTGGTCTGGGGTGTCTCCAGTGGAACTTGTCTGGGGTGTCTCCATGAATACTGGTCTAGGGTGTCTCCACGAGAACTGGTCTGTGTGTCTCTATGCCCACTAGACAGTGGTGTCTCCTTGGGAGTTACTGGGCTGTATCCAAGGGAACTGGTCTGGGGTGTCTCAATGGGAAATTGTCTGGGGTGTCTCCATGGGAAATTGCGGTGTCTCCATAAGTACTGCTCTGGGCTGTCTCCATGGGAACTGGTATGGGGTGTCTCCATGGCAACTGGCCTGTGGTGCCTCCAGGGAAACTGGACTGGGGTGTCTCCATAGGATCTGGACTGATGTGTATCCATGAAAACTGTTTTGGGGTGTCTCTATAGCAACTGGAGAGGGGTGTTTCCATAGGAACTATACTTTGGTGTCTCCATGATAACTGGACTGTGATGTCTCCATGGATACTGGGTGATGGTGTCTCCTTGGGAGTTAGCCTGGGGTGTCTCCAAGGGATCTGGTCAAGGGTGGCTCCATTGCAACTGTTCAGGGCTATCTCCATGGGAGCTAGTCTAAGGTGTCTCCATGGCAACTGTTTGGGGTGTATCCATGGCAACTGGTCTGGGGTGTCTCCAGTGGAACTTGTCTGTGGTGTCTCCATGAGTACTGGTCTAGGGTGTCTGCATGGGGACTGGACTGGGGGTGTTTCCATTGGAGCTAGGCTGGGGAGTCTCCATCAGAACTGGCCTGTGGTGTCTTCATGGCAAATGGCCTGGGGTGTGTCCATGAAAACTGATATGTGGTGTCTCCTGGAGAATTTGACACGGGAGTCTCCATGACTACTTGGTCTGTGGTGTCCCTAAAGGAACTGGCCTGATTGTGTCTCCAGAGAGCTAGACTGGGGTATCTCTATGGGAACTGGTCTGGGGTGTTTCCATGATTACTGGTCTGGATGTCTCCATGGCAACTGTTATGGAGGTATCTCCATTGGAACTGATCTGGGGTGTCTCCATGGCAACTGGTCTGGGAGTGTCTCCATGGCAACTGGTATGGGGTGTCTCATTGGTGACTTGTCTGGGGTGTCTCCATGAGTACTGGTCAGAGTTGTCTCCATGGCAATTGGTCTGCTGTGTCTCCATGGGAACTGGTCTGGGGTGTCTCCATGGGAACTGATCTGGCTTATCTCCATGGAAACTAGACTGGCATTTTACCATCGCAACTGGTATGGGTTTTCTCCATTGGAATTGGTGTTGGGTGTCTCCATGGGTTCTTGTCTGTGGTGTCTTTATGGGAACTGATATGGGGTGTCTCCATAGGAAATGGCCTAGGGTGTCTCCATGGGAACTGGTCTGGGGTGTCTCCAGGGGAACTGGTCTTTCTTCATGGGAACTAGTCTGGGGTGTCTTCACGGGACCTGGTCTGGGGTGTCTCCTTGGCAACTGCGCTGGCATTTTTCCATGGCAACTGGCATGGTGTTTCTCCATGGAAACTAGTCTTGGGTGTCTCCATGGGAACTGGTCTGCGGTGTCTCCATGGGTACTTGTCTGTAGTTTCATCATGGGAACTGCTCTGGGGTGTCTCCATAGGAACTGGTCTGGGGTGTCTCCATGGGAACTGGTCTGGGGTGTCTCCATAGGAACTGGTCTGGGGTGTCACCATAGGAACCAGTTTGGCATGTCTCCAAGAAAACTGGTCTAGGGTGTCTCCATGGGAACTGGTCTGGGATGTCTTCATGGGAACTGGTCTGGCTTATCTTCATGGAAACTGGAATGGCATTTTACCATGGCAACTGGATTGGCCTGTTTTCATGGCAACTGGTATGAGGTGTCTGCATGGCAACTGATAGAGTTTCTCCATGGGAACTAGTCTAGGGTGTCTCCATGAGTACTGGTCTGGTTTGTCTCCATGGCACATGGACTTGCGTGTTTTCCATGGCAACTGTATGGGGTGTCTCCATGGGAACTAGTCTCAGGTTTCTCCATGAGTACTGGTCTGGTTTTTTTCATGAGTACTCATCTGGGGTGTCTCCATGGGAATTGGCCTTGGTGTCTCCATGAGAACTCCTCTGGGGTGTCTCCATAAGAACTGGTCTGGTGTGTTTCCTTGGAAAATGGACTGGCATATTTCCATGGCAACTGTATGGCGTGTCTCAATGGGAAATAGTATCAGGTGTCTCCATAGGAACTGGTATTGGGTGTCTCCATGGCAACTGTACTGGCATGTTACCATGGCAACTGTTATGGGGTGTCTGCATGGCAATAGATATGTGGTGTCTGCATGGGAACTAGTCATGGGTGTCTCCATGAGTAATGGTTTGTTGTTTCTCCATGGGAACTAGACTGGCGTGTATCCATGGCAACTTGAATGGCGTGTCTCCTCGGCAACTTGTATGGGGACGTCTCCATGGGAATAAGTCTCAGGTATCTCCATGAGTACTGGTCTGGTGTGTCTCCATGGAAATTGGTGTGTGGTGTTTTCATGGGAACTGGTCTGGCGTGTTTCCTTGGCAACTGGACTGGAGTGTTTCCATGGCAACTAGTATGAAGTGTCTCCATGGGAACTATTCTCGGGTTTCTACATAAAGACTGGTCTATGGTCTCTTCATGGGAATTAGCCTGAGGTGTCTCCATGGCAACTGGTCTGCCGTGTTTTTATGGAAACTGGTATGGGGTGTCTGCCTGGCAACAGATATGTGGTGTCTCCAACTAGTCATGGGTGTCTCCATGAGTACCGATCTGGGGTGTCTCCATGGCAACTTGTATGGGGTGTCTCTATGGGAAAATGTCTAAGGTTTCTCCATGAGTACTGGTCTGGGTGGCTCCATGGGAACTGTTCTGGTGTGTCTCAATGGAAACTGGTCTGGGGTGTCTCCAAAGGAACTGGTCTGCGGTGTTTCCATGGGAACTGGTCTAGGGTGTCTCCAAGGCAACTGGACTGGCGTTTTACCATGGGAACTGGAATGGGGTTTCTCCATGGGAATTAGTCTTGTGTGTCTCCATGAGTACTGATCTGGGGTTTCTCCATGGGAACTGGTCAGGGTGTCTCCATGGGAACTTGTCTGTGGTGTCCCCGTGGGAACTGGTCTGGTGTATCTCCATAGGAACTGGTCTGACTTGTCTCCATGGCAACTGGACTGGCATGTTTCCATGGCAACTGGTATGGGGTGTCTCCATGGGAACTAGTCTCAGGTGTCTCTATGGGAACTGCTCTGTGGTGTCTCCATGGAAACTGGACTTGGGTGGTTCCATGCCAACTTATATGGTTTGTCTCCATGGAAACTAGTCTTGGGTGTCTCTATGAGTACTGGCCTTAGGTCTCCAGTGGAACAGGTCTGGGGTGTCTCCATGAGTACTGGTCTGGGGTGTCTACATAGGAACTGGTCTGTGGTGTCTCCATGGGAACTGGTCTGGGGTGTGTCCATGATTACTGGTCTGGGTTATCTCCATGGGAACTAGCCTCAGGTGTCACTATGAGTACTGGTCTAGGTGTCTCCATGAGTACTCGTCTGGGGAGTCTCCATGAGAACTGGTCTGGCGTGTATCCAAGAAAACTGCACGGGAGTGTTTCCATGGGAACTGGTCTGGGGTGTCTTCATGGCAACTGGACTGGCGTTTTACCATGGCAACTGGTATGAGGTTTTTCCATGGGAACTGGTCTGGTGTGACTGCATGGGTACTTGTCTGTGGTGTCTCCATGAGAATTGGTATCGGGTGTCTCCATGGGAACTGGTCCTTGGTGTCTACATGAGAACTGGTCTAGGGTGTCTCCATGGGATCTGGACAGGCATGTGGCCATGGCAACTGGACTGGGGTGTCTCCATGGGAACTGGTCTGGGGTGTCTCCATGGAAACTGGACTGGTGTGTTTCTATGGCAACTGGTATGGGCTGTCTGCAGTGCAACTGATATGTGGTGTCTCCATGGGAATGAGTCATGGGTGTTTCCATGAGTATCAGTCTAGCGTTTTCCATGGCAACTGGTATGGAGTTTTTCCATGGAAACTGTTCTCAGGTATCTCTATGAGTACTAGTCTTAGGTCTCCAGGGGAACAGGTCTGAGGTGTTTCCTTAGCAACTGGACTGTGGAGTCTCCATGGCAACTGGAGTGGCATGTTTCAGTGGCAACTGGTCTGTGGTGTCCCCATGGGAAATAGTCTCGGGTGTCTCCATGAGTACTGGTCTGGGGTGTCTCCATGGGAACTGTTCTGTGGTGTCTCTGTACAACTGATCTGGCGTATTTCCATTGCAACTGGTCTGGGGTGTCTGCATGGGAACTGGACTGGTGTGTTTCCATGGCAACTGGTATTGGGTATCTCCATGGGAACTTGTCTCAGGTTTCTCCATTAGTACTGGTCTGGGATGTCTGCATGAGAACTGGTCTGTGTTGTCTCCATGGCAACTGGACTGGCATGTTTCCATGGCAACTGGACTCGCGTGTTTCCATGGCAAAAGGTATGGGGTGTCTGCATGGCAACTGATATGGGATGTCTCCATGGGAACTAGTATCAGGTATCTCCATGAATACTGGTCCAGGGTTTCTCCAAGGGAACTAGTCTGGGGTGTCTCTATGGGAACTGGTCTGGGGTGTCTCCAGGAGTACTGGTCTGGCGTGTCTCCATGGGATCTTGTCTCGGGTGTCTCCAAGAGTACTGGTCTGGGTGTATTCATGAGTACTCATCTGGGGTGTCTCCATGGGAACTGGTCTTGCATGTCTCCATGGAAATTGGCCTGGGGTTTCTCCATGTGAACTGGTCTGAGGTATCTCCATGACCACTGCTCTGGGGTATCTCCATAAGAACTGGTTGGGGGTCTTTCCAAGGAAAATAGACTGGCATGTTTCCATGGCAACTGTATGAGATGTCTCCATGGGATTAGTCTCAGGTGTCTCCATGGCAACTGTACTGATGTGTTTCCATTGCAACTGGTCTGGGGTGTCTCCATGTGAACTGGTCTTCTGTTTCTCCATGGGAACTCATCTGGGGTGTCTCCATGTCAACTGGACCTGCGTGTTTCCATGGCAAATGGTATGGGGTTTCTGCATCACAATTGATATGTGGTGTCTCCATGGCATCTAGTCCTGGGTGTCTCCATGAGTACTGTTCTGCGTTGTCTTTATGGGAATTTGTCTGAGGTGTCTCCATGGAACTTGTCTGGGGTGTCTCCATAGCAACTGGACTGGCATGTTTCCATGGCAACTTGTATGAGCTTTCTCCATGGAAACTAGTCTCTGGATTCTCCATGAGTACTGGTCTGTGGTCTACAGAGAAACTGGTCTGGGTCTTTCCATGGCCAATGGACTGTGGTTTCTCCATGGCAACTGGACTGGCGTGTTTCCATGGCAACTGTTATGGGTTGTGTCCATGGAAAATTGTATGGGGTGTCTCAATTGGAACTAGTCCCAGATATCTCCATGAGTACTGCCCTGGTTTTTCTCCATAGGAACTGCTCTGGTATTTCCCCATGGGAACTTCTCTGGGTTGTATTCATGTCAACTGGACTGGCCTGTTTCCATGGCAACTGGTATGGGAGGTCTCCATGGGAACTAGGATGTCTTCATGAGTACTTGTCTGGTGTGTCTCCCTGGCAACAGGACTGGCCTGTTTCCATGGCAACTGTTATGGTGTGTCTCCATGGGAACATGTCTTGGGTGTCTCCATGATTACTGTTCTGGGTTGTCTCCATGGAAACTGTTCTGGGGTGTCTCTATGGATCTGTTCTGGTGTGTCTCCATGGCAACTGGACTGGCGTCTTTCCCTGGCTACTGGTATGGGGTCTCCATGGGAACTAGTCTCTGGTGTCTCCATGCGTACTGGTCTGTGGGTTCCAGGAGAATTCAGCTAGGGTGTCTCCATAGCAACTGGACTAGTGTATTTACATGGCAAAAGGTATGGAGTGTCTGCAGGACAACTTATATAGGGTTTCTCCATGAGAACTAGTTACGGGTGTCTCTTTGGCAACTGGAATGTCCTGTTTCCATGGCAACTGGTATGGGGTGTGTCCATGGGAAATGGTATAGGGTATCTCAAATGGAACTAGTTTCTGGTGTCTCCATGAGTACTGGTCTGGTGTGTTTCCATGGGAACTGTTCTGAGGTTTCCCCATGGGAACTTTTCTGGGGTGTCTCCATAGCAACTGGACTGGAGTGTTTCCATGGCAACTGGGATGGGATGTCTCCATGGTAACTGAACTGGCGTGTTTTCATGGGAACTGGTGTGGGGTGTCTCCATGGCAATTGTACTGGTGTGTTTCCATGGCAATTGGTATAGGGTATCTCCATGGGAACAAGTCTCAGGTTTTTCCATGATTACTGGTCTGGCGTGTCTGCATGGGAACTGGTCTGGGGTGTCTCCATGAAAACTAGTCACGGACGTCTCCATGAATACTGAACTGGGGTGTCTCCATGGGAACTGGTCTGAGTTGACTCTATGGCAATTGGACTGGCGAGTTTCCATTGGAGACACCAGGGCAACTCATATGTGGTGTCTCCTGACAACTGGTATGGGGTGTCAGCATGGGAACTGCTATGGGGTTTCTCCATGGGAACTAGTCTTGGGTGTCTACATGGGAACTGTTCTGTGGTGTCTCCATGGGAACTAGTCTATGATGTCTCCATGAGTACTGGTCTGGGTGTCTCCATGAGAACATGTCTGTGGTGTCTCCATGAAAACTGGTCTGCGGTGTCTCCATGGAAACTGGTCTTCTTGTCTCCATGGAACTGGTCTGGTGTGTCTCCATGGGAACTTTTCTGTGGGATCTCCTTGGGAACTGGTCTTGGGTGTCTCCACGGCAACTTGACTGCCGTGTTTCCATGGGAAGTGTTATGTGGTGTCTGCATGGCAACAGATATGTGGTGTCTCCATGGGAACTAGTCACAGGAGTCTCCATGAGTACAAGTCTGTAGTGTCTCCATGGGAACTGGTCTGGGTTGTCTCCATGAGAACTGGACTGGGGTGTCTCCATGGCAACTTGACTGGCGTGTCTCCATTGCAACTGGTATGGGGTTTCACCATGGGAAATAGTCTCAGTTTTTTTCATAAGTACTGGTCTGCAATGTCTCCATGGGAACTGGTCTGGTGTTTCTCCATGAGAATTAGTCTTGTGTGTCTCCATGAGTACTTATCTGGGGTGTCTACATGGGAACTGGTGTGGGGTGTCTCCATGGCAACTAGTCTGGCATGTTTCCATTACAACTGGTCTTGGGTGGCTCCATGGAAACTGGTCTGGTGTTTTACCATGGGAACCTGATGTGGTTTATCCATAGCAACTGGACTAGCGTGTTTCCATGGCAAGTGATATGAGATCTCTCTATTGGAACTAGTCTCAGGTTTCTCCATGAGTACTGGTCTGAGGTGTCTGCATGGAACCTGATCTAGGGTGTCTCCATGGCGACTGGACTGGTGTGTTTCCATGGCAACTGGTATGGGGTGTCTGCATGGCAACAGTTATGTGGTTTTTCCATGGGAATGAGTCACGGGTGTCTCCATGAGTACCAGTCTAGGGTGTCTCCATGGGAACAGGACTGGCGTGTTTTCATGGCAACTGGTATGGCCTGTTTTCAGGGCAACTGATATGTGGTGTCTCCTTGGGACCGAGTCTCTGGTGTCTCCATCAGTACTGGTCTGGGTTGTCTCCATGGGAACTGGTCTGTGGTGTCTCCATGGGAACTGGTCTGGGGTGTCTTCATGAGTACTGGTCTGGGATGTCTCCATGAGAACTGGTCTGGGTTGTCTCCATGGCAACTGGTCTTGCATGTTTCCATTGAAATTGGTTTGGGGTGTCTCCATTATTACTGGTCTGGGGTTTCTCCATGGGAACTTGTCTGCTGTGTTTCCATTCTAACAGAACTGGCATGTTTCCAAGGCAACTGGTATGGGGTGTCTCCATGGGAACTAGTCTCCTTTGTCTCCATGAATATTGCTTTGTGATGTCTCCATGTGAACTTGTTTGGAGTGTCTCCATGGCAATTGGACTGGCTTCTTTCCATGGCAACTCGTATGGGGTGTCTCCATAACATCTGGTCTGGCATATTTCCATTGCAACTGGTATGGGGTGTCTCCATAGGGACTGGTCTGGGGTTGCACCATGGAAACTTGTCTGGTGTGTCCCCATGGCAACTGGATTGTCATGTTTCCATGGCCTCTGGTATGAGGTGTCTCCATGGGAACTATTCTCATGTTTCTCTATGAGTACTGGTCTGGGGTGTCTGCATGGATACTGGACTGGCGTGTCTCCATGGCAATTGGACTGGCGTGTTTCCATTGCAACTGATATGGCTTGTCTACATCGGAACTAGTGTCAGGTTTCTCCATGAGTACTGGTCTGGGGTGTCTCTATGGCAAAAGGACTGGCGTGTTTCCATGTTAACTGGTATGGGGTTTCAGCTTGGCAAATAATATGGGGTGTCTCCATGGGAACAAGTATCAGGTATCTCCATGAGTACTGGTCTGGTGTGTCTCCATGGGAGCTAATTTAGGATGTCTCTATGGAATCTGGTCTGGGGTATCTCCATCAATACTGGTCTGGGGTGTCTCCATGGGAACTAGTCTCGGGTGTCTCCATGAGTACTGGTCTGGGTGTCTTCATGAGTACTCATCTGGGGTGTCTCCATGAGAACTGGTCTGGGGTGTATCCATTGGAACTGATCTGGTGTTTCTCCATGGCAAATGGTCTGGTGTGTTTCATGGCAAATGGTATGGGGTGTTTCCATGGCAAGTACTCTCAGGGGTCTCCATGGAAATGGTCTATAGTCTCTCCATGGGAACTGGTCTGGAGTGTCTCCATGGTAACTGGACTGGCGTGTTTCCATGGCAACTGGTATTGGGTTTTTCTATGGGAACTAGTATCGGGTGGCTCTATTAGTACTGATCTGGGGTGTCTGCATGGGAACTGTTCTGGGGTGTCTCCATGGCAACTGGTCTGGCATGTTTCCATTGCAACTGGTATAGGGTGTCTCCATGGGAACTGATCTCGGGTTTCACCATGAAAACTTGTCTGGGGTGTCCCCATGGCAACTGGACTGGCATGTTTCCATGGCAACTGGTATGGGTTGTCTCCATCGGAACTAGTGTCAGGTTTCTCCATGAGTACTGGTCTGGGGTGTCTCCATGGGAACTGGTTTGGGTTGTCTCCATGAGAAGCTGTCTGGCATGTCTCAATGGAAACTGGTCTGTGGTGTCTCCATAGGAACTGGTCTGTTGTTTTTCTGTAGGAACTGGTCTGTGGTATCTCCAAGGCAACTGGACTGGTGTTTTACCATGGCAACTGATTTGGGGTTTCTGCATGGGAACTAGTCTTGTGTGTCTCCATGAGTACTGATCTGGGGTTTCTCCATGGGAACTGGTCTCGGGTGTCTCCATGGTTACTGGTCTGAGGTGATTCCATGGCAACTGGTATGGAGTGTCTTCAAGGAAACTAGTCTCGGGTGTCTCTATGGGAACTCCTCTGTTGTGTCTGCATTAGAACTAGTCTGGCTTGTCTCCATGGCAACTGGACTTGGGTGTTTCCATGGCAACTGGTATGGTGTGTCTCCATGGAAACTAGTCTTGGGTTTCTCTATGAGTACTGGTCTTAGGTCTCCAGGGGAACAGGTCTGGGGTGTTTCCATGGCAACTGGATTGGGGTGTCTCCATGGCAATTTGACTGGCGTGTCTGGCATGTTTCCATTGCAACTGGTTTGGGGTTTCTCCAAGAGTACTGGTTTGGGATGTCTCCATGGGAACTAGTCTCGGGAGTCTCCATAAGTACTGGTCTGGGTGTCTTTATGAGTACTCATCTGGGGTGTCTCCATGGGAACTGGTCTGGTGTGTCTCCATGGAAACTGGTCTGAGTTTTCTCCATGAGAACTGGTCTGAGGTACCTCCATGGCAACTGGTATGGGGTGTCTCCATGGGAACTAGTCTCAGGTGTCGCTATGGGAACTGTTCTATGTTTTCTCCCTGGGAACCTGTCTCAGGTGTTTATGCGTACTGGCCTGGATGTCTCCAAGAGTACTCATCTGGGGTGTCTCCATTGTAACTGCTCTGTAGTGTCTCCATGGAAACTGGTCTGGGTTGTCTCCCTGGGAACTGGTCTAGGGTGTCTCCATGGGAACTGGTCTGGGGCATCATCATGGCAAGTGGACTGGCATTTTACCATGGCAACTTGTATGTGGTGTCTCCATGGGAACTAGTCTTGTGTGTCTCCATGAGTACTGATCTGAGATTTCTCCATGGGTACTTGTCTGTGGTGTCTCCATGGAATTGCCCTGCGTGTTTCCATGTGAGCAGGCCTGGAGTTTCTCCATGTGAACTGACCAGTAGTGTCTCAATGGGAAGTGCTCTGTATGCCTTCTTGGGAACTCGTTTCGGGTGTCTCCATGGGATCAGGTCTTGAATGTCTTCATGGGAACTAGTCTGGCGTGTATCTATGGGAGCTGGCCTGGGGGTATCTCTATGGGAGATGGTCAGTGGTGTCTCCGTGTGAGCTGGCCTACGGTGTTTATATGGGAACTGGCCTGGGGTGTCTCCATGCAAGCTGCTCTGGGGTGTCTCCATGGCAACTGGACAGGAGTGTCTCCTTGGGATCTAGACTGGGGTGTCTCCATGGCAACTGGTCTGGGGCATCCCCATGGCAACTGGTCTGTGGTGTTTCTTTGGCAACTTGTATGGGATGTCTCCATGGGAACTTGTCTGGGGTGTTCCATGAGTACTGGTCTAGTGTGTCTTCATGGAAACTGGTCAAGGGTTGTCTCCTTGGGAGCTGGAATCAGGTGTCTCCATGGGAACTCGTCTTGTGTGTCTCCATGGCAACTGGTATGGGATGTCTCCATAGGAACTTCTCTGGGGTGTCTCCATGACTCTTAGTCTGGGGTGTCTCCATGGGAATTGGTCTTGTGTGTTTCCATGGCAACTGGTCTGGCATGTTTCAATGGGAGCTAGACTGGGGTGTCTCCATGGGAACTGGTCTGGGGTGTCTAAATGGGAACTGGTCTGTGGGTGTCTCCGTGGGAGCTTGACTGGGGTGTCTCCATGGCAAATGAGCATGGTAAATGAGTGTGCATTTGAATAATGGTTAGAATTTTTAGAGTAATAACAATTGGAATACTTTTTAAATAAAATATATTTTATTGATTTTTTTACAGAGAATAAGGGAGAGGAATAGAAAGTTAGAAACATCAATGAGAGAGGGACATCGATCAGCTGCCTCCTGCAAACCCCCTACTGGGTATGTGCCCGCAACCAAGGTACATGCCCTTTACTGGAATCGAACCCGGGACCCTTCAGTCTGCAAGCCTAGGCTCTATCCACTGAGCCAAACCAGTCTTGGCTGGAATACTTTTTAGAAGGAATACATTTCTGAAATACATGGTTTACCGTTTGATTTAAAGTAAGGTCTTTGTCTTAGATGTCAGTGTAATAACCCACACACTTAGAAACTGCCTGCATCTTTTGTTTTCCTTTGATAAATTGGATTAGCTTTTATTTTCAAGGAGAAAATTGTCTTCAAGGAGACAGTTATTTATTGGGTATTTCCAAAAGTTATTTCTAGTTCAGGGCCAAGAGAAAAAGTGTAGGAGTGTTAAGCCCTTAGATAAGAGGAAGTTTGTGTTTCTTTTATTACTGATAATTGTTGGTGATCTAAGGATTAAAGTCTTATAAGTTTGTTCCTACTCTTCCTTTCCATTTCCCATAAGAGACCTCATAGGAGCAGTTGGAAATTATTACCTGGAATCTTAAGATGATCTAATTTTTGAAATTCATTCCATCAGTTTCTTTATTCTGCAGCATGTAGAAGAAAGGAGCACAATCCTGGGATAGAACAAATAAGAATAACATTAAATAACAATGAGTCTGGCTTATAGTAGATGCTCAATAAAGAACTGTTAAAGAAATGAATGGGATAACTTGTTTGTATATGTAGTTAAGGCTAGTTTTTATAGGATGGATTTTCTCCTTTTGCTCTAGGAAAGATTTTTGTGTTGTATTAAAGGAAAGAGAAACATATCTTTAACCTTTAGAACTATACATCAGAAGCTTAGAAATCTGGTTACTTTAGTGTCATGCTAAGAATTATCCAGCAGGACTTATGGAGATCTAATGATTATTCTTTCATGATTTTGAAGGTGTCTTTACTGTGCTTGGCTTAAGGACTTTTGTTTTGTTATTTGATCCTTTAGTTTGTATCTTGAGCTTTCATAAACTGAGATCTTATCATATTCTTTTAAGATAATGTTCTTAAATATTTTTGGAATCAGAGAATCATTTTAAAAATGGATAAAAACTATGGAATTTCTGCCCCACTCAAAATCACATATGAAAGTACATAAATTTTTCCATGACTTAAAGGTTGTAAAGTCACTAAAACATGCAGATATGGACAAAACAAGAACTTTTGTTACCTGAGAGAATGGGATTTGTGGTTGTTCTTTTAAAAGCAATATTTGTATAAATGTTTAAAAATTTAAACATTTTATTATGTAAAAATTATGCCTTCTTCCCAGGGTGAAGATGCCCACAATTAGATGTCATTTTGTTGTTGTTTGTGTGCATACGTATTATATATTCACTTTGCTATTTTTAATAAATATCAAATCACATTTTTATGCTGCTTTTCAGGTATTTACTCGCCTTAATTATATATGTTTAATAGACAAATACTGTACAATTCCACTTACATGAGGTACCTACAGTAGTCAAAACTAAGATACTAAATATCTCTTCTTTAAAAACCAAGAAGAAATGGAAATGAAAAATATTTATTGCATGTGCTCTCCTTTCCAATTCCCCGCCCCCCAGTGGTGAATTATACATAACATACATTTTACTATGATAACCACTTTTAAGTGAACAGTGCAGCAGTATTGAGTACATTTACATTGCTGTGCGACCATCACCATAATCCATCTCTATATCTTCTCATCTTTCAAAGTGGAAACTGTCCCTATTAAACAGTAACTCTTAATTTTCCTCTCTGCCTAAACTATGCCAACCACCATTCTACTTTCTATCTCTATAAATTTGACTACTGTAGGTACCTCATGTAAGTGGAATTGTACCGTATTTGTCTATTTTTTTGTGACTTTTTTTTTTTTCACTTAGCAAAAGTTAAGGTTCATCCATGTTGTAGCATATGCCAGAATTTTCTTCCCTTTTAAAGGCTAAATAGTATTCCATTGTACGCATAAGCCACGTTTTGTTTATTCGGCCATTGATGGACACTTGGGTTGCTCCCACCTCTTAGCTATGGTGAACAGTGCTGATTTGAACATGGGTGTGCCGACGTTTCTTCAGGATCCTGCTTTCAGGATCTTTCAGGTTTGCTCGCTTACCCTTGTCCTGAGAGAAGTGCTAAAGCTTTAAAGGAATACTATTTGTTCAGATCTTTTTGTTTGACTCACTGTCTTGCTAACTTTAAGAGAAAATTGTCCTCACGAGTTATGTTTTGTGTAATCTAGGATCACGGAAGGGAGGAAGTAATTGTAGTGTTCTCAGAAGACAGTGGCCTGGGAGTTGCTGAAAAAAAAAAAAAAAAAAGACACTAGTTTTTACGGTTTGATTAGAAAGGAAACAGGAAAGAATACAAAACATTACTCTTCCTTTGCAAAGCTAAGGATGACTGTACACATGGATTAATCTCCGTGACTCTGGTCCCCTGCTTAATTGAACAGCGAGAGAAGTTTAGTGAAGGAAACTTAAGTCCTGGAGCTAATACATTTGATGTTTTTATAAAACGGGCTCAAATAATTAGGACTCTTTGGTCTAAAATGATAAAAGTGAGGAGAAAATATAATTACTGGCTATAAAAGCATTTATTTCAGCAGAGCAAACATGAACTTGCTTTTCTAATCTTCAACTAAATTAATTACATTAATCGTTAACTAAGTTAAATTATTATGAACTTTTTGGTGTTTCAAAGAGGGACATTTAAGACCAAAAAAGGAATTATTTTATGCAGAAGATAATTACCAAGTCTGCTATACCCAGAGACTGAGTTTATAAATTTCTAAAAAGGCAAAGAAAAGTCAAATCCACAGAAGACTATTAAAGGTGCTGATTTGAGGCAGGATCTTAATTTTCAGAGGTTCTTAGAGGGTAAACGATATAGAGAATAACATTAGCATGTTGGGGTAAGGCTGGAATAGGAGGTTTCTTGCATTTTTGTTCATATTGTACATTTTCCCTATTTCCCTTGTCCATTACTACCTGAATAAGCTTTTCAGTGAACAATATTAATAGTTCATGTGAATTTTTACATAGTTATGTAAATTGAAAATGAGACAGTATACATTTTTTTCCACATGAAATTCAATATTTAAATTGTTTTACTTATTTACTTATTTTTAATGTAAATACTTTTGTTAAGAATGCTATGCTTCATGAGCCAATTTCATAACTCTGAAGTCCATGGGAAAAAATCTTTATCCCTGAGTTTTCAAGGAGAAACATAGTGTTCCTTTCTGGCTTGTTTTCCCTGCTTATTATAAATATTTATCTTGGACAAAGGATGGCATTTTAATGGACTTGAAATTTTGAAAATTCAATTATTACAGTAACTCTTCCTTTTAAAAAATGTTTTAACTTTTCATACTTAGCATTTTAACTTTTAAATAAAGAAAAATTTAAAAAGTACTTCTAAAATATTCTATTTTTTATTTTGAAAATTATACTTATAGTGGGTGGTATTTCATGAAAGTATATGAACAAAGAACAGATACTTCTTATCCCGCTCCTTCCCCCTGCTTTATATTCATTTTCTTAAAGGGAGTAAAATATTCTACTCTTGAGACAGTCTGGTGGCTTGGTGTGATCCATCAGTAACATTTGGTTTTGTATTAATCTTCCACGTTTGCCTTTCCATCTTAATAACTGTTTATTATTGTGATAATTTTAGGTAGAAATGCTTGAATTTATTTTAAATATTATATTTTCAATGATGCACTTCCCTCTTTAAAGTGTTTTATGATGAATAGACTAAAAGATAGGAAGTGGATCCCCATAGGTACTATGACTTTTCATCTGTCTCTCTCTTCAGACTGGAGTGGAAAACTCAATGGAAGGACATGCAAGAAGAGCAATTTAACCTGCAGAGTTTCATTTTCAGAAATATGTGACCTTAATGGGATCTGGTTGAGAAACGTGGCTCCTAATGTATTTCTCTCATTCATCCCCTGGGGTTTGGCTCCATCAGAGAGCCCTTCCTGTGTACTGAGTGTGGCATCCTCTCTCTCTCTCTCTCTCTCTCTCTCTCTCTCTCTCTCTCTCTCTCTCTCTCTCCCCTAGATCCTTCCTGTCTGCATGTAATGACAGGTAATGCAAGCCTCCCTTATTCTTACCCGCCCCCCAACAAAAAAAGGCAAGCCTACAAGAGATCTTTCTCACTCAATTTAGTTTTTTGGCTGCTGCATTCTCTTTCTCTTCTACTTGATCACATCCAAGTGGAAAACAATACACTGTTTGTAGGTGAGTATTTTAAAGAAAAAATGGTACAGAGTATTACATTTTATTTATTATAAAAATCAGAATATATAGTTAATAAAATTAGGATATAAGAATCCTCTGTGGGTCTTCTTAGAAATAAACATAGCATTGGCCTTTTTTCTAGTCATTTATGTACACAGTGTATAAATATACACTATATTCTCTTTAACAACCATAATTTTTATTCCTTAATATATAATATATTAAAACATATTTAAAATATTGACTTAGTAAGAAAAAGAGAATGTTAGATATCAGTAGTTTTCAAAATATTGAGCATGTGTTGAAATGATAATATTTTTAATATATTGGTTAAATAACATACTACTAAAATTAATTATACCTCTTCTTTAATGTAGCTACTAGAAACTTGAAAATTATGTATATGTCTCATATGTATTTCTATTGGACAATGCTGTTTTAGAGAGAGGATTTTAAGGAATTAGTCAGCATCAGGTAACTAGAATCCTCCTAGCCAATGGCTGAACACAGGGCCTTAAGGGATCTAGTCTTCTCATCTTGCCAGATTTTTATTCTGTGTAATCAATGGTGGGGCATGTCTATAAAATATTTAGCTAATTCACATTAATTGAATAACACTAACTTCACAAGTGCCAATTCTCAAGCCACAGTAGAAGCACATTTCTCACATTTACTAAATTAATTAGCCAAGTCTCTGAGGTTAATGGTGACAAAGATAGCGGATGCCTTGTATTGGTGTGTAGCCTTTCTAATTAAATTACAGCTTCCCTTCTCTGGAGTACTGTCCTGGGTTGGGACAACTGTGAGCCCCTACTGTGATTTTCATGCTGGAATTTGTGTACTGCCCAATGGCCAGCTTTTTTTGTGGTTAAGCAACCTGGGGAGGCATCTTAGGTACTTGCCTTCTCCTTTCCCATCTTTCTTTCAGGATTCTCCTTCTTCATTTAACAACAGGAAGAATCATCTCTCACCCTCCTCAGCTTTCACTGCATTGCAGTGCTGTTAGGCACCAAGAAAGGGAACAATTTAAGAATGCAAAACAAAGAATACTCCATTAAAATTATTAAAATGATATGTGCCTAATACATCTAGGAATGAGGCTTTGTGCCTGCCATCTTTATCCATCCATCCATCCATCTACTAACCCATCTTAGAATGCAAGTTCTGAAGTGACTTATTGTCCTGGAGATACATATTAACACGGTTTTTAGATAGAAAACTAAAATCAGACTTCCCTTGTCAGAAATTAATTCTGATTGAGGTGACTAGTTTGATAGTGAGGACTAGCTTTTGCCAATTAAGCAATAGAGAAGACATTTTCTATTAATTGAAGAGCTAAATTTGCAGCTCCCTAACAATATGCTAAAAATTATGTCTTCTTGCCTATTTAAATTTACCATAAATATTAGCTCTCAACTTTAAAAAAATACATGGGGATTCTTTTAGAGGTTCATGAACATAAAATGTTTGAAGTCTCTGATTTAAACTGACATAAATATAGCATTACTATTACTATTTCTCTGTTGAAATTTTAAAAAGTCTATTATAGACATCAACAGGAAGTTTCAAAAAGAGAAAGAAAAAATGCAAGAAGACATTCAAGAAAAGAAATAGTGGAAAGAGACTCCAATGCTGTTGGATTGCTGTATCAGTGTTTCCCAAACTTTTGACATATGTGTACCCCTTCTATAATTTTCGTAACACTGAGTACCCCTCATACTCATGAGAACGTAGAATTAGGCGCAGCTAAGCACGGTGCAGTGCATATCCCCACCAAACTCCGGTGCAAGGCGTACCCCCACCAAACTCTTCCCGTACCCCTGGGGGTACGCATACCACACTTTGGGAAACACTGCCAGGTGACCAGAACCAGTGTTGTGAGGCAGGCTTTATGGCTGAGAATTCTAGAATGGTCCAGGGAGGGATGCTGAATAAGAATATTCAGGGAGGCAGGATTGGGGAGGTTTTGGATATTCAAAAAACTAAAGCAGTCAGAAGGAGGAAATGGGTGCTGAACACAAAGAAAGAGAGGAAGAGTTTCTGAAAATGTTGGGGTGTGGTCATGATAGCTCGTAGTTCTGTTTGTGGGGATGTTCTGACCTCTACGATTGTCTAAACTTTTGCTAGCATCTAATCTGGATGACCTGGAGATGATTTTTCTTGGATCCTTCAATTCCTTGAAGTCACATTGCTCTTGGGGCTACCTGGGAACTCTGCTGCTTAGTTGATGACACACAGATAAGTAAATTGAAGTACTGGTATATTGACACCCTTCTTAATTCACTGGAATTGTTGGCTTTGGAAGGCTATCACTGGCATCTACATTGCTCATTCATTTAGTCTATATTCTTGTATCTGAGTGTGCTGACCCAAAGTTGTGATTATAGAAGACACATGATACACAGTTAAAGGCTTTCTACAACAGGTCTATAGATAATACTAGCATTCCTATATAGGTGTGCAGGGAGCTATTTGGATTCTGAAATTGTTTTTTTATTTTGATGTTGCTTTTTTTTTCTATAAGTTTTTTTTTTGAGTGTGTGTCTGTGTGAGAATGACTATTGTTTATTTTTATTGCTTTATCATATCGATTTATAAGGAATCAAAAACATCTTTTGGAGTCTTCATAATATGGAGAAAAATAAAGCAAATCCAGAAAAAGACGCCAAATATTTAACAGCCTTGAAAGACATATTTTCCCCCCCTTATTTTGGAAAATAGAACATGTCATGACAAAGTCTGAAGTCAGATCAGTGGAATATTTTTTATGTTCAAAAAATTATTTCCAATTCCCATACTAGAGATATCTGTTTAAGAAGCAGATATTCTTTATTGAGATTTCTGTAGCATTTGTAGGACATGATAGACTTTTATTTAATAGGAATAAAGTGAAGAATTAGATTTCACAGGCCAGACAGATGCCAAGACTCTGGATCTGCGTGAGCATGTCAGAAGCATTCTAAGAAGAGCAAAATATTTAGAGGAAGAATTTGGAAAATCAGCCTTAAGGGATTTAACACATTTTTCTTCTAATTCAGTCCCTTGTTTGTCCCCCTAATGGAGAAAGGTCATTAATGGGTAAGATTCACTGAGGCAGGAAAGGCTTTCAGAAACTACATGTGTTTTTAAACTTCAAATCTAAAGAAAACACTTGTTTGGGAACCAGAAAGAATATATTTACACTGTAAATTATACTCACTCATTTAATCTATACGAATAAAAGGGTAAAATGCTAATTGGGGCTGAAGTTTTCCGGACATCCATCCAGACGACCATCTGAACAAAGCCACAGCGACTTGGAGGGTTTGGGTTCAGGCAGCCTTGGGTTCAGGCATCCTTGAGCCCCTGACTGATTCTGGACTGTGAGAGGGGGCAGACTGGGCTGAAAGACCATCCCCTGCCAGTACAGAATTTTTTGTGCACACTGGGTCTCTAGTTCATATGTAAATCATATAGTTATATGTAAGTTAACTAATTGGCTTGATAGTGAAGAGTTAAAAGAATTACAGACTTTTGGAGTTCTGTATAAATTTCTAGGAAGGCAAAATGATTGATCAGAATAGCATGACTTAGATTTTGAGATGTCCTGCTACCACTTTGCTAGTATGCTTTCACCTCCCTGTTACAGAGACCTGGGCCAAGGTTCCAATGATTTGGTGTGGAGGGCAGTTCTTTACTACCGAGTGTTCCAAAGATGTTACATTTTTAATCTCATAATCAAAAAGCTTCAGGCTAATTCCTGTGTACTTTACTGAATTTTTGTCTATGTGTGTGTGTGTGTGTGTGTGTGTATGAAAGGGGTAAAATGTGAACTTAAGGCCTGTTGAAATATGAATCCTTTTTTCCTCCTTAACTATACCACAAATATTAATATTAAATAATTTTGATAAATTTTGGAGTGTTTTTGAAATGTTTGGGGTTGATTATCTTTTGTAAGCCAATATTTTATTTTATATCAATTACTTAGACTCATCTTCAGACTTTGATTAGACTCAAAGACTATTGTAGAAAAATTACCTCTTTGATTTTTTTTCACAGTCTTACAGCATTTTATAAAAATATAAATATGGGTACACTGTTGCCTACACAACGCCCTTTAAATGGGGTCATAACCGACTCAGAAAGTACACCTAGCGCTTGGCTTACAACACGCTAACAGTTTACATTGTCATAAATGTTATGACATAATCGTGGCAAATCCTTTTACTTTTTAAAAAAAGTGTGCAACCGACTGCGACCTCTCAGGGCCCCCCCCACCCTCCGGCACCGCCCCCCTGCGCCCAGGGTCCCCCAGCGGGGACCCCAGGAAGCCAGCAGGTCTGGGGGCCCGGTCACAGGGGGGAGGCGGCCCGGGGCTCCCCAAACTCACAGGGAACCCAGTGTGAGAAACAGGAGGGGGAGGGGGAGGGTTGGAGGAGGGAGTTGGGGCAGGGGGGACAGAGGGGCAGTATGGGCGGACGGACAGGATAGAAGGGGGTATGGGGGGAGGGGACAGATGGGGGGCAGGTGGAGGGGAAGGGGTTGGAGGGGAAGGGGTTGGAGGAGGGAGATGGGGCAGGAGGAGGGGACAGAGGGAGGTTGGCGGGGGGAGGGGAACAGACGGGGGCATGTGGGGGAGGCGGTTGGAGGGGGGGCAGAAGGGGTCTGGGGGGGGGGGCGGGCAGGCGGGGCCGGAGGGCGGGGAGAGCCGGGTGCAGAGGCAGCAGCAGGGAAGCCCTCGGGCTGGCGGCGTCCAGTGCAACCAAGAAACGACAGATCAAGGTTTTCTTGTAAGAAAAGGAAAAACGCATCTCCCACGACCACGCAGAGTCCCAGACAAAGGCCGGCGCACTGTCCCGGTGCGCACGCCCGGTGCGGAGTCGGACCGGCCTCCCCGGGCGGCGCGGCGGTCCTGCGGGCGGGGGCCCGGCCGGCGCCCCGCCTCCGGCTCCGGGAAGCACGTCCAGCGGCGGATCCGGGGTCGCGGGATTGCGGCCTCGCCGGCAGCCGCACTCGGGTTTCAAGGCGCAGCCGCGCCCCGCCGCCACCGCGGCCACGGGCGGGGCGTGGGAAGCGCCGGCGGCCCGGCGGCGGGGCGCGGGGCCCGACCGTGGGCGCGGCGCGGGGCGGCGCCGGGAGGTAGCTGGCGGGAAGGGCCGCGGCGGCGCCGCGCGGGGGCCGCGGGCGGGCGGGGGGCGCGGGGTCGGCGCGGCGCGGGTCGCCGGCCGCCGGCCGCGCACCTGGCCGCGGTGATGAGATAGAGCGCGATGTCCTGGTGGCCGCCCAACGCCGCGATGTGCAGCGCGCTCCAGCCGTCGCGGATGGCCAGGCGGATGTCGGCGCCGCACTTAACCAGCAGCTTCACCAGCTCCAGGTTGCTGTCGATGACCGACTGGTGCAGCGCCGTCTGGCTCTCGGGCCCGAACGAGTTGACGTTGAACTCTCAGCTCGTCGTGTTCTGCAGCCGCGACTGCAGCTCCTGCGTATTGCCGCGGCGCACGGCCTCCTGGAAGACGCGCTGCGGGGGCGCCGCGCAGATGGAGCCTCGGCCTGGCTCATGCAGCCGCGGGCCGCCCGGGGCGCATGGTGGGCGCGGCGCTCCGGGGCCCGCACGCCGCCCCGGGGCGCTCTGGGGCCGCCGCCGCAGGGCCCCGCCGCATCCAGCCGCGCCCGGGCTTCGGCGGCGGGGCCGGCGCTGGCTCTCGGGGCGGCGGGCCGGGCGGCGGCGCGCGCTCCGGGTCCCTGGTCCGAGGCTCTGGCTGCAGTCCCGCGCGGACCCACGCGCCTCCCCACGCGCCGCCGCTCTCCACCTCTTTGATTTTTATAAACATCTCTGTATGGTGGGGATCTATCTTTAAAATTTGATTCATTCTATATTTGATAAAATTGAAAAATTTTATTTATCATTTGATAAAATGATGGGTCCTTCATTCTGCTTTATACCTCTTGAGGACCCTGGATAGTATTAGATAACTTAATATGCTTTTGAAAATAAGAAGGCTAAATACCTAGAAAAGAGATTAAGAAAAGATACAATCCTTTCTAATAAAGGAGCAATATGCAAATTGACCTTACGTCTGCTATACCCACAAGCCACACCCACTGGCTACTCAGGAGTGAGTTTGCAAATTAACCCAACCCAGATGGCTGTGGCCGCGAAGGGAGCAGGAGGCTTGTGTTTCCCTGACAATGGAGAAAGCCAAGCTTCCTGCTCACCCTGGTTGGCCCTGAATTCCACTCAAGTCTACAAAGTTTCAATTATAGAAGATAAGTAAATTCCAACAGAAATGGCTGTGGCCACTGAAGGAGCAGGAGGCTTGGTTTTCCCCAGCAATGGAGAAAGCTAAGCTTTCTGCCTGCCCTGGCCTGCCCTAGCCTTCACTCAAGGCTACAGAGTTTCAATTATAGAAGATAAAAAAAATGCCAGATACCAGGGCCTCCACTTGGGTAGCTGGGGTGTGTTGCAGGCCTGCAAACCACCAAAGGCCCCTCACTCAGACCACCTCATGCCCAAAGGGAACCCCCACCCTTCAGGGCAAACCAGCCGGCCCCTCCAGTGCACCAGGCCTCTATCCTATCTAATAAAAGAGTAATATGCAGATTGACCATCACTCCAATGCACAAGATGGCTGCCCCCATGTGGACACAAGATGGCTGCCACAAGATGGCCAGCAGGGGAGTGACCAGGTCTGCAAGGGAGGGGATTGTGGGTGATCTGGCCAGCAGGGGAGGGCAGTTAGTTGCAGTCGGGTTGGCAGGGGAGCAGTTAGGCATTGATCAGGCTGGCAGGGAATGGCTAGGGGGTGATCAAGCTGGCAGGCAGAAGCAGTTAGGAGCAATCAGGAAGGCAAGCAGGCGAGCAGTTGGGAGTCATCAGTCCTAGATTGTGAGAGGGCAGTCAGACATCCCTCTAGGGGTCCCAGATTGGAGAGGGTGCAGGCTGGGTTGAAGGACACCCCCCCCCATGAATTTTGTGCACTGGGCCTCTAGTGTAGTAATATTGTCCCTTAGAATTTTTCTATTTTTATGGTCAAACATTCTTAAGTTGTATGAAGGTTATGAAATTAATAGAATTTAATACTTATGACATAAATATTTCTTTATAGCATTAAAGAATAATAGATATGGCACCATTTACAAAAATAAATCTTTTGAAAGTAGTGGGACAAGTAATTGGATTTTTTCAAGTGCTCTGAACACTGATTTTAATGTATTTATATTGGTGGGCTGGTATAGCGCTCTCTGCTGGTTGATATGTCTTGTTGCCTTATATTCTGTGTATAATCTGAGCTCTGTCCCTCTGGGGTGTGATGTTCAGGGACGGGATATTCAGTCTGTAAGCCAGTCCTCTAGTTAATAAATGGCTGATATGTGGCATTGATCAGATGGCAGAGAGCCTGCAATCGGGGCTGATGCTGACTGCATTGCCCTCTCTGAAAGGAAGGCCTCTGCTTAGCACAATTAACATCAAGGAGTTTCTTCAACACCAGCTTTGTTTTTCATCCAGTTGTCCCCTCGGTGTCCCGGAGTCAGTCTCCAATTACCCTTATGGATCTATCGGAGTGCACTTTCCTGAAGCTGCTATATTTATTCCAGGAATGACCTGTTCATTACAAACTCTCCTTCCAGAAGAGAGTAAGGACCAAAGACACCACAGACATGGGGAAGTGTCGGGGTGAATTTCTAATTATGTTGTTAGAGCTGAGTGGAGAAGAATGGGTGGGAGGAAGCCCTTTCAGATGGATGGATGGAGGGCAGGGCTCACTGGGGCCTCCTCTGTTATTATTTTGCTGTTATCATGCCGCAGGGGGCGAGAGGGGACAGGGGGGTTGCTGCAGCCTGATGGTGTGGAAGGTAGTGGAACCAGCAGTGTGTATGTAGCAGCTTTCTGCACTGTTCCAGGTGCTCCTTGGGCAGCTTTCAGAACTACTTAGAGGTTGTTAACAGGCTGCTTTGTAGGACTTAAATAACAATGACTCTTGCTGGTTGTATTAGGGTATTGGTGAGGCATTGAAGAGGATAAGATTGGAAGTAACAGAAAGGGTAAAATAGATGTCTATCTGATTTGTTCATACATGTACTATACTAACAACATAACAAGAACAAAGCAGAATTGAACACAAGCTCTGTGCCAAGTATTTTCCACTTATAGTCACTAATCTTTACAGAGCCCTTATGAGCCGGGTGCTACTTATCCACATTTTACATGGGGGAGCTTAGAGACTAGGAGCCCTTAGAATGGCTTACCCAAGGCCACAGGCTAGTACATTGGGATGTGGTCTGTATGGTTCTAAAGCCCCCTGATCTTCACATTATACTGCCAGGCCTCCTTTGAACCAACTCAGTCACCCTGCCCATCTTCAAGAAGTTCAGGATGATTTAGTTTTTTAAGGTCAATTTTCATTTGTGCCTTGAAAAATGAATTTGTAATTATTTTTTAAAATATATTGATTTCTCTACTTGAAAAATATATACATCATATTTATGGAACAAGATCATTCAAATATTGCCATGTTGTTCTTTCTACAGGAAATAGGGTATGAAATTGACTGTAAACCTTATACTAGACTTATACTAAACCTTGAACTAGTTTTTGTTCTGGAAGGTATAGAACTCATATGAAAAGAAGGGAAATAATGAATTTCTTAGTTTTTAATAGATATATTATTTTGTTTTGAACATGTTGACGTTTTTATTATGCTGAAATTTTACTAAAATGCAAGTCTGTATTGCATATGATAGTTCTATCCTACAATTAAAAAAAAATATATATATATATATTTTTTTTTTTTACTTATTTTTTACAGAGAAGAAGAGAGAGGGCTAGAGAGTTAGAAACATCGATGAGAGAGAAATATCAACCAACTGCCTCTTGTACACCCCCAACTGGGGATGTGCCTGAAACCAAGGTACATGCCCTTGACTGGAATTGAATCTGGGACCTTTCAGTCCACAGGCCAATGCTTTATCCACTGAGCCAAACCGGTTTCAGCCAAATGTGGATTTAATGTCTGCTGACAATACAACAATGCTTGGGAAAGATGCCTGAGCCTCTCTGTGCTGCATAAATGCTGGAGTCATCAGCCATGACATTCTTCATGGGGATCATTGTACCTCAGTATCACCATTTAAAACTCTCTGGGATAGAGATGATCTCCTACTGTGTCTCATAGGTTTCCCTTCTCTCTCTTTTCTCCTCCCACAGATGAACACAATGACGTGCAGAAGAAAACCTTTTCCAAATGGATAAATGCTCGCTTTTCAAAGGTATCCAAGACTCCAAAACCCTCTGATGATTCACATGCTTCATTCTTATTGATGGACCTTAGTTGGAAGCACAGGAAATTTACCCCCATGAAATGCGACCTAACAAAAATACAGAGCTACATTTATTTTTCTTTTATTGTCTTTAAGATAGGTTGAAGTGGAAATTCTGGTACAAATAGTTCAGGGTGCAAAGGGCTGGGTTTTTTCATCTGGCAGTCTCTGGACATTGAGCCAATTGTCTGTTCCTTTTGAGTCTCTGAATCCTGGGTACATTTAGGAAATGAGCATGTCACTGGATAAATTTTGTGTTCACTTAGCTAAAAAGGTGACTTCATTTTGCCGGTTCAGATTAAGTTGTTATCATTCAGGCAGCCATGCTACACTGTGCAGAAAAGTTTAGGGATTTTTACAGTGGTTGTGGCTAATAATGCTTACCTACCATGTTGTTCTTTTCTTGTGAACTTCCTCAATTCTTTCCCCAAAGTTGTACTCTTTCTCAGTATTTCTTACCACTTGGATTATAATCAAGGTTTTGATTGATATTTTGCTTAAGGGCAGAGTAAGCTGAAGAGAGGAATTGCAACACTATTTTCAAACTTGTCCTATTAGAGTTATCCATTGGTTATTGAACTGGTTCCATCCTGGGACCTCTAGGTAATCCAGAGGCTACTGGAAATTTTGTTCTCTGAGTCTGAGAAGAAAGGAAGATTTTCAGGTTAGTGGATTGTAGGATGACACTATAGCAAGATGAAAAAAAAAACTTTCTCAGAGAAATGCCATTATGGTATTTAAAATAATCTGAAAGCTGTTTTAATTGAGCTATTTTTAAAAAATTCTACTTAGGAAGGTTGCAAAGGTTAGGAAAATAAACATTGCTATTTCTTTGGAGCAAAATGAAAGTGTTTTAAGATTACTTTGAGTAGCAGTGCAGTTTAAAACTGCTCCATATCCCAATACTTAAAGTTTATTATTTGATTGCAATGAATTTTTAGGTTTTGCAATTTTTTTTGTTGAGGGATATTTTATCTTGCCTCTGAGAATGTAAGGAGTGTGAAAACTGTCTGACATTGACAGAAAGGTCAAGCATATAGAAATGCTTGCACAATTGGTAGTTTTCTGTGTAGGACTATTCCAAAGCAGGACTGCCTCCAGCTGCTCACCTGGTCCCGCCCCTCTTTGACTTGACCTGGTTCAGGTGTGGGCCTGGGCCAGCCTCCTTGTTCTGAAAGCCCAGTCCCCTTGTTCATTGTACCAATGAGCTAGCAGCACCTGCTGGGCTGCCCTGCTCCTCAGGCACAGAATAGCCCCCACCTCTGGGAGCCCTGTCAGGTGCCTAAACGCACCAACTGCACATGGCCCTCTGGTCACCAAACCAGTTTTGGCAATGAGATTTATTTTTATTCAAATTTTCAGTATTATTTTATTTCCCCATCAAATCCCACTCCATTACTTCATGTGCATGGCACTGTACACTTTCACTGAAATAGCTCTGGTAATTAAGAGGATGCAGTTTTATGAATACAGACTTGAACACCAGAGGAAGAATTAGTATAAGAGGTATAGAGAGATGCACTCCCAAAGATGAATTCCTATCTTACCAAAGTGTGGGGTGCTACACTCTCCCTTTTGCCTTCCAGATGGTGGGTAGGCCTGTTGAATTGGCTGATCCCTCTCTCAGATAAGATTCCCTGGCCAGTGAGGCAGGAAGGAGCCTCCCAGATCACCTTTCCCCAGTGGCAATTCCTGCCTTCCCAGTGGGCCCTTGCAATGCTGGCTGGAACCTGGGATAGTGCCCCTGAGTCCCCCTGCTCTGTCTGCATTTGTGAAGTGTGAATGTAACGCGATTTCTAAACTTCCTTCACCCAGACCGATTTAGAGAAAAGAAGCTCTGACCCCCAAGTTGGTCTGTGCCTTAGAATCACTGGGGAATTCTAACAATTCCAAACCTGCTCTGCATCCGACTCACTAGGTTAGAGAGGCACTGGTATTTTTGGAAGCTCCCGGGGAGGGTTCAGTGTCCAGGCAAGCTAGGGAATGACTGCCTTAATGTGCTAGATAGGGGAAGTTTTCACTGTCAGCACCAGCCCCCACATGGCCTGACAAGCAGCCAGAGCTTCCGGCATAGAGGGGTCTCCATGCCAAGCTGCTGTGGTCTGTCCATCTCAGTGTTGTTTTTGGTCAGGCTGTGGAGGGATTTTCTCACTTGATGTTGTGTTTTGCTTTCCAGCCGAAGGAATGTGGCTCCACAAGGGTGCATGCTTTAAATCAAGTCAACCAAGTGCTGCAGGGTTTACATCAGAACAATGTCAGGTGATGGGGCCCTGTGGGTGCCATCGGATTGTTTACTGTTGAAACCAGCCACCTGCTCTGTGTATGGACCTCCGCTCCTTTATTGAAACATTTTCTTATGAGTGAAGGAGTCGTCACTCTTTTTATGATTAATGACTAGGGTATAAGGAACACATTTTTTTTTTTGAGATTTAAGTTTACCTGATTTCTCTGATCATTCACATGTATGGCTGTCCAGATGTGCTCAACCAAAACCCTCAGCTTCCGTGGAGAACTTATTTTCTTTATCTAACATTTATTCTCTCTTATTGTGTCAGGTGGATTTGGTGAATATCGGAGGAACTGACATTGTAGATGGAAACCACACGCTAACACTGGGTTTGCCGTGAAGCATCATTTTGCCCTGGCAGATGGGGGATTTTCAGTCACTTATTACTAGGCATTGGAAATGTGTCCTTTGTGTATTCGTTTCTTAACTCTGCATCACAGAGCACCACAAACCGGGTGGCTTCAACAACAGAAGTTATTTTCTCCCAATTCTGGAGGCTACAAATCTGAGATCAACGTGTCAACAATGATTTTTTTTTTCCTGCAGCCTCTTTCCTGGGCTTTTTGGTCCTTTGTCCCTTTGTCTCCACATGGTCTTCCCTCTGTGTATGTCATACCCTAATCTTTGCTTCTGATGCCAAGAAACTAGTCATATTGGATGAGAACTCTCCCCTCCATATGATCTCCACTTGCCTTAATTACCTCTTTCAAGACTCTCCAAATAAAGTCACATTACAAGGTACTGGGGGATAGGACTTCAACATAGAATTTTGTGGAGGGCACAATTCAGTGCCTAACTGCCTAACCGTTTGGAATGAAAGAAACTGACAAACTGCTCTATTTTCCTAGCCTAGACAAAAAGAAGATGCCTTTTTAAAATATTGAATTTAAAAATTTCAGACATCAAAACCGTGCTAAAATAGCTTAAAGAATTTCCAGGTACTGTTACTCAGATTCCCCAAAGGTTAACAATTGTCTATATTTGTGTTTTCTCTTTTTCTCTTTGCCTAAATACTTCAGTGCGTATTTTCTGAAAACAAATTGTTCTCTTAAAATCAAGGAGTTCTCTTACATAACTACTATATATTAACATAATATAAAATGTGTACAATAACATTAATAGTTTTAACTTACTTATCATGTCTCTTTTATCTTTAATCTGGAATAGTTTCTGAGTGTTCATGTTTTATGATATTGTCATTTTTGAGGAGTGCTGGACAGTTATTTTGTAGAATCTCCCTTTCTGTGGGTGTGGCTGATATTTTCTCATGATTAGATTCAGGTTATTCATTTTGGGCAGGAATGCCACAAAAGTTACATTGATTTGTTCTCAGTGCACTCACCTGGAAGCACACACTGTCCGTTAGGCTTGTTCTGGCAGAGTCAACGTTCATTGTTTGGGTAATGTGGTATCTGCCTATGCCTCCACCAAACGTGACTGCCCTATGTTATTAAAAATGTCTTGTGAGATATACTTGAGACTGTGTAAATATTCAGCTACTTATCAAATCTTAACCATTAGTTTTAAGATCCAGTCATAATTCCTAGCTGATTAATTATTATTATGATGTTGGGCCAAAAGTAAATTTCTAATGTTATTGTTCCTTTTACATTGTAAGGAAGGGCTTTCCCTTGTCTCTTGTTTATCTCTCTGTCCATCCACTTTTTTATTCATTCAATGTATACACAGTCTACACTCAAGGATTTTTACGTATTTAATAGGCTGTAATTTTTACGTAAATTAATAGGCTGTAATTTTTTTATATTATTGTTTACTAAAGGCCCGGTGCATGAAAATTCGTGCACTGTGGGTGGAGGAGGGGGGTCTCTCAGCCCGGCCTGCCTCCTCTCATGGTCTGGGAGCCCTAAGGGGATGATGTCCTACTGATGGCTCAGGCCTGCTCCCATGGGCCTAAGCTGCAGCCTGGCCTTCCTCTGTGAGAGGCAATCAGACAATCAGGGGGAGGTGCTGCCCCCATCACCACGTTGTTGCTGTCACTGCTGACCACAGCCACCTTCCCTTAGCCCTTGCAGCTGTGCAGCTGCTGACTGCCCTCAGCGCTTTCAGTCGCCCCTCCCTGCTTTGTCCGGAAGGACATCTGGAAGGACATCCAGAAGACATCTGTCTATCCAGTCTAATTAGCATATTACCCTTTTATGAAAATAGATTTTGACGCTTAAATTATACTAAATTTGGCCCATGTGATTGACCCCTCCTTAAATCAGATCTGTGTCCTTTTGACATATCCATATCATTCTTTGAGCACTTCCTTAAAACACATGTATTTCTTTAGAATAATACTGAGCAATATTAGTTCTTGATTATAATTGGGAAAGTTACTTCATTCTTTGATTTTGCATTCAGTCAAAAATGTCTTCTTTGCATCCTTATCTTTTGTAGAAAATCAAAACAGTTGCTTTTCTATCAAAAGTTCTTTGTAAATGTATAGTATTAAAATATTACTCTTTTAGGGATTATGAAAGTAACATTTATTGTAACTGAATCTAATATGAGTATGGTTAAGATATAGAAAGTATGGTAATGTATAATGGTGAAGTAAAAAATCACCTTCTAAATTCTAGTACTTCAAAATAATCGCTGTTTAAAGGGAAATTTGAAATAAATTGAATCACCAGTGACCTGATCCCTATGGTTAAGTCATGAAATAGTTCTCATTCAAGGACTCGATCCCAGTAGCTGCTTTACGTCATAGGCGGACATGGTTTCTCTGGCAGGTGAAAGATGTCATGAAGGACATCATGTCAGCCTTGCAGCAGACAAACAAGGAGAAGATCCTGCCGAGCTGGGCGCGCCTGTCCACCAGGCCATACAGCCAAGTCAATGTCCTCAACCTCACCACCATCTAGAGAGACGGGCTCGCCTTTAACACCCTGCTCCACCGACATAAGTGAGAATGACTCTCCTTAGTTGTGGGCTTTCCAGATGTGTATCTCCTCCCTCCCTCCCTCACTGCTCCTCCCTAAAGCCCCTCCCCACTAGCCCTGCTGTCCTCTCAGTACATGTCCTACCAAAATATTAAGAAAAGTGAAATCATGGAAAAAATCTAACCACCAAGTCTTTATTCTGTGGACTTAAATGGCACAGCACAGCCACAGCTGCTTCTACATATTCATAAGTTAAAACATGTAAAATGATTTACATCGTTCAGTCCCACTCATTCAGCACGAATCAGAAATATATGCAAAGAATTGTACTAGTGTCCATTCTTATACCAAAGGGAAATTTCTATAATTCACTGCAATCCCAACTTATTATACAAAATTATTTTTTTTCATGAAATTTATAAAGAGATTCTAAATATATGAAAGACCAAAAGCCCATGAAGAGCCAGTACAATTGTGAAACAGAACTAGGCTGAAGTACTTCTCAAACAGAAACCAAAAGTAATGATGAAGCTACAATAATTAAAACTATGGTGCTATAAATAAGTATGCTAATTTAATTACAGGCTGAACCATATGAAATTGCCAGTGCTTGACTGTTATTTTGACATATAACAATGGCAGTTTCTATACTCAACCTAACAGAATAAAGGACTCAGAAATAGCTCCATCCTGATATATAACTGAACTGATTGCTATTAAAATAGATGGTATGGGACAACTGGTTACCCATATGTAAGTAACTGAGTTGGATCTTTACCTCACCTTACCCACAAAGAAATTTCAGATGCATCAAGGATTGAAATGTGAAAGGTGAAATTTCTTATATGTTTTATTGCCATTTTAAATAATTTATTGTTTCAAGTTATACCACTACATCTTAGATCTAGAAACTTGTTAAAATTTTACAAAATTAAGTTTGTTTCTGCAGACTTAATGCATTTTTGGTAGACCATCCATAGATTATAATAGTCCCCTCCTCTCCCCTCAATTCCACCCTCTTCCGCTTCCCTCTCTTCCCCTCCCCTTCTTTTTTCCCCTGTTCATTTGTGCCTTGCCTTTCAATGCAATATTGATTTGAATTGGTAATAATGAGAAGAATATTTTGTTCTTGAAAATGAAGGGCATGTTTTTAATGTTTTACAATAATAATGATATTTGCTGTAGCTTTTTTAGAGATGTATAATTAAAATTTTGTTAGAGAACCTCCACACCCAATCTTTTTCACTGTATCGGTTTAGAGAGGTTAACTGTTCCTAGTTGGATAAGACATGTAGTCAGAAAACTTGAGTTTTAGCCTAAACCTTTTTTCCATTAACTACTTAATTGGTTCAATAAGTGTGTTTGTAGTACTTTTCCTGTGTTAGGCTCAGGTTGTATAACAGAGAAAAAAGGCAAACACCCCTATCTCCTTGTGGTTTATGTGCAATTAGAGGGAGGCAGACAATAAAGAAAGAATAGGAAATGTGAGTTGTGTAGCAGAAAGCTGTGGTAAACATGCTGAAGAGAAATGTAGCTGGCAAGAGGGGAGGCCAGTGGGTGCAGGGAGTGAGTAGGAAGAGTAATAGGAGAGGAAGTCTGAAAGGAATCAGGGGTGGAGTGGGTGAGGCAATCCCAGGAGGTAGGTGAGTGTAGGATGCAATAACGGATGGAGTGCACAAAAATGATCAACTTTTGTGTAAATCAGCACACAAAATGTCCAGTTTTTAGAATTAAAAGAAAATCTAGATAGACATGAAATACTAAGCAATGTAATATGGAGAGGGTGAGTGGAGGGTAATACTCTCAGGACGTTTGGTTTAGGAATATCCTGTGTAAGCTGGATTTTCCACTCTGCTAATATTGGTCTATCAATAAGAGAATTAATTCATTAGTATTGATGGTGGTAACTGATGTATTTAGGTTAATTTTTCATTTAACATTTGGGTAATAGTATGTCTTTTTCCTAGTAAGTATTACCATAGAAAATGAACCTTTAGGTTTTCAGTCAGAGCGGTGGCCCTGTGCCTCCTACATCCTTCCAGATAAGCAGCCATCACAACAGAATGCAAATAAGCAAACATTTCTCTGGAAACACCAAACCGTTGTGGTTTAGAAAATAAGCAGATACTCTATTCCCTCATCTCAGTGTCCATTTCAATTCTTTTAAATGCATCTCATTTCTATCCACAAAAGAAGAACTGGATGCTTTTCAGGCAATATAAGCAAGTATGTGATGTTTTGTGGGTTAATAAATATGGTGCAGCTAGAACCTCTTCAAAAGTGGGGTACAAAATTTGTCCCAGTATAAATTGTTAACCACTACTCCCCACTCCCAATCAGTGGCCACAGCCTTCCTGTTAAGAATCCCATAATGGACCAGATCTGATTTCTGGAATATTTACAGTTCACTTTATGTATCGATAATACTTACATTTACTTAGACCCTTGTTTTCACTCCAAAGTGTAACATTGAGCAGTTAAAAGTTTAATTTAATAATGACACTAGGAGGGCGACATTGATTGTCAGAAAAAACTATTGTGTTACTTTTCTGCTAAGTAAAATAATTTAAAATTTGGAAAGAATTTTAATTTGGAAAATAAAATAATTACAAGTCAAGTGTAGCTGATATTCTGGCCAGTATATTAGGTTTACATCTCACCTTTGAATGGCTTTCTGCTAGTGACGTAGAAGGAGGGATCATCTGAAAATGGAGAGTTGAATCCAGCATGGGTACTTAATGTAGAGAAATCTGTGATCTTAGGAATGACCCCAAGTCAGCCGTATCCCAGTTAGAACCTCCTTCATGGGATTATTTCTAACTCAGCTGCCAAGGCCTCAAGCGTCAGCAAATGGGCTCTGAGAAATTGGTTCCAAACTTCTGCAGCACCGGCCAGTGTCAAGTGTGGCAGGGGGCCCATTCTGTAAAGAACTCCAACCTACCTTTGCAACTCAGTGTTCCCTCTGCCCTTCCATGTGCCCAGTGCTCAAACCCTGAATTCCCAGTCCCTAGCCTGGGACTGCATGTGCCACAGGAATAGTGCTGGTCCTTCTTTACTGTCAATTCCAATGCATGGGGCCCTGTAGGTGCCTTTGGTTTGGGTTGTTGTTTTGTTGTCTTTGTTTTTTGAAAGAGTGGCTGTATTTCATTTATTTCCTAGCCTTTGTATTTTTGATTAAGGATTGGCATCGGCCATGGAATGTCCTTAGACCCATCTCCTCATTTTGAAGTTCTCTGCAGCCATCAAGAACCGTGAAGTCAGGTATAAATCCCCCGCTCTCCCTATCTCTAAACTGGAAGCCGTCTCTTAAGTGATGTCTGCACTTTGTACCTTGTGCCATAGTTACTCCTGCTCATATCTTATTACCCTTACCATTACTGAGGGCAGGATCTGCTTTTGCACTTTATGTCCTTCATCATCATCTTTTTGTTTGTGTAATATAGAGGAAAGGAATAGTTGTAAAATTCACTGATTAAAAAAACACAGTTAGAGAAAGAATTGATTCCATTGCAAACATAGAACCAAGAATCCCCTTCTCCCCAAACATACACACCAGTCCTACAGAAAGGGGTTGGTATGGTAGATGCCACATTTTGGGAAGAATTATCCCCATGTAACTATGTTGTTTTCCATCCTTCTTCAAATTGATCTTCCTACTTCTGCCTAAAACAACATGTATTGTTGGCCAATGAAGTTTAACTGTCTTTATTGTCTAACAATCCTCAAACTCCTTCCTCTGACCATAATTGCTGTTGAACCTGAGGGTTGGTGTGGTTTTCAGGAATGATTCTCTGGAAAAACCATTAGCTTTGCAGTGTGGGTCTTTGATATGGCTCTTCTGTGAACTCGCCGAGGGACCTTGGATGTATAACTTGGCTCTCCTCTCTCTCCTCCCTAAAACACGGGACTGAAACAGGCAATCTCCCAGACTCCCCATGTCTCTGGAGAGTTACAATGTGATTCTTTGGAGACTCCAATAACCTTTTAGATCCCCAACCTCTCTGAGAATTAGGTTTACTTACTCAGTTTTGGGGCTAATTTTGGGTTGATCTGTTGCAAATTTAATAATGATAATATCTTTTCTGTGTCTCATGATTAGCTTTTGGAAGTCCTTCTTTTTCAAGAAAAGGATAAAGCTTCTAAATATATAAATGTTAGAGATTTGGGAACTTGATAGAATCACATTACCAAGTGATTCCCCAAGTGTATATCTAACTTTTGTTATTATTTATAGTGCTTGCCAAAAGCTTGGCTCACCGAAAAAGAAGAGGCGTTAAATAACGTCCAGACGAGGAACTTCAGAGACCAAAAGGAGCTAAGCATCAGTGTTTGGCGCCTGGCTGTAAGTGATGTCATTGTCAGCATCTGTCCTGTAAGCCCGTGATATTTTAGTGTTTTACATCAATGGTTAAAACCATTTAGAAAATCCAGATCAGGACACATTACCTAACACAGGAATGCTGCCATGGAATGGTCTAGAACCAGGACTCTTATGTTTTAGCATCAGATATTTACAAGGGTACATTCTACATATATACATGTTTTTATATGCCCTGACCGGGGAACAAGAAGATAAAATCCTGTTAAAAGGGAGTCATCTAACAAATATCTGAAATACTAGATTTTGAAGGAAGACATGGAATTGAAGCCTCAAGCATTGGACCAGCTGAGTGAGATTGGCCAGGATGTGGGTCAACTACTTGATAACCCTAAGGCATCCAAGAAGATCAACAGTGGTTATGAGTAACTGACTCAGAGATGGGATTCTCTGGTTCAGAGACTAGGAGATTCCTCCAACCAGGTATTGTTTGCTCCAGGTAGTATGTTGTGCTATTAAGAGGAAATAAAATTTCAGGTCAGTTTTAATTTTATGAACTAAAAAACTAATAGCTAAACTAAAAAGTTGGTTCCTTATGTCTGGTTTACTATAAAATTGAGAATTGACATGAAAATGTTCTTTAGTTGTCTGAAGTAAATTTTAATGAATCTTAAAAACATTAATATCCAGTGACTTAACGCTTGCTAACTGATAACAGACATAAATCCATTAAATCATCTTTAAAATTTTTAAACATATTTTATTGATTTCTTTAGAGAGAGGAAGAGAGAGGGATAGAGAGCTAGAAACATCGATGAGAGAGAATCATTGATCAGCTGCCTCTTGCATCCCCACTGGGGTTGTGCCCACAACCAAGGTACATGCCCTTGACCAGAATCAAACCTGGGACCTTTCAGTCTCCAGGCCGATGCTCTATCCACTGAGCCAAACCTGTTTTGGCTAAATTTTATTCATTTGAAAGCTTTGATAAAAACTCGAAAACTTTGGTATTTCACGTTTGGTAAAAACGTGAATGTTCATAAAAACATTATTCATAATAAACAAAAAATGAAATGACTCAAATATACAATAGTGGATTGATAAACAAAATATGGTATAGCCATACAATGAATTATTTTTTGGCAATAAAAAAAATGAAGTAATGATATGCTATGACATGGATGAACCTTGAAAACATACAAGTAAAATGAGCCAGTACCAAGTTTATAGGCACCATGATTCTATCTATATGAACTACATAGAATAGATAAACTCATAGAGACAGAAAGTAGCTTAGTGGGTGCCAGGAGCCAAGGGGGAGAGAGGATGGGAAGTGACTGCTAATGGGTACTGGGTTTCTTTATGAAATAACACAATCATTCTGGGAATAGAAAGTTGGCACGGTTGCATAAGTCTGTACACTAATAACCATTGGTTTTACTTCGTCAAAGAAATAACTTTCTGGCATATGAATTATACCTCAATGGAGCTGTAACGGAACCTTAAAACCTTGGCTGATTTTATTGCAGGTGACTCAGGCTGTAGGAAAGCTGGGAATGTCCCAAATTCCTCAGAAGGACCTTTTGGGGACTGTTCACATAGGAGAACAAGTAACCACCAAAAGGTCTAAGCAAGAACTGCCTCCTCCTCCTCCGACAAAGAAGAGACAGCTCCCCGTGGATAGGGAAGCTAAGAAAAAGTGAGAGCAGACAGGGATTTTCCAAACCTAAGACCCCACACTATATATTTTGTACTGAGTACTTATGTCATAATAATCACTAATGAAATGGAATTGTAGACATAATTATTGTTATGAACCACTCACTACCCCTGAGTGTTCTGAATATTCTACTCCCCACTGGCTAAGTATCTGTTGTCTCTTAAATGGTTTTATTTATCTTGTGCTCATCCTGAACTGTGTGCTGATACCTTTTCTTCTTCCTTTCCTTTCGTTTACCTGGGATGATAGGATTGCCTGTGACCCTTCATTTCTCCTTTCTTTCACTATCATGACTCTGACAGTCTTGCTTTAGTTACATCTTTTTATTGTTTGTGAATCTGCTTTCTCTTCTCTCAAGTAGAAAAATACTTAATTTAGGGAATTAGTCTCCTTTTTTCTTTTTCTTTTTTTTCCACCTTTCATTCTTTTTTCATGTTTTCTTTCTTCCTTTGTTAATTCTTTTTTCTAGATTCATTAACAGATTCTTTGTGTCTGGCTTGAAGATTCATCTTTAGCATATGCTATCTTTTCATCTTAGAGATTCAAAATAAACTTGGGTTTTTTATAAGAGAATTAATTACCCCTGGCATAGATAGAGTTTTTATGAATACCAGCTACCCTGTTAAGCCATGCTGTAGCAGCTACCATGTTTCCCCAAAAATAATACCTAACACATGAAAAGATAAGACATCCCCTGAAAATAAGACCTAGTACAACTTTGGGAGAAAAAAATTAATATAAGACACTCTGAATTGACGTTATTACAAGTGAAGTGAGACAATGTTTTTCTTCTAAGGAAAGAGAAGCTGATGGAGTGCTGAGCAGAGCTTCCTCTCTGGTGTTAGCAGCTGGTCTTAGTGACCCTCCCCCTGGTGTGGCTGGCAGGGGCAGTTATGGGACGCTGCTCTAGGCATTTTTAATGTTGGGCTTTTCCTAATTTATCTGGCTTCTTTCTGCTGAACTGGATTCGGTGTTTCAAACTGTTGTTTTTGAATAGTTACTTTTCAACAGTTATATGGCAGAACAAGCATTCATGTCGACAGCAATTTAAAACCATTAAACACCCTTAAGGAAACATGTACTCACCCTTGCTTATTCCTGTGGAGTGCCCACTGGGAATCAACACCAGAGTTTGGACATGGTAAGTCTTATGGGGCTAATCTTGATCCTAAAGCACTTAGTTTTGTAGATCTTAGTAATAATAGCTGCTGTTTACTGCATGCCAGCTCTGTACCTTTGCAAACATTATGTTTTCCAGGAAATTTTCAGGCAAGGTATTTGTTATTTTCCCCAGAGGCTTCTGAGGCTCAAAGAAGAGAAATTAGAAAGTTGGTGTTTAGACATTAGTCTTCCTCTTCCTGAGAGTACGCTTTTTCCTAGGACTCAGCATGGTGAGAGGACTTGAGGGGCTCTTGGTTGTGAAAACAGCTTTTCAGATGCCTATCTGTGATCAGTTGGTCTGCATGGCTGGTGTCTGTTCTTCCCCTATTTCTTTTCCCTCATAGTGAAGGGTAAGCAAGGACAGGCGTGTGTGAATTGGGTGTCTTCACATGGTCTGTGTGTGAGAGAGAGGGAGGAAGGGTAAGGGTTGATGCCATAAAATTTCTCTTATGCCAAAAAGGGTATCATGGGGGCCACTTACTCCAGTCAAGGCTGACAGTGACTAAAACTTCCTTGCAGCATGATGCTTCCATGCAAATGTCAAAAAGCCTTGGCCCAGGAGACTGTCAGTTTCCTTATTCAAAACTTGATTTATTGAGCTGTCAGTTATACGGCAGTAGAGCTGCTGCTAACTCTTCAAAAGTTTGAAATGGAGATTGACAGGGCCAGAAATGGCAGCTACTTAAGTGGGCAGGTCGAATTCTTCATGCACTTTATAAGAGTTTCATACTTTTCTCTCTTCTTATTTTTTAGATTTTTAAAAATGTATTTCAGAGAGAAATGGAAAGGGAGAGAGAGTTGGAAATATCATGGGCTGCCAGCCTACAACCCAGGCATATGTCCTGACCTGGAATCCAACCCTTACCTCCTGATTCATAGGTTGATTCTCAACCACTGAGTCATGCTGGCTGGACTCTCTCTTCTTGCACTTTTGTCTTCTTGCACACCCCACCACTACTTGTCCTGACCTTGTCTTCTGTGGTAAGATCCTCAGATGCCTGTTATTACACTCTGTTCTGTGCAGAGACCATCTACTTGCACACATTAAGTGCCTCCATCATAGCCGGGCATATATGTAATCTGGGATACGTGTGGTAACTATCTCAAAAGATAGTTAAGGAAGTAAACATGTAGATTACTTTCAAAAGTGCCCAACACACATTAAGCACTTAATAACAGTTAGCAATCACTGTCATTACTTAATGATTCATTCCAAATTTGTCAATTTGTATTTGGTATATTCTCTATTCTCTATACAGCACACAAGCTCAAAAGCCAGCACACACTAAATATGGAAAAATAACCTTACAAATTACCATGGCATAGTATATATATAATGATGGTCAGGCATTCTCACTTCTAATGTCAGCATTTAAACAAATTATCTCATTATAAAGCATAAGTTGAAAAGGCACTTCAGGAAATTATCATACATCATACTAGGCATTAACTGTAACACTAGTTTACATTGTACTGATGAGACTAGATTTACAATCTCAGTTTCAGGTGTTAAAATATACACTGAGTCTACAACTCATGTGGTAAAGGTGATCTTACCAAAACGGCACAAATGCAAGAAAATCTGGACTCTTCCCAGCTTATCTGTTTGGCAGATAAAGAAGTTCTTAAAGCTCACTCCCCCAGAGTTCAGGACAAACAAAAAGGAGCAAGACAGATCATGTCTACCCGTGTGCGAAGGTGTTGCCATGACAAACCTCTACCCTGTGAACCTACTTTCATTCTGGAAATCGTCTTATTGATCTCTCCCACATCCCCGACAGTGACAGTGTTGGACTTCAGCATCTGGTCAATCAATACCAGCCAGTCAGCTAGTTCTGTTGTCCTTTTATCCAGATCATCAGGTACTGAAATTTCCGAAGTAGGAGGAGCCTGAGCAGGAGGCTCTGACACAGAGGAGGCTAGCACCACCTTTAGGGGAACAGGATGAGCTGAAATAAAAAATGTAGCAAAGTACTCAGTCAACAGGATATTCTGACTGTAGTGGGGCAATGTTGACATGCATCTGTATGCTTATATAAAATTTAGATTAGGTTAAAAATGGTGAGAGTTTTTATTTCTTCATATGGAAGTGGCAATGGTATTTCCGACAGTATCTTTGGTAGCTGTAAAGCCAATTAAACACCCAGTTATACAACATTCTAGGGCAGCAATAACTCAAAAGTAACTAACACTGACACCAAGAGAAGATATAGTAAGAAATACACCAACTGGGAGAAAATTAGCACTGCTATGTTATTTTGTCAAGCGGTTTGCCTTAATTATGAAGCCAACTTATTCATAGTTTTCTGTATTTTAGAGAGCTTGTAAAGCACTTAACTTTATAATATGAACGTTAGCAATTCTTCATCCTCATCATTGTGAATACCTAAGTAAGAACATCTATACTAATAAAAGGGTAATATGCTAATTAGACTGGATGTCTTCTAGACATCCTTCTGGACAAAGCCAAGGTGGCTGCACTGAGGCAGAGGTGCTTAGGGGCAATCAGGCTGGCAGGGAAGGGAGAGTGGTTAGGGGCAATCAGGCAGGCAGGCAGAGGCAGTTAAGGGTGATCAAGCAGGCAGACAGGTGAGCGGTTAGGAGCCAGCAGTCCCGGATTGTGAGAGAAATGTCTGACTGCGGGTTTTGGTCCAATCGCACAGGGCCATCCCCTGAGGGGTCCCGGATTGGAAAGGGTGCAGGCAGGGCTGAGGGACACTCTCCCACCGTGCACAAATTTCATGCACCAGAACTCTAATATGTATATATATTCACTACCTGTTACTTAGCTCTTTCCCTACAGCTAGATACTTAGTTGGCTCCTTCCATTTGTATAGAGTACTTAGCATATTTCTGATGAACACTTTGGTATCGATTTGCTAAAGCAGAATGACTAGATCAGAAAACATGAAAATAAAAGTAATGTATTTAATATTTATTAGCTAAATAAAATAGCAGTGCTAACTTTCCTTAAAAGTTGAAAATTGAGATTTGCAACAGAAACATGTGGACTCCGCATCCAGGATATACACCAATGATACTCTGTCTCAATGGATGAACACACAGTGCTCCCCAGTGTGCTCATTTACTGGTTTTTTTATTATCAGTGAGAGCAAACTTTTTTTGTTTGTTAACCAAATATAGTATAACTTATAACTGTGGTCTTTATCTGCTTCCTTTTCTATTGGCAAGGACTCATTTTTTATAGGAACGATGAATCTTGTCATATTGATGAAAACACTGTTTCTACTTTAGGACTTTTAATGTGTGTTTTGTTTTTAACATATAGATGTTATCAAATTTGGGCGATCAGATCCATAAATCTGTCCTGGGAGATTGTTTTCCCAGAACTTTCAGTTAGAGATTCTTGTCTTCTTCAAAACTTGGATATATATTATTCTCTCTCAATTGTTTGTGCTTGTCTTCTGTTTTTAATGATGGAAGGTTGATTGTTTTTCTTTAGTTTTACACAAGGTAGCTGAATTATTAGAGCCATCTGGAGCCCACTTTAACATACGGTATATTAGATAAGGCTTAATTAATTTTCTAAAAGATATCGTCAATCCATAAATTCAGCACAATTTAAATTAAAAGCTCCAACAGGTTTGCATATATCTTGACAAAATCATCTACTGAAATTTCCAATTCCAAAATTAAAGGGCCAGTAAGAGTCAAGAGAGAGAGCAGGGCACGGTGTTTCAGAGAGCTTGCAAGGTACGGTGTTATAGCTATGGTGCCATAACCCGTACTCTGATGGGGACAAGGAGAGAAGGAAATAGTGAGAAAACTTTTCCCTCCACACAGAAGTGATCATTGGCCTCTATCAGTAAATAGCTTCCCTGGGATGGAGAACTCTTCTAAAACCCCATCTCCCACCTGGTTCTGGGATACCTAATCCTTTGTTCTCAGTCGTAATCTGCATGCAATTACCCCCCTCCCAGGGCATGTTGGGTAATGGTTATAGCTGACTTTCTGAAAAACCTCATGTCCTCAGTTTCCCACCTTGCCTCCTCCCTTCCCTTCCCAGGCTCTCTTGGGGACCAGGTCCCGCTCTTTTTCCAAGAAAGGCAAAAAGCTTATCTCTCATGAGTGCCTTGCAGGCAAGTATGTGTTGGGTTTAAAGAAGACATTCCTTCCAAGAAATTGAAAATAGAGTAACAGATCACAACCATGTTGTGTTTTTCAGTTTAAAGTTTTCTCTAATTCATATATAATGGTCATAGTTATAATGTCTTGCTATATTTATAAAAAAAAATGGTTAAGGAATAAACTGTATCTTACCAGCAGTTCTTGTCTGAGAAACAGAGTAGGGCTCCTGGCCGTGTTCCTTCAGTGCAGTGGGCACATCTCTGCATACCTATAGCATCCGGCCAAGTGGAAAGAGAAGAGTACCATATAAATAAAGGTGATCTTGTTTCCCAAAGAGAAAGTGTTACCCTACATGACAGCTTTGCTATCCACTGCAGTCTTGCCTAAGGCCCTACTCCACCAACATTGCTATCAAAATACCATCCAGCCCAACCGTGTGGCTCAGTGGTTGAGCATCATCCTATGAACCAGATCATGGTTCCTTTCCCAGCCAGGGCACATTCCCTGGTTTCAGGGGGCATGCAGGAGTCAGTCATCCAATCAATGATTCTCTCTCATTACTGATGCTTCTCTCTCTCTCCCTCTCCCATCACCTCTGAAATCAATTTTTTTTTAAAATAAGAACACCATCCAGTCCTTTGTAACATTTAATGCTGTCACACACCCTCCCTTGAACTCTGAACAGTCTGTATTCCTGACTTTCCTCTCACCTCTCTCTGACCTCCTAAGTGTCCTTTACCAGCTCATTCTCATCTGCCCATCCATCAAATGCTAACCTTCTAAAGGGTAGGAGTCTTGGTTTCTTCCATTGACTCAGGCTTCACTCCCTGGGTCCTGGTTTCTAATGGTTACATCTACCACACAGAGTTTAAAGATGCCAAGGCCTCTCAAAAATATACTTTCAATCTGGCAATTAGATATTCAGACATGCCCAAATCTAAGTCATCTGTCTCCCTGAAACCCCCTTTACAAAGTTAATAACTAATTGATCTTTCCAGATCAGCTATCCAGCATCATCCATAGAAAGTAAAAACTTGTTGATATCAACCAAGTAATGTGCAGGGGGAAGTGATGCTTTAATTCCAGAAGATAGTTGGCCTGTTCTCCTCTGTTGAATAGGAATTGCCTGAAAAATCATTAACAATAACAATGTATATCTCTTAAAATATCCCCACAATTAACTGAAAAAAGCACAAGATTATTTTGCGGAAAAGTACAATACTTGGAATCAAATATTTTAAAACTATGTTTTGGATTTTTACATTTTTGCCCTGCTTTGCTATGCAAACCCTTAACAATCTCTATTCTAATTTTCCTCTGCAGCCTGCTCTTAAAGAGAAATGTTTCACTTTATGACCAATGCCACCGAAACTCATTTAGCAAATAGGAAAGCATAACAGGTTCTTTCCTGAGTTACTGAGGACAGGAGAACATGCTGCAAATCATAACCTTCCATATGAAATGAAACATTTTAATATCATTATTATTTCACCCATTTTTTAAATTTCACCATTACATTTAAGACCTCAGGGCCTCACTGTTAAAAATGTAACTAAGTTAAATAAGTATTGATAACATAACAAGAAATGTAATTGGATTTTTTATTAAAATAGCATACAGGTAATCCAATATACAATCTTAACGCTGGAGAACAATATTATAGAAGATGAATATTCTACCTAAGACAATAAAAGGTCCTAAGTCCCTAACTTCAGAGAAAACTAAGCTAAACTGAGTGGACTACTTATCTGCCCTAATAATTCTATTTTCTGTGTCCTCTAATCAGAACTTTCAAAATAACACAGGTGATGGGCCACACACTTGTCCTTAAGGAGTGGAATTCTTTTACTTGTAGATGGCTACAATTTAATAAATACTGGCTACTATTTGCAAATAACCACAGTTCATCTACTCATGAATTAAGGTAGCTTCTTTCATAGTTTCACTGTATCTCTACATTGAGCTTCTGAAAAATGATATTCCTCTGTAAGTTCAAAAGTATAATAAAATGATCACAAATATCATGTTCATTTAGTAAGTGACCCTGAAAATGGTTATAATTCCTAAATGAACCCGAAACTCAAGACTAAAATCATCGAGTTAATAACAAGATGTTTAATCTAGAGTTCTGCATTTATGTGTTACATGAACAGACGGTGGGGAACAGCAGCTCATTTATAATGTGGCTGGGATTATGGCCATTGAAAAGGGAGCTGGTAGTGAAGCTTTGCTAGAATATAAATCATAGTTTATCACCTTTCCAAATTTGGTTATTTGTAAACTAGACTTTTTTTTTTTGACATGGTCAGGCAACTCCATATAAACTAAAGATCCAAAGTAGGAATCTACTCTAAAAAAAAAAAAAAAAAAAAAAAAAGGGATGGTCCCTTTTAAGATTTAGTACATTATCATAAATCCAACAGAGATGCCCAATAATAAGATTTTATGCTCCCTATTTTCTTTGACTCTTGTCCCACCTAAAAGTAAAAAAATGAACAGTGATGCACACCAAAAAGGAGGAAACAATATTCCAATGGTGTGTTTAGAATGCAATATCAAACATCTAATGACAAGGGCTGAGTTATTCAATGACACAGACACTCCCCATCACAATACCTCAGTTTTGTTGTATCTTGTGCGCAAAAGCAGTAACTGGAACCAGAGCTGTTGTTTTTTGTTCTTCTGCATAGGTTGATGTAACATTTGTTCTCTCCGGAGAAATTCCTCAACCTGGGCTCTCTCCTCATCCATCTGAATGTTTAAAAGAAAAAATTTACTCAAAAGGAAAATGCATATAGGGTCACTTGCCATCAGTTCCCAAGGAGGAAAACTAACCTACAAAATATAACTCAAGATATGTTCATCTAAATTATACACAACAAAATAAGTCAGGTTTTTCTTAAAATATTTCACACTTGATGTTAAAACATAAAGAATGCTAGCTGGTTTAACATTCAGATGTTAAACATTCTGACTGTTTTTAGTCAGAAAGTGCAATGTCTATTTTTTAAGCATTACTAAATCATTTACATCGACACTCATCAGAAAATCATATTTGCACACCAGAAAATCGTGTTTGGCAGATGTTTGGGTAAACAATATTGATGTAAAACTATAATTAACAGAGAATAAACATAAGAACAGCATAGTTTGAAAAACTCTGAAAAAAACCTTTTCATCTTCATCACTGGATTCCAAATGCTTTTCCACAACTTTTAGCCAATAGTCAATGTCACCTTCTAATTTTTCCAAGTCAGAGTAAGGCACTTCAGCCTCAAGGACTTCTTCCGTGGTAACCAGAGATTGGGGTGACAATGGTTCCTGGCCAATCAGCAGCTGGGGAAGGAAAATCATCCTTTAAAAGGATATTCTTAACTGGATCTTCTGTCATTAATCAGAGGAATGGAGTGTCAGAAGAGAAGTGAGCATTTACTTAAACTGACTTTAATTTCACTCATTTACAGCAATGGTTTTACCAATTTGAGCGTCTCTGAATTACCCCATTTTTGCCAACCTCATAGCATTATTATTTCACCCATTTTTAAAATCTCACAATTATATTTAAGAACTAAAGAGTGTGAAATAGTGTGTAAATGGCTGTGGCTGCCTCGAATGCTGTTCAGAGGATTCTGATACCACCTACAAGCACAGGAGAAAACAGTGCCATGATCCAAAAGCCATCCCTGCGTGGCCACGGACAAAGAGAAAGGCTACCACCTTGTATGGGTACATCCCCAAGAAAGTCTCCCGTTACCTTTCAACAGTAGGATTGTCATTGGAGTGGGGCAGCCAAACTTCAGCAAAGCACACATTTCTCAAGGACAAATGCTCCGATCGAAGAAAATTTTACTTTTAAAATTTTACTTTTAAAATTATTTACTTAAGTATACCACACAATCATCTATAACTTAGATCATATTTCTATGAAAAATAGCCTTATATAAAAATATAATTACTCATGTTCGCACTTTCGATGTGCTGAGACACCGTTTCAAAGTTTCTATTTAGTTCAGTTAATTTGGGCTCTATAAGTTCCCTGCATAAGCCTCTGAGAGCATTTGTCAAAACAATGGCTTGCTCTCCAACATCCTCAACTTGCAGTCTGGCATTGTCCAGCTCAGAAAGAAAACGCTGTTTGTAAGAAAACACAAATCATCACACCGGAAAAATAAAAATCAAACATGGGTGGGACACTAACTCGGAATTAAAGGCAGTTTAAATAAATGTCTGGGATTCCTAAGAAGAGATTTTAATACAATCAACTTGCATCAGAGCTGTTCATATATTAAGATTCATTCAAGACCTGAAGGTCCTTCCCCCAAAATAAACCCTGAAGAACAGGAGAACTTGTGCACAGGTAACTTGTCACATTCCACAAGAGAAAGACCACAGCCAAACCGTCCACCCCCAGAAGTATGCTTGCTCCTCTTTCGCTACCTTCACAATTTCTTCCTGTTTATTTGCTGGTTTCTTTTCAATCTCATCCAATAGAGCTTCAGCTTGATAAAGCCAGGTACTTATGTGAGCAACAAATCATCAAATATGTCCAACTGGTTCTGATGGTTCTGGAAGGGAATTAATAACAATTAATTGATACAACCAGATGAAATATTTAGCATGATAATCTTCAAAGAGATTTAAAAAGCTTTCAAAGAGCTCAGTATATGCTGAACTGAAAGGGTTTCCACCTTACTGAAAGTTTTTATTCAATCTCATTTTATTTGTACCCCTTATTCTTCATTCTTACATTGCAAATAATCTACTTTGCTCCTTGATCATATTTGTTTAAATCTCATTTAAGAAAGTAATAACATAATAGAATGATTAAACTATGGATTGAATAAGTGTCTGCTCTTTAGTAGACTAACATCTCCGAGGGCAGGTCCTATGTCACCAGCACTTGATATCACTACAGACCTCAGTACCATTTCCTGAAGCAGGATATAAAATGTGAGCGAGAAAATAAACCCAAAAACAAAATCAAACTTTTGATTAAGCTAAATAAACTGGCAAAATTGCTGGTCCTAAGGTGAGAATTTAGAACTTGATCAAAAAGCGGTGGAGACTTAGATAAAATTAACTTTTACAAACTGTTTTATAGGATAAATGAAAATGTAACAAATTTATAAAAAGTGTTTAAAAGAGAAGGAAACAAATTGTTTTATCTATAACATGGAAAAACAGTTGGAAAATGAAATGAGAACTAATAAATGGCATGATAAATGTTTTGACAGTGTTCTGTAATTTAAATAAGAAGAACTGATAAGCGCCAGACTTATTTGCCCCAATAAAGCAGGTAAATCAATATTCTACTAGGACTAGAAAGAGACTACTTGAAAAGAGAATTAGATGGTACAGACTGAAAAATATAGGATTATGAAAATGTGGATAAAGCTATATATACTGAGTAGCCAGATTAGTATGATATCTGAATGCATAATAACCTGACCACTCAATGTGTGTGTGTGTGTGTATGCTTATGATAATTAAATAAATCAATAAATCAATACTTCAATAAATCAATAAATCAATTAAATGCAACAAATAAGTACATACATTGGAGGCCCGTTGCATGAATTTGTGCATGGGTGGGGTCTGGCCAGCCTGACCAGGGGGAGGGGACATGGGCGGTTGGCCAGCCTGCCTGCTGGTCGAGCTCCTGGTCGAGGGGACAGTTTGCTTATTAGCTTTTTATTATATAGGACATACACTGAGTGGCCAGATTATTATGCATTCAAAGATCATAATAACCTGGCCACTCAGTGTATATAGATCCATGAAGTAATTAACAGTGTGGTAGTATAACCAAAGACTAACACATATAACACTCAACAATTATCATAATCATCATTCTAAAATTGGTTATTTTAAGCATGATTACATATGAGCACTACATGTTTTATGTCATATAATCATCTCAAAAACTGTATGAGGTAGAAATAATAATAATGCCCATTTACATAAGAGAAAACTAGGATTTAGAGAACATTCAAGTATCTTGACCAATGTCACCCAACTAGTCAAAATTATTATTAGAAATTAGAGGGGTGGGTGAGAACCTCAGCCTGACCGGCATCCCTTAGCAGTCCAGGAGCCCTCAGGGGATGTCCAACTGATAGCTTATGGCCGCTCCCAGTGGGGAGTGGGCCTAAGCCATCAGTCTGACTCCTCAGCACTGCCACAGAGGCAGGAGAGGCTCTCACCACCGCTCCTGCACTCACCAGCCATCAGCCTGGCTTGTGGCTGAGTGCTGCTCCCCCTATGGAAGCATATTGGCCAACAGGGGCAGCTCACGCGTAGAGCATCTGCCCCCTGGTGGTCACTGTGCATCATTGTGACCGGTGGTTCCACTGTTGAGCAATTTGCATTAACCTTTTATTATATAGGGTTGTAAATAATATATAGCTTATGATAATTAAATATAATCATTAAAATGCAACAAATAGGTACATTTACTAAGATATTAAAGTGTATAAAAATAAAATGTAATCTAATGAAATTAATTCACAATCAAAACATTATTCTGACACTGAGAAAATAGAATCTGGAATTCTAATCAAAGTTGTATTCATTTTTAAACAATTAAAGGAGAGAAGATTTCATCATTAACTATTCCCGAAACATACCGGTAAGGTGTCGCACCGATCCTCAGTCCAGGTCGCACTCGGCTCCAGCCCGCGCTGAGGACGAGAGCCTCTCTTCTGAAGCAGCCTCGCTGCCCTCCATCCAGTTCTGAAGGGCAGCGCTACTCTCTGTGATGGCATTTCAATCAGCTTTTTTCTTTTCCAGATCCTTCAGAATAGTCCAGAAAATAAAAATACCAAGATCCATTTGATCTTTCAGAATGTGATAAAAGTTTATACAACCTTTCTTAAAAACAAAAAAACAAAACTAAACAAAACAAACAGACAAACAAAAAAACACGGAAACTTTTCTTCCACATACTCCCTAGAAAGTTTACAACTGCCAAAGGTTTACAAAACTCCATAACTTACTAACAGGCGAGAGTTCTTAAGATGCTAATAAAAATTGAAACATTTACTTATGCAAATTACAGGAAATGTATTAAATTCAGGTATGAAAAAATGTTATTTACTTATTTTAAGTATACTAGTAAATTCCATGTACCACACACACATACTATTTTATCTTCATCATAACTCTGGGTGTAAACAATCAAGTTCACTTTCTGTAACTATAGCTGGCAAAGCAGAACTACCCCAGAATTCATAATTCTAAAATTCATAATGAATGTATTTCCTTGGTTCCTACAGGAGGCAAATAAATACTATAGTTACTTGTGAGGACTACATCCTATAACTAAATGGCCTAACGTAATTTATTGTAAAAGTATTCCATCCTAAGTAAATTATTAAGAATTAGCACATCTGCCGTGACCGGTTTGGCTCAGTGGATAGAGCGTCGGCCTGCGGACTGAAAGGTCCCGGGTTCGATTCCGGTCAAGGGCATGTACCTTAGTTGCCGGCACATCCCCAGTAGGGGGTGCGCAAGAGGCAGCTGGTCGATGTTTCTCTCTCATCGACGTTTCTAACTCTCTGTCCCTCTCAATTCCTCTCTGTGTAAAATCAATAAAATATATTTAAAAAAAAAAAAAAAAAGAATTAGCACATCTAAGTTTTGGTCTTACAATTGTCATAATACTTTGGATAATATAATGACAACTTAATTCTCATGTTCCTAAGATTCAATAGGTAAGGTGTATAATCAGGATAGTTATAGAGAGAATATTGGATTCCAAAATTAAAACTACAATGTTCTTTCAATCATAAAGTGACTTTGTGCATATCTAACCTACTGCTGCTGGCACCTTTTTAAACCAACGTTAAAGCACATTATTTAAAGGAGTGTGAGTCTATATTTAATCTCACATTAAACCACATTTTGGAAAGCATAAAAATTGCAATTTACCAGTGAGTAAATTACTTGGCCATGTCAATTACTGATATTTTTAAAGGCATTGGAATGTTTCTCTCAAGTGTCATTCAGCAGGGAGGGGGGAAGAAATAGAATACCCACAGCCATGCTTCCTGAAGTTAAGACTTTCTGCATTGCTTCAGTGGGAATGTACTGACGAGGGTAGTCTTTAAGATTGTACAGAAAATGACCACATCTAAAATAATAGCATTGAAACCATAGTATTTAAATATTAGATTCAGGAATAAAAATGCTATTTAAATTTTGCATTGAAAATAACTTTACCTATTTTTAAGTGCAAATACATTAAAATGTGGTGAAATATGCATGTTTCTTAGATCTGAAAACACAACTTTGAAAACATGGATGATTATGTTACATATTGATGTTTCATTCTATTTACTTGAAGAGAATGTGCTGTGAATTCATGACTTGTATATACCATCTTCATCATTTTAAATCCAAAATAAGACTAAATGGGAATTTCAGAGTGAGTAGTTACACAAAAGACAAGCTTATTTTTACCGTCTTAATCTGAAAAATTAATTGAATTTATATGTGCATAAAGATGAATGAATAAAAATTAAATATGCAAAAATGTTATGTGTACCAGCTAAAAGCAATTAATTAAAAAAAGAGAAAGGGCATGTTTTTAAAGTATGCAAAGTAAATAAGTATAAATTAACTTCTTTGCACACACACACACACACACACACACACACGTTTTGAGGGGAAATGAGACATGCTATGTAATAATATAACAATGATGTCAAATCTCCTCAAAACAAATCTATACATTAAAGGCAATTCAAATCAAATTTTCAAAGAAAATATTTTTTAAAGATTTTGAAATAATACTTCTAAAGTTTATATAAGCATATACAAAAAAAAAGAATATTAAAAACAGGAAATCTATTAAGTATATATTCAAACGTATTATAAAGTCACATAGTTAAAACACCTAAAAAATATTTCTGAGGACAGGCTTAGTGAATCTGTAAACAAAGAAAATCAACAGCCAAAAATAATAGATGAAGTTAGCATGTCAAATCAATGGGAAAGATATAATTACTCAGTAGATAGTGCTGAGATAACTGGTTAACTACTTGGAAAAATGTTAGAGCCTTACCTTATTATACACACCAAAATAAATTCCAGAAGGATTAAAGCATTAAAGATACAAAGATGAAACTATAAAAGAGCTAGAAGAAAATGTAAGTAAAAAATTACATAAACTTGAAGCAGTTGAACCTTCTAAGTACTAATGGCATATATAATGAAGAAAAAGATGATTTACCATTTTAAAAAATATATAATAACAGCATTTTAAAATATGTACAGTACAGAAAGGGAACCACAGTAGCAAAAAATATATTTTTTCAATAATAGACAACACACAAAGCATTAATAATTTAATAAGTAAAGAGCTCTAAATCAAAAGATCTAACAGGTGAAAGAAAAATGGTCAGAATTACACTAAAAGGCAATTTTAAAAAAAGATCTATAAATGGCCTATAAACTGATAGAAAAATCCAAGTCGCTGAGAAAACCTTCTGAGGTGAATTTCTGTACCAGTTCAGACTCAATCGTCATAAGCCACTTCAAGAGAGAAGCAGCCTCTTTCTTCATTTTCCAGGACAACTGGGATGCTCTTTCCAGATCCTGTTTTCCATTGGTTATCTGAAAAGAAGGAACCGAGAGAGGACTAAACATGGATAACAGCTGAGGATCCGAACTGATTCGGATTGAACCCCAAGAGATATACAACCTTGATCTCTGCAAGGGGACACTATATAGAAGTGGTTAAGTGTCAGGCAACCCTCCTGGGCGCTGCCACTTCTTTCCTACGGGACCTTGGTGGAGGTATGACCCTCCAAAGGCTGTTCTGAGTTTTAAATGAGAAAAATGCATACACACAGACTTGGCCCAACCCGACAGGGTTAAGGGATCGGTAAGTGATATCTTTTGCTATTTTGAATACAAGATACTTAGAATCCTCTCAATGAAGGACTGTTTAAATCATATGTTCTAGCAATTTGTGGGGAAACAGCACGATGCTCACAATCATGTTTTACAATTAACCATTTAATGAAAAACACAGTAAATGACTCTGCAATAAAGCCCTTAATTATTATTTTGTACTTACCATTGATGACAGAAAGCAAAATGAACTGAATTTAGCATTGACCAGACTCTGGATCCACCTCCCAAATTGTGTTAAGGAATAGTACACGTTACACAATAAAACCCACAACCACCTCTGTAATAGGCACTGCCCTTCCTCATTTACAGAACAGGATGGTGAAGCCTGAAGAGGGGAAGACCATGACACAGGTGACACAGCTACTGGATTGAGCCTCGTCAGAGCCAGTAGCCCAAATTAGAGAACAGGTGAAAAAACCAGCAACACCATTCCAGTGCATATATTGCCCAGTCAATAAATAAATATAACATTTCAAAAAGAACTTCAGCTGTGCAATACCAAAATGATGCGCTGAGAAATGTGATCCAGTGGTACAGCACCTCAAAATGCATCAAAATCAACAACCCAATCTTGCAGAAGTGAAGCAAACACCAAGTGCCCATTTTTACTGCTTTGAAAGTAATAACATTTTAGCTGGTTTTCTCTGGGCTCTTATAGATACTCAGTTACTATTTAATAACACAAGAAGGATCTAAAATGTAATCTAACACAGCTTTCTAATACTGCCAAGTTTTCAGTTCCACACTTTTTTTTTTTTTTTTACTTCACTGGTTTCAAGACTGAGATTCTCAGTGAGAGAAGACACTCAGCCTGTTGAATCCAGTCAGTAAATGGCACACCATTCCCGGCCGATTCACTAAAATGTCCAAATGATAGCTGTTTCCTGAAAGGATTTTAAATCCTGTTAGACCAATGTGACCTTCTTGTGACATAAAATTTATTAGAACCTGATGTTTGAACACGGCTCAGTAGCCTATTTAAATATCAATCTAAATTCAATTTTTAAAATTATGATTTTAAAAATCCTAAACGCTATTATTGGTATAAGCCAATAACTTGAGTTTAAACAGGGACTATTATTTTTAAAGTTTACTTTTGAAATGTCAATAGTCATTGAAAATATAAAGTGAATCTGGATTAAATATTAAAAATAAGTTTCAATACACTTTGTACTCATTGCAATATTAGCACATTTAAAAATTAATAAACTATTGGAATCACTGAAAACATTAATACTATAAAATTTAAACACAGTTTCTCCCAGAAGTGGAATTTTAAAATGCACAAGAGAACTGAAACAGGTTTTGCTCAGTGGATAGAGCGTCGGCCTGTGGACTGAGGGGTCCTGAGTTCGATTCTGGTCAAGGGCACGTACCTTGGTTGTGGGCACATCCCCAGGGGGGAGTGTGCAAGAGGCAGCTGGTCAATGTTTCTCTCTCATCGACGTTTCTAACTCTCTATCCCTCTCAATTCCTCTCTGTGTAAAATCAATAAAATATATATTTAAATAAATAAATAAATAAATAAATAAATAAATAAATAAAATGCACAAGAGAGAGAGACACACACACACAGAGAGAGAGAGACAGAGAGAAGTGGTGGGGCAGGGCTGTCCTCACCTGAGCATCCAGGTCATTGGAGAGCACCTTCAGAGATGTCAGCTGCTCGTCCAGCCCCTTGGGGTTGTCGGTCTGCTTCTTCTGAACAATTTGTCTGCCCGTTTTGATTACAGTGTCCACTTCAAGCTTGACTTCACTTAGAGTTTTATAGAGTTCCTTAAAAAGAAAACATAACAAATTGCACACATCACAGTGAAAACCCAGTAACTGGAATCATTTCAGAACAGGGCTTATCCAGACTGACAGCTATGATTTACCTACGGAGATCAAAGGGCTTTCTCTCTGCCCAATTTGGATTCAAGGGATGAGTAAAATAGCACCAAGTTTGCAATAACTTTTTAAAATCAGATAAATAAACAAATAAACAAATGGCATTTATATTTGTTTCAAAAAAAAACACTCAGATACATATTTTAAAAGTTAATGAAAATTTATGAACATTTTCCAAACGTAAAACGTGAAAATATCCGGACTAAAAATTGGAATGTCTATCATTTTTAAAATCATAACTTTAAAAATCCTAAATGCTATTATTAGAAAAAATCCAACTCTGGCTATATTTCTGGCTATTGGAAATTGGAAATATTACCATTATTTTTTTTCTTACAATTCTGAAGTACCAAAGCTACCACATTGGTACCTATACTACTTATGTAATAAGAAGATACATGACAACTCAACACATCAAGATGAATATGACTTTGAGAAATTTTAGTCATCAAGTCAAATTCAGAGCTGTCTTCATCTCCGTTACCTTAAACTGTTCTGTGCAGGTTCTCTTGCCTCCATTCATCGTGATCCTGACCTGAAGCATCTCAGGTGGCTCCGTCACACAACAGACCAAGTTACACACAGTCAACATTGGTGCTTGCTTTGTTGACCTCTATATCTCAGTAAATATTTTCATATATCAGTGAGTGTGTGCGTGTGTGTGCACACACACACACACACACACACACACACACACGGAGAAATGTATCCTATTTATTCATTCTTCCACCCATTTCAGCTTTTGAGTAATCAAACAACCTTTGGTATATAAAGACATGTGGAGATAAGCACAAAGAACTCTTCCCAATCTTTTATTGTCTTTACAGGTGTCATCTTCAGCTTCGTCATGATTCTTCTCAAGCAGAACACTAATTCTAAGAGTGTGTATGCTTAGCCACATTTTAAAATGTATAAGCAACTGAATTTTAAAATTCAAGACTGCAACAACAATAAGGCCTTCTAAATAATTTTTTTTACAGATCTTAGGTTTAAACTTTGACTTAAAATTAATTTTTTTCTGGAGAATGATTTTTCTGTAATAATATTCCTGGTATGTGTTCTAAGTATAATTTCTTCTTTCATATTTTAGATTTAGACTTTATAAATTAAAATGTAAGTATCAGTAAGAATAATTTTTTACATGGTAATATTCCTAACATCCATTCTAAGTATGGTTCTTCTAGCTACCTTAAGTTTATCCTTTAAAAGTTAGTTCATTAGTCACATTCTGCCAAAGCTTTTCCTAATGTCATTTTGTGATTCTGTTTCTTTTATTTTTTAATCCTATATATGTATATTTATGCCTTTTTATTTTTTTATTTCATGACACTGTAATAATTTATTTTACTCCATATTAGCTATCTCCCCTATCTCTTCTAATGTCTTTGGAGGAAAAGACCACACTTCTTATTTTATAACCTGTTTTTCATCCTTCACGCCTATTGTTAATATTTATTTACAATATATACTAATATTGAACAAACCATGTACGTTATGCTAGATGAAGCCATATTTGCTGCTGGAAAACCTAGTGCACGCATTAACCACAATGCCCTCACCATGCACTTGTCCATGTGTGTCTGTATCATATCAGGATCCACATCCTTCACGTCCAGCACATTCAGTTCTTTCACACTATCCAGCACAGCACATGTCGAGCATGTGCTGTTCGAAGTTCACAGGCTTCTGGGAAAGCTGGAACTTGGTGGACACCTCTCGAGGTTTCCTCTGTTGGAAGAAATGATGAAAATAAGTAATTCACGTTATAATGATAATCTCTCTCAACAGATGGAACCAGTATAGCACCTGCTGCTAAAATGCTGTAAAAAGAAATCACAATAAAGCATTCCATAGAGGAACTCAGAGAGGTTACCCAGGATCATACATCACTTGACATTCAATGTGTCAGTCTTAGATATAAGAAAAGGCTAAGCTGGCCTCCCTGAAATGAAAACTTCACTAATTTCCCCACCTATTTGAAAACTACAGTCAGAACTACTCAAAGTGTTCTTCATGAGCTCACAGTGAACAATCAATGTCGCATCCACCGCAAAGGCCTGAGCGGTGCCGGTGTATTAGCCGCAGAGAACTGACACGGACTCTGCATCAGGGGAAAGACTCATTAACCTAACTTCTAAACGTGGCTTTCTATCTCTTCTCAACTCAACTTCAGAATCACATTCGATATTGTCCACGCATGCAACAATTTGTTCCTGCTGCTCTGCCTGGGATGCAATGCACCCGCAATGTGTCACCCGTCTCACTGTTCACATCAGAAAGGAAACCAAAGGCATCCAAGTAATCATGGCCCACACATCGCTCCCCCTGGTCACCTGCATGACATCCATCTGGCTTCTGTTTCTAGCAGCCCTGTCTTCTAGGAAGTTCGGAAGCAGAGAGTACATGCTTTTTAGCAACTCTTCCAGCACTATCTTGTGGGAAGAGATCTCTAATTGAATTCTCTACAAAGAGATCAGAAGCAGGGAAGGATGTATTTTTTTTAAGTTCCATATAGTCATATATTACATAAGAATATGCAGAGCCCTGTTCAAGTTTCAGTTAGTTTGCAGTATAGTAAGACTAAACGCAGACTAGTACTGTATGTTGTGCACAAACTATGGTCTTCGCATTTGTCATTTCTAATGTCCACTGCTTATTTATAAAAAGGAATTTTCCCAATTTCATAGCTCAGAAAGCTATCTTTTTCCAGGATTTCACATAACCAAAAGCAAGGTCACCCTTTCTCACTGACTGCCGGTTTGGGGTGGCGGGAGGGGCTGGTGCTCTTGCAGGTGAGGAGGCGATTACTACACTTGCTCTTCTGACGACTCACACTCCTCAGATCCATGGCAGTGCCTTCGCTTCCTGCGGAACTTGCCAGGCATCTACCTTGTCCGTCAGGTAGGTTGTGAGCTGCTTGTCCAGATCCTGTAAGCTATCCAGCAAAGCTTCAAGCATCTCTCCAGTTTTCCATAGGTCATAGAGATGCTTTCCTAAAGACTTCTCCCTTCTCTCTGCCTACACAGGGGATAAAACAGAATCATTCGTCTTCATAAACTTAAATAGCTGACTATAAGAAAACCCTATGATATGGCTACCAAGAAAAAAAATACAGGCTCTAGTTCAAGACTTTGGCGAGCAGCATGAATAAATAACTTGCAATGATCACAATGGAAAGGTCCTTGTGGTATCTTACATATCTTGCAGCAAATTACTCGTTTTTACTTCTTTCTACATACAATGAAAATCTCGTTTTTACTTCTTTCTACATACAATGAAAATCTGTGGAAATGTAAAAGATTTCCTAAATAATATATAAAACAGAGAATTTCCCATTTACTATGAATTTATAGTGTTTTAAGAAACCAGCAATAAGCCTATCAACAAGGATATACTATATAACAAATGTCTATCAGTAGAGTGAACCTATAAAAATTTTTTCCAAAACCTAAAACAAATTTCATGTACATATGTATATGCCACTACTTGCTGCACTTTTGAATCAAGATTGATTCTTTTCCCAATCTCAGCATCAACAGTTATTATTTAATATGTGGTTGAAAGCATTAATATTCCTCTAACCCTCCTTGGGAAGAACAGTCTCTCTTCTCTTCTCACTGATATGAGCATACACGTTGCAGTTCATTTTGGCTATGCATCTAAGACAGCTTGGCATTTTATCACAACAGCTTATGTCAAATTCTGCCCTCCCTAATATTTCTAGGACAATGTGAATTATTCTTACATACAGCTATAATATAATTCAAAGGAAATGAAATAGTTCGTAAATAGAAACCATCTCAAAGATTTTTTTTCTTTTTAATCATCAAGTTTTGCCTCCCTAGAGTTGGGTTTACTCTTCCTCAGCTAGTATTTCAAAGCCCGCAACACCCCCGTTCATGTTGGTTACAAGCTTTTCCCCTTGGCACAAGTTCTTGAGGTCAGCTTCATCTCCAAACAACTAATCAACTCTCATGCGCGTCCCAGTTCATACCAGGCTACTCAGTTCTTCATATCGACTGTTGAAAGCCTCCAGTTTCTCACTTATCAACTCACCCATTACCCCACCATTAATGAGATTCTGGCCAAGTTCCTCGATCTTGGTGCGATTATTGCCTGGATGTTGCAAAACGGATTCTAGAGACTGGACAGGGACAGGAAGGGGAAAATAATGCCCTTAACTGAGGCAAAATGTATCAAGGATCCAAAAGTGTCCATTTTTTTAAACAAGTAATTCCGTTTTCTACCCAAGAAACAAGATGAGGAATAATTAATTTTCAGAAATATCCATAATGGTATTTAAAAAATACATAGAATTGAGAACTCAGCATAAAAGATGATGTATGACAATACAATTTCATAGATAATTTTAGTAATTATTAATTACATGGGAAAATGTCCATGGTGTGATGCAAAGTTTGAAAGCAGAAAACAATACTATAAAGCATAACTATTTCAAACTGTTGATTATATTTTGAAAAATAGGTACTCAGTTTTCTGTAACACATACAGAAAGCTAGGTGCTATTTTGTATACACATTTTATGTGTACATAAACCTGGGTGAAGGCTATGGTGTCTCTGTAGATGCCTTCACTCTCCGGAGACTCTGTGAGTTGGAGAGGCCGACATTTGGGGTTGATTGGCCTTCAACAGGGACCCTAGACATGGGGCCCTGCACGGGAGTCCGGCGGGCATCCGGACCAAATTCCATACGTTGATATCTGGATTGATGTTCTTATTGATAACCCCAAATGGCTGAAGGAGTGTGGTTGTCTCCCTGACAAAGAAAAATTGGGAAAGAGACCTCCCAGGTCCGTCTTACTCGCCCGGCCACAGGCGAGCAGAGAGAAGCCGAGTCAGGCGCCTTCAGCACCCCCTGTTTTAGAGGCTCCTGAGGAAGACCCGATGTCGGGCCTGAAATTCCCTTGCCCACCCCCGTATGTGGCCGTTCTGTCTCCACTACCTCTCCAGGCGAGGGGAAGGGACCTGACCCCCCAGTGAGATCTCAGATGAGAGTGGAGTATCCCCCCTTTTCACAGAACCCCCAGGGGCTGATAACTTTACACTCACCAGCCCACCCGGGATGACTGCCAGCAACTATTAAACACCCTGTTTACCACAGAGGAGAGAGAGAGAATACAGACTGAAGGGAGAAAACAAGTTCTTGACGGCCATGGGGAGCCGGTTACAGACTCAGCCCAGATTGACACCGTCTTCCCCTTGGCCCGCCCTAATTGGGACCCCAATTCAATGTTAGGTAGGGAGGCTCTGGACCATTACCTCCAGGTTCTCCTGAGAGGCATTCGGGCTGCCGCTCGAAAGCCTACCAATCTCTCTAAGATGACTGAGACCAGACAAGGGCCAAATGAGAGTCCGGCGGCTTTCCTTGAGCGACTATGTGAGGCCTATAGGACATACACACCTATCGATCCTGATGCCCCGGCACATCAGGCAGCCCTGCTGGTCCAATTTGTAGCACAGTCAGCCCCAGATTTTAATGTGAAGGTATGAGGTTGTAACAATTATAGTCCAAAAAGGTTAAAAGCAGAGACCGAATTCTAAAATTAACTATTTACAAGAGGAAGCTTGAGCTGGCAAAGGCACGAAGTCTGCCCAGCAAGCTCAAAAACTAAGTGAATCTTATTTGAGACACCTGCCTCCACCCAGGCTTCATCAGTACTGGAGGAACGGTCTCATAACTGTTTGTTTCAATTGGCCATTTAAGTTTAATGTGATTAATGATTACAGTACATTGTAAAATCTTTAAAAAAAAAAAAAAAAAGGAAAATATTCTGTGGGCCGTTTGGTCCTTGTGTGTGTGTCAACTGAAGTTATAATTTTAAAATCAGTAAGAGCTTGTCAGAAAGTTCAGGGAGTCTGATTGCAGTGTAGGGGTCACCGGTTCCCCCATGGGACCTTTGCTAGCAGAAGGCAAGCTGTGGACAGCCAGATGAAAAAGCCCTGGTGGAAGCACCACCTTCGCCACCTGGGACCAGCTCGCTCCCTGCCTCCATTCACCTCCATGGGTTGTTTTGAGTAGCTGGAGGTGGTAAGGCGAGGAGGAAAATTCCCCTGTGACCCCCCTGTACCCCAAGGGGACCCCAAAACCCCCCGATGACTGCTTGGACACTTTTCACCGTGTTCTGTTAGGGGGCTTAAAGGCCCAGCTGGAAATTCTCCTGTTCCCCTTTTCAGTCTTATAGGAATCTGAGATCTTTATCTGTCGGAAGAATGTGGCAGTTTAAATTTCAGGTGGCTGGAGGCCTGTCAACAGAGTGCTGGACCCACTCCCTCTTCCCTCTGCCTTTTCTAAATACTTTAAAATAATGGAAGACTTGAGGTATGGTTATAGATTTTTGAAGGACATAGAAAGAAGGTTTAAAAGTTAATGTAAAATAGTGAAAGTTTTTATGAAAGTTGTGCATGTGATGAGAAGGAGAAACAGGGAGAGAGGGAAAGAACGAAACAGAGACTTAAGAAAGAGACTCTGGGAGTCTGAGAAGGAGGATTTAGACAGAAGCAGAAATGAAGATTGGAAGAGAAAGTGATAAGGGTGTATAAGTGTGAGTGTGTATGTGAGAAAGGGAGGGAAAGAGACATGAGCAAGAGACAGGAAAGGACAGAGATTAGAGAGGGAGAGAGACAGAAGGTGGGATCAGAAGAGACAGAGACAATCTGAAAGAAAGGGAGACTTAGATTCCAAGAGTTTTTAACCTCAAGGAAGAAGACTGACAGGACCAGGGCTCTTTTCAATTAAGCTCCTAAGGGTAACCTTACAAGTGAGAGGCAAAGCTATTAATTTCCTGGTGAGCACTTGGGCAGTTTATTCAGTCTTGACAGAGCCGATGGGACCTCTTGGAAGATATCAGTCCAGAGAGCCACCAGACAAACTGACTGTTTTCCGTGGACATCAAGGAGGACTGTGGACCTAAGAAGGAACACGTACTGGAGGAACGCAGCTGCGAAACTGGACTGAAGTAGAACAACAGGCCTTTGAGGAGCTAAAGAAGGCTCTCGTCTCAGCACCTGCCCTAGCCTTGCCAGATGTCACGAAGCCCTTCCACCTTTATGTGAGTGAGGTAAGAGGCATTGCCAAAGGGATTCTCACTCAGACTTTAGGTCCCTGGAAGAGACCTGTTGCCTATCTGTCTAAGAGGCTAGACCCTGTGGCAGCAGGGTGGCCGGTGTGCCTCTGGGCAGTGGCCACCACAGCATTGCTGGTAAAGGAGACAGATAAACAGAATTTGTGCCAGGAGCTAGCCCTGACGATACCCCATGCTGTTGAGGCCCTCCTTTGAGGTGCTCCAGAGAGATGGATGTCAAATATCACCCAGTGCCAAGCTCTTCTCCTGGACCAGCCCTGCATCTGGTTCCATAAGACACTGGCCATCAACCCTGCCAGCCTGCTTCCAGATGATCCAGAGGAACCCATTCATGATGGCATAGAGGTAACAGACACAGTACTGACAGATGTCCTGCCGTCATCACCAGGCAAGGTACTGTTCACTGATGGGAGCAGTTATGTTCAGGATGGGATCTGATATTCAGGGGCAGCAGTAGTCACCCTGGACCACACCATTTGGGCACAGTTCCTGAACTTTTGGCCTTAATCCAGGCCCTTCTATGGGGACACAGTGCCGTCCCCCAGGAAAGAGGATTACCAACTTCAGCCAGAAAGAACATTAAAAATAAGGAAGAGATTGTAGCTTATTTGAGTCCATCTGATTCCTGAAAGCAGTTGCAATAGTGCACTGCAAAGGACATCAGAAAGGGGAGACAATTGAAACCAGAGGAAACAGAGCCCCAGACCAAACTGCTAAGGAAGATGCCCAAAGACCTGTAGGGCCTTTACAAGTCTGTCGGACCTCAACCTACACCAAACAAGAGGAGGAATTGGCTGAACAGAAGCAAGTCATTAAAGGACCAGATGGTTGGTGGACCCTACCAGATGGCAGACTGTTGGTCCCAGAGGCTCTAGGTCAGACGTTAGTTGCCCAGTTACACCAGGTTACCCACTTAGGTGTCACCAAGACTTCTGAACTTCTGTGAGGCAGATACTACAAAGCTTAAGTAAGGTAAAAGCATAGTCACTAGAAGTACTGTCTGTGTACAGGGAGGAACAGAGGGACCCCTAGGAATTCGGGCCCCAGGGAAATTCCCTAGGAGAGCATTAGAAGGTGGGTTTCACAGAGATTAAGCCACCAGCATTAAGGTACAAGTACATGCTAATTTTTATAGACACCTTCTCAGATTAGGTTGAAGCATAGGATAGAAACAGCCTCTGTAGTAGTCAAGAAATTACTCCAGGAGATTATACCTAGATTCGAGCTGCCAGTAGTCAGAGGATCAGATAACAGCCCAGCCTCTGTAGCAAGGTATCTCAAAGTACAGCTCAAGCCTTAAGACAGGCATGAGCGGAACTATATAAAGTTTAATTAAATTTGTCCTGGAAACCGGTGAAAATTGGACCAACCCCATGCCCTTTGCCCTATTATGGGCCAGGTGTACCCCCTACTGGGATGGGTCCCTCCCTTTTTTAGATCATACATGGTAGACCTCCCTCCATCCTCCCTGGGGTCAGGGAGAAACTGAAAGCTAGAATTCATAACCATTTCCTTGCTCAAGTCCTTATAGGTGCTGCATTTTACCCAGAGAGCCACCCGTAAGCTTGTTCCAGATGCACGGTGGGCACCGTGGACCCTGTACACCCCTTCCAGCCCGGAGACTCACTGTGGGTACAGAAGTTCACTGTCCAAGGACTCACCCCAGCCTCACAAATGACTGTTGGTTATGTCTCAACTCTGAACCCCCTTATTATTCAGGAATTACTGTTAACATCTCTCTTGGAGACACCCCACAGGACATTAGAAACATCTCCTTGGACGATGCGGAAGGTCACTGCCATGGGGTCGTAACCCAAAACTTACTCTCGGGGATCTACAAGGACAAGGGACGTGCTTGATGCCTGCTAATTACCCTCTGAAGGACTCTTTCTACGCCTCGTCCTATGCCTCCACCATCCTGCTACCGGAGGAGCCATCTGGAGGAGGAGCAGCCCTGCTGGCTGCCCCTGAAGGGACTTGGTGGGCTTGTACCAATGGAATAACTCATTGTGCCTTTCCCCCGTTTCTCTTAGACAAGGAATCGCCAGGCCTCTGCATCTTAGCACACATACTTCCTCAGGTCTATTACTTCTCTGGGGAAGGGGGCCGAGAACACTTAGGTCTCGCCCCACATCGGGTTAAGAGGGCCCCTGTACTTATTCCCCTTTTACTGGGAATTGGAAATGCAGGATCAATGGCTGTAGGAACATCAGCCCTTGTGAAAGGGGAACCAGGACTACAAAGAATTGAGCCAACAGATAGATACTGACCTTAGCACTCTTGAAAGTACAGTCAGCAAGCTAGAAGGGTCACTGAGCTCCCTAGCTGAAGTTGTCCTCCAGAATAGACGGGGTTTAGACCTACTTTTTCTCAAGCAGCGAGGGCTTTGCCTAGCCCTGGGTGAAGCTTGTTGTTTTTATACCAACCACTCTGGAGTCATAAAGGAGAGCCTCAGCCAACTAAGAAAAAGATTAAAGGAAAGGGAGGAAGCCAGGGCCAGCCAGGGGAACTGGTATGAAAACCACTTTACGTGGTCCCCTTGGCTAACAACTCTTATTAGTGCCTTAGCCGGCCCCCTCCTCATTCTATTGCTAGCTCTAACTGTGGGTCCTTGTTTGTTCAGATCTCTGGTAAGTTTAATACAATCCAGAGTCCAGGACCTTAAGATCATGGTCCTCCGAACTCACTATCATAGTCTCAATACGGAGGACCGGGAGGAGGAGGAATCAAGGATTTGATTCCCCAATAAGACCAGTAGGGAATGTGACAGTCGGCCCCGTCTGCCCAAGAGATAAGGACTCTGGAGACAGACCAGGCCAGGGGGAAAAAGTTTAAAAAAATAAAGTCAGTCGTAACTCAGTGCCGGGAGTTCCTTTGGGTGGGACATGCAGACCTCCCTCCGGATCGGGCTGGGAAATTGGGGTCATCCTGCACTCCCATTGGGAGTCAGGACAGACATTCTGTTTGAAGCAAAACAGGCCAGGTTGTGTAAATCACCTAAGGAACAGCTAAAGACGGCCAGTTCTTTGTCCCTCAGAGAGGGACAGACCAACAGTGGGATGGGATGGGAAAAAGAGGTATAAGAGGAGGGACTGCCCCTCCATCGGGGCTCTTGCCTGGGTGTTTGCCAGCTGCTGTGTCAGCCAAGGTTTGAGCCCAGATTCAAATCTGTAATAAATTCTAGCATGCTTAATCAAATTGGCTCCGGTGGTTCATCTCTTGGGGACTCACTTCATAACAGCTCTCACAAAGGGGCAGGTCACAACAGAGTGTCCTGGGATGCCCATAGCCCTGTCTGTGGCCTTTGACATCGGGGAGAGAGCTGTGTCACCTCCAAGAAAATCATTTGCCACTCTGGGGGCACTGACCTGCACCTCCAGAGGTACTTCCTGGTTGGGTAGCAGGACCCTGAGGGCCTGCTTTCTGCCCCATTGGCGGGTAACGCCCCATCCTGAGGACAAGGGAACCTTTTGCTGGCTTCCAGTCTGGAGCTCAGGAAGGTGAGCTCAGGAAGGTGGGGCTTTTGTGGCCACGTGGACCTTGTCCCCATTCAAAGGGTCCCAGGGCCTTACCCACTGGTTAGCGTTAGGGTTACGCTTAGGGTTAGGTTGAGGGCTAGGGTTGGGCTTTGACATCGGAGAGAGAGCTGTGTCAAGTCGGAGAAAATCACCGTCCAATCAGGGGGCACTGTCCAGGCCCCTCCAGAGGTACTTACTGGTCTGGTTGCCAGGCCTCGAGTGCCGGCTTTCTGCCCCATTGGCGGGGAACGCCCTGCCCTGAGGACAAGGGAACCTCTTGCAGGCTTCCAGTCTGGAGCTAAGGGCAGTGCAGCCTTTGCTTCTACTGGTGACCCAAGTCCACGTGCACAGGGCCCCAGGGCCCTACCCACCGGAACTCTTCCAGCTGTTGTCCCTTGCCCCAACCCACTATTCCCTTGACTGCTACCCGCAGACCACCTGGCCTCCAGGCCGAGCCCCCAACCCCTCCCTAGGTCCTTGCTGTCTGCAGGCTGGCCTGCTGGTCAAGATGTCCCTGCCCACCAGCCTTTCTCCTGCTGACCTCACCACTTCTTGCTGCTCACCTGGCCCCGCCCCCTCGTTGACTTGACAGGGTTCAGGTTTGGGCCTGGGCCCGCCTCCTCATTCCGGAAGACCCGCCCCCTAGTTCATTGGACAAATGAGCAAGCAGCACCTGCTGGGTTGCCCTGCTCCTCAGGCACAGAATAGCCCCCACCTCTGGGAGCCCTGTCAGGTACCTTAATCCACCAACCTCACATGGCCCTCTAGTCAACAAACCAGTTTTGGCAATGAGATATATTTTTATTCAAATTTTTAGTATTATTTTATTTCCCCATGAAATCACACTCTATTACTTTATGTGCAATCACTGTACACTTTCACAGAAATAGCTCTGGTAATTAAGAGGATGCAGTTTTATGAATACAGACTTGAACACCAGAGGAAGAATTAGTATAAGAGGTATAGAGAGATGCACTCCCAAATATGAATTCCTTTCTTACCAAAGTGTGGGGTGCTACACTCTCCCTTTTGCCTTCCAGATGGTGGGTAGGCCTGTTGAATTGGCTGATCCCTCTCTCAGATAAGATTCCCTGGCCAGTGAGGCAGGAAGGAGCCTCCCAGATCACCTTTCCCCAGTCGCAATTCTTGCTTCTCAATGGGCCCTTGCAATGCTGGCTGGAACCTGGGATAGTGCCCCTGAGTCCCCCTGCTCTGTCTGCATTTGTGAAGTGTGGATGAACGAGACTTTTAACCTTCCTTCACCCAGACCGATTTAGAGAAAAGAAGCTCTGTCCTTCACATTGGTCTGTGCTTTAGAATCACTGGGGAATTCTAACAATTCCAAACCTGCTCTGCATCCGACTCACTAGGTTAGAGAGGCACTGGTATTTTTGGAAGCTCTGGGGAGGGTTCAGTGTCCAGGCAAGCTAGGGAATGACTGCCTTAATGTGCTAGATGGGGGAAGTTTTCACTGTCAGCACCAGCCCCCACATGGCCTGCCAAGCAGCCAGAGCTTCCGGCATAGAGGGGTCTCCATGCCTAGCTGCTGTGCTCTGTCCGTCTCAGTGTTGTTTTTGGTCAGGCTGTGGAGGGACTATCTCACTTGATGTTGTCTTTTGTTTTCCAGCTGAAGGAATGTGGCTCCACAAGGGTGCATGCTTTAAATCAGGTCAACAGAGTGCTGCAGGGTTTACATCAGAACAATGTAAGTTGGTCAGGTGATGGGGCAGTGTGGGTGCCATCGGGATTGTTTACTGTTGAAACCAGCCACCTGCTCTGTGCATGGACATCCGCTCCTTTATGGAAACATTTTCCTATGAGTGAAGGAGTAGTCACTCTTTTTCTGATTAATGACTTAGGGTATAAGGAACACATTTTTATTTTTATTTATTTTTTTTTTTTGAGATTTAAGTTTACCTGATTTCTCTGATCATTCACATGTATGGCTGTCCAGATGTGCTCAACCAAAACCCTCAGCTTCCATGGAGAATTTGCCTTATTTTCTTTTTCTAACCTTTATTCTCTCTTATTCTGTCAGGTGGATTTGGTGAATATCGGAAGAACTGACATTGTAGATGGAAACCACACGCTAACACTGGGTTTGCCGTGAAGCATCATTTTGCCCTGGCAGATGGGGGATTTTCAGTCACTTATTACTGGTCATTGGAAATGTGTCCTTTGTGTATTCGTTTCTTAGCTCTGCATCACAGAGCACCACAAACCGGGTGGCTTCAACAACAGAAGTTATTTTCTCCCAATTCTGGAGGCTACAAATCTGAGATCAACGTGTCAACAATGATTTTTTTCCCTGCAGCCTCTTTCCTGGGCTTGTGGGTCCTTTGTCCCTTTGTCTCCACATGGTCTTCCCTCTGTGTATGTCATATCCTAATCTTTGCTTCTGATGCCAAGAAACTAGTCATATTGGATGAGACCTCTCCCCTCCATATGACCTCCACTTATCTTAATTACCTCTTTCAAGACTCTCTAAATACAGTCACATTACAAGGTACTGGGGGATAGGACTTCAACATAGAATTTTGTTGAGGGCACAATTCAATGCCTAACTGCCTAACCGTTTGGAATGAAAGAAACTGACAAACTGCTCTATTTTCCTAGCCTAGACAAAAAGAAGATGCCTTTTTAAAATATTGAATTAAAAATTTCAGACATCAAAACCTTGCTAAAATAGCTTAAAAAATTTCCAGGTACTTTTACTCAGATTCCCCAAAGGTTAACAATTGTCTATATTTGTGTTTTCTCTTTTTCTCCTTGCCTAAATTCTTCAGTGTGTATTTTCTGAAAACAAATTATTTGCTGTGCTTATATATAAAAATATAATTGATACCACTACATCTTAGATCTAGAAACTTGTTAAAATTTTACAAAATTAAGTTTGTTTCTGCAGACATAATGCATTTTTGGTAGACCATCCATAGATTATAATAGTCCCCTCCTCTCCCCTCAATTCCACCCTCTTTCTCTTCCCTCTCTTCCCCTCCCCTTCTCTTTTTAAACCTGTTCATTTGTGCCTTGCCTTTCAATACAATATTGATTTGAATTGGTAATAATGAGAAGAATATTTTGTTCTTGAAAATGAAGGGCATACTTTTAATGTTTTCCAATAATAATAATAATATTTGCTGTAGCGTTTTTTGAGATATATAATTAAAATTTGGTTAGAGAACCTCCACACCCAATCTTTTTCACTGTATCGGTTTAGAGAGGTTAACTGTTCTTAGTTGGATAAGACATGTAGTCAGAAAACTTGAGTTTTAGCCTAAACTTTTTTCCATTAACTACTTAATTGGTTCAATAAGTGTGTTTGTAGTACTTTTCCTGTGTTAGGCTCAGGTTGTATAACAGAGAAAAAAGGCAAACACTCCTATCTCCTTGTGGTTTATGTGCAATTAGAGGGAGGCAGACAATAAAGAAAGAATAGGAAATGTGAGTTGTGTAGCAGAAAGCTGTGGTAAACATGCTAAAGAAAAATGTAGCTGGCAAGAGGGGAGGCCAGTGGGTGCAGGGTGTGAGTAGGAAGAGTAATAGGAGAGGAAGTCAGAAAGGAATCAGGGGTGGAGTGGGCGAGGCAATCCCAGGAGGTAGGTGAGTGTAGGATGCAATAACGGATGGAGTGCACAAAAATGATCAACTTTTGTGTAAGTCAGCACACAAAATGTCCAGTTTTTAGGATTAAAAGAAAATCTAGATAGACATGAAATACTAAGCAATGTAATATGGAGAGGGTGAGTGGAGGGTAATTCTCTCAGGACGTTTGGTTTAGGAATATCCTGTGTAAGCTGGATTTTCCACTCTGCTAATATTGGTCTTTCAATAAGAGAATTAAATCATTAGTATGAATGGTGGTAATTGACGTAATTTATGTTAATTTTTCATTTTTTTACCTATTTATTTTGAGCTTTTTATTTCTTTTCCTATGTCTTTTTTCTTTTTATCTTGTATTAATAGGTTCATCCTCCTCTTATTTTTCTTTTACTATTTGGAAAGTATTATATACTATTTTTAATCTTCTAGTGATTACTCTAGAAAATTTAATAGGTATGTTTAGCCAATACAGGAAATTTAGAATATTTTATCCATTGTTTTTATTTTTATAAGTTACTTTAAAATACTATATATTTGACAAAGTTTTGGTATATAAAGTTAAACTTTTTAATTTAAACTCACAAACAAAATAATCTCAAACTGCAATGTGTTAGATTATAACAATGACCACTTTGTTTCCACATGTGTTATCTTCAATGTATTTTATTTGTGTGGTATTTTAAGACCTGATCTCTTCAGCTGGGATAGAGTTGTCAAGATGTCCCCTACTGAGAGACTTGAACATGCCTTCAGCCAGGCTCAAATGTACTTGGGAATTGAAAAGCTGTTAGATCCTGAGGGTATTGTTCAGTGCTTAAGTTTAATCTTGATTTTGCTGCACAATTTTGGATATTTGAAGAGCACTGTTTTTTGTTGTTGTGGTTTGTTTTTTTTAGGAGGAATTATGAGAACTGAGCAGGGTTATTTCGTTTGAAACATGCTGCAAGTCATTTTATCGCAGTTATTGGGACTTTTGTACTTAACAGTTTGTAGGATCCTGTAGGAGGAAATTTAATTACCTCATTGGCGAATGGTTATTTGATACCATAGGAAGAGTTAAAGTTTTAAGAAAATATAATTATTAGATAACCAATTCAGTATTTGGTTTAATTTTACCGAAATGCAGTTTTATACTAGTACTAGAGGCCCAGTACAAGAAATTCATGCACGGGGAGGGGGGGTGGTGGTGAGGGAAGGGGTGTCCCTTAGGCCGGCCTGCACCCTCTCCAATCTGGGACCCCTTGCGGGATGTCTGACTGCTGGGATCGGGCCTAAACCAGCATTCAGACATCTCTCTCACAATCTGGGACTGCTGGCTCCTAACTGCTCACCTGTATATGATGTGAAAACATTAGTTACAAATGTTGTGGAATTTAATTCTAGACTTTTATAATGTTAATAAAATTTGGCATTATCTTAAATGTCAGCGTATCTTTGAGCATTTGGGAAAAGCTTATAGGGAAGAATTTAAAGAAATAAGATACTGAACAAAATTAAGAAAGTGTCTATGCCTTGTCTCTTCTGTCATTATATGAAACATAAACTTAATGAGCTATGGTACTGCAAAAATTATATAATAGTATTGTTTATGGGTGCTGAGGATAGGTATTTTATATCTCCTACTGAGCTGTTCACATATTTTGTACATCTAATTTAAGCTGGTCTTTATTTCCTTCCCCTTTTAGATGTTGCTTCCTGAAAAGAAATCCATAATTATGTATTTAACATCTTTGTTTGAGGTGCTACCTCAGTAAGTCACCATAGATGCCATCCGTGAAGTAGAGACTCTCCCAAGGAAATACAAGAAAGAATGTGAAGAAGGAGATATTAATATACAGGTAAAGGTAAACTTTTATTGAAATGTTTTACTGGCTGTCTTTGTTATCTCTTAAGTACCAGATAAAAACACTTTTAGAAGATTTTTTTTCTTTCCTTGTAAAAGAATGTTTTTATTAATTTTAGAGAGAGAGGAAGGGAGGGGGGGGAGAGAGAGAGAGAGAGAGAGAGAGAGAGAGAGAGAGAGAGAGAGAGAGAAATATTCATTGGCTGTCTCCTACAGGAGACTGTGCCCAAAACCCAGTCATGTGTCCTAACCAAGAATCAAACTGATGACCTCTTGATGCATAGGGGAAACACTCCACCAACTGAGCAACACTGGCCAGGGCAGAGGATTTTTTTTCTTGACTGAGAACATCTTGGCTTGTCCACTTCCATATGCCTTGGAAGTTCAATTTATCAGTTAGCATGCTGTCACATGTGTGTAACAGAAAACCATAACTCAATTGATTTCTTAAGAAGAAATGCACTGCTTCACACAATAAGGGTGCCCAGAGCTGTGATCATACTGCTGCATGATTTGCTGAAAGAGCAGTGATTTTCCATCATTTGGTCACCATCTTCCATCAGTGTCATTTTGTATGACAGATGGTTTCTCTCATGTCAGCTTTGCTTTGTTCTAAGTACTAGTTTTCTTTTTCTGCTTTTCATTTCATCTTTAGCAAAAGGATTTTTCAATTATATTTTCACAAGGGCTATCAAAATACAAGGTTTATTTTTTCTTTCATTTAGAAGGAATGACAATATGTTACTCAGTGGGTTTTTCACTTAAAGATTTATAATACTTTTACTCATTAGGATAAAGATTCATTTTTTTAAATGAAGTCATGAATTTTTTCCTGAATTATCCTGCCCTGAATTAATACATATTTAATGTCTGTGGGATATAGATGCTTCTTTAAACCCAACAGGAATAAATGAAATCACTCAGACCAAGTACACTGAGTGAAGAAAACAGGGCCCAGGCTTAATTTTGAGGAGATTCATGACTTACAGATTGGCTGCAGAGTCGGGAGGAAAACCAGTGTGGGGTTCCTGAGGCAGAGAAAGGAGGGTTTCAGGAGGGTGGGCAGTCAGCCATGCAGTGGGGCTGAGAGTTGAAGTTAACAGAGAGGGTGACCAGATCTCTAGGTTTGCTTGGGACAGTTTGGTTTTGCGGGTTGTCCTAGCATCGTTTTTATAAAAATGTCCTAGTTTGTTGGCTAATAACATGGTCACCGAAAAGGCGGTGCTAGAAAAGTGGATTTGTCAGTGGGAAGGTGTTTGGTGACATTGGCAAAAGCCTTTTCAGTTGGAGGTGGGGGACCAACACCAAAACTGAAAGGGACTATTAACAAATCAGAGCTGTCGAATCCATGAGAATTCCTTATGTTTCCCCTCTACATTGCTGTATGTTTGAAACATATAAACATTGTGGATGGGAAGTGATTAAGTGAAGATTAGCTGTCGGCAGATTTTAAAGAAGTTTTGCTCTAAAAAGGAACCAAAGAACAAAAAAGAGTTCATTTGGTTATAAGATTCTAAAGTAAATAAAAATATTCCATGGTTTGGGATGAATTTATTCCCATGGGTTTAAAACAACAACAACAATAAACCCAGACCAGCAAGTGAACTTGAGGTAGCAGCCTCCAAAAATCACCATCGGCAGCTTGTATGCGTGCCTGCCTTTCAGAGTCAAAAATAAAATGCTCACATGCATTTCAGTAAAAGCAGTTTCGCTAGTGTCAGAGCAGAGTTCTAATCTTCATGTCCTTTCTTTAACTGAGATTTATCCTTTAAGGCCAACACCATCCTGCACGGGCCTTTCCTATTTTAGCCCTGGCTGACCTCAAACAGCATCTCTTACTGGGACCACGGAGTTTCCAGCTTCACTAAGAGCCATTTTACTTTGATTCAGAAGTGATTCACGTGGGTGACTTGTCACTTCCCACCTGTGTGAGCCTCCCCCTGAGCACAGGATCAGGAGAGCAGGCTGCTCTGTGTTCTTGAGGTTCCAATACATGCTTTCTGAGGAGCTCCAGCCTGGCTTTCCCAGCGCCTGCGCGCTGGCTGCATGTCTGAGACACAGCGGGCTCTTCCTGTCCGCTGCTCTCCATGCAGCCTGTCCCTGCTGAACAAACACCTCATCTTCACGCTGCCTGGGGGCTTCCTCTCGGCTCTGTTTTCCTAGAGCTCAGCGCCTGAGGAGGAGCACGGAGCCCGCGGGCTGACCCCCCAGCACCATCACCGAGGTGGACATGGACCTGGACAGCCACCAGACAGCCCTGGGGAGGTGCTGGCCCGGCTGCTTTCTGCCGAGGACACGTTCCAGGAGCAGGACGACATCTCGGAGGACGTGGAGGAAGTCAAAGAGCAGTTTGCCACCCACGAGGTAAGGCATCTGTGGCCTGTGAGGGGGCCCTGCCCGCCACGGTGCCTGTGCCTCCTCGGGCTCTGCCCTGATGTGTGCGCTTCCTGCATTCTGCCCCGCGGGAAGGTCATGGCACATTTTAGGACTCCTGACTTTAAATAAGGGCTTTGTTTAAAGTCGGCGCGGGCGATTCTCACTGTGCATTGGAATTAGGTCTCAGATTTTAATCTTATTGTAATATGTAACTTCTGTGGAGCCACGAACACAAAGCAGTGCACAGCATTGCTGGTTTCTGAAGTGCATGGTTATCCTTCAAACACCAAGTGGCTAATTAATACAATGCACTCACTCTTTGGAGTTGGAATGTTCCCCAGAAAGCGGTTATTTTTATTTATTGTACGATTAAGCAAATGTCGTAGCCAAAGGGTTCATGTATACTTTTATACAATGAACATTTCCTACTATTTTGAGAGTATAGTATATTGCACTGTAGTGATTAACTTGTATGGAGATTTCTTTTTGATGAAGTAGGTTTGTTTTGGGGCCAGTATGTGTGTCGACAGGTCTTATGTGCTGTTTTGGTTTGAAAATAATAGCAATTGTTGGGTTCTTTAAGCAGTTTTTCTTGGGTGAGCCTGGTGTTTTATTTAATCTGTTTTCTCATAATTCCATGTCATGCTCTCTCAGTATCATCAGCATTTACTTAAAAATAGTTACTATTAGCAGATGTAATACTGTTTTCTTTGATAGATTCCCCTTTTTTAGTTAGGCCAGTGCCTCTTTCCTATATTCAAAGTTGGGCCAAAGTCTACTTTATTTGCACTCTTCATGGCTGCCTTTTTCTGCATCCCTGATATTGAAACATTAATTTATTTACTTTTCTCTTCAATGAGCTGCTCACAAGTCACAGTGATGTAGTCTTCTAGGCTTTTATGATGGAGCTGACTGCGCACCAGAGCAGTGTGGGGAGTGTCCTGCAGGCAGGAAACCAGCTGATAACACAGGGGACTCTGTCCGATGAAGAGGAGTTTGAAATCCAGGAACAGATGACCCTGCTGAATGCTAGGTGAGAGGCCCTCAGGGTGGAGAGTATGGACAGACAGTTCTGGTGAGTGGAAGCAAAGAAATGAACACTTTATTCCACTATGTGTGTTGTCCAGTAGAGTTGAAATAAATTCTGTGAATGCAAGATAATTACAGAGCTTGCCTTGTAAAATGTGTGATGTTGCTGGACTTTTGTATGATCTTGATGTGATAACCAAATTAAAAGGTAGAAGTTGGAGTACAGACATCAGGTATAGGAAAAGATATTTTATATGGATAGATATTGATGTGCGGTATCAAATTGGCTAACCATTAACTCAATGTGAAGACAGGACTATGTAGTATTTATTTATAATTTATTACATTTTCCAAAGCAGTCCTGCCCCCCTTCCACTCCCCCAGGCTCCCATAGTTCTTTCCTTCCTCTCTGCATTGTGTATTAAGGAGCAAACTACATTCTATTGGAGTTTCCAACTATTTAATATGCAGGAATTCCTGATTGAAGAAACAATGATTCTGATAGGAATGGTGGCTGCTGTTATTTGCATTCTTGTACTGCATTTAATTGATTCCATTTAGGAGGAAAATGAAAGTGTGTGAGTGTATGTGTGTGTGTGTGTGTGTGTGTGTGTGTGTGTGTGTTTTGTTTCTATATTTAAAGACTAAGTGCTGTTTTAAATGGTTAGACAGGGGTGAGTTTCCTTGCCCGACACCCCGTACACCCCACTCTACCCATATTGTTAGCTGCTAGGAGTGTGTATTGTGTGCATTTGCCTTTGCAAAGGGGAAAAGCAAGTGGGGCTGATGCTGTGTCCCTCCCCACAGGCTGCATGACGTGCTGATGGAGTTGCAGAAGTAGCAGCTGCAGCAGCTCTCCGCCTGGTTGACACTCATGGAAGAACGCATTCAGAAGATGGAGACTTGTCCTCTGGATGTTGATTTACAATCCTTGCAAAAGCTGCTAGAAGATCATAAAGTAAATCTGGCTCATTTTTTTTCTTTTCTACCTCATCAACTATGAAACAGCAGCACCTAGCCTTCTCACGGGCTTCTGTCCTTACTGCAGGGATGGAACACTTTTCAGTGTCCCCTGCTAATCAGCAGCTTAGCAGCCGGAGTCCATGAGGATGTGGCTTTACTAACATTTTATGTGGGTATGTATAGTGCTCTTAAGAAAGCACAGAGCTTCCCTAAGATTCTCAGGGGTTGTTTTGGACCTGTAAGTGGTTAAGAACTCTAGTGTGTGAGCATCAATGCCATGCAAAGAAGCAAACTCTCAGATTTATCTGTATTACCTTTTAAGGAAATTTATTGCTTCTTCTCCAATCTGGAAAAGTATCTGGCACTAAATGAAGAATCAAAATTTAGTGGATAATTTAATTTCATCACAAATTAAGAAGAAAACTTTTCATAGTCAAGGCAAGGTAACAACTAGCCCCTCTGTAAGTTGTCTGAATAATCTTATTTTTCAGTGAAATATCTGGATAACTGATACATACATATATTTACTGATAAATAAAGTTTTAGGGATACTTTAAATGCAACTCAAAGGCATTTGACAACGCTGTTGGTAGTGTTTAATTAAATTACTTGTATACATACATCTTAGCACCTGCCATGCTCTTCCTGTGTAAGGAGTGAGAATGAAAGTCATCTTTATCTTTATCTGCTTTCCTGGATAGCTCTTCAGAATAGCTTCTGACTATCAGATATTATCTACTCATCTCTCACTTTATGCCATGCTGCACTAGAGAAAATGATCTTTGTATAGTTAAATTCAGGGCTTTTTAAATTTACCGACTCTACATTCTTACCTTAATTCCTAGTATAGCCATTCAACTCATTTATGCTGCATTATTATAATAATAATAATAATAATTATTATTATTATTATTATTATTATTATTATTTTGGCCACAATTTGGACTGAAGGTAAAGACATCCCACTTGCCATCTGTTATGACACTGCATTTTCAAACTGCTTTGGTTCATACTGAAATGTAAAGATGTATAACGGGCTTGTTTCATTAGTAGAACACTTATGGTAATGATTGGAAATTCTAACACGATGCCTCATTAAATGTCCTTAATTACTATTGACAACCAAGTGGATTTTAAATAGGTAAATGTGAGAGAATAGAGATAATGGTATATCTTAATTTTTTTTCTTTCTCTAGAGCTTGCAAAATGATCTTGAGGCTGAACAGGTGAAGGTAAATTCATTAACTCACATGGTGGTGACTGTTGATGAAAACAGCGGTGAGAGTGCCACAGCTGTTCTGGAAGATCAGCTACAGGTAAGGACCCTGAGAAGAAGGTGGAACCCAAGGGGCCTGTGGTCTGAGACCCCAGTACATGTACCCTTATTCTCTATGATTAATCATAATGTAGAAAAGTAGAAGAACCTACTTTAGGCTGTCCTTCCCAGCTGGGGTTCCACAGATATGGTGACAGGAGGACCTCGGTACCATTCCTTTCCATCCGCCCTTGGGGTGAATGGGCAGGATGCTTTATGCGCAATAGTAGCTAGGTTGGGAAGCACAGGAATCAATCTCAACAAATGGCCCACAGGCTTCTTGCTCAGAATCACTTAAGGAATTTGCTGAAATGTAGATTCCTGGGCTTCAAGCAGACCTGAATTCCTGGGACTTGAGCTCCTTGGATCTGCACTTAAGAAAAAGTCCATGCATATTAAAATTTGAGAATTTCAGCTATGTAGGATCCCTTTTTCCTATCCCTCTTTCTTTGGTGGAAATTTTCTTTTTCATCCTATGAAAATGTGTGAATTTCAATAGCAGTTTTAGGGACTTGCTTTCTTTTTTTTTCTCACAAAGGTTATGTTATCAACTCTTTACAAAGAGGTTGTTTGGTATTTCATTTGACTTAATACTGGAATCATCTGCTATGATGTTGCCAGCTTATGATTTTCAGAAACTTTTGGACATGTGTCTTCATTTAAAGTTGGCTAGTGGTTGTGAGACTTTGTGCAGAAGTTCATAGTTATTACAGTATCCTGAGAGGTAGGCATTCATGTCTAGCCTGTTTAGACAGCGAGTTTTCAGGATAAGGCCTGTTTTCTGGCTCTGTATTCAACCCGTTGCCCTGAACAAAGCTTTCTCTGGTACTACATATCAAAATAAGATAACATGAATTAAATAATTCTTTGCTCATATTTAAGTAAAATAGAAATAAATTGAACACTTGTTAGTTATTATCTATATTCTAGTAACAAAATAAGTTATTGGGAAACATATTATGAAGGATACTTTAAAAAAAAAGTAATCAAAATTATTTATTTAGTTTTGCTAGTACGTGTACATATCCTGTGTTTAAATTTTGTGGGATTTTCTATGGATCATGAGATGTGAAGAGAAAAAAAGTCAATTAAGTATATTTAACAGGAATACTCTCACTTAACACATAGTTTTTATAAGGTTAAAAGTTTTTCCCTAACTTTTGTGTATTACAGATGAAAATTTTCTTGGCATGTAAAGATGGTTAAAAAATTACTGATGTATTGTATTTTGTTTTAAAGACAATTATAGCCTGCATACAATTTCAGCACAAAAAGTGAATGTTTGCTCTATTTTGAAGATGTCTATAAAAATGCTAACTTCTCAAATAAAAACGACAATAAAATGGAAAGGGCAGGAATTTGGAGTAGACAGTTATAGGATAGAGTTCTAGTTGTGCTACTTTTTAGCTATGTAGTATAAAATAGTTACATCCTATGGAAATTAGTTTTTCTCATCTATAAATATAGAGGATTCATCTGTATTATTTTATTTTATTTTTTAATATATTTTATTGAATTTTTTTGCCCCCCTCCCTCCCTCCATACATACCCTCCCTCCCGAGATCATCTGTATTATTTTAAAGCAACTTCTAAAGCTTTGTGATAGAGAACAATTGATGTCAAGAATTTCTTTGAGGATTGTGATAACTGTCTCTGAAAGCTGTGCTGACAAAGGATGGTCTCTGCCTTTACTAGAAACTTGGTGAACGTTGGACACGGTGTGCCGATGGACTGAAGACGCTGGAATAGGTTATTCTAAATCAATATCTTGTGGCAGGAATTATTGGAAGAACAGGTATGAAACTGTTATCCATAGAGGTGGCAGGTAACTCATCTTTAATTATGGCATGAGAACAAAGTTTACTTTTCTAATTTTAATTATTTGTTATTTTTAAAGTCATATTTGTATCCATTTTACATGAAGAGTATTCATATAGATTGTACTGTACTGCTCATTGTAATAACAATTTGATCTGTGTTATTTTTAAGAATGTTAGTACTTAGACTTGCTATTTTCATGGTTTGCTTGACATTATAGTTTCATTGCATTGTACTGGGCAATGTATTTGAACTTGTACCAACACAGTGCCTAGCATATGGTTTGTGCTACATAAATAAGGAATCCACTTAATGTTTTGTGGCTTTTAAATCACAAGAATTTTTAATGGTTTTAAAATAGAATAACTACTGCAATTAATTAGGAAACATTATTTAGCAACACCATTGATTTAACATTTGGGTAATAGTATGTCTTTTTCCTACAAAGTATTACCATAGAAAATGAACCTTTAGGTTTTCAGTCAGAGCGGTGGCCCTGTGCCTCCTACATCCTTCCAGAAAAGCAGCCATCAAAACAGAATGCAAATAAGCAAACATTTCTCTGGAAACACCAAACCGTTGTGGTTTAGAAAATAAGCAGATACTCTATTCCCTCATCTCAGTGTCCATTTCAATTCTTTTAAATGCATCTCATTTCTATCCACAAAAGAAGAACTGGATGCTTTTTAGGCAATAAAAACAAGTATGTGATGCTTTGTGGTTTAATAAATATGGTGCAGCTAGAACCTCTTCAAAAGTGGGGTACAAAATGTGTCCCAGTATAAATTGTCAATCATTACTCCCCACCTCCAATCAGTGGCCACAGCCTTCCTGTTAAGAATCCCATAATGGACCAGATCTGATTTCTGGAATATTTACAGTTCACTTTACATAATACTTACATTTACTTAGACCCTTGTTTTCACTCCAAAGTGTAACATTGAGCAGTTAAAAGTTTAATTTAATAATGACAATAGGAGGGCGACATTGATTGCCAGAGAAAACTATTGTGTTACTTTTCTGCTAAGTAAAATAATTTAAAATTTGGAAAGAATTTTAATTTGGAAAATAAAATAATTACAAGTCAAGTGTAGCTGATATTCTGGCCAGTATATTAGGTTTACATCTCACCTTTGAATGGCTTTCTGCTAGTGACATAGAAAGAGAGATCATCTGAAAATGGAGAGTTGAATCCAGCATGGGTACTTAATGTAGAGAAATCTGCGATCATAGGAATGACCCCAAGTCAGCCATATCCCAGTTAGAACCTCCTTCATGGGATTATTTCTAACTTGGCTGCCAAGGCCTGCAGCGTCAGCAAATGGGCTCTGAGAAATTGGTTCCAAACTTCTGCAGCACCGGCCAGTGTCAAGTGTGGCAGGGGGGCGAATCTGTAAAGAACTCCAACCTACCTTTCCAACTCAGTGTTCCCTCTGCCCTTCCATGTGCCCAGTGCTCAAAGCCTGAATTCCCAGTCCCTAGCCCATGGCGAGGCTGCCTGTGCCACAGGAATAGTGCTGGTCCTTCTTTACTGTCAATTCCAATGCATGGGGCCCTGTAGGTGCCTTTGGTTCGGGTTGTTGTTTTGTTGTCTTGGTTTTTTAAAAGAGCAGCTGTATTTCATTTATTTTCTAGCCTTCGTGTTTTTATTAAGGATTGACATCGGCCATGGAATGTCCTTAGACCCATCTCCTCATTTTTAAGTTCTCTGCAGCCATCAAAACCGTGAAGTCATGTATAAATCCCCCGCTCTCCCTATCTCTAAACTGAAAGCCATCTCTTAAGTGATGTCTGCACTTTGTACCTTGTGCCATAGTTACTCCTGCTCATATCTTATTACCCTTACTATTACTGAGGGCAGGATCCGCTTTTGCGATTTATGTCCTTCATAGTCATCTTTTTGTTTGTGTAATATAGAGGAAAGGAATAGTTGTAAAATTCACTGAATAAAAAAACACAGTTAGAGAAAGAATTGATTCTATTGCAAACATAGAACCAAGAACCCCTCCTCCCCAAACATACACACCCGTCCTACAGAAAAGGGTTGGTGCGGTAGATGCCACATTTTGGGAAGAATTATCCCCATGGAACTATGTTGTTTTCCATCCGGCTTCAAATTGATCTTCCTACTTCTGCCTAAAACAACATGTACTGTTGGCCAATGAAGTTTAACTGTCTTTATTCTTTGGACTATCCTCAGACTTCTTCCTCTGACCATAATTGCTGTTGAACCTGAGGGTTGGTGTGGTTTTCAGGAATGATTCTCTGGAAAAACCATAAGCTTTGGAGTGTGGGTCTTTGATCTGGCTCTTCTGTGAACTCGCCAAGGGACCTTGGATGTATAACTTGGCTCTCCTCTCTCTCCTCCCTAAAACACGGGACTGAAACAGGCAATCTCCCAGACTCCCCATGTCTCTGGAGAGTTACAACGTGATTCTTTGGAGACTCCAATAGCCTTTTAGATCCCCAACCTCTCTGAGAATTAGGTTTACTTACTCAGGTTTGGGGCTAATTTCGAGTTGATCTGTTGCAAATTTAATAAGGATAATATCTTTTCTGTGTCACTCATGCCTCATGATTAGGTTTTGGAAGTCCTTCTTTTTCAAGATAAGGATAAAGCTTCTAAGAATATAAATGTTAGAGATTTGGGAATTTGATTGAATCGCATTACCAAGTGATTCCCCAAGTGTATATCTAACTTTTGTTATTATTTATGGTGCTTGCCAAAAGCTTGGCTCACCGAAAAAGAAGAGACGTTAAATAACGTCCAGATGAGGAACTTCAGAGACCAAAAGGAGCTAAGCATCAGTGTTCGGCGCCTGGCTGTAAGTGATGTCATTGTCAGCATCTGTCCTGTAAGCCCGTGATATTTTAGTGTTTTACATCAATGGTTAAAACCATTTAGAAAATCCAGATCAGGACACATTACCTAACACAGGAATGCTGCCGGGGAATGGTCTAGAACCAGGACTCTTATGTTTTAGCATCAGATATTTACAAGGGTACATACTACTAAAAAATATATACATGTTTTTACATGCCCTGACCGGGGAACAGGAAGATAAAGTCCTGTTAAAAGGGAGTCATCTAACAAATATCTGAAATACTAGATTTTGAAGGAAGACAAGGAATTGAAGCCTCAAGCATTGGACCAGCTGAGTGAGATTGGCCAGGATGTGGGTCAACTACTTGATAACCCTAAGCCATCCAAGAAGATCAACAGTGATTCTGAGGAACTGACTCAGAGATGGGATTCTCTGGTTCAGAGACTAGAAGATTCCTCCAGCCAGGTATTGTTTGCTCCAGGTAGTATGTTGTGCTATTAAGAAGAAATTAAATTTCAGGTCAGTTTTAGTTTTTATGAACTAAAAAAGTAGTAGCTAAACTAATAAGTTGGTTCCTTATATCTGGTTTACTATAAAATTGAAAATTGACATGAAAATGTTCTTTAGTTGTCTAAAGTAAATTTTAATGAATCTTAAAAGCATTAATATCCAGTGATTTAATGCTTGCTAACTGATAACAGACATAAATCCATTAAATCATCTTTAAATTTTTTAAACATATTTTATTGATTTTTTAGAGAGAGGAAGAGAGAGGGTCAGAGAGCTAGAAACATCGATGAGAGAGAATCATTGATCAGCTGCCTCTTGCACTCCCACTGGGGTTGTACCCCCAACCAAGGTACATGCCCTTGACCGGAATCTAACCTGGGACCTTTCAATCTGCAGGCTAATGCTCTATCCACTGAGCCAAACCTGTTTCGGCTAAATTTTATTCATTTGAAAGCTTTGATAAAAACCCCAAAACTTTGGTATGTACATGAATGTTCATAACAACATTATTCATAATAGACAAAAAATGAAATGTCTCAAATATACAATAGTGGATTGATAAACAGAATATGGTATAGCCATACAATGGAATATTTTTTGGCCATAAAAAAAATGAAGTACTGATATGCTATGACATAGGTTAACCTTGAAAACATAGAAGTAAAATGAGCCAGTACCAAGTTTATAGGCACCATTATTCTATCTATATGAACTACATAGAATAGATAAACTCATAGAGACAGAAAGTAGATTAGTGGGTGCCAGGAGCCAAGGGGGAGAGAGGATGGAAAGTGACTGCTAATGGGTACTAGGTTTCTTTATGAAATAAGACAATCATTCTGGGAATAGAAAGTTGGCATGGTTGCATAAGTCTGTACACTAATAACCATTGGTTTTACTTCGTCAAAGAAATAACTTTCTGGCGTATAAATTATACCTCAATAAAGCTGTAACAAAACTTTAAAACCTTGGCTGATTTTATTTCATGTGACTCAGGCTGTAGGAAAGCTGGGAATGTCCCAAATTCTTCAGAAGGACGTTTTGGGGACTGTTCACATAAGAGAACAAGTAACCACCAAAAGGTCTAAGCAAGAACTGCCTCCTCCTTCTCCGCCAAAGAAGAGACAGATCCCCGTGGATATGGAAGCTAAGAAAAAGTGAGAGCAGACAGGAATTTTCCAAACCCAAGACCCCACACTATGCATTTTGTACTCAGTACTTATGTCATACTAATCACTAAGGAAATAAAAATGTAGACATAATTATTGTTATGAACCACTCACTACCCCTGAGTGTTCTGAATATACTACTCCCCACTGGCTAAGTATCTGTTGACTCTCAAATCGTTTTATTTATCTTGTGCTCATCCTGAACTGTGTGCTGATACCCATTCTTCTTTCTTTCCTTTTGTTTACCTGGGAGAATAGGATTGCCCCTGACCCTTCATTTCTCCATTCCTTCACTCTCATGACTCTGACAGTCTTGCTTTAGTTACATCTTTATATTGTTTGTGAATCTGCTTTCTCTTCTCTCAAGTAGAAAAATACTTAATTTAGGAAATTAGTCTCCTTTTTTCTTTTCCTTTTTTTTTCACCTTTCATTCTTTTTTCATGTTTTCTTTCTTCCTTTGTTAATTCTTTTTTCTAGATTCATTAACAGATTCTTTGTGTCTGGCTTGAAGATTCATCTTTAGCATATGCTATCTTTTCATCTTAGACATTCAAAATAAACTTGGGTTTTTTATAAGAGAATTAATTACCCCTGGCATAGATAGAACTTTTATGAATACCAGCTATCCTGTTAAGCCATGCTGTAGCAGCTACCATATTTCCCCAAAAATAAAACATAGCACATGAAAAGATAAGACATCCCCTGAATATAAGACCTAGTACAACTTTGGGAGAAAAAAATTAATATAAGACACTCTGAATTGACCTTATTACAAGTGAATTGAGACAATGTTTTTCTTCCAAGGAAAGAGGAGCTGATGGAGTGCTGAGCAGAGCTTCCTCTCTGGTGTTAGCAGCTGGTCTTAGTGACCCTCCTCCTGGTGTGGCTGGCAGGGGCAGTTATGGGACGCTGATCTAGGCATTTTTAACGTTGGGCCTTTCCCCATTTATCTGGCTTCCTTCTGCTGAACTGGATTCTGTTCTTCAAACTGTTATTTTTGAAGAGTTACTTTTCAACAGTTATATGGCAGAACACCCTTAAGGAAACATGTACTCTCCCCTGCTTATTCCTGTGGAGTGTCCACTGGGAATCAACACCAGAGTTTGGACGTGGTAACTCTTATGGGGCTAATCTTGGTCCTAAAGCACTTAGTTTTGTAGATCTTAGTAATAATAGCTGCCATTTACTGCATCCCAGCTCTGTACCTGTGCAAACATTATGTTTTCCAGGAAATTTTCAGGCAAGATATTTGTTATTTTCCCCAGAGGCTTCTGAGGCTCAAAGAAGAGAAATTAGAAAGTTGGTGTTTAGACCTTAGCCTTCCTCTTCCTGGGGACACGCTTTCTCCTAGGACTCAGCATGGAGGGGTACTTGTGGGGCTCTTGGTTGTGAAAACAGCTTTTCAGATGCCTATCTGTGATCAGTTGGTCTGCATGGCTGGTGTCGGTTCCTCCCCTATTTCTTTTCCCTCATAGTGAAGGGTAAGCAAGGACAGGCGTGTGTGAATTGGGTGTCTTCACATGATCTGTGTGTGAGAGAGAGGGAGGAAGGGTAAGGGTTGATGCCATAAAACTTCTCTTATGCCAAAATGGGTATCGTGGGGGCTACTTGCTCCAGTCAAGGCTGACAGTGACTAAAACTTCCTTGCAAATGTTGGTTCCATGCAAATGTCAAAAAGCCTTGGCCCAGGAGACTGTCAGTTTCCTTATTCAAAACTTGATTTATTGAGTTGTCAGTTATATGGCAGTAGAGCTGCTGCTAACTCTTAAAAAGTTCGAAATGGAGATTGGCAGGGCCAGAATGGCAGCTACTTAAGTGGGCAGGTCAAATTCTTCATGCACTTTATAAGAGTTTCATACTTTTCTCTCTTCTTATTTTTTAGATTTTTAAAAATGTATTTCAGAGAGAAAGGGAAAGGGAGAGAGAGTTGGAAATATCATTGGCTGCCTCCTACACACCCCACCCTGGGTATTGAGCCTACAACCCAGGCATATGTCCTGACCTGGAATCCAACCCTGACCTCCTGATTCATAGGTTGATTCTCAACCACTGAGTCATGCTGGCTGGACTCTCTCTTCTTGCACTTTTGTCTTCTTGCACACCCCACCGCTACTTGTCCTGACCATGTCTTCTGTGGTAAGATCCTCAGATGCTGGAGTCAATAAAAGAAGAGTTACATCACCAAAGCAAGTAATAGCAAAGAGTAAGAGTAGCATGGGCCTATGGAACAGGGGCAGGCTGGTGAAAGAACAGAGGGAAAGGGAACTGCAGAAGGTGCACAGTGGGATGAAAAAAGCTTTCAAAGCTGTGGATGGAAAGGGAGGAGGTGGTTGTGCAGGTGGTATAATCTTAATAGAGCCAGAAAGGCCTCAGCATATCCGCACATGTTACTTTCCATCTTTATCAGAGAATAGCCCTGCAAACTAGAAAGTGTGGAACAGTCATTACTGAGAGTGTATTAGAGCCTGAATTCTGAGATAGATGGGAAAAACCACACGGATCCTTCAGAAGCCTAAATCTGCATCCCAAGTCACCTGGGATTTTTACCATGGTCTCAAGGTCACATCATGTATTTTGTGAGAAATTACCAGAAATATGGAGACCTAATTAAAGGGGAGCATTGTTTAGAAGTGAAAGGCCTGAAGTAAGTCCTAATTAAAGGGGAGCATTTTTTAGAAGTGAAAGACCTGAAGTAGGATGGATATTGGTTCTTGGCAATAGATAAATGACCAACCAGAGGTCTTATACATGCTGGCAAAGGCTGTGTGGTTGTCAGGAATCAACATGGACACCACTAATAAGCCTTGTCCAGACTCATTTCCTTTAAGGACTGATTTTCCTTTAAAATTATTGTTTTTGGAAAATGGATATTCGATTATTTGAATCACAGACTCATAGAGCCACATTTCATGTTAGCTCATTTAGTTCAAATAATGCTACAAACCATCATTTTTTGGCAAGCCTAGATTTCAGTAAAGTATTTGAGAAAATCTCTTATAACCTTATGAGACAGAGATGGAAAATTAATTGGATACTAGTATTAGGTTGACTCTTATATTTTGAAAAATAAGCTGGAAACTTGTTGAAAAATGAATGACATGGTGTCTTCACAGGGGAATGCTCAGATAAGCACTGCCATTGTCTTTATTTTTTACCTGAGAAAGCCCAATTACCCTCAAAGAAGTCAACAGAAAAGGAATACTTCAATCTCAGATTTGCAGATAAGAAAGAGCTGGAAGGGTTAGCTGATATGAAAGTAGCTAGACTAGCCCAGGTGGTGTGGTTCTGTAGTTGAGCTTTCACTTATGAACTTAAGAATCAGTGTGGGGAGTGATTCTCTTTCATCATTGGTGTCTCTCTCTCTCTCCCTCTCCTTTCATCTCTGAAATCAATAAAAAATCTTTTAAAAAATAGAGGAACTAAAAATTCAAATAATTTTGTGAGCTAAGGAGGCAAAGTTTATTGTTTGTAAACATCAACTCCTAATTCTAAGCAATATGAGATAGGGGAAATGTAATTTTGTGGAAGTTACAGGAATTTTGGAGTTTCAGTTAACCATATTCTTGTGGACAATATAGTTATAAACAATCAAATAAAAGAGGAAAGAAACAAAACAACCCTACAGTAGGAAAAATAAAACTTAAAGAATTTTAGATGGCATTTCATGAATGGAATTATCTGCGGTCACATACCAGTTATCTCCCTTTGTTGTCATTCAACCCAACATTATAAGAATACTCAGTTCCGTGTGGCATACCTACTGTAAGGACATTGAAAAGTTGTAGTTTCCAGAACATGTTAATCTGAGTGGGGAGTACAATACTTGGATATCATGTCCTAGAGCCACCCTGGAAGGGATTGGGGATGTTTAACCAATGGGAGACTAAGGAGAGCAATGGTGGTTGCCTTCAAATCTGAAAGTATTTTTTGAACAGAATAGAAAACATAATTATTCCAAGGTTTGGGTGAGAAGCAAAGAATTAGAGAAGGTGCAAGGAAACAAACCCAGCTTAATACAAAGGAAATTAGGAAGTCAGATTGATGGATGGTGTTGAGGGAGGCCTTGGAAGGAAATGACCATTACTTCTCTCCAGTGGTAGAGATCAAGTTGAACATACAGACTTGCATTCTTTAAGGGCCACTCCCAATGTTGCTGTCTCTGAAGTCTCTTTCCCTCTGCAAAACATTTCCTTTCTTATCTGTTTTAGACCTCCCAGCACCATACACGGCATCGGGCTATTGTGGGTGTTAGTACATTGTGGATGAAAGCATGGAGCCGGGCAGTGGACAGTCCTGGGCTCTCAGATAATAGCGTCCAGCAGAACTAAGAATAACCTGTTTCATTCCCTCCACTATGCTCCTTATTTATTTCTGCTTTGAGTAGCTAACCGTAGAAGAAAATTTGTTCTAAATTGTGTAAGAACAAAAGATATTTCACTGTTTATACTGAGAAAAGCATCCCCCCTCCCCATAATTTGAAGTTTTAATCCTAGATACTTCTGACATTGAGGCAAAATAGCTTGGTTCATTGGGGGATGTTTTGAAATTTTCAGAATGGTCAGGAAACTGTCAAATCATGGGGGATCAAGTTATTCATGAAGAAAAATCATTATTTTTAAAATTGGAATATTACAAAAAGAAGTGAGTTAATGAAAATGATGCTATCAAAGTTTTGAACGATTGTCTTTTTGCCCCAATAGCAATAGATTTTGAGATGCAGTAGGTTGGATGTCACTGAGTAATATCCCCCTTTGCTATTGTGTTCCATAGACTGATTTGAAAGTCACTGAGAAGTGGATGGAGGGTGCTAAAGACTTCTTAAGGGAAGAGCAGGCTGTCCCAGGAGATGATGAAGGGCTAGAAAGGCAGCTTGACCAATGCTCGGTGAGTCCTGCAGACCTAGGGGACCTGCCCTTATAAATAACATGTTCTTTTCCTTTATTGTTTGCGGCTATTATTCACATGGTTAGAATATGACATGCCAGCACACTGAGATAAAATATCTTTCATTATAAAGCTTTCTTTGCTTTAGAGTTACTAAAAAGCGACTGTTTATTTATATTTTATCTTTGGCCATGATTATAGAAATTTGGATAGAGGGAACAAGAGCTGCCGTTTTGTGCCATGATGACAATCTTAGTGTCATGATTACCAATTGCATATTGCTCTTATTGTGCCATGTGGTGAAGTATTAAAGAAAACATACTTAATAATCGAAATTTCCCAGTAATACTGCATACAGCTTATATTTGGTGAAATCATTAGGCTTCTCTAAATTCATTAACAGAGCTATATCCTGTCGAAACTGATTTGGCTCAGTGGATAGAGCGTCGACCTGCAGACTCAAGGGTCCCAAGTTCGATTCTGGTCAAGGGCATATACCTTGGTTGTGGGCACATCCCCATGGGGGGTGTGCAAGAGGCAGCTGATTGATATTTCTCTCTCATCGATGTTTCTGACTCTCTGTCTCTCTCCCTTCCTCTCTGTAAAAAATAAATAAAATATTTTTTTTAAAAGTGCTATATCCTGCTGAGAGTCAAATATTTCCAATCTAATTTGGCAGGTGTCTATATGAAGCGCCCAGGTGAAATGAACTTCTTTTAGGCACAATATTTCTGAAGCAGTTAAACTTTTGAGTCCCAAACATTCTGTTCTTACACTATTTGCAGGGATAAAAGCAAACTATAATTATGGCATACACTTCTATGGAAATGAACTCAATAATGTCTTAATTTATATGTTCAGGCTTTTGTTAAGGAAATAGATACAGTTGAGTCATCGCTGAAAAACATGAAGGAAGTAGAGACACACCTTCCAAGTTGTCCAGTTGCTGGAATCAAAACCTGGGTGCAGACCAAACTAGTTGACTACCAAACCCAACTGGAGAAATATAGCAAGGAGGTAAGTTTTTCAGCTTTCCTGTCTGTGTTTTTCAAGAAGTAGATGCCATTGACAACAGTGATTGTTGTGGCTCATACAGTCTGAAAACCAGAGAGCATACTGATTGTCCAGTTTGGCTCCTCAGGGGGAATGAGCTTGTCATGCTTAGCAAAGAGCAAGAAAGGCACTGCAGCTGGGATTGAGTGAATGGGGGGATTGAGTGAGTAGGGGGTGGAGAAGGGTGTTGGGAGGGGCTGTTTATGGCCTTGGAGACAAAGGTGGGGGATTCTGTTTCAAGGATCATGCCACACAGAAGGGAACTTATAGAGCTTTGAACAGGGAAGTGACATGTGACAGATCACTCTGGATTCATCTGGACAGGCAAGATGCCATTGCAGCCTTAGGAGAGCCTGGCTCCTGGACTGGGAGATGGTGGTGGAGGCCATGAGAAATGTGCGGTGTGGACTGTGGTTTGTAAGTAGAGATGAGAGTCTGGTAATGGCCTGGAAGTGTGATATACGAAAAAGTGAACAGACAAGGACAGGCTAGGGATTTTGCAAAAACGTTCACTTGGTGTGAATGGTGGCGCCATTTACTGAAATGGTGAAGACTCAAGGAGCAGAAGCTTTTGTTGGAGCACGTGTCATGATGATTTCCATCTGGAAGGGTTCAAGTCCAGATCCATGTTAGACATGCAGGTGGAGTTCCTTGGCACTTACCTGTGGAAAGAGGAAGGGGCAGAGGCCAAGGATGCTGAGAAGGGAAGGTCGGCCAGAGGAGAAACGCCCGGAGAGTGTGAGGTCCTGGAGGCGGTGGAGAAAGCTTCCCACAGAGCCTGGTGCTGGGATTGCTGAGGCCGATGGGAACTGAAAAACAAGCTCTAGACTTGTCAAATGGAGGCTTTTAAAGACCCAGAGAAACGGGGTGGGTGAGGGGCATGGGCATCCAAAGGGAGGCTTTTGTAATTTGTAAAAGTAAGAGATACTACAGGATATTTGCATGCTGGAAAGAAGGACCTCGCCTAGGAGGAGAAATAATGATGCAGAAGAGATTGAGGGAACATCATTCTGAAGTGAAGTCTGTGATCATGTGTGAGAAGGACCGAAATTTACTCTCTAAGCGAAAGAACTGCTGATGCAGTGCTTCTCCCTGGTAATGGAAGGGAAAGGGACTATACTGATTGCTTCTCTTTTGTTAGTGAAACAGCAGTGGAGTGAGGAAAGGGGAGGAAATGTGAAATACAGGAATATTTCACAGACAGTCCTGTGGGTAGTATATCTCTTAATACAGTGTTTTGTTTTATTGTTCTTTTTTTGGTTAGTGTTTATATAAAAATTTTATATTGCATCATTGAGTATTTTTTTGTCCCCCCCCCTTCCCCCAAATTGCTTATTTTGCATATGTTTAAAGTGAAAGGAGAGTTGAAATAATGATACAGGGAGCAGCCTCATCGCCATGTCTGAATTTGCCCATGTTTAGTGTTTTACCATGCTTGCTTTCTCATTTTCTCCCCTGATCTCTCTAAATACACACATGCATACATACATACATGTATATTTCTTTTGTTTTTGGTTACAAATGTACTATGGACCAGGATTTGAAAGTATCCTCACACTTCACCCCTCAGTGGGGAGACTATTACATAAACCGCCACCCCATGACCACCCTTAAAAGGCAGTTAATAGTATCTTCCTACTAAAAGCCTGGGCGGCCCTCTGCCTGTCAGGGATGGTCGTGTGCACCGTGGGCACGCAGGTGAGCGGGCCGGGCTGGCCACTGAGCGGGAGGGCGCCGGAGGGGGGTGGACGGGAGGCGCATCGGGGAGTCACCCCATGGGGCTGCGTCCCCAGGGCTAACCATCAGGGCAAAGGGCACCCCCTACTCCACCTCCACCTCCACTTCCATCACCACCTCCCCTCCCCCCGGGGGAAATGAGATTCGGCTCCCGTGTCGGGATACACCTGGGGCAGGGATACACCACACACCAAGTCCACCCCCAGCCTTGACCTGGGGTGGGGACATGTCACAAACCCCCGGTCACTGCCTGCGCCCCACCCTGAGCTGCACCCCACAATGGAGCAGTGACCTCGCGCCCCGATGACGGAGACAGAGCGTGGAACCCTGGTGGCCGGGCAACCTCTCCCCCACCCAGACCCGTCCCGCTCCTCTGGAGCAGTCGTGGATGGAGTTGTCCCTGTCGTGAAGACATGTTTTGTTGTTTTCGGCAGTCCCCCTGCTGCGACCGGCCCGAGGGCGGCCTTGGCGGCGCTTCCTGCCGCGGCTGCCGCTGCCTCCGCCAGCGGCCCCGGCGCCTGTGGCCCTTTTCTAGATCCAACAACAGAGAGGTAACCGGGCGGCCCGGGCGGCTTGGTTCCTTACAGCCCGGCCATCACTCTCACCCCTCACCGCCCCCTGGCCCGGGCACCAGCTTAGGGTTAGAGGTGACCCAGGGGAGCCCAGGGCTCCACCCTCATCCCTTCAGCAGCCCCATGTCAGCTGGGGCACGGGCCCTGCTGGGGTCCGGGACTCCGGGAAGTCCTGCAGCCCCACTGGGAGCCGATTAGGCTTAGAGGGAACCCAGGGCGGTTTGGTTTTGGTAGAGCCAGGCCATCACTCTCATCCTCCTCACCAGCCCCGTAACCACTGGGCGTTGGCCCTGCAGGGCTATGGGACTCCAGCAGAACTCAGGAGTGTTCTGAAGCCCCATGGGGCACCGGCTTTGTCACTGCAAACCCATGGGTGCCCTCACAGACTCTGACAGGATGGAGAGGGAGCCAGACACCTCCACCGAGGACTTGGCAAATAGTGATACTAAAATATTTCTTCTAATTCCCTTTCAATGTGCACGAATTTGTGCACCAGGACACTAGTCTTGCTAATAAAAGGCTAGGTGGTCCTCACATTATCACACAGTCACAAGATGGCTGTTCACACAGTGGGGGCGGGGCCTGGCGGCACTCCAGGACTCAGGGCCATCCTGCTCATGCTGGCCCTTCAGGGTGGGACTTTGGAACTTGAGGCCATCCCATGGCTCTGGTGGGGTCCTCAGTTTCCTGAGATTTTATTCGACAGGTCATTAGTTATCTAATAATTTAGCCAAATTTAGATTTCTCTAAATGTGTATAATCTGATGCTATATGCTTGAATGGGTTTTTCGGGGAAGGAAATAGGGAAAATGGTTTGTAAGTGGCAGTGAGGAGCCAGGAAGGTGATGGATACATACATACATACAGACATAGACCTTCAGTTCTATGTCTGTATCTATCTCCCTATCTACCTATTATACCACACATATGACAGTATAGAATTAGCTGTGAATTATTACTCGTTTAAAACATGAAACTGAATCTATGGGACATTTTTAAGTATCCTAAGCAGCAGGCGTTTCTCCAGACTATTGCATTTCACTGAGTCCTAAAAAGGTTGCGAACTTTGAGATAAGCATAAATGCTGCCAAATTTTTATTTTGCTAAGAAGGGACAGGCATATGAAATCAACCAACAAGCAAAACCCAGTCTATGTCATCTATTCTACCTAGCCAGGAACTCATGAAAGAAAGAACACTATAATGCCAGAAAATAGATAATTTCAGGGAGTTAATTACAATTTTGAGCTTTGCTCTTTCTGAAAAGTTTGCTAGTGTCTTTATTTTTATTTTTGCATTTCTCTATGGATCCATGAAAATTACAAAACTAACTAGTGTCCAGAAACTAGCAAAGAGAATGTTCTGGAAGGGGGGCCCAAGAACTGTGGTGTGTGTGTGTGTGTGTGTGTGTGTGTGTGTGTGTGTGTGTGAGAAGCGGATCAGATTAAACTGCTGATCGGCCAGGCTTGGGCCAGGGCTGTGTGTGTTGCTGGCAGCAGGATCTTAGCGTACCACACTGGCCTGAGATCAAAGGTCCTGTTTGACCCCTTTCTGTGTTTATGACTGTGATCCTGATGGAGAGTGCGGACAGGAAAGCCGCTAAGCTGTGTCCCTTACTCTCGTGAGAGCCATCTATTCCTGTCCTGGCCGTTGGTGACTATCAGCTGCGCAGCCAAGCAGCCCTGGCAGGTGACGGTGCCGTGAGGTTGAACTTGAGCGAGCATGGTCTCTGTGGCCGGCATCTCTCCCCTAGTAAGAATGAGTTTGCAGTTAGAGGGAGGAGCTCTTGGGAAATATTTTAGGGTTCTCTGAAATTTTTAAGTTATTGAACCAAGTTGAGAAAAACACCTATTTTCTCATAACATTTTTGTGTCTCTGTTGAATATGAAAGTATAGTAAATTATCAAAATAAAAAATGTATAGAACAGTATTTTATGAACATCGTTAGTAACAGCTTTCTCTTCTATGCTTTTAAAATTAAAATTGTTACAGCGAATTCTGTTAAAAAGGAGAAAGTGGGTATTTTGGTTGCATTTTCTTAAAATATCTTTTATTGATTTTTTTGCCCCCCTCCCTCCCATACATACCCTCCCTTGCTAGAGTTTTATGTTCATTGGTTGTACTTATATGCATGTATACAAGTCCTTCGGTTGATCTATTATCTCCCCCAGATCTCCCTACCCTACCTGCTGTAATTTGACAGTCTGATTGTTGCTTTACTGTATATATATATTTTTTCTACAATAAACAATGCTACAGTAAAATTCCTTATGACATGTGCTTTTATTGCTTATAATATGTGCTTTTAGGTTAGATTCCTTAATTAGGGAAGTTATGCATTTTAAAAATTATAATAGACTAGAGGCCTGATGCACGAAATTCGTGCAAGAGTAGGTCTTATTTCCCCTAGCTGCTGGCATCAGCTTCCCTCTGGCACCCAGGACCCAGGCTTCCCTCCAGCCATGGCAAGCAGGTTGTTTCTCTCACAACCTGGCTTTGTCTGGAAGGATGTCTGGTCTCATTAGCATATTGTGTTTTGATTATTATAGATATGTCCAGATTAGATTAACATCCAAAATGTGAACTAGAATCACAGTTATCATTATTGTTTTCATTATTGCTTATATTTTCATAGCATCGGCAGAAACTGTATAATAGCTTTTATCTGAATTTTAACCCTAAAAGTCTTTGTGGGAAGTTACCACTGTACAATTAGCTATTAGAAACCTGTCATTTACTGTATTAACACTTATTTATTTGGCTAAATGGCTTTTCTTTTCTAGATTTCTAGTCACAAAGATAAATGGTCTATACGTCTAGAAAAAGTGAAGAACTTGAAAAAAGACTTAAAGGAAATGCAAAGATGGATAATGGAGGTGGAAGAAGAATACCTAGATAAGAGTTTTGAATACAAGTCACCAGAAGAACTTTTGAAAGATGTAGAGGAGATGCAGGTGAGGCTGGGATAGTCAGTATCAGCAGGCTTTATCTCTCCCTTTAAAGTCAATCCATCATACAAAAGACCATCCATCTGTCTATAAATCATGATTGTGCAATTGACTCTTGAACAACACAGGTTTGAACTGTAGGGGTCCATTCATACACAGATTTTAAAAAATAAATACTGTAAATGTATTTTCTCTTTCTTATGGTTTTCTTTGTAACTTTCCCCCCCTCTAGCTTACATATAACACACAAAGTATGTGTTAATTGACTGTTTATGTTATTCATAAGGCTGTTTAAGTTATTGGTCAACAGTAGGCTTAATAGTTAGTTTTGGGGGAATCAAAAGCTATTTATGAATTTTGATCCATTGTGTTGTTCAAAGGTCAATGGTACATAATCCTTTATAGGAGTATTTCAAATTAAAAAAAAAAAAAAGGAAGGGGAACTGCTGTGATTCTAGTAAGGAAGGAAGTTCAACATGGCTCATGAGTTGAATCCATGTGGGGCCCTGTGACTTTTTTTTATTTTAGAACCTGGGGAACCACAAAGACCGAATTAAAAAAATTCAGTGACATCAATCACATTCACAATATTGTGCAATCATCACAACTATTTCCAAAAATTTTCAGGGATAATTTTTTTTTTCCATTCGGACCAAGAAAGACTTTCCAGTTTGCTTGGGGTTTATTCTTATTTCATCAGTTGTGTTCTGCCAGTTACTACATGGGGCATATGCCGCATGTAGATAAGTGGTTTGTTAGAACAGGTAGAATTGCAGTAATCCATTTCAAGGAATTTAATATCACCTGGGGCCACAGGATATACTTCCCGTGCACTTATATTCCTATGGCAATAGTCTTGAACCCTCTTTTTTTTTTTTAATATGATAAAAGAACTGGGCGTCATTCCCAAATTTCTAACCTTACTTCAAGTCTCCTTCAGTGTCCAAACTAAAAGAGATAGTGATTAAAGGCTATTTTTTAAAAATAAGATTAAGCAACACATTGAATGTTTTACACCAAAATTAACTTGCCTAAAAGCAAAAATCTCTCTGCAGATGTTCTTTAAAAAGTATTAGATTTTGCCCAGCTTGTGTAACTCAGTGGCTGAGTGTCAACCTGTGAACCAGGAGGTCACAGTTCAGTTCCAGGTGAGAGCACATACCCGGATTGCAGGCTTGATCCCCCGTAGAGGGCTTGCAGGAGGCAGTGAATCAATAATTCTCTCTCATTGTTTATTTATTTTTTAAATATATTTTATTGATTTTCTACAGAAAGGAAGAGAGAGGGATAGAGAATTAGAAACATCGATGAGAGAGAAACATCAATCAGCTGCCTCCTGCACGCCCCCCACTGGGGATGTGCCAGCAACCAAGGTACATGCCCTTGACTGGAATCGAACCTGGGACCTTTCAGTCCACAGGCTGATGCTCTATCCACTGAGCCAAACCTGTTTCGGCAATTTTCTGTCATTATTGATATTTCTCTCCCTCTCTCCCTCTCTGAAATCAATAAAAATATATTTTAGAATGGATTAAATGTAATTATGCATTACTATAGATAACAAAGGACTTTTATTATACTTATGTTTTCACAGAAGAATAATTTTTAGTGTACCTTTTAAATATATATGTATGTATGTATATATTAATATATATATACATACATATCTATATACATACATACATATATGTATATATTGATTTCAGAGAGGAAGGGAGAGAAAGAGAGAAAGAAACATCAGTGATGATAGAGAACCATTTGTGGGCTACCTCATGCAGGCCCCACACTGAGGATTGAGCCTACAACCCAGGCATGTGACTTGACAGAATCGAACCTTGATCTCCTGGTTCATTGGTCAGCACTGAATGCACTGAGCCATGCCAGCTGGGCTAGATGTTTTTTTTCTTTAGAATTATTCAGTATATAAGGTATTTTGAAGGTAGCCTACTACATTAAGATGCTGATATTTTTATCATGGGCCCGGCCTTTGAAAATATTTAATGTCAGTAAACATAAGTTAAGGATGACTTAGGTGTTAAAGTTGCCTGCCTGTTATTAAATGAAAATATTTATTTAGGACTGTTTTCATTGGGGCATATAATGAGTGAGGATTTGTAGCTAGTATTTAATTTAATTTAACTTTATTATATTATTTTTTCAAAATAAGTCTCTCTAGTGATTACCTAAATAGTGTTCTAAATTAGGTAGTTGAAAGCACATAGAGGCTTTAATTTTGGTTTAGCTATTTTAGGAAAAAGAAAGACATTGGTTAGTGAGAAAGGGGGACAATTTTCATTTCTATCCTTCCCTGGAACAGAGAGCAAAAGAGGAAGTGCTGCAAAAGGAAGTCCGAGTAAATAGACTGAAGAACAACATCAAGTTAATAGCTAAAAAGGTGCCCTCTATTGGCCAGGAATTGACTTCTAAGCTGCAGGTTGAGCTGGAGAATTACCAACATCTTTGCAAAAGAATTCGAGGAAAGTGCCAAGCATTTGAGGTATGCTATTTTTTTTTCAGTGATGTGTTTCTGAGATTAAAACTTTGTAATGTACTGACCATTTCCGTTTCTTGGGGAAAAAAACTTGATTTTTCCCCCCAAACACTGCATCATAAAGGAAAATAGTTCTTGGTTAATAGGTTAATAAAATGAAGCAGGGATAACAAAATATAGGGGATCAAGATCTGCCCTCAATTAAGGTTCATGGGAAAGTCATTTAACATCTTTCGACTTTACATTTTTTATATTTGAAAAAAAGGTTTCTATATCACAGGTGATCTATAGGCAGATTCTATAGATTCTAGAACAGTGTACTGTGAACATCTCTTTTGTTTTTCCTGGTGAGTGCACACACAGAAATGAAGATTTTTAAAATGTTTTATTTAGAGTGGCATCTACAGTTAAATCACCTGAAAGGCAGTAGAGGAAGTAGAACTTGAATATGCTGGTAATTGACTGGGCAATGGGTTTAAGATGCAGATGATTCTATGAGTTTTGTTTTTTATTTAAAATAAAATTGAGTTCTTATTTGTTTCTATATTTGTGTGACTTTTATGTTATTAAAATAGTTTAGGAGCACTTCAATTTAAATTCAGCTCAACCTCAAATAAATGACCATGTTGAAGTATATCCTAAAATGGTAAACAGCGCAACTATAATATTTAAACTGAACTCTACCATTACTTGCTTGTTCTGAAACTATTTTGTGGTAAATATAATCATGGATAATTAAGTTAGTTAATAAGAAAACTACAACTCAAAACCACACTCTTTAATATTAATATATTATTTAATGTAAAATACGGGAGGTTACTTATTTGAGAAATTAAAATTCTATAAACAGAACATGTAGTGTTATGCATGCTTAACCTTAAGTCCTAGTGAATGATATTGGAATTGGACTTTACTACAGTTTTACACAAGTTTTCTTCTCTGTCATAACCACCCTTGATTTTGCTTTTTTTTCTTTTCCTTTTATTTCTAGCCAAAATAACAACTCATTATATATATATTTTTAAATTAATTTTCTTTTCATTGATTTCAGAGCAGAAGGGAGAGAGAGAGAAAAACATCAGTGATGAGAGTCATCAATTGATGCCTCCTGTATGCCTCACACTGGGGACTGAGCCCACAATGCCCTTACCTGGAATGAAATGGTAACTTCCTCGTTCATAGGTTGATGCTCAAACACTGAGCCATACCGCCTAGGTTACATAATGAATAGAGTCCCAAAATTATCCCAGTCTAACAAAGACCACATATGTTGTGTCATTTCTTCAAGCTGTCTTTATTCCAGAGGTAACATCCTATCTAAGAAAAGAGTAATATGCAAATTGTCCCTCACACCAAGACAAGATGGCTGCCCTCATATGGTCAAAGATGGCTGCCCTCATGTGGATACAAGATGGCTGCCACATGATGACCTCTATAAGATAGCCTGCAGGGGAGGGCAGTTGTGGCCAGTTAGGGGTGACCAGGCCAGCAGAGGAGGGCAGTTGGGGGTGACCAGGCCAGCAGAGGAGGGCAGTTGTGGGAGGAACCCAGGCCTTCACGGGAGAGCAGTTGGGCGGGGCTGGGCCTGCAGTGGAGGGCATGGGGGGGGGGGGGGTACCAGGCCTGCAATGGAGAACATTTGGGAGGGACCCAGGCCTGCAAGAGAGGGCTGTTGGGGGTCCAGGCCAGCAGGGGAGGGCAGTGGGAGCCAGCAGTCCTGGAATATTGAGGGATGTCTGACCACCCATTTAGGCCAGATCCCACTAACAGGCTGCCAGACATCCCTCAAGGGGTTCCAGATCGGAGAGGGTGCAGGATGGGCTGAGGGACACCTCCACCTCGTGCACAAATTTTGTGCACCGGGCCTCTAGTTTTAAAATAAGGAATGAGGGTTTGGAATTGCTGTGAGAATTAATTTTATAGTTACTTTGAAATTAGTTTGAGAGAAGAGAAGGAAAAATGCAAAAAAAAAAAAAAAAAAAGATGAAGGTAAAAGAGAAAAGATAATGGCTTGATATTTTTAAGATGATAAATGAAAAAGAAGGAAAAAAGGGTTTAAAAGTAAAAACGATTTTAAAATTATGTCAACGATTACCAAGGAATATTGGGCAGAACTAGACCAAATTTCTAACTTAGAGTGAGAATGCCCTTCTTAGAGGAATCCAAATGTATCACCTTGATTATTTTTAGACTCCTGAAAAAGATATGAAATCAGGAACTAGTTCAGACTTACAGAAGAATAGAGGTAATACTATTAAAACATCTTTTCACTATAACTAATGTTAACTTTTTGCCATATTTTCTCAGATCCCATTTTTAAAATAGGGTACATTAGTATTGTAGAATCTGATTTCTTCTTTTCCATCCCATCTCATTTCTCTCTTGAAGTAATCATCATCCAGAAGTTGGTGTATATTCTTCCCAACCATGTTTTTATATTGGTGATATATATACACCCACTTATGTCTCAGTTATCTATTTCTATACAACAATCTCCCCAAAACATAGTGACTTTTAAAATATATTTTATTGATTTTTTACAGAGAGAAAGAGAGAGGGATAGAGAGTTAGAAACATTGATGAGAGAGAATCATCAATCAGCTGCTTCTTGCACACCCCCCATGGGGATGTGCCCACAACCAAGGTACATGCCCTTGACCGGAATCGAACCCGGGACCTTTCAGTCCGCAGGCCGATGCTCTATCCACTGAGCCAAACCGGTTTAGGCTGTAGTGACTTTTAAAACGTTTAAAGCTACTTATTATTTCTCATGGTTCTGTGTCTGAGGTGTCTCAGTGGGGTGGCTTCCTGCTCCGTGCTGTCTATGACTGGCTCACTCAGGTGGCTGCATTCGACTGGGGGCTCAGCAGGGACAGTCACAGTGGCCTCTCTCCACAGGGCCTCCCAGTCTCACAGCTTCTCTACCACAAGGCAGCTGGCTTTTCAGAGGGAGAAGGTGGGAGCTCCCAGTCCTCTTCAAGGCTTGGCCTCCAATTTGACACAGTGTCAAGCTGCAACATTCTTTTGGTCTAAGCAAGTCACAAGGCCAACCCCCATTCCAGGGCAGGAGAAAAGCATTTCACCACTTAACGGGAGTAATGGCAAAAAACTATGGCCATCATTAATCCACCATAGTTCATCCTCTGGTCATACGTTAGTGACAGTCCCCCCACATGCAAAAGTCACTGTCCCAGGGACTCCCTCAGGCTTATCCAATACAGCATCCAGTTCGAAACCCTGCCTTAAGCCTAAACAGATGTCACACTCAGGACAGTTTCTTCAGGTGCAGGTGTGGCACCGTGCAATCTCGTGACTTGCCCATTAGGAAGATAAGTTTGTTGCACCGCATACACACACATTCAAAGGTGAGCTAGGCATAGGCACTCCATTCAAAAAAGTGGAGGCAGCGGAAGGTACATGGCAGTCACTATTCATAGTGACTCTGAATTGTAATAGTAGTCCTTCCGAAATCTGGCCAGGGCCCCTACACCTGGGGCAGGACTGGTACTCAGTTAGGGCCCAGTTCTGTTTCCTGGGAATGCTGCTCATTTTTCCTTCCCCATCAGAACATGGGCTCTGCTTGCTGTTGCAGCCGGGTAGATGTCTCTGCTCCTCTCCACCTGTAGAAATTTGGGGGACCAGACACAACTTTTCTCGTTCAGTCTTATTCAGGGGCTGGCACATGGCAACCTGAGGGTCAAATCTGGTTTGTGTCTCTTCCACAGTGGCCTGTGAGCTAACAATGGTGTGTATGGTTTTCATTTTTAAAGGGTTATTAACAACAAACCAAAACACACACAAAATAAACAGAAGAATCTTTGGCAGGGACCAGATGTGGCTTGTGGAACTTAAAATATTTACTGTCTGGCCTTTAATAGGAAAGGTTGCTGCTCCCTGACCGTGTCAACACAACTCATTCGCAGTGCAGGCTGGACCGTGCCTCCTCTCAGTCAGTGGAGCTCAAAGAAAACCAACCGGGGGGCTCCACGTGGAATTCTCTTTCCTGCATTTACCCGTCAGATGGGCTCCTCTTCTGTGAGGAAGCGGCTGTGCCTCCCATAACTTTCTCCTAGGAAGTGGGGGGTATAAACTTATCCCCCTGAAACTCCTCACAGGAATTGGGAGATAGCAATTGCCATTAATACAGTTAGTACAGCTCCATTTTGGGCAAAATATGGTTCTTTGCACATATAGACATGTTCCTATGAATTTAGGAAACAGTTGGAAAGAGTATACAGCAAAATGTTACATCCATTAGCTCTGAGTTGGAATAGGATGGGCCCATAGAATTCCAGTTTTCTATATAATTGTTAAAAAGTGCTGCGATTATGAGTGCTTTTACCTTTCTAGTTTAAAAGCAAAGTAATAAAATATTCCTTTTTTTGTTACTAGTTAAGTAATTTATTTTTGACTTTTAACCAGGTCCTTGGAATTTATTTTCCTGAAAAGTGTGAGGCAGCTCGCTCATCTTTGCCTCCTGTCTTCCCTCCAATTGGTCCAGTGTGATTTACTAAAGAACGAGGTTTTATTTCATTTATTTGAAATTTCAATTCTATCAGTTTCTGGGTCTTCACCTATGCTCCTCTATCTAAATGCAGGGGCTGCTGAGGGGAGAGAATATGTAGCCTTGGAGATGCACTCATCTCTAAGTAGCTGCTTGTCTAATGCCCCTTCCTCCTTGCCTATTCTAGGAAGTGTGGTCGTGCTGGCTTCAATTACTGCATTATTTGGACCTTGAGACCAGCTGGCTGAACACCCTTGAGAAGAAGGTGAGAAGCCTGGACACCCCGCCGGAGAAGGAAGACGCTATGCTCGAGGCCAAGGAGGTGGGCATCTGCGTTCTCCCTGCTATTTCTTGTTGCAGGGAAGCCAAATGAGTATTTTTTTTTTTTGCATGTTTTATTTTTTTTATTTTTTTTGAAGGAATATTTAATATTAACATTGTGAGTTATTATCTTTTGCATATCCAAGTTACACATTTCAAACAAATCGTCATTTATATTTACAGTATACAGATGCAAAGCATTAATTTCCCGCTAAATCATCACTTTCTTAAAATGGTACATGTGATGTTATGAAATTAGCTATTAAGCATTCGAAATAGTGGAAAAGAGGTCCTTTCTTCAGTCTTTTTTTTTTTTTTTAAATATATATATATTTTTTTGATTTTTTTTTTGCCCCCTCTCCTTCCCTCCCTCACATCCCCTCCCTCCCCAGAGTTTTATGTCCAATGGTTGTACTTATGTGCATGTATAAAAGTCCTTCAATTGATCTATTATCTCCCCCAGATCTTCCTCCCCTCCCCACTGTAATTTGACAGTCTGCTTGTTGATATACTATCTTTATATCTATCTTTTGGTTCATCAGTTTATAATGTTCTTTATTATCCACAAATGAGTGAAGTCATGTGGTGTTTTTCTTTCAATGACTGGCTTATTTCACTCAGCATAATGTTCTCCATTTCCATCCAGGTTGCTACAAATGATGAGAATTCCTTCTTTTTTATGGCAGCATAGTATTCCATTGTGTAGATGTACCACAGTTTTTTGATCCAATCATCTGCTGATGGGCACCTAGGCTGTTTCCAAATTCTAGCTATTGTAGATTGTGCTGCTATGAACATAGGGGTGCATATATCCTTTCTGATTGGTGTTTCTAGTTTCTTGGGATATATTCCTAGGAGTGGGATTACTGGGTCAAATGGGAGTTCCATTTTCATTTTTTTGAGGAAACTCCACACTGTTCTCCACAGTGGTTGCACCAGTCTGCATTCCCACCAGCAGTGCACGAGGGTTCCCTTTTCTCCACAACCTCGCCAACACCTGTCGTTTGTTGATCTATTGATGTTGGCCATCCTGACAGGTGTGAGATGGTACCGCATTGTTGTTTTGATTTGCATCTCTCGGATAATTAGTGACTTTGAGCATGTTTTCATGTGCCTTTTGGCCTTCCTTCTGTCTTCTTTTGGAAATATTCTATTTAGGTCCATTGCCCATTTTTTAATTGGATCATTCATCTTCCTTTTATTTAGTTGTATAAGCTGTTTGTAGATGTTGGAGATTAAACCTTTATCAGTGGTAACATTTGCAAATATGTTCTCCCACATTGTGGGTTTTCTTGTTGTTTTGTTTATGGTTTCTTTTGCTGTAAGAAAGCTTTTTATTTTGATGTAGTCCCATTTGTTTATTTTCTCTTTAGCTTCCATTGCCCTAGGGGCAGTATCAGTGAAGAAGTTCTTTTGGCATATGTCTGAGATTTTGCTGCCCGTGGATGCTTCTAGTATTTTTATGGTTTCCCGTCTGATGTTTAAGTCCTGTATCCATTTTGAGTTTACTTTTGTGTATGGTGTAAGTTGGTGATCCAGTTTCATTCTTTTGCATGTATCTGTCCAATTTTCCCAACACCATTTATTGAAGAGACTGTCTTGACTCCATTGTATATTCATGCCTCCTTTGTCAAATATTAATTGAGCATAGTGATTTGGGTTGATATCTGGGTTCTCGATTCTATTCCATTGATCTATATGTCTGTTTTTGTGCCAGTACCAGGCTGTTTTGAGAACAGTGGCTTTGTAATACAGTTTGAAGTCTGGTATTGAGATCCCTCCTACTTTACTCTTCTTTCTCAGGATTGCTGTGGCTATTCGGGGTCTTTTATTGTTCCAAATGAACTTTTGGAGAGTTCTTTCTAGGTCAGTGAAGTATGCCGTTGGTATTTTAATGGGGAGTGCATTGAACCTATAGATTGCTTTAGGAAGTATGGACATTTTGATGATGTTGATTCTACCAATCCATGAACATGGTATGTTCTTCCATCTGTTTACATCTTCCTCTATCTCTTTTTTCAGTGTCGTGTAGTTTTCCGCATATAGGTCCTTTACTTCCTTAGTTAAATTTATTCCTAGATATCTTAATTTTTTTGGTGCGATAGTAAATGGAATTGCTTTTTTAGTCTCTGTTTCTATAAATTCGCTGTTGGTGTATAGAAATGCCATAGATTTCTTGGCGTTAATTTTGTATCCTGCTACATTGCCAAATTCATTTATTAAGCCAATTAGTTTTTTAATAGAGTCTTTTGGGTTTTTTATGTACAATATCATGTCGTCTGCAAATAAGGATAGCTTTACTTCTTCTTTTCCAATTTGGATGCCTTTTATTTCCTCCTCTTGTCTAATTGCAATGGCTAGTACTTCCAGTACTATGTCAAAGAGGAGTGGCGAAAGTGGGCATCCCTGTCTTGTTCCTGTTCTTAGAGGGAATGGTTTTAGTTTTTGCCCATTGAGTATGATGTTGGCTGTGGGTTTATCATATATAGCTTTTATTATGTTGAGGTATGATCCTTGTACTCCCACCTTGTTGAGAGTTTTTATCAGGAAAGGGTGTTGGATTTTATCAAATGCTTTTTCTGCATCAATTGATATGACTATATGATTTTTATCTTTCAATTTGTTTATGTGATGTATCACGTTTATTGATTTGCGGATATTGTACCATCCTTGCATTCCTGGAATAAATCCTACTTGGTCATGGTGTATGATCTTTGTGATGCTCTGCTGGAGCCGATTTGCTAGAATTTTGTTGAGGATTTTGGCATCTATGTTCATGAGGGATATTGGCCTGTAATTCTCTTTCATTGAGTTGTCTTTATCTGGTTTTGGTATTAGGGTGATGCTGGCTTCATAGAAGGAGTTTGGAAGTGTTCCTTCCTCTTGGATTTTTTGGAATAATCTGAGGAGGATAGGTTTTAGTTCTTCCTTGAATGTTTGGTAAAACTCTCCTGTGAAGCCATCTGGCCCTGGGCTTTTGTTTGCTGGAAGTTTTTTGATGACTGTTTCAATTTCTTCCCAAGTCACTGGTCTATTTAGATTTTTAGATTCTTCCTGATTGAGTTTTGGAAGGTTGTATTTTTCTAGGAATATGTCCATTTCCTCCAGGTTGTTCAGTTTATTGGAAGAGAGCTGTTCGTAGTATTTTGTAACAATTCTTTGTATTTCGGCGGGATCTGTTGTTATTTCACCTCTTTCGTTTCTGATTTTGTTTATTTGGGTCCTCTCTCTTTGTTTCTTGGTTAGCCTGGCTAGGGGTCCATCTATCTTGTTTATTCTTTCAAAGAACCAGCTCTTGGTTTTGTTGATCTTACGTATTGTTTCTTTGGTCTCTATGTCATTTATCTGTGCTCTGATTTTTGTTATTTCCTTCCTTCTGCTTACACTGGGCTTTTCTTGTTGCTCCTTTTCTAATTCTTTGAGTTGTAGAGTTAGATCATTTGTTACCCTTTTTTCTAGTTTTTTGCAATAGGCTTGTAGGGATATGAACTTCCCTCTCAAAACTGCTTTTGCTGTGTCCCATAGATTTTGGATAGTTGTGTTTTCATTGTCATTTGTTTCCAGGATGTTTTTAATTTCTTCCTTGATTTCTCTGGTAACCCAGTCCTTGTTTAATAGCATGCTGTTTAGTCTCCATGTGTTTGATTTCTTTGGATTTTTTTCGTTGTAGTTAATTTCCAGTTTTATGCCACTATGATCTGAGAAGATGCTTGATATGATTTCTATCTTCTTGAATTTGAAGAGACTTTGCCTATGTCCCAAAATGTGGTCTATCTTTGAGAATGACCCATGTGCGCTTGAGAAGAATGTATATTCTGTAGCTTTGGGGTGGAATGTTCTGAAGATGTCGATTAATTCCATCTGGTCTAGCGAGTCATTTAGGATTGATATTTCTTTGCTGATTTTTTGTTTAGATGACTTGTCAAAGGGTGACAGTGGGGTATTAAGATCTCCTACTATGATTGTATTGCTATTAATCTCTCCCTTAATGTCCTCCAGCAGTTTTTTTATATATTGGGGTGCTCCCGTATTGGGTGCATATATATTTACCAGGGTTATTTCTTCTTGTTGGATTGCTCCCTTTAGTATTATGAAGTGACCTTCATTATCTCTTGTTATGTCCTTCACTCTGAGATCTAATTTGTCAGATATAAGTATTGCTACCCCAGCTTTTTTTCCATTTCCATTCGCCTGGAAAACCTTTTTCCATCCCTTCACCCTCAGTCTGTGTGCATCTTTTTTTCTGAGGTGGGTTTCTTGTAGACAACAGATATATGGGTCTTGTTTTCTTATCCAATCCGTTACCCTATGTCTTTTGATTGGAGCATTTAGTCCATTTACATTTAAAGTTATAATTGATAGATACTTATTTGACGCCATTTTTATTCTATACCCCTGTGTTCCTTCTTTGTTTTCTGTTTCTTTAACTTTACAGTAGACCCGTTAGCATTTCTTGCATTGCTGGTTTGGTGGAGATAAATTCCCTTAGTCTGTTTTTGTCTGTGAAGCTCCTGATTTCCCCTTCAATTTTGATTGATAGCCTTGCTGGGTACAGTATTCTTGGATTCAGACCCTTCCTTTGCATGACTTTGTATATTTCATCCCATTCCCTTCTGGCCTGATAAGTTTCTGTGGAGAAATCAGTTGCTAGTCTGATGGGGGTTCCTTTATATGTAACTTTCTGTCTCTCTCTGGCTGCTTTTAAAATTCTTTTTTTGTCATAGGTGTTTGCCAGCTTAATTATAATGTGTCTAGGGGTTGATTTTCTGGGGTTCATTTTGCTTGGGACTCTGCGAGCATCTTGGATTTGTGTGGGTTTTTTCTTCTCTATCTCAGGAAAGTTTTCTGTCATTATTTCTTGAAATACGTTTTCCATGTCTTCCTCAATTCCCTGTCCTTCTGGAACCCCTATTACTCTAATATTGTTTTGTTTTGTATTGTCCCAGAGTTCCCTTAGACTTTCCTCCTGTTTTTTAATTTTTTTTTCCAGAAGCTGTTCTAATTGGGTATGTTTTTCCATCTTGTCTTCTAGCTCGCTGATGCGGTCCTCTGCTTCTTCTAATCTACTCTTGATGCTTTCTATTGAGTTCTTTACAGTAGCGATGTCATTTTTCATTTCTTCTTGGTTCTTCTTCATTTCCTCTTGGTTCTTACTCATATTGTCAAATTTGTCTTCCATTCTTTTTAGCCATCTTATGATCATTACTCTGAATTCTTGCTCTGGTAGGTTGCTTCCCTCTATCTCGTTTACTTCCTTTTCTGGTGAGGCCTGCTTTTCTTTCATATGCGGGCTATGTTTTGGTCTCCCCATGATCTAGGATGTCTGGTTGTATAGTTCTCTCTCTCTCCTGCTTTGATTTAAAGGCACCAAATACAACACAACCAGGTACAACACACAGGGGACTGAATCGGGATGTGTTTGAAATATTAATAACCACCAATAAGGGTGACTAGAACCCAGCTAGCAAAAACATACAATCAAACAAAAAGCATGTCAAATCAATCTTATAAACAAAAGCATACAACTTCAGTATAGTTGACATTCAACATACAACTTCAAAGTGTTAGAGAGAAAGACTTTTGTTTTGTTTTGTTTTTAGGACAACTGCAAGGGAGGTGTAAATGGGCTCGGAGCAAGTAGTTGGAAATTAGATATATAGAAGTAGGGTGAAATTTTAGGAGGAGGTAGACAGAAGGAATGGGGAAAATCTAGAGCAGGAAAGGGTTAAGATAAACGGGGTACCAAAGGAAAATATCAGAAAGAGGATGAAGGCATAAAGGATAGGTTGAGATAGAATAAAGCGTTGGAGAAGGAAAGATAGATAAAGCCTGTAGAACAGTAATCCTGAAATTAAAAAAAAAAAAAAAATATATATATATATATATATATATATATATATATATATATATATATAAAATCAAATGAAATAAAAATAATAAAAATAAACAAAAAAAATAAGATGAAAAAGGTAACTTAGTAGTAGTATAATGTAGTAATTATAAAGATAAAATCAAGTGAGGAAAAAGAAAAAAAATAGTTTCTTGAGTAAATGTTGCAAATAATGAAATCAAAAATAAAAAACAAAAATTTAAAAATTTAAAAATTAATAAAATTTAAAAAATTTAAATAAAATTTGCAGTAATGAAGGTCATTCGCTTCCTCTATTGTTATGATCCAGTCCTGATTTTTAGGCAGGTTTTGCTTTGTTTTTATTACACTAGAGTCAATTTGTGAATTAGCCTCTGGGGGCAGTGTTTCTAGGTTGACTTCCCAGACTCTAGAGCCTCTCCAGCTTTTTTTTTTTTTTTTTTTTTTTTTTTAGTCCTCTCTGAAGCAGGAACTACGGAGGGGGGAGGGGGCAGGTCCGAGCAACCTCAGTCTCCTGCAACTCTCCGATACCCCTCCGCGCCAGATCCAAATGTGTTGCTCTTTAGATATCTCCCCTGTTAGGAGCCCCGTCCGCTTTCACGGGTGACACTCGCCCAACAGCGGGGCTTCTACTTGTAATCACCGCCCTTGTCCTCCAGCTTCCGCGTTCTGCGCGCAGGCTTTGTTTTCCGCGAGTGCGCTCCACCCTCTCCCCGCGAAATCTGACCTTTTCGCCGAGCAGTGGGGCACTCCTGTGGGGCCAGGTGTTCGCGCCGCCTGGGATCCGCGTTCTGGGGGTCACAGTTGCTTGTTGGTCGCTGCGGCTGTGGATATTCAGGCCTCTGACATGATCCTATCTTCCTCTCAAGATGGCGAGGTTTCCCTATCCAAGCCGGCAGGTAGCTCCGGGCAGGGACGCAGCCCGCGTGGGTGCTTCCCTGTGAGGGGTACCTCTGTCAGCAGCCCCCCAGCAGTTTCTTCTGGTGTTCGCTGTCTCCCAGCTTGCTAATAGACACTCACAGCTCAGACCATCAGTTGCTCTCTCTTTCTGCTTCGGGAGAGGGCTCAGAATCCGCCCATCTATTCTTCCGCCATCTTCCCTCCCTTGACAAATGAGTATTAAAATGAGGAATCTTCTGCCTTATGCCAGCAAGGCATTTTCTCCCTCAGCAGCTTTCAGTGTTGCCTTCCATTGCTTGAAGGGTTTATAGCATCCTTTATGTTTAGATTAATGATTAACCCACTAACTCAGTCCCCGAGGTAGGTACTTGTTAATTAGTGTATTGTAGACTTCAGGAAAGCACCACAGCGATTTTCCTGCCTCTTTTTACCAGTCCCTGGACTGAAGGAACTCTGCCTTAAGGCATTAGAACGATTGCTCTCTTGTTTCTTCATAAAATTATTTTTGCTCCTAAGACACGTCAATGACTGTGTTCACAGTGGCTCCTTCCATGCTATCTTCAGATGTGACAAGTTAGAGGACAGGGTGCGGAGGGAAGAGTGAGAAGTGTGGGATCCTGTCCCAGGAGCTTGTCTCCAGGCCCATTTGAATTCCTTGAGGCCAAGAAATGCATCTGATTTTTCTTTCACGATGACTTAATATCTGCTTCTTAAATGAAATAAATTATGAAGACAGTAGAGCTGCTTTAAAAAAAAAAAGAGGAAGAGGCTAGGAAGAGGATAGATATGCTTTTGAAATTATAGGGACACATGGTAATTAAGCGGATGCCTGGATTGAAGGTCAGAAGTAAGTCAAAGGTGGTACCTGAATCCCAGGAGCTGGATGCCCTGATGGAGAAAAGATGTCACTTCTCAGATAAAGGAGCAGAGTGAGAGGTGAAGAGCATGAAAACAATGAAAAGCTTAGTTTAAAAATGAATATTTTCTTAACATGAGAATCAAAACATGTGCATTCTAGAAATACGGAAAATGGGGAAAAGTATAAAACGAACTCTAAGGTAAATACTTTCAGACATTTTGGCAAATTTCTTCCTCATTATTATTATCATTATTATTAATCCTCACCTGAGGATATTCTTTTTCATTGCTTTTCAGAGAAAATGGAAGGAGGGAGGGGGTTGAGGGAGAGAAAGAAAGAGCGAGAAAGAAACATCAGTGTGTGAGAGACACACTGACTAGTTGCCTGTTGCACGAGCCCCAAGCAGGGCGGGTGAGGAGTGAACCTGCAACCCAACTAGGTGCCCTGACGAGGAATTGAACCCCACTCTTAGGTTCCCAAACTGACCTGTAACCACTGAGAAGCACCTGCCAGGGCTCCTCCTAATTATTGTTAATTTTAGCGCACGCACTGGAAGGCAGTGCGTTATAATAACTGGATCAAAGACTTTGAAATCAGGAGTCAAGTTGGAATCTTAGCTCTTCTTTTTACCGTATGTACCAGTATGTGGGCTATGTACTTAAGCTCTCTGAACTTCAGTTTTCCCATCTGGAATACGAAATAATATTTAACTCCAAGGTTACTTAGGTTTATGTACACATAAAGTGTGTATACAAAATAGCACCTAGCTTTCTGTATGTGTTACAGAAAACTGAGTACCTATTTTTCAAAATATAATCAACAATTTAAAATAGTTTTGCTTTATACTATTGTTTTCTGCTTTCAAACTTTGCATCACACCATGAACATTTTCCCATGTAATTAATAATTACTAAAATTATCTATGAAGTTGTATTGTCATATATCATCTTTTATGCTGAGTTCTCAATTCTATGTATTTTAATACCATTATGGATATTTTTGAAAATTAATTATTCCTCGTCTTCTTTCTTGGGTAGAAAATGGAATTACTTGTTTAAAAAAATGGACACTTTTGGATCCTTGATTCATTTTGCCTCAGTTAAGTACATTATTTTCCCCTTCCTGTCCCTGTCCAGGTTCTAGAAACCCTTTTGCAACATCCAGCCGATAATCGCACCGAGATCCAGGAACTTGGCCAGACTCTCATTGATGGTGGAATAATGGATGAGTTGATAAGTGAGAAACTGGAGGCTTTCAACAGTCAATATGAAGAACTGAGAAGCCTGGTAAGAACTGGGACTCACATCAGAGTAGATTAGTTGTTTGTGAGACGAAACTGACCTCAAGAACTTGTGCCAAGGGGAAAAGCTTGTAACCAACATGAACGGGGGTGTTGCAGGCTTTGAAATACTAGTTGAGGAAGAGTAAACCCAACTCTATGGAGGCAAAATTTGATGATATATAAGAAAAAACTCTATCTTTGAGATGGTTTCTATTTATGAACTATTTCATTTCCTTTGAATTACATTATAGCTGTATGTAAGAATAATTCATTGTCCTAGAAATACTAGGGAGGGCAGAATTTGACATAAGCTGTTATAGGTGGTCGCAGAATCCTCCAAACAGCATTCGAGGCAGCCACAGCACACTATTTCACACCTCCTAGTTCTTAAATATAATTGTGAAATTTTAAAAATGGGTGAAATAATAATGCTATGAGGTTGGCAAAAATGGGGGCAATTCAGAGAAGCTCAAATTGGTAAAACCATTGCTGTAAATGAGTGAAATTAAAGTCAGTTCAAGTAAATGCTCACTTCTTTTCTGACACTCCATTCCTCTGATTAATGACAGAAGGTCCAGTTAAGAATATCCTCTTAAAGGATGATTTTCCTTCCCCAGCTGCTGATTGGCCAGGAACCATTGTCACCTGAATCTCTGGTCAGCACGGAAGAAGCCCTTGAGGCTGACGTGCCTTATTCTGAGTTGGAAAAATTCGAAAATGACATTGACTATTGGCTAAAAGTTTTGGAAAACCATTTGGAATCCTTCGATGAAGATGAAAAGGTTGGTTCAGAGTTTTTCAAACTATGATGTTCTTATGTTTATTCTCTGTTAAGTATAGATTTACATCAATATTGTTTACCCAAACATCTACCAAACATGATTTTCTGATGTGCAAATATGATTTTCTGATGAGTGTCGATGTAATTGATTTAGTAATGCATAAAAAATAGACATTGCACTTTCTGACTAAAAACAGTGTTATCTGAATGCTAAACCACCTAGCATTCTTTATGTTTTAACATCAAGTGTGAAATATTTTAAGAAAAACCTGACTTATTTTGTTGTGTATAATTTAGATGAACATATCTTGAGTTATATTTTGTAGGTTAGTTTTCCTCCTTGGGAACTGATGGTAAGTGACCCTATATGCATTTTCCTTTTGAGTAAATGTTTTCTTTCTAAACTTTCAGATGGATGAGGAGACAGTCCAGGTTGAGGAAGTTCTCCAGAGAGGAGAACAAATGTTAAATCAACCTATGGAGAAGAACAAAAAACAAGAGATAAGGTTCAAGATACTGCTTTTGAGCACAAAATACAATATCACTAAGGTATTGTCATGAGGTTGCTATGAGGTTGGCGAAAATGGGGTAATTCAGAGACGCTCAAATTGGTAAAACCATTGCTCTAAATGAGTGAAATTAAAGTCAGTTCAAGTAAATACTCACTTCTTTTTTGACACTCCATTCCTCTGATTAATGACAGAAGGTCCAGTGAAGAATATCCTTTTAAAGGATGACTTTCCTTCCCCAGCTGCTGATTGGCCAGGAACCATTGTCACCTGAATCTCTGCTTGCCACGGAAGAAGCCCTTGAGGCTGACGTGCCTTTCCCTGACATGGAAAAATTAGAAACTGACATTGGATATATGCAAAAAGTTGTGGAAAATCATCTGGAATCCAACGATGAAGATGAAAAGGTTTGTTCAGAGTTTTTAAAACTATGCTGTTCTTATGTTTATTCTCTGATGTACAAATATGATTTTCTGATGAGTGTCGATGTAATTGATTTAGTAATGCTTAAAAAATAGACATTGCTCTTTCTGACTAAAAACAGTGTTATCTGAATGCTAAACCAGCTAGCATTCTTTATGTTTTAACATTAAATGTGAAATATTTTAAGAAAAACCTGACTTATTTTGTTGTGTATAATTTAGATGAACGTATCTTGAGTTATATTTTGTAGGTTAGTTTTCCTCCTTGGGAACTGATGGCAAGTGACCCTATATGCATTTTCCTTTTGAGTAAATGTATTCTTTCTAAAAATTCAGATGGATGAGGAGAGAGCCCAGGTTGAGGAAGTTCTCCGGAGAGGAGAACAAATGTTACATCAACCTAAGGAGAAGAACAAAAAACAAGAGCTCTGGTTCCAGTTACTGATTTTGTGCACAAGATACAACAAAACTAAGGTTTTGCGATGGGGAGTGTCTGTGCCACTGAATAACTCAGCCCTTGTCATTAGATGTTTGATATTGCATTCAAAACACACCATTTGGAATATTGTCTCCTCCTTTTTGGTGTGCATCACTGAACATTTTTTTACTTTCAGGAGGGAAAAGAGTCAAAGAAAATAGGGAGCATAAAATCTTATTATTGGGCATCTCTGTTGGATTTCTGATAATGTACTAAATCTTAAAAGGGATTCTTTTTTTTTTTTTTTTTAGAGAAGATTCCTCCTTTGGATCTTTAGTTTATATGGAGTTGCCTGACCATGTCAAAAAAAAAAAATGTCTAGTTTACAAATAACCAAATTTGGGAAGGTGATAAACTATGATTTATATTCTAGCAAAGCTTCACTACCAGCTCCCTTTTCAATGGCCATAATCCCAGCCACATTATAAATGAGCTGCTGTTCCCCCAATGTCTGTTCTTGTAACACATAAATGCAGAACTCTAGATTAAACATCTTGTTATTAACTCGATGATTTTAGTCTTGAGTTTCAGGTTCATTTAGGAATTATAACCATTTTCAGGGTCACTAACTCATGAACATGATATTTGTGATCATTTTATATACTTTTGAACTTACAGGGGAACTTCAGAAGCTCAATGTAGAGATACAGTGAAACTATGAAAGAAGCTACCTTAATTCATGAGTAGATGAACTGTGGTTATTTGCAAATAGTAGCCAGCATTTATTAAACTGTAGCCATCTACAAGTAAAATAATTCAACAGCTTAAGGACAAGTGTGTGGCCCATCACCTTTGTTATTTTGAAAGTTCTGATTAGAGGACACAGAAAATAAAATTATTAGGGCAGATAAGTAGTCCACTCAGTTTAGCTTAGTTTTCTCTGAAGTTAGGGACTTAGGACCTTTTATTATCTTATGTAGAATATTCATCTTCTATAATATTGTTCTCCAGCATTAAGATTGTATATTGGATTACCTGTATGCTATTTTAATTAAAAATCCAATTACATTTCTTGTTATGTTATCAATACTTATTTAACTTAGTTACATTTTTAACAGTGAGGCCCTGAGGTCTTAAATATAATTGTGAGAATTAAAAAATGGGTGAAATAATAATACTATTAAAATGTTTCATTTCATATGGAAGGTTATGATTTGCAGCATGTTCTCCTGTCCTCAGTAACTCAGGAAAGAACCTGTTATGCTTTCCTGTTTGCTAAATGAGTTTCGGTGGCATTGGTCATAAAGTGAAACATTTCTCTTTAAGAGCAGGCTGCAGACGAAAATTAGAATAGAGATTGTTAAGGGTTTGCATAGCAAAGCAGGGCAAAAATGTAAAAATCCAAAACATAGTTTTAAAAAATTTGATACCAAGTATTGTACTTTTCCACAAAATAATCTTGTGCTTTTTTCAGTTAATTCTGGGGATATTTTAAGAGATATACATTGTTATCGTTAATGATTTTATGGGCAATTCCTATTCAACAGAGGAGAACAGGCCAACTATCTTCTGGAATTAAAGCATCACTCCCCCCTGCACATTACTTGGTTGATATCAACAAGTTTTTACTTTCTATGGATGATGCTGGAAAGATCTGGAAAGATCAATTAGTTATTAACTTTGTAAAGGGGGTTTCAGGGAGACAGATGATGACTTAGATTTGGACATGTCTGAATATCTAATTGCCAGATTGAAAGTATATTTTTGAGAGTCCTTGGCATCTTTAAACTCTGTGTGGTAGGTGTAACCATTAGAAACCAGGACCCAGGGAGAGAAGCCTGAGTCAATGGTAGAAACCAAGACTCCTACCCTTTAGAAGGTTAGCATTTGATGGATGGGCAGATGAGAATGAGCTGGTAAAGGACACTTAGGAGGTCAGAGAGAGGTGAGAGGAAAGTCTGGAATACAGACTGTTCAGAGTTCAAGGGAGGGTGTGTGACAGCATTAAATGTTAAAAAGGGACAGGGCAGCTAAGGAATGGATGGCATTCTTATTTATTTATTTTTTAATTGATTTCAGAGTTGATGGGAAAGGGAGGGAGAGAGAAGCATCAGTAATGAGAGAGAACCATTGATTGGATGACTGACTCCTGCATGCCCCCTGAGACCAGGGAATGTGCCCTGGCTGTGAAAGGAACCATGATCTGGTTCATAGGATGATGCTCAACCACTGAGCCACACGGTTGGGCTGGATGGTATTTTGATAGTAATGTTGGTGGAGTAGGGGCTTAAGCAAGACTGCAATGGATAGCAAAGCTGTCATGTAGGGTAACACTTTCTCTTTGGGAAACAAGATCACCTTTCTTTATATGGTACTCTTCTCTTTCCACTTGGCCGGATGCTATAGGTATGCAGAGATGTGCCCACTGCACAGAAGGAACAAGGCCAGGAGCCCTGCTCTGTTTCTCAGACAAGAACTGCTGGTAAGATACAGTTTATTCCTTAACCATTTATTATAAATATAGCAAGACATTTAACTATGACCATGATATATGAATTAGAGAAAACTTTAAACTGAAAAACACAACACAGTTGTGATCTGTTACTCTATTTTCAATTACTTGAAAGGAATGTCTTCTTTAAACCCAACACATAATTGCCTGCAAGGCACTCATGAGAGATAAGCTTTTTGCCTTTCTTGGAACAAGAGCGGGACCTGGTCCCCAAGAGAGCCTGGGAAGGGAAGGGAGGAGGCAAGGTGGGAAACTGAGGACATGAGGTTTTTCAGAAAGTCAGCTATAACCATTACCCAACATGCCCTGAGAGGGGTTTAATTGCATGCAGATTATGACTGAGAACAAAGGATTAGGTATCCCGGAACCAGGTGGGAGATGGGGTTTTGGAAGAATTCTCCATCCCAGAGAAGCTATTTACTGATAGAGGCCAATGATCACTTCTGTGTGGAGGGAAAAGTTTTCTCACTATTTCCTTCTCTCCTTGTCCCCATCAGAGTACGGGTTATGGCACCATAGCTATAACACCGTACCTTGCAAGCTCTCTGAAACACCGTGCCCTGCTCTCTCTCTTGACTCTTACTGGCCCTTTAATTTTGGAATTGGAAATTTCAGTAGATGATTTTGTCAAGATATATGCAAACCTGTTGGACTTTTAATTTAAATTGTGCTGAATTTATGGATTGACGATATCTTTTAGAAAATTAATTAAGCCTTATCTAATATACCGTATGTTAAAGTGGGCTCCAGATGGCTCTAATAATTCAGCTACCTTGTGTAAAACTAACGAAAAACAATCAACCTTCCATCATTAAAAACAGAAGACAAGCACAGACAACTGAGAGAGAATAATATATATCCACGTTTTGAAGAAGACAAGAATCTCTAACTGAAAGTTCTGGGAAAACAATCTCCCAGGACAGATTTATGGATCTGATCACCCAAATTTGATAACATCTATATGTTAAAAATAAAACACACATTAAAAATCCTAAAGTAGAAACAGTGTTTTCATCAATATGACAAGATTCATCGTTCCTATAAAAAATGAGTCCTTGCAAATAGAAAAGGAAGCAGATAAAGACCACAGTTATAAGTTATACTATATTTGGTTAACAAACAAAAAAAGTTTGCTCTCACTGATAATAAAAAAAAACAGTAAATGAGCACACTGGAAAGCACTGGGTGTTCATCCATTGAGACAGAGTATCTTTGGTATATATCCTGGATGTGTAGTCCACATGTTGCTGTTGCAAATCTCAATTTTCAACTTTTAAGGAAAGTTAGCATTGCTATTTTATTTTGCTAATAAATATTAAATACATTACTTTTATTTTCATGTTTTCTGATCTAGTCATTCTGCTTTAGCAAATCGATACCAACGTGTTCATCAGAAATATGTTAAGTACTCTATACAAATGGAAGGAGCCAACTAAGTATCTAGCTGTAGGGAAAGAGTTAAGTAACAGGTAGTGAATATATATACATATTAGAGATCTGGTGCATGAAATCTGTGCATGGTGGGAGAGTGTCTCTCAGCCCTGCCTGCACCCTTTCCAATCCGGGACCCAGCAGGGGATGGCCCTTTGGGATTGGACCTAAACCCACAGTCAGACATTTATCTCACAATCTGGGACTGCTGGCTCCTAACCGCTCACCTGCCTGCCTGCTTGATCACCCCTAACTGCCTCTGCCTGCCTGCCTGATTGCCCCTAACCCCAATCCCTTCCCTGCTAGTCTGATTGCCCCTAAGCACCTCTGCCTCAGTGCAGCCACCTTGGCTTTGTCCAGAAGGATGTCTAGAAGATGTCCAGTCTAATTAGCATATTACCCTTTTATTAGTATACATATTCTTACTTAGGTATTCACAATGATGAGGATGAAGAATTGCTAACGTTCATATTATAAAGTTAAGTGCTTTACAAGCTCTCTGAAAAACAGAAAACTATGAATAAGTTGGCTTCATAATTAAGGCAAACCGCTTGACAAAATAAAATAGCAGTGCTAATTTTCTCACAGTTGGTTTATTTCTTACTATATCTTCTCTTGGTGTCAGTGTTAATTACTTTTGAGTTATTGCTGCCCTAGAATATTGTATAACTGGGTGTTTAATTGGCTTTACAGCTACCAAAGATACTGTCGGAAATACTATTGCCACTTCCATATGAAGAAATAAAAAACTCTCACCATTTTTAACCTAATCTAAATTTTATATAAGCACACAGATGCATGTCAACATTGCCCCACTACAGTCAGAATATCCTGTTGACTGAGTACTTTGCTACATTTTTTATTTCAGCTCATCCTGCACCCCTAAAGGTGGTGCTAGCCTCCTCTGTGTCAGAGCCTCCTGCTCAGGCTACTCCTACTTCGGAAATTTCAGTACCTGATGATCTGGATAAAAGGACAACAGAACTAGCTGACTGGCTGGTATTCATTGACCAGATGCTGAAGTCCAACACTGTCACTGTCGGGGATGTGGGAGAGATCAATAAGACGATTTCCAGAATGAAAGTAGGTTCACAGGGTAGAGGTTTGTCATGGCAACACCTCCGCACACGGGTAGACATGATCTGTCTGGCTCCCTTTTGTTTGTCCTGAACTCTGGGAGAGTGAGCTTTAAGAACTTCTTTATCTGCCAAACAGCCATCCCAGACTAGCTAGGAAGAGTCCAGATTTTCTTGCATTTGTGCTGTTTTGGTAAGATCACCTTTACCAAGTGAGTTGTAGACTCAGTGTATATTTTCACATCTGAAACTGAGATTGTAAATCTAGTCCCATCAGTACAATGTAAACTAGTGTTACAGTTAATGCCTAGTATGATGTATGCTAATTTCCTGAAGTGCTTTTTCAACTTTTGCTTTATAATGAGATAATTTGTTTAATTGCTGACATTAGAAGTGAGGATGCCTGACCATCATTATATATATATATATATATATATATATATATATATATATATATATACACACACACACACACACACACACTATGCCATGCTAATTTGTAAGGTTATTTTTCCATATTCAGTGTGTGCTGGCTTCTGGGCTTGTGTGCTGTACAGAGAATAGAGATATGGCACAGAATATACTAAATACAAATTGACAAATTTGGAATGAATCATTAAGTAATGACAGTGATTGCTAACTGTTATTAAGTGCTTAATGTGTGTTGGGTACTTTTGTAAGTAATCTACATGTTTACTTCCTTAACTATCTTTTGAGATAGTTACCACATGTATCCCAGATTACATATATGCCCGGCTATGATGGAGGCACTTAATGTGTGCAAGTAGATGGTCTCTGCACAGAACAGAGTGTAATAACAGGCATAGGCAGGTGCATATGACGGGATAGGGGAGCCTGGGTGAAGGAGAGAGTTACTGCCACAGCAATGGAAGGCAGACCATGTAGGATTTTCACATGTAGGAACAAGTAAATGGCATCACTGGTCTGGGGAGCAGAGAGAATAAAGACATGAGGTGGGGTGCATGGAGGGTGAGGGTTATGGGGTCATCATTTGTGCAGCAAAGAAATGCAGTAGGAAGTGATAGAAAGGGCAGCTTGAGTTCACGCTGATGGAGCTTGCAGGCCACGCAGAGCCCTTTGGACTTTGCATCTGCAAGCCATGGGCACGTGTTTTTACTCCTTTCCTTTTGTACATTGTGGCTGGAGACTGATGATAACAATGATCTCTCTTAAGCAGGAACAATGGGAATAGTGCAAGAGATGCTTAATACAAAGAAAAGAGCCTTTCTGGGCTGCTAAGACCATGCTGTCGCAATTAGCAGAGATTCGGAATAGTAGAAGTGAAATGTAGATGAGGGTTTGATTGATTCAGTTTCAAGTGTGTTGTGTTGAGAGGTTCTTAGGCCATTTAGAAAGAAATGATCAGCATTCATTGCAATGTCTCTCTGGGCCCCGGATTGGAAGTTGTGAATAATCCATTTAGAAATAACATTTGACACTGAGGAGTAATTGGAGTCTGCGAAATTAGTGAATTCCGAAAGAGGAAGCGCTGGGAGGGAATCTTTGCCATGCCATTTGCACCTATTGGAAATAGTCTTTAGGGCTATTAGTTCCATAGTTGAAACACACCATTTCCTGACATTAACTTTTCTCCCATCCTTATCAAGAGATACATGTATAGCAACAGTTTTCCGTGTCTAAAATTATTTAATTTACAATTATTCAATTAGCATTTTTCTAATACTTCACTGCTTTCCCTGAAGGTGACAGTGGTTTGTGTTCATACCCAATGCAGGCCTGATAGGCATCACTGCTAATCTTTTCAGAGCAGTTCTTAATTTTTGAAGGGACGTCTTCATTTAATCTCCTCAGACCTGATACAGCTTAGCTGTCAGTATCTTACCATTTCTTCTTGTGAAAACAAAAACACAGACAGGTAAAGTAATCTAGAGGGTAAGTGGTTGAGCTGAGATTTGAACCTAGGACTGACTGTGCCACAATTGAAGATGTCTCACTGTCCTGTTCAGGAGACAGACAACTTTGATGTCAGTCCACCAATTTTGCTCCTTAGCGTTCTTGGCGAGCAGCCTATTAACAGATCTTAAAAATCATTTCTACTTAAACAGATCACAAAGGCGGACATGGAACAGCGCCAACCTCACCTTGACCATGCTTTTACACTGGCTGAGAATTTGAAAAATAAAGCTTCCGGTTCAGATGTGAGAACAGCAATCACAGAAAAATGTAAGTCCAAAAAATTATATGTCATCATCTACTTTCACTGATAATGGTTACACACATATACACCTTTGCAAAGATTATTCCACCAGAAATTAATATTATTTAATACTCTTTATCTATGAATAAATACAGTTTTCACTTGGTTTTTTTAATCTTTTGTGTACAGTCAGAATTCCCTTTTGAACTCATCAAAGTATTAATATTATTATATTTAAGGAGTTACTGATTCATTGGATTCTTTGCTCTTAAGGTAATATTCCTTTTGATGGAACCAAGAAAAGAAAAATTAGAGAAACCCACAGGAATGCAAACCCATTCTTTCATTGTAATTCATTCACTAAAACGAAATCTTAGCATGTCTTTTAACTCATCTTCTCAAAATTCAGTCCAAAGATATTTATTGAGCAACTACTCTGTACCTCTGTAGCTGGCAGGAATCTGGGAACACCTTAGCTAAAGACAAAATAAAGCAAAATAAATAATAAGCAAACAAAGCAATCACAGCCACGATTTTTGCTTTGAGTTTAATAGCTGGCTTAAAAGCACCTGTATGTCATATCAAACAAAGTCTAAGTTCTCAAGAATGGGATGGAAAAAACAATCTAATAATAAAAGGAGGGAGAAAGAAGTAAAATGGAGAATTCAGGAAAAATAACCCCACTTTGTGAGACACTAAAAGTGTTCTGCTAACGCCTCTGTTATAATAAACCTTGTTGTCACATTTATTTTGAAATCAAAACATACTTTAGGGACTTTTAAGGGCGGTCACTATCTGCTTTTATCACCCTCTCTTCCATTTCAGCTCTCAGCCTCATCTGTATCCCTCCGTACTGTATGTGTCCTTTAAAACTTCCGGACAGTTCTCAGTTCTCATTCTCCTTACCTTTATTCGCATATTTTTTTTTCCCCCACTCGGCCTTTTCTCCCCAGGTGAAATTCCCCTCAGCTAATAAAATTGTCACCCACTCAATAAAGTCTTTCCCACTCTGTTCTGGTCCCTCATGTTTTCTATCTTTAGTTCCTGCCATGATCTTTGCTCCCAGAACTTCATTGTGAATCTCACAGTTACTGAAATTTCCTCCACAGATTTCAAATAGTCCCCTTTCTGGGGCCTCCCACCACGCTTCATGCAAGCTGTGGACTTAATCTGTGGCAGAATATAAACTGGAATGTATTTTATTGCCTTGTTTACTCTTTCTCGAGGGGAGAAATTCGACTGTTTCTCCTATAAAAAAGGTGCTTGGGTTTCAAAATAAATGTGTGGCAGCAAGGTTGTTGCAAGAGATGTATATTCCCTCCCGCCATTTTCCCCACCACCTTTGTATTTGTCCAGTTTCTTTCCTTCTCCCAAATATCTTCCCTTTCCAATTTACCTCTCTCTCTTTGTTTTCTCTCCATTATCTTATGTAGACACTGCACAGTCTTTGTCACGATTTATTATATGAAAAACCATCCTCAGCTTCTACTATCAATAGTAGTAGAAGTTTTTTGCTCTTTTGGCTCTTAATCACAAATAGTAGGATAATATGCTTCTGTTTATGACACACCAGTGATACTTGCAGACACTTGATGTTTTTAGTCTTATTTATTCAATTTTCAGGGTTCTAGTTGAATTGGTCAAAGACAAGTAGAACATTATGATAGATTTGTCTTCTCAAGATACAGTCTTAAGCAATTTATTTAAGCATTTATTCAGACAGTATAAAACCAATCATCTCATTGACACAATTTTTTTTTTTTTAGAATTAATATATGTGAGTATAATTTTCAGGTTTCTGAACAATATTGAAGTGATAACTTTAATGGTTTATGATAGCCTGTATTATCCCAAGAATTTTACCAGAATAAATGTTTATATTGTAATTAAGTTCTTCTTGGCCTGCTACATACCTATAGCCCTTCAATTTTCCATCACATTCACAATATCTTCTAGAAGGGTTTTTAACTTTCTACCTGTTATTCCATGGGTTGTTGAAGATATTGAAAGCTATTGCTTATGGGTACTCCAGTTCAAGATCATGAACTGCCCTTGAAGTTATTAATTAGAAGTTTATTTCCTTAGATCTTTCTTTCTTAATTTCATCTTAAAAATGAGAAGAGGAAAGAAGGGAAGTGAGGAGAGAAAGAGACTGTGGGTGTTTTTTATTATTATTATTATAATGAAGGCCTGCAGGGTACATAAAACTTGAATTTACTTTTATTTTTAGTGTCTCTTGAACATAGAAAAATACTTTCTTTTAGAGAGATTTCATGCTATAGTAAGACAAAGGTGAAAGTATTCTTAAGGAGTTTTCTTTTCAAATCAAGACTACCTTAGAGCATCTCCTCTGAGGATGACAAGTGATTCTGTCTGCGTCTGTCATATAGATATAGATATAGATATAGATATAGATATAGATATAGATATAGATATAGATATAGATATAGATATAGATATAGATAGATAGATAATTGATTTTTTTCAAAGAGGAAGAGAGAAGGATAGTTAGAAACATCGGTGAGAGAGAAACATCAATCACTGCTTCTTGCACACCCCCTACTGGGGATGCGCCCACAACCAAGGTACATGCCTTTGACCAGAATCGAACCGGAACCTTTCAGTCTGCAGACCAACGCTCTATCTACTGAGCCAAACTGGTTTCGGCTGTCTTAAAATACTGTTAATACCTGGGTCTGGATGAGGTTGGTTGATCTATTTGGAAGTCTCTTGTGTGAAGTGTATCCTTGGACATGAAAAATTTAAAGTTTTGAAAGTTTAAGGTCTCTTGCCAAAAAGAGGTTTTAAAGCTAACACCTTAATTTCAATGGAGAAAGGGAAGGACCAGCCCTTCCCACCCAGAATAGGTAATCCAATTCCAGCCAGCAGCTATCTTTAAGCAATGTGGCCATTTACATTTGAATGGCTATGCCTTTTGATAGCCTAAGGGCAAGTTTACATGTAAACAAGTTTGCTTCTCAGTTCCCAGGGCAGAAAAAACAAGGTTTAAAATTATTAGATTTAAAAATTTATTCTTAAAAATAAAATATAAAAGTTTATTAATTAAAAAAACTGATGAACAATATTAACTGTTGATGATAATAGAATCAGAGATATGGGAGGGGAGTGGACTGACAATTCTCAGGGGAAAAGGGGAGTGGTGGATTCAGGAAGAGACTGAACATAAACTGTGCACCTATGGATGAGGACAATGAGGGATGGGGAGGGGGCTGAGGGTGGCCTGGGAACCTGGTGGAGGGGGGAAGAAATGAGTAACCTTTGTAAAAATATGAACTATAAAGATTGATTTAAAAAAAAAAAAGAGAGAAGAAGAAGAAGACAGAAGGAAGGCCAAGAGGCTCATGAAAACGGGCTCAGAGTCACTAATTATCCGAGAGGTGCAAATCAAAACAACAATGCCCTACCATCTCATATCTGTCAGAATGGCCACATCAACAAATCAACAAAAGACAAGTGTTGGTGAGGTTGCAGGGGGGGCGGGAGGGGGGGGGGGGGACCCTCGTGCACTGCTGGTGGGAATGCAGACTGGTGCAACCATTGTGGAGAACAGTGTGGAGTTTCCTCAAAAAACTGAAAATGGAACTCCCATTTGACCCAGTAATCCCACTCCTAGGAATATATCCCAAGAAACTAGAAACATCAATCAGAAAGGATATATGCACCCCTATGTTCATGGCAGCACAACCTACAATAGCTAGAATTTGGAAACAATCTAGGTGCCTGTCAGCAGATGATTGGATCAAAAAACTGTGGTACATCTACAGAATGGAATACTATGCTGCCATAAGAAAGAAGGAATTCTCATCATTTGCAGCAACCTGGATGGAATTGAAGAACATCATACTGAATGAAATGAGCCAGTCAATGAAGGAGAAACACCACATGACCTCACTCATTTATGGATAATAAAGAGCATTATAGACTGATGAACCAAAAGATATAGAGACAGTAAAACAACAAGCAGACTGTCAAATTACAGCGGGGAGGGTGGGGAGATCTGGGGGAGATAATAGATCAACCTAAGGAGTTGTATGCATGCATATAAATGCAACCAATGGACACAAAATTCTGGGGAGGGGGGAATGTATGGGATGAAGGGGAAATGTTAAAATATGTACACAGACAATAATTTAATTTAAAAAATTGTAGCCAAAACCGGTTTGGCTCAATGGATAGAGCGTCGGCTTGGGGACTGAAGGATCCCGGGTTCAATTCCGGTCAAGGGCCTGTACCTTGGATGCAGGCATGTCCCCAGTAGGGGGTGTGCAAGAGGCAGCTGATCAATGACTCTCTCTCATCGATGTTTCTAACTCTCTATCTCTCCCTTCCTATCTGTACAAAATCAATAAAAAATATTTTTAAAAAATAAAAAATTGTAAAAAAAAATAAATAAATAAAAAAAAAATAAAAAAAATAAAGAGGCCAGCAGTTGGAACAGTAAATAATAAAATTTAATGGAGTTTAATAGAAGAATTTTTCTTTAAAAAAGGTTTCTGAAATATTTCAACTGTATAGTGTGACTATGTCGACTTGCCTCTTTTCTCTTTTCTTTTGCTAGCTTCATTTGTAATAAGTTTGGTTTCAGGCACTTTTCCCCTTTCCTGAGAGTCACTTTCAGGAATTCTTTTTCTGTATTGCTTCCTTTAGTGGAGGAGGTGAGGAACCATTGGGACAGCACTCAGCAGAGCGTGGAGTTGCGGCTGAAGCAGCTGGAGGACATGGTGATTGACAGCCTACAGTGGGATGATCACAAGAAAGAGACTGAAGAACTTATGAAAAAATATGAGGCTCGACTCTATAGTCTTCAACAAGCCCGAAAGGATCCAATTATCAAACAAATTTCTGACAATCAAGTAAGACTCAATAGATATCTTATGGCGATAACTGATTTGTTGGATGTGTGTGTGTGGGGGGTGGTTCTATAGTTTTAAGGATTCTTGTGATGCTTTCCAAGTTCTTAGAATATGCAGTGAAATTAATATAAAGCATTTGACCAGGAAGAATTCTGAAAAATTCCTGGAGCCATAACAAATTGAAATGTACATGTATCTTAGATTTACAGCTCACTGACTCCTTGCAATTGGAACACATCCACAAACCAGCCACTAGAAAGAGAACATTTTCAGGATCCCAATATCCTTCTTTTGTTCCCTTCATGTCTACCCTGAAGGTTATTTCTATTTAGGAAATTTCTTGGGACTTTCCTTTGAGAGCTACTGTAGGGAACAAATCAGGTAATAAGTAAGTTTAGTTTCTTTTAATACCTTTTTAACAAACTGGTTTATCAATGTCATCAGAGCATCGACCCTCTGTGATCAGTTTCGTTAATAGAGTTGATGACATTGAACATGTATGGCACTATTTTAAATTTTCTCCATAATCACAGAAAATATTCTTGAATTACTGTTTATGGCTGTCAGTTTATATTTTAGTGTAACATTTACTTTCCCTTCAGATAGCCTAATATAAAAGTGTACATTTGTGAAGAATATAATAATGGAAGCTAAGTCTAAATGATGAAAGTATATTTTCATTCTTCACACATATGGACTTTTCTGTGGTTACAATATAAAAAAAAAAAAAGTGGCCAGGTGTCCTGATTTCCTGGATTACTCCCTATGTTTATGATATCTCCCAACTGTTTTTGCCAAGTGGATCAAAAGTTATATCAGCAGAGCCTCTGACCCTTCAGTAAAGGAATACAATTCAAAGTGGCATCAATGCTTCCATCATCAGATGTAGCATATTCTTTTCTAATTCGCAGTATGGTCATTTTCTCCGGAAACTTCAGGGTTAACTTTTTTTTTTTTTTTTTTTTTTTTTTTTTAATAGCTACAAAAAACTGTAGGAACTTCCATTTGTCCTTTAGATTTCATGAGGAGTATCTTGGTCCCAGGCGCTCTCAGAGATTGAAAGGGAACTGATACACCAATGGACATAGCCTCGGTGTAGCTATGCCAGCAATTCCCAGTGAACCTTGCGTGGCTGCTTGATCCACTCAAACAGTTACCTATACACGGTGATCGAGAGGACAGGAGACCGAAGACTTCTATATTGTTGGCCCTTTCCATTGCTCTAAGTCCACAGACGGGAACTCTATAATTAATTCATTCCTATAAAGTGCGTGCTCCTATAAGGATCAGATGTATAGCAGAAGGAATGAAAAAAGACAACAGGAAGTAAAATATCTAAAAGAGGAAAAGACAAGCATTTGTTTAATGTCATCTGCTATGGACCTGATGACGTTCTTAGTTGTTTTTCTTTTCACATCTGTAATTCTTTTGATTTAAACTTACATGCAAGAGTTTGTCCAATAATTTGTTTTCTACTTTTGATATCTGTGTCTAAAAGATGTTAAAACCTACTGGGAGGACCAAAGTTTTGGTAATACTGGTTACTGAGTGACCAAGTCTAACAATGGCGCCTGAAATTGCACCTTAGATACTGCTACAAGAACTGGGTCCTGGAGACGAGATCGTGATGGCGTTCGATAACATCCTTCAGAAGCTGCTGAGGGAATACAGGAGCGATGACACAAGGAACGTGAAGAAAGCGACGGAATATCTAAAAACATCCTGGATCGATCTCAAACAAAGGTAAACGCTAAGGCCCTGCCAGGTAACCCTGTGTTGTCAGGTTGAAAATTTGGTGGCTTTGGCTTTCTCATGGAAACATGCCAAAAACTGAGACTACTGAAAGTACATTTTAGTGTGATTAAAAATTTTTTTATACTATTCTGAGTGTTATCATACAGAGTGCATATTTATACAATATCTACTTGATTTTATACAATGGAGATTTTCCTTAAATACGTCTAAACTTTGCCAGTGATTATTTATGTGTTCTGATTTTTCTTTTTTCTTATTTGGTCTCCTGGTGCTACCTAGAGTAAATCTTGTAGCTCCGTGATGCTAAGGAACACTCAGGTATGCACAGCTGCATTAGGGTGATGGTAATCCTAAGGGTCATTAAAATAGTGGAATGTTTGGTCAGATTGCCTCAGTTGAGGCTGAGAACACATGGATCCAACTCTAGACTCCTAAACTATTGTGTGTGTAGTCAGGGCTTACTTGATGTATATATTCTTTTTATTACTCTGTCTAGTCAGCTTATTTAAACAGTCTTAAAATAGCATATGTGTTCTTAAGAGAGAGATTTTCTTGTCACTTGAAGACCTAGGACTTGAGGACCTATAAAGAATGGTTAGTATCTGTTTAAGATTGCATATTTATATTCACCATCAGTCAAGATGTGTTTACCTTCAGCACCCTGCAGGGAGCACCTTGCCTAAGGTAATTCGGTTTCACACACATCTTTACATATGCAAACACAGCTGCCTGAAAGCTTCAAAGATATCCTAACACATTTGTTTTTCTGTGAATAAAATGGATAATATTGGAACACTTTACGATATATATTACTGGTAATAAAGTATGGTCAAGCATTTAATAACAGTTTGACATGAAGGTGTTTTATACAATTTCAGAATGCCATTTTTAGTTATAATTTCTAAAGTGGAATTTTGGAAAACTCAGAGAGAATTATGAGGGCATTATATGAGCATGAAAACCCTAGGATTCTGGAGGAAATAAGACTGGGGTTGCAAATAAAAAACTTCATAAGTGGTTAAAGCAGAACATAGCTATAATATTGATCTTTTTAGCTTTTTATACAACTGTTTTGTTGTAACAAGGTATTTGAGTATAGAAAGGATTTGAATCCAAGGCTGGGAAGAAGGTGAATTAAAAAAACAGACTTAAGAAAGCTGGTAAAGTGAGTTAGTGACAGAGTGTGGAGGGCACCGTGTCCCAGAAGAAGCAATGTAGATGTGTTCTGCGGGCAACTGAACACTTCGGGAGGTTTTTAGGAAGTAAGTGCTGAGATGAGGTCGCTGACATTCCAGAATGTCATATAAATGGGATCATGGTATGCAGCTTTTGTATCTAGCTTCTTTCACTTAGCACAGTGCTTGGCCAACTCATTAGTCAATAGAGCCAAACATCAACAGTACAATTGAAATGTCTTTTGAGAGCCAAAATTTTCAAACTTCTTCTAATACCACTTCTTCAAAATAGACTCGCCCAGACCATGGTATTTTGTGGAAGAGCCACACTCAAGGGGCCAAAGAGCCGCATGTGGCTCATGAGCCGCAGTTTGCCAACCACTAACTTAGCAGAACTCACTGGGGATTTCACCCATGTTGTTTCATCTATGAGTAGTTTATTTCCATTACTCAGTATTCCATCATATGCATGTACCCACGATTCAGCATTTAGCACAGGATGACTCTTGGGTTATTATCAGGTTTTGAGCGTTATGAATGAAGCTGCTATAAACAGTTGCATTTGGGTTTTGTGTGGACACAAAATTTCCATTTTTCTCTGGTAAAATGATTGTTGGATTGTATCTTAAGTGCATGGTTAATGTTAAAAATTGGCAAACTGTTTTTTAAAATGGCTGTACCACTTTCCACCCCTGCTTACATTGTGTGAGAGTTGCAGTTACTCTACGTTTTCACCAGCATTTGATGTAGTGTAGTCGTTTTTAAATCCATTCTAATAAGTAGTGATATCCCACTGTGGTCTGAATTTATGTTTCTCTGATGATTAATGATGCTTAACATCTTTTTATATGCTTATTTGCCATCCATATATCTTCTGTTATATGGATGGTTAAATCTTTTACCTATTTTTTTAAAAGAATGTGTTTATTGATCTATAAAAAGATAACGGTTCATTATAAATTTAGAGAATGTGGAGAAGTACAAATAAGCAAGTAAACCACCTTAAATTGAATATTAAAATAACCATTTTAATAGTGTTAACATGCAACTAAGAAGGACAGGTGGGTGGATGCTGATGAATGGATGGATGTGTGTATGTACAATTAGAAAATGTATATAAATGAGTTGTCATATGTTGCTAAATTTTTTTGCAGAGACACACTGACTCCATCTGCTGCTTTTTAAAAAAAATTGTATTTATTGTTAAAAGTATTACATACGTCCCCAAACTCCCATTGACCCCTTCTAGCTCGCCCCCGCCCTCTGTTCTAGGCCTTCACCATCCTATTATCTGTGTCCAAAGGTTATGCATATATGCATACAAGTTGTTTGGTTGATCTCTTATCACCAACTCACCCTCTCCAACATCCCCTCTGAGATTCTGGCCTTTTCCATGTTTTTATGTCTCTAGATCCATTTTGCTCATTAGTTTATTTTGTTCATTAGATTCTACATATGAGTGAGATTTGTCTTTTTTTTTTTTTTTTTTTTTTTTTGGCTTGTTTTGCTTGACATATTATTCTCCAGGTCCCTCCATGTTATCTCAAAGGGTAAGATAACCTTTTTTAACTGCTGCATAGTATTTCATTGTATAGATATACCACCATTTTCTAATCCCCTCATCTACTGATGGGCACTTGAACTGTTTCCAAATCTTAGCTATTTTAAATTGTGCTGCTATGAACAAAGAGGTGCATATCCTTTCTGATGGGTGTTTCTAGTTTATTAGGATATATTCCTAAAAGTAAGAATCACTAGGTCAAATGGCAGATCCATATTTAATTTTTTGAGGAAACTCCATACTGTTTTCCATAATGGTTGTACCAGTGTGCATTCCCATCAGCAGTATACTAGGGTTTCCTTTTCTCAACATCCTCTCTAGAACTTGTCATTGGTTGATTTATTTATGGTAGCATTTCTGACAGGTGTGAGTTGATACCTCATTGTCATTTTAATTTGCATCTGTCTGATCAGTGACTGAGCATTTTTTCATGTTTCTTGGTCATCTGTATGTCGGCTTTGGAGAAGTGTCTATATATCTCTTTTGCCCACTTTTAAATTGGGTTGTTTGTCTTCCTTTTGTTAAGTTATATTTGTTCCTTATATATTTTGAATATTAACCTTTTATGAGATATATCATTGCCAGATATGTTCTCCAACACAGTCAGCTCCCTTTTCATTTTAATGATGGGTTCTTTTGCTGAGCAGAAGCTCTTTATTTTGATTTTGTCCCATTTGTTTATTTTCTCCTTAGTTTCCTTTGCCCCAGGAGATATATCTGCAAAAATATGGTTACAACAAATGTCTCAGATTTTGCTGCCTATGGTTTCTTCCAGAATATTTATGGTTTTACAACTTCCATTTAAATTTTTTATCCATTTTGAGTTTATTCTTGCATATGGTGTAAGTTGGTGGTCTAGTTTCTTTTCTTTTCTTTTTTTTTCCTTTTTTTTTTTGCATGCATTGGTCCAATCTTCCCAATACCACTTATTGAAGAGACTGTCCTTATTCCGTTGCATGCTCTTGCCTTTTGTCAAATATTAATTAATCATAATGGCTTGGGTCAGTTTCTGAGCTCTCTGTTCTATTCCATTGATCCAGATGCCAGTCCTTGTGCCAGTACCAGGATGTTTTGAATACAGTGGCTTGTAGTATAATTGATATCTGTATTGTATCCATGCAACTTTGCTCTTCTTTCTAAATATTCCTGTAGCTATCCAGGATCTTTTTTTTAATTATTATTCTATATACATTTTTGGAATATTTATTCTAGATCTGTGAACTATGCTATTGGTATTTTAATAGGGTTTGCATTGAATATGTAGATTGATTTAGTTAGTGTGGACATTTTAATGATGGCAATTCTACCAATCCATGAATGTGGTATATTCTTCCACTTGTTTATATCTTCCCCTATCTCTCCTTTTAATGTCCTGTAGTTTTCTGAGTAGGAGTCTTTAACCTTATTTAAGTTTATTCCTAAGTATCTTAATTATTTTGTTGCAGTGGTAAATGGGATTGTTTGTTTCTGTTTCTGAGTATTCATTATTAGTGTATAAAAAATCATCCATTTTTAGGTATTAATTTTGTATCCTGCTACATTGCTGAATTCCTATATTAAATCTAGTAGATTTCTGGTAGAGTCTTTAGAGTTTCTGTGTACAATATTATGACATCTTTGAGTATACTTTCTCCTTTCCAATTTGGATGTCTTGAATTTTTTCTTCTTGTCTGATCACTGTGGTTAAGACTTCCAGTACTATGTTGAATAAGAGTGGCAAAAGTGGACATACCTGTCTTATTCCTGTTCATAAGGGAAATGCTTTTAGTTTTTTCCCACTGAGTATAATGTTGGCTATAAGTTTGTCATATATGCCCTTTATTATGTTCAGATATGATCACTCTATTCTCACTTTGCTGAGAGTTTTTATCAAAAATGGGTTGTTGGATTTTGTCAAATGCTTTTTCTGTACCTATTAATGTTATCATTTGATTGTCTGTCAATTTGTTTATGTGATATGTCATGTTTATTGATTTGCAAATACTGAACCAGCCTTGCATCCCTGGAATAAATTCCACTTGGTCATGATTTATGATCTTCTTAATATATTACTGGATCCAGTTTGCTAATATTAGGTTGAGTATTTTAGCATCTATGATCATCATTACATTGGCCTGCAATTCTCTTTCTTTGTAGTGTCTTTATCTGGTTTTGGAATTGGATAATATTGGCCTCATAAAAAGAGCTTGAAAGTATTCCTTCTTTTGGATTTTTTGGAATAGTTTGAGGGAATGTAAGTGTTAGTTCTTCTTTGAATAATTGATTAAATTCCCCTTTGAAGCCATCCATACCTGGGCTTTTGTTTGCTGGGAGTTTTTTTGATTACTGCTATTTCATCTATTACTAGCCTATTCAGGTTCTCTGATTCTTCCTGATTCAGTTTTGGGAGGTTGTATTTTTCTAGGAATATGTCCATTTCATCCACATTGTCCAGTTTGTTGGCATATACACTGAGTGGACAGATTATTATGATCTCTGAATGTATAATCTGGCCACTACTTGTGCACTTGAGAAGAAAGTATATTATGCTGCATTGGGTTGAAATGTTCTATAAATGTCAGTTAAATCAGTCTGATCCAGTGTGTCCTTTAGAGTCACCCTTTCCTTATTAAATTTTTTTTTGGAAGATCTATCCAGTGAAGTCAGCAGGTTGTTAAAGTCCCCTACTATGACTATATTGTTGTTGATCTCCCCCTTAAAGTCTTTTAGAAGATTTTTAATAAATATATTTTTGTGCTCCTATATTGCTGCACATATGTTTACCAGGGCTGTATACTCTTGTTGAATCAATCCCTTTAATATTATGTGGTGACCTTTGTCATCTCTTGTGATGGCCTTCATTTTGAAGTCTATTTTGTCAGATATGAGTATTGCTACCCCAGATTTTTTTTTCTATTTCCATTTGCATGGACAATATTCTTCCACACACCCAGACTTTCATCCTGTGTGTCTTGTTCTGAGGAGGGTCTCCTGGAGACAACATATAATTGGGTCATGTTTTGGTATCAATTCAGCTACCCTATGTATTTTGACTGGAGTTTTTAATCCACTTACATTTAAGATTTTTATTGTTTATTGCCATTTTAATTCTGTGTACTTACATTTTTCTCTTTATTTTTTCTTTTCATTATACCAGTACCTTTAGCATTTCTTGCAGTGCTTATTTGGTGGTGACAATCTCCTTTTCCTTTTCCTTTTGTCCTAGGAAGCCCTTTATCTCACCATCTATTTTGAATGATAGTCTTGCTGGATATAGTAATATTAGTTTTAGATCGTGGTTTTTCATTACCTTGAAAGGCCATTCCCTCTGGCTTGTAGAGTTTCTGATGAGAAATCAGCTTACAGGCTTATGGGAGCTCCTATGTAGGTAACAAATTGCTTTTCTTCTGCTGCCTTTGAGATCCTCTCTTTGTCTTTAATTTTTGACATTTTAATTATGATTATGTGGGCATGGGCCTGTTTGGGCTCTTCTTGCTTGGGACTCTCTGTGATTTCTGGACTTGTGTGACCTTTTCTTTCACCAAGTTAGGGAAGTTTTCTGCCATTATTTCATCAAACATGTTCTCTATTCCTTGTTCACTTTCTTCCCCTTCTGTCCAACTGTTATGCAAATCTTGTTATCTTTCAGGCTGTTCTACTGCCCCCTTAACACATTGAGGATGGATCACAACAATTCTCGCTTTATATTACACAGTGTTCTACAAAGTATCATATTTTAAAAAGATATTAGCTTGTAAGAACATGTAATAAATAACTTCAAAATGTAAAGGATATTTAATTTTAAAGTGTGCCTTTAACATTTATGTAAAACATTTTTTTGTACTCATTCAATAGAAACTTATCTGGCCACTGGATAAAGTTAACAAAAACAAAACAAAACCAAAAAAAACTGTCCTTTTGTTTTTAATTGTTTTTCCTTTGGTTCTCTGATTGATTTTATTTTTTACCCTATCTACTTATTCACTGATCTAATCTGCAGCTTGCCCTACTCTGTTGTGTAATCCTCAAATGTGTTCTTTATTAGTGCTATGCCATTCTTTATTTCCAACTGTTCTTTTATAGTTGCTCTATCTTTTCTCATGCTGTTGAGCTCCTCTGACATCATTATTCTAAACTCTACATATGATAAATTTCTTATCTCCATTTTGTTTATCTCTTCTTCTTGAGAATTCTTCTGTACTTTCATTTGTTTTGTTTTTCTCCCCATTTTGGCTGCCTGTTTGCATTTCTATGTATTAGGCAGATCTCCTGTTACTCCCAATCTCTAGTGCAGGACAATGTCAAATAATATTTCTGACTGACCCTGAGTCTCCTAATTGGAGCTATTAGTAATCCACAATTATTGCTCCCTTTGTTGGGTCTAGGTGCCTTTGGGAAGGACCAAGTTGTTCACTGAGGTCTGCTTTTCCTAGGCTCAGCTCCAGATGGCAGACTCCAAACCTCTTGAAATCTTCCTTTGCCTGTAGTCTGATTGTTATCAGCTTTGATTTGCATCAAGCTATTGACCACAGGGTCTGGTGAGAGATCTTCCAAGAGGGTGTGGCAATTGCCTTTTTCCCAGGCAACAGCCACCTGAATAGCAAGGTCTGCCAGAGAAAGATGTCCTCACAGGATGAGGGAATGACTCAGCCTAGGAAACCGGGGTGGCTGCCCTCTGAGCTCCAAACCCAGAGCCCCCAATCCTGGAATTTCCTCACTGAGCTCCAGTTCACTCTGTCTTCCTTCTGTTAGAGCCCAAGGTGAGTGGCTGCACACAAAATTGTATGTATTGGCCCCTTTAGAGGGTGCCTGCATTTCCAGTAGTCTCTGCCTGACTGACAGCAGCCTTCCTTCTTTTCTCAGCCAGATGTTATGTGGACACTATTCTGAGTTCTGGTGCTCTGAGTGGGGAGTCCAGCTTGGGGTTTTGATCCCATAGTCTTCAGTGGGAATCCCCCACAGCTGAGATATCCCCCTGGCACTTCAGCTGCTGACTGTGGAAGCCAGGCCAGCCCTTTTGTGCCTCTGCACTTCCTAGCAGTCTCTATGCAGTCTCCAGTTTCCATCTCGGTTATTTCTCAGCTAGTCCTCAGTTGATTTTCCAAAGTGGTTCTTGGGTACTATAGTTGTATTTTCTGGGAGAATGTCAGTGTAGCTTCCACTTACTCCACTGCCATTTTTAATCTCTTCTCTAGCTGTGGCTTAAGATAGTTTGGCAAAGTCTGTCACAGGTGCTAATTTAAAAAAAGATATATTTTATATACCATTCAATTCACTATTTAAAGCAAGGGTGGGGAACCTCTGGCCCATGGGCCTTGTAAGGCCCACAGAATCTTTTGGTCTAGCCCTGCCAAGGAATTAGGGTTGAGTTAATTAAATGTTTGACCAAATATAGCAGGCTAAATTTTAAGTTGATAATTTTGTGTGGCCCGTGAATGATGTTATAAATATCCAAATGACCCTTGGCAGAAAAAGGTTCCCCACCCCTGGTAAAGTATACAATTAAGTGGACTTTAGTATATTTACCATGTTGTAAAGACATCACCATACTCTTAATTTTTGTACATTTTATCACCACTAAATGAAACCTACCACTTATCAGCAGTCAGTCTGCACTGCTTCAACCTCCAGTCCTAGTCAACAGATAATTGGCTTTCTCTCCCTATGGATTTATCTTTCTGGCAATATTTCATATAAATGAAATTGCACAATCTGGGGCATTTCGTATCTGCTTTCACTTGGCATAATGTTTTCAAGGTTCATCCATGTTGTAGCATTTATTGATACTTCATTTCTTTTTATGGCTGAATAATATTTTCTGTATTAATATGTTTTGTTTATCAATTCCCCCCTCAACTGATAGATATTTGGGTTGATTGTACCATTTGGCTATTAGAAATAATGCTGCTACAAATATTTGCGTACAAGTTTTGAATGGACATATGTTTTTAGATCTCTTGAGATTAAATACCTGGAAGTAAAATTATTTTTATCCACTTAAAAATTAGATTGTTTGTTTTCTTATTATGGAGCTTTGATGTCTATAAAGTTTTAAAGGTTGATATTATGTATCTCTTAAATCATGAAACTCTAGAATAGTTCTTTGTGGATTAAATGAATGGCATATAAAAGCTTGATATCCAATGTCTTTCAAGAATAATATGAAATCAACTTAAAGAACCAATTTGTATTGATAATATAAAATTAGTTCTAAGTTATTTTTATTTTATCTTAAGTTTCTTCAGATGCTATTTCTTGTAGAATTCATTTAGTCACCCATTTTGTACATATTGATTGGTATTGCCTTTTGTGTCATGCATTATACTAAGGTATTAAAATAAATCATATGGGGAATAACATATAATTATGAGTTATAAAAATATAGTCATAATTATTTCGTAATATGGATGTGATTTTTGTCGAGTTATGCCTCTCTCCCTCTTCTTCTTCTCACAATTCACATTATCCCCCCCCATTATGGATTAGTCAAGACACATAAGAATAAATCCCACAATTCCATTAGGTGCTTGAAGAAATTGAGGTCCTTTGAGGCTATCTGCTAATTTTTTTCTTTAGTGTGTCATGATGGGGCGTGTTACACTGTAAGTAATGGAGACTTGCCCATCTTATTCCTTGCAGCATTGCTAACAGACAGAATTCCTTGGAGGCTGAACTGAGGGGCAGTGCAGGCCTCTCGCATGGACCTGGAGAATTTCCTAAAGTGGCTACAAGAAGCAGAAACCTAACTGATGTGCTTACTGATGTGTCTCAGCGGGAGCATGCTCCTGACAAAATCTTCTGAGGAGGCTAGTGAACTGTTTGAAGAAAATAGAGCCAAACTACATTTATTAAGACCTGTTACCTCTGTGATATTTTGCTGTATCTTAATATTGAGTGGCACTTTAGCCTTATGGAAATTTTGGTAAATTTAAAAGAAGAGTTTAGAATAATCTTTCAGAGGTTACTTAAAAACTGTGCTTCTCTTTATAGCTAATTGTTGTTGTTTTTCCGATTTGAAAAATTAAAGCACATCTTCAAAACTATTTGACTTACTCTCATCATATCGTATCCCCCATATTCGTGAGTCTTCCTCTATTATAGTGCCACTTAAATTTCACTTAGTTTTATTTGGACAGATAGATTGACTACACTTGTAAGAGGCAACTTGTTTCACAGTTGCAAATTTCAAATACCACATCATCCAAAACGTAGGTCACTGACTGAGTGCCAGTTTTTTTAAAGTTAGCTATTATATTTTTTATTATAGTTTTGCTTATTTAAACTATGTTCACACTATCTCACTACTTTTGTTAAAAATTGGATCAATTTTGAAATAGGATGAATTAAAATTCTAAGCAAGGTTACAGGCAGAACTTCCTTTTTTTTTTTTTAATTAAAGAGCCAGCCCTATATGTATTTAGTGGTTATCTCGATGCTGGCCTTGAAAAACAATGCTGTTCTACCCAATTAAAAAAAAATGCACTTGGCATGGTATTGAGACTGTGGGCATATCTGGTCTGTGGCCTGCAAGGTCAGACAGCTAAGTTTATCTTCATCATTCTTCAAACGGGCTAAAGCAAACTAGAAAGCAACATTTTAACAGCAGAAAATTCCAAACTACAGTTTGTTGTAGAATGGAGGTTTTCCTTCTCAGAACCTTTAAAAATAACTACCTGCCCCTAAAGCCTCGCAGTCGTGTATGTGGTGCTCTTGGAGCTGCCCTGGCCAGTTCAATAAATTCTTGTTTGCTTTTATATTTTTATTTTTTTAAAATATATTTTATTGATTTTTCACAGAGAAGAAGAGAGAGGTATAGAGAGTTAGAAACATCGATGAAAGAGAATCATCGATCAGCTGCCTCTTGCACACCCCCTACTGGGGATGCACCCGCAACCAAGGTACATGCCCTTGACCGGAATCGAACCCAGGAGCTTTCAGTCCCCAGGCTGAGCCAAACCGGTCCCAGCTTGTTTGCTTTTTTAATAAATGATCAGCCTCTGGTGGTTTTATTTTGAACCCAGGGTTCGACCCCACAACAGCATGCCTGGCTAAGAGGCAATCAGGGGTTTTCAGGGTGCTGTGGCCCAGGACACGTGAGGCAGCCTCCAGGAGCCCCAAGAGTGATGCCTCGCCTCCAGGCCCCTCAGCCCTTGGCCACCGTGCTGAGCTGGTGTCTCCCTGCCCCTCACCCACTCCCAAGACCAGATTTCTAGCTGAGCACCTTAGCTCCCCCTATTCACCTTCTGAGCTTCCCAGCTGAGGAGGAGGGCACCTCACTGGGTGGTGGGATTCTATGGGGAGCTCAGGATGGGGTGACCTTCCTGTCTGAGTAGGACAGAGCCCCTGAGGGCGGCAGACGGTGAAGGGCAGCACTGAACTTGGATCGGGTGCATGCCCTTAGCAGTTTTGGGATTACCTCCCTCCACATCAGGAAATGTTCATTCCGTTATGGTAGCTTTGAGGTGCTGAGTCCCTAGAGGAGCTCTGGGGCTCCCACCCGGGCACACCGTGGTAAAAGACCATCCCTCTAATGGAGTGGTGCCCTCGTAAGCCGGGCAATGCATTTCTGTGTTTGAGGGCGGTGGCTGGGGGTGGCCCAGCTGGTCTCAGTTACAAGAGTAGGCGGGGAGAGGTGCACTCGCTCCTCCGGGTGCTGGCTGGGGACGGGGCAGGGTGTTTCACAGAGTGGCAGGAAAGGGGCAAGCATGGTGGCTTTCAACGAGGCAGGACAGTTCCAGAGGAAGGCCCCCGAGCCGGGGGTCACAGGTGTGGGGAAACTCCCACATGAGGAGGTGGGATCTGCTGGGTGGTGCAGAAAAAATGTGCCCACCTCAACTGGGCATGGTGCAAGGTGAGGGGTGGCACCTGCCATCTATCATGTGTGCTGGGTTCTCTTAGCATCTTTGGGGCTACCTCCCTCCATAGCACCATGTTCATTCAGTTCCCTCTGTTTAGGGGTTTCAGGTCCCCAAGGGGCGCTTCAGGCTTCATTTCGGGTGCAGGGGGGTAGGAGACCCCCCTCTAATGGACAGGTGTCTTTATAAGCCAGGAGACATCTTCCCTGACTGGTGGTGGCCCTCAGAGGGGCGTCCAGCTGTGCTGGATTCCAAAGTAGCCCGGCGTCCGCTCCACATGGACATGGGGCAAAAGTGAGACGCAGCTGTTCCCTGAGCAGGGCAGGAGGTTGGGGGCCAGTGCGCATTTCTCAGAATTACAGCAAGGGGGTGGGTATGGTGGCCAGTTGCAGTTAGCTACAGTTCCGGAGGGGGGCCTCATGGAATGGGGCTGGGGTGGCATAATCCCTCAGAAAAAGAGATACTAGCACTGTGTATGGGGCCCTAGCATATTAGCTTGTGTGTCTGTGGTGGGAGGGCGAGCATCTGGGGACAAACAGCCAACAGGACCCTGTGCTCCCAGGCGGTCTCCCTTCCAAGCATGAACCAGGCCTGACCCTGCTTAACTTCCTAAATCAGAGGAGACAGGGGATAGTCAGGGTGTTCTGGCCCAAGATGCTGGCAGTGGACTCCAGGAGCCCCAAGTGCCCACACCTGTCCTCAAGACCCTGGGCGCTTGGCCCCAGGCAGAGCTGGTTACCCCCTCCCCTGACAATACTGGGACCAGACCTCTAGCTGAGCTTTTGGCTGCCCCCGGCCTGAATTCTGAGCTTCCGGAGGGTGAAGGAGGGCACCTCTTTGCGGGATGGAATTCCCTGGGTGGTGCAGTAGGGTTTACCCTCACCAACTGAATAGGACGGAGACCCCTAGGGATGGCAGAGGGTGAGGGACAGCATGAGCCTTTGGCCAGGGATTGGGGGTTCCTATGTCAGGTTGGGGACTGCCTCCGTCCATAGCATCAGGGGTTCATTCATTAACCCCTGTCATGGCACCAGGACCCCATTGAAATGCTGTGGGCTTCTACCTGGGTGAGCCTGGGTAAGAGACTACCCTCTAATCGCAGGTTCCCTCTGTAAGGTGGTTAACACCTTTTCCTATTTAGGGGCTGAGATCAGTGGGAAGTCCCCCCTGGGGCCTGATGATCAGAGTAGCCTTGTGGTTCCCTCCACCCTCCAAGGGAGGAAGGAGGGTGTGAGGTGGAAGGATTTTCACAGAATGGTAGGAAGAGAGTGGGAATGGTGGCCTGCTACAGGGCACTACAGCTCCCAAGGGAAGCCCCAATGGGCTGGGGGGAGAAGAGGGTGTAGGAGGCATGAAAAGATTCCTTGGGAACCAGAGACACAGGCACCCTGGATCAGCCACCAGGCATCCTGGCCCTGGCCACCAGCCACCAGGCATGTAGCTCATGTGGGGGTGGGGCCATCTCTTGGGGAGAACAGCCTGCAGCGCCCGGGACTCCCAGGCAGTCTCCCACCCGAGCACTAAACCTGCTAGCCATGCTTAGCTTCCAGGTCACATTCTTTCTGGGTATGTGTCCGCAACCAAGGCACATGTCCTTGCCTGGAATCGAACCCAGGACTCTTGAGTCTGAAGGCTCATGCTCTATCCACCCAGCCAAACCAGTATGGGCTATGATGAGTTTATCTGAACCAGACTGTCAGCAATTGCTGGGAAGCAGAGTCTCAGGAATTAAAATCTCTTCTGGTCAAGGCAGGGAGGAGGCTTTCGAAACCCTAGATAACAAAGCCAGCAGGCCAGGCCAGGCCGGGCCAGGCCAGGGTGAAGGGTGAGCTTAACTCGACCACATAGGAGTTTAAGAGCAACCTGCCTCTGCCTAAATACACAGCACAGCAAAGCCCAAAGTCCACAAGTAAGCATGTCTGTGTTTGACCTATTTTTATAAATCGCCGTACAGGAAGAAACGTAAGTGGTTTCAAACAATGTTCTACGACTCTATCCTGATGTTGACCAGCCAGTGGGTTCCATGAGATCCCCTGGTGATAGATGACGGAGATGAGAGAAAGCAAGAGGTAGGGAAAATGGGGGATGATTGGATAAGATGTAAAATGAGGAGAAACCAAGATGGCGGTGTAGGTAAACAACTGGTCTGCCACCTTGCACTACAAGTTCAAAACTAAAACTAAAAGACAAAGCGTCTATCACCCAAAAACACGGGACACCTGGCTGAAAGAGAAAGGAGCCCAAGTGCTGAAAAGCTGAGGAGCCTAGGTACGGAGGCATGAGAATCGAGCTGGTGACAGGCAGCTGGGCATGTGGCTTTCTTTCAACCCGAAGGGAAACAAGCTCCCGATCACTTTGAAATCCAGTTTCTGGGGTCATGCAGGGGACCCAGACGCCTATGGGGAGAAGCTGGTCTGTCGGCCATCAGGTCCAAAAGTGAGGGTGACTCTCTTGCAGAGGTGCGGGTAGCAATCATTGTTTACTGCGCAGGATTGCAGGGATGCAGGGACTTGGAAACACGAGAACTTGGAAACACGGAAGGGCAGAGAAGGCTGATGGCAGCCATCACTGTTTGCCATGCCCCAGCCTAGTGAAGTCCTGAGACCCCACCCAGCCCTGAGGACCCGCCTAAAAACCCTGCCCGCACATTCTACAGACCTGCCCAGGCACCACACAGCTGCTTTTGCATAGAAAAGGCCTGTATTGTGGCAGCTTAACAAAAGAAATTGCAGCTCCAGTAACAAAACCACCAAGTCCCAAGCCAAGAGGAAAAAACTGTAGTTCTTGTGGTAGCTCCTGCTGGGTGGCCTCAGACAGTAGCTGTACTCCCCCCCATTGGAGATCTCAAACTAGTGTATCTAGTGGTCAGTGCAAAAAGACACCACGTTTCAACTACTCTCATAAGGGACACATTCAAGGAAAGACTCAGTGAGCACCGAAGCCCTGCGGGAACAAGTCCTCACCCGTAAACGTGTCTCCAGCACAGCAATTCTTCCATTATACACACAGTGGGTTCCCACAGCCAATTGGCCGGGAGGTCAATTCCTCTCAGTGACACTGACAACAATCAAGACTTAACTACAACAAGGTTATACACACAGTCCACAAAGGGGTGCACCAAGTGTGTCCACATCAGGCAACTGGGAAGTTGACCCATTGAACCATATAGTACACCCAGGCCCACAAAGGAACCCTACCAACTCAGGGAAACAGCGAAAATGCCAAGAAAAGAAAACAGATCTCAAACAAAAGAAATGGAGAACAAAAGACTGGATATAGAGTTCAAAAACACAGTTATAAGGTTTTTCAAGAATTTCCTAGAGAAGGCCGATAAATTTAATTAGACCTTCGATATGAAAAAGGACCTACTTGAAATTAAACATACACTGACTGAAATAAAAAATATTATACAGAGACCCAACAGCAGAATAGAGGAACACAAGAAACAAGTCAAAGATTTGGAATACAAAGAGGCAAAGGACACTCCTCTGGAGAAGCAAGAAAATGAGAGAATCCAGAAACTTGAAGATAATGTAAGAAGCCTCTGGGAAAACTTTAAGTATACCAACATCAGAATTATGGGGGTGCCAGAAGAAAAGAGAGAACAGGACACTGAAAACCTATTTGAAGAAATAATGTCAGAAAACTCCTCCCTCCCCCCCTTTAAAGAAATAGACTTACAAGTCCAGGAAGTGCAGAGAACCCCAAACAAAAGGAATCCAAAGAGGACCACACCAAGACACATCATAATTAAAATGCCAAGAGCAAAAGACAAAGAGAGAATCTTATAAGCAGCAAGAGAAAAAGTTATCTACAAGGGAGCACTCATATGACTATCAACTGATTTCTCAACATAAACCATGCAGACCAGATGGGAGTGGCAAGAAATATTCAAAGTGATGAATAGCGAGAACCTACAACCAAGATTACTCTACCCAGCAAAGTTATCATTCAGATTTGAAGGGCAGACAAAGAGCTTCACAGATAAGAAAAAGCTAAAGGAGTACATTACCACCAAACCAGTATTATATGAAATGCTAAAAGGTGTGCTTTAAAAGAGGCAAAAGAAGAAAAAAGTAAAGACAAAATTTATGAACAACAAATAGGTATCTATCAACAAGTGAATCTAAAAGTCAAGTGAATTGATAAACCTGAAGAACAGAATAAACTGGTGAATATTATAGAATCAGGGTCATAAAATGGAAGGGGATTGATAATTGTCGGGGGAAAGGGGTGTCTGTGTGGGGGGTATGGGAAGAGACTGGACAAAAATCATATACCTGTGGATGAGGACAGCGGGGGAGGATGGAAATAGGGCAGAGGATTGGGTGGGGATTGGGTGGAGGTGAGCTATCGGGGGGGGGGGGGGGGGGGGGAGAGAAACAATTGTAATAATCTGAACAACAAAGATTTGTTAAAATTAAAAAATAATAATAATAAATAAAATAAAATGGTGTGTTTTCTAGAAGAGTTAATAATCATACTAGTGGCCCAGTGCACAAAATTTGTGCACAGTAAAAGGGAATTAATTAGAGAAAATATTTTAATATTGCTATTTTCCCTTTCTCTATGATAGAGGTATCAGAGATGAAAGAAAATTAGTAAAATTTATATGAAGATATACCTCCTGTCAAAGTCTCAGGCATGCCACAGGACCAAGTCAAGTTACCACCCTACCAATACGCACCTTGAAATCAAGGAAAAGCTAGACACAGCCAGCCTCAACCCCCATAAAGCCCTGCAGGGCAGAGGTACCGCCTCAAGTCCCTCCCTGCTAGTGCCAGGTGGGAAGAGGGGGCAACAACCTCAGGTCCCCCATCAAGCCCCACAGTGGGGGGGGGGGGCGGTGTTGCATGGCCTCAGGTCCCCCGGTGCAGCCTCAGGTTCCCCAGACCTGGCAAAGGGTATGAGGGCGTGAGGGTGTGAGGGCATGATGACCATTTGCCTATTAGCTCTTTATTGTATAGGATTGTTTACATTTGCTAGGTTACTAAAGATGTTGCCTGGTGCACATTTTCATAGGTTTTTTTAAAGTAATTGTTTTTGCTATGTAAATGACAGGCTCCTCAAATATATTGGTCATGCTAGTTTCTTTCTGCTCCTATAACAAGAACAAGTATAAATTGAAGAATTTTTATATAAAAAAGTAAACTTTTGCCCAGCTGGCATAGCTCAGTGGTTGAGCATCGACCTATGAACCAGGAGGTCACGGTTCAATTCCAAATCAGGGCACATGCCCGGCTTGTGGGCTTGAGCCCCAGTTTGGGAAGTGCAGGAGGCAACTGATCCATGATTCTCTCTCATCACTGATGTTTCTCTCTCTTTCTTTCTCTCTCTCTCTCTCTCTCTCTCTCTCTCTCTCTCTCTCTCTCTCTCTCTCTCTTTCTCCCTTCCACTCTGAAATCAATAAGAATAAAAAAGTAAACTTCACAAGCTTCTGTGGGCTATTACTTGTTGACCCAAGTTTCTGTTTTACTTTTCATGTCCATATAAGAGAACATTTTGAAATCATTTGAAAAACTATTAAGTAATGTATGTCTTTAAAAGCTTAATAATTTATTTTTGTTATAAAATATTGTAAAGCATGGTCTCAAATTTTTAAATACACTTTTAATTTCTTCTCTGAATTATTAGCATTATTGATCATCTCATTATAAACACTAAATTCTGTCACCATTGGTCATTTTAAAGTTTTTTATTGATTGATTGATTGGAGAGAGAGAAACATCCGTATGTTATTCCACTTATTTATGTATTCATTGGTTGATTCTTGTATATATATGTGCCCTGACCAGGGATGGAACTCACAACCTCAGAGTACCTGGATGATGCTCTAACAAACTGAGCTACACAGCTGGTCACTTTCTTTTATTCATTTAAATGTGTTTTTCTTATGTGTATTATAAAAATGTATTTTCTGATCTCTTGATTAAATAAATACATGCAAATGGGGAAAAATGCTGGCCCTCCAGGGCTTTAAATCTGAATCTGTCGCTAACATTTTAAAAACTATATTTCTAGTATAAAACCATCCAGATTTCTAACTGCCTTTAAAAGTTAAGACATTGAGGATGGATCCAAGATGGCTGCACAGGTAAACACCTAACCGCAGCCGCACACAAAAGTTTCAATGGAATACAACTAAAATATAAAATGGACATTGCCCAGAGCTACAGGTAGTTGACTGACTGAAAATTCTACAAGAAGGAAAGAGAAAACCAGAAGGAAAATCAGAGGAGCTGAAAAAGCCTAAGGTACGGTGACATGCTGTGCGCCTGCACAGAGAGGACTGAGCCGGAGAGGAGAAGAAGGCTGGGTGTCTTCCTGGCATTCCCTATCAGGAAGGAAATAAAAGCCCCGGACTGGGCTGAACCCCAGAACCGGCAGCGCTGAGCCCCAGTTCTGGGCCAGACCCTGGGACCCAGGCTCAAACAGGGGGAGACAGGGCTTGAGGCGGAATCCCAGGGGAGTGGCGAAAAGCGGAGCCACAGGAGCCTGGCACATTGCGCGCAGAGGACAGAATGTTGACTCTGATGCTAAATTGCCCTGGCGGGAAGGAAACAAGAGCTCCGGCATTGCTGGGCCCCAGTTCCGACTGCTCTGAACCCCAGTTCTAGGCCAGACCCTGGAGACCCAGGGTCAAACAGAGGGTTCTCATCTCTGTCCTCCTTTCTGTATTCCTCTCTGTCCTCATCCCTGTTCTCCGCCCTGTCCTCCTCCCTGTCCCCCTCCCTATTCTCCTCTCTGTCCTCCTCCCTGTCCCTTCTCTCTCTCCTCCTCTCTATCCTTCCTGTCCTCCTCTCTGTACTCCCTGCCCTCCTCTCTGTTCTCCTCTCTCTTACTTTCGGTCCTCCTCTCTGTCCTCCTCCCTGTCCTCCTCTCTGTCCTCCTCTCTTTCCTATCTCTCCTGTCCTCTCTGTCCGGTCCTCTCTGTCATCCTCTCGGTCTTCTTCCCTGTCCTCCTCTCTGTTCTCATCTCTGTCCTCCTCTCAGTCCTCCTCTCTGTCCTCCTCTTTATCCTCCTCCCTTTCCTCTCCCGGTTCTCCTCTTTGTCCTCCTTTTGTTGTCCTCATCTCTGTCCTCATCTCTGTCCTCATTCTTCTCATCCCTATCCTCCTCTCTGTCCACCTCTCTGTCCTCCTCCCTGTCCTCCTCTCCGTCCTCCTCATTCTCCTCCTCCCTGTCCTCCTCTCTGAACACCTCTCTCACCCACTCCCTTTCTTCCTCCCTGTACTAACTGTCCTCCTCTATGTCCTCTTCCTGTTCTCCCTGTCCTTCTCCCTGTCCTCCACTCTGTTTTCATCTGTCCTCCTCTCTGTCCTCCTCTCTGTCCTCATCCCTGTTCTCCTTGCTGTCCTCCTCCCTGTCCTCCTCTCTGTCCTCCTCCCTATTCTCCTCTTTGTCCTCCTCTCTGTCCTCCTCTATGTCCTCCTTTCTGTAATCCCTGTCTTGTCCTTACTGTCCTGTCCTCCCTGTCCTCCTCTCTGTCCTCCACTCTGTCCTCCTCTCTGTCCTCTCTGTTCTCACAGTCCTGTCCTCGCTGTCTGGTCCTCTCTGCCCTGGTCTCTGTCCTCCTCCCTGTTCTATTTCCTGTTCTCCTCTCTGTCTTCCTCCCTGTACTCTTCTCTGTCCTCCTCTCCCTCCTCCTCCCTCTCTTCCTCTCTCTCCTCCTCCCCGTCCTGCTCTCTGTTCTCATCTCTGACCTCCTCCCTGTCCTTCTCTATGTTGCATCTCTGTTCTCCACCCTGGCCTCCTTCCTGTCCTTATTCCTGTCCTCAACTCTGCCCTCCTCTCTGTCCTCCTCTCTGTCCTCTCTGACCTTGCTTTCTGTCCTGGCCTCTCTGTCCTCCTCTCTGTAATGTCTTCTCTGTCCTGTCCTCTCTGTCCTCCTCTCTGTCCTTCTTCCTGTCCTCCTCTCGGTCCTCCTCCCTGACCTCCTCTTTGTCCTCCTCTCTCTCCTCTCTGTCCTCCTCTCTGTCCTCTCTATCCTGTCCTTTCTGCCCTGGCTTCTCTGTCCTTCTCCCTCTCCTCCTCCCAGTTCTCCTCTCTGTACTCCTTCCTGTCCTCTCTGTCCTCCTCCTTGTCCTACTCTCTGTCCTCCTTTCTGGCCTCCTCTCTGTTCTCTCGGTCCTTTCCTTTCTGTCCTTTCCTCTCGGTCCTCCTCTCAATCAGTCCTCCCTGTCCTCCTCTCTGCCGTGATCCCTGTCTTCCTCTCTGTCCCCCTCCCTGTCCTCCGCACTGTCCTCCTCTCTGTCCTCCTCCATGATCTCTCTGTCCTGGCCTCTCTGTTCTCCTCTCTGTCCTCCACTGTCCTCTCTATCCTAGCCTCTCTGTCCTCCTCCCTGACCTCCTCCCTGTTCTGCTCTCTGTCCTACTCCCTGTCCTCCTGCATTTCCTGGCCTCTCTGTTCTCCTCTCTGTCCTCCTCTCTATCCTCCTTTCTATTCTACTCCCTGTCCTCCACGCTGTCCTCCTCTCTGTCCTCCTCCCTTTTCTTTTCTCTGGTCTCCTCCCTGCCCTCCTCCCTGCCCTCTCTGTCCTCCTCCCTGTCTTCCTCTCTGTTCTCATCTCTGTCCTCCTCTCTGTCCTCTCTATCCTATCCGCTCTGTCCTGGCTTCTCCATCCTCCTCCCTTTCCTCCTCCGTGTTCTGCTCTCTGTCCTCCTTCCTGTCCTCCTCTCTATCCTCCTCCTTGTCCTCCTTCTTGTCCTCCACTGTGTCCTCCTCTCTGTCCTCCTCCCTGTTTCATCCCTGTCCTCCTCCTTGTTCTATTCTCTGTCCTCCTCTCTCTCCTCCTCGCTGTCTTTCTCTCTGTCCTCCTCCCCGTCCTGCTCTCTGTTCTGATCTCTGACCTCCTGTCTGTACTCCTCTCTGACCTCATCCCTTGTCTCCTCACTGTCCTCACCTGTCCTCCTCTGTTATCATCTCTGTCCTCCTCTATGTCCTCCTCCCTGTCCTCCTGTCATCCTCCCTGTCATCCTTTCTGTTCTCCTCCCTGTCCTCTTTGTCCTCCTCTCTTTCCTCCTCTCTGTACTCCTTTCTGTACTCCTTTCTGTCCTCTCAGTCCTGTCCTTTCTGTTCCGTCCTCCCTGTCCTCCTCCCTGTCCTCCTCTCTGTCCTGTTCACTGTCCTCCTCCCTGTCCTCTTCCTGGTTCTCCTCTCTGTCCTCCTCCCTGGCCACCTCACTGGCCACCTCCCTGGCCTCCTTCCTTTCCTCTTCCCTGTCCACATCCCTGTCCTCCTCTTTGGTCTCATCTCTGTCCTCCTCTCTTTCCTCTTCCCTGGCCTCTCCGTCCTGGCCTTTCTGTCCTCTTCTCTGTCCTCTTTATTTTCCTCCCTGTCCTCTCTGTCCTGGCCTCTCTGTCCCGGCCTCTCTGTCCTCCTCTCTGTTCTTTCTGTTCTCACCATCCTGTCCTCGCCTTCTTGCCCACTCTGCCCTGGCATCTCTGTCCTCCTGTCTGTCCTCCCCCTTGTCCTCCTCTTTGTTCTCCTCCCTGTCCTCCTCACTCTCCTCATCCCTACCCTGCTCGCGGTTCTCCTATCTGTCCTTCTATCTGTGCTCCTCTCTGTTCTCCTCTCTGTCCTCCTCTCTGTCCTCCCTGTCCTCTCCTGGTTCTTCTCTCTGTCCTCCTACATGTGCTCCTCTGTCCTCCTCTCTGTCCTACATCCTGTCTTACTCCCTGTCCTCCTCTCAATCCTCCTCTCTGTCCTCCTCTCTGACCTCCTCTCGGTCCTTCTCCCTGTCATCCCTGTCCTCCTCTCTGTCCTCCTCACTTTCCTCATCCCTGTCCTCCTCCCTGTACTCCTCCCTGTACTCCTCCCTGTATCATGTCTCTACTTTTCCCTGTCTTCCTCTCTGTCCTCTTCCCTATCATCTCTGTCATGCCCTCCCTGTCCTCTTCTCTGTCCTCCTCTCTGTCCTCCTCCCTGTCCTCTCTGTCCTGGCCTCTCTGTCCCGGCATATCTGTCCTTCTCTCTGTCCTGTCTGTCCTCTCAGTCCTGTACTCGATGTCTTTTCCTCTCTGCTCTGGCCTCTCAGTCCTCCACTCTGTCCTCCTCCTTGTCCTCCTCTCTGTGCTCCTCCCTGTCCTACGCCCTATCCTCTTCTTTGTCCTTCTGTCTGTTCTCTCTGTCTCCTCTCGGTCCTCTTCTCTGTCTTCCTCCTTGTCCTCCTCACTGTTCTCCTCTCAATCCTCGTCTCTGTCCTCCTCCCTGTCCTCTCTGTTCTGTCCTCTCTGTCCTATCCTCTCTGTCCTCCTTCCTATCTTCCTCTTGGTCCTCCTCTCCCTCCTCCTCTCTGTCCTCCATTCTGTCCTCCTTTCTGTCCTCTCTCTCCTGTTCTTTCTATCCTGTACTCTCTGTCCTCCTTTCTGTTCTCCTCCGTCTTCCTCTGGGTTCTCCACTCTGTCCTCCTCCCTGGCCTCTCAAAGGCCTCCTCCCTGGCCTCCTTCCTTTACTCTTCTCTGTCCTCATCCCTGTCCTCCTCTTTGGTCTCATCTCTGTCCTCCTCTCTGTCCTCCTGCCTGTCCTCTCTGTCCTGGCCTCTCTGTCCTGGCCTCTCTGTCCTCCTTTCTGTCCTCTCTTTTCTCACATTGCTGTCCTCGCTGTCTTGTCCTCTCTGCCCTGGCCTCTCTGTCCTCCTCCCTGTCCTCCTCTCTGTCCTCCTCCCTGTCCTATTCCCTGTCCTCTTCTTTGTCCTCCTGTCTCTTCTCCTCTCTGTCCTCCCCCCTATCCTCTCCTGGTTTTTCTCTCTGTCCTCCTACATGTCCTCCTTTGTCCTCCTCTCTGTCCTCCTCCCTGTCCTCCTCACTTTCCTCCTACCTGTCCTTCTCCGTGTCCTTCTCTCTGACCTCTTCTCTCCTCCTTCCTGTTCTCCTATCTGTCCTCCATGTCCTCCTCTCTGTTCTCCTCTTTGTCCTGCTTTCTGTCCTCCTCCCTCTCCTGCTCCCGGTTCTCCTCTGGGTCCTCCCCCATTTCCTTTTCTCTCCTCATTCCTGTTCTCCGCCCTGTCCTCCTTCCTGTCCTCCTGTGTGTTCTCATCTCTGTCCTCCTTTCTGTTCTCTCTTTTCTCACATTGCTGCCTCGCTGTCTTGTCCTCTCTGCCTTGGCCTCTCTGTCCTCCTCTCTGTCCTCTTCACTATTCTCCTCACTGTCCTCCTCTCTGTTCTCGTCCCTGTCCTCCACCCTGTCCTCCTCCCGTTCGTCTTCTCTGTCCTCCTCTTTCGCTTCTCCCTGTCTACCTCTTTGTCTTCTTCCCTGTCCTCTCTGTTCTCATCACTGTCCTCCTCTTTGTCCTTCTCTCTCTCCCCCTCTCTGTCCTCCAGTCTGTCCTCCTTTCGGTCCTCTCTGTCCTGTCCTTTCTATCCTGTCCTCTCTGTCCTCCTCCCTGTCCTCCTCCTGGTTATCCTCTCTGTCCTCCTCCTGGGCCTCCACACTGGCCACCTCCCTGGCCTCCTTCCTTTCCTCTTCCCTGTCCTCATCCCTGTCCTCCTCTCTTTTCTCATCTCTGTCCTCCTCTCTGTCCTCTTCCCTGTCCTCTCTGTCCTCCTCTCTGTCCTCTTCCCGGTACTCTTCTTTTTCCTCCTGTTTGTTCTCCTCTCTGTCCTCCTCTCTGTCCTCTTCTCTGTCCTCTCTGTCCTGTCCTCTATGTCCTTCCTTTCGGTCCTCCTCTCTGTCCTCCAACTGTCCTCCTCCCTGTACTCCTCACCCTCCTTCTCCATGTCCTCCTCCCGGTTCTCCTATCTGTCCTCCTCTCAGTCTTCCTCTCTGTCCTCCCTGTCCTCTCCCGGTTCTCCTCTCTGTCCTACCTGTCCTCCTCTCTCCTCCTCTCTGTCCCCCTGCCAGTCTTATTCCCTGTCCTCCTCTCTATCCTCCTCTCTGTCCTCTCTGACCTCCTCTCTGTCCTTCTCCCTGTCCTACACCCCGCGTCCCTGTCCTCCTCTCTATCTTCCTCCCTGTCCTGCTCCTTGTACTCCTTCCAGTTCTCTCTGTCCTCCTCTGTCCTCCTTTCTATTCTCCCCCCTGTCCTCCTCTCTGTCATCTTCCCTGTCCTCTTCTCTGTCCTCCTCTCTCTACTCCTCCCTGTCTTCCTCTCTGTCCTCTTCCCTGTCCTCTCTGTTCTCATCTGTGTCCTCCTCTATGTCCTCCTCTCTGTCCTCCTCGCTGTTCTCCTTCCTGTAGTCCCTGTCCTCCTCTCTGTCCTCCTCTCCGTCATCCTCCCTTTCCTCTCCCTGTTCTCCTCTTTGTCCTTCTTTTGTTGTCCTCCTCTCTGTGCTCCTCTCTGTCCTCCTCACTCTCCTCCTCCCTGTCCTTCTCTCTATCCTCCTCTCTATCCTCCTCCCTGTTCTCCTCCCTGTCCTCCTCCCTGTCCTCCTCCCTGACCTCTTCTCTGTCCTCCTCTCTCTCTCCTCCTCCCTGTCTTCCTCTCTGTCCTCCTCTCTGTCCTCCTCCCTGTCCTCCTCTCTGTCCTCACTGTCCTACTCCCTGTCCTCTTATTTGTCCTCCTGTCTATTGTCCTCTCTGTCCTCCTCTCTGTCCTCCCTGACCTACTCCCTGTCCTCTTATTTGTCCTCCTGTCTATTGTCCTCTGTCCTCCTCTCTGTCCTCTCTGTCCTGTCCTCCATGTCCTGTCCTCTCTGTCCTCCTCCTTGTCCTCCTCCCAGTCCTCCTCACTCTCCTCCTCCATATCTTCCTCTCAGTTCTCCAATCTGTCCTCCTACATGTCTGCCTCTGTCCTCCTCGCTGTCCTCCTCCCTGTGTTTCTCCCAGTCCTCTTCCCCATCCTCTCTGTTCTCATATCTGTCCTCCTCTCTGTCCTCCTCTCTGATTTCCACTCTGTCCTTCTCCCTGTCCTCCTCCGTGTCGTCCCTGTTCTCCTCTCTGTCCTCCTCCCTGTCCTCCTCTCTGTCCTCCTCTCTGTCATCCACCCTTTCCTCTCCCTGTTCTCCTCTTTGTCCTTCTTTTGTTGACCTCCTTTCTATCCTCCTCCCTGTTCTCTTCCCTGTCCTCCTCTCTGTCCTCCTCATTATCTTCCCTCTGTTTTCTCTGTCCTCCTCCCTGTCCTCTTCCTTGTCCTCCTCTATGACCACCTCTCTCTCCTTCTCCCGTTCCTCCTCCCTGTCCTCTCTGTCTTCCTCTCTGTCCTCTTCCCTGTCCTCCTCCCTGTCCTCAAGTCCTTCTCTCTGTTCTCTCTCTCTTCCTCCCTGTCTTCCTCTCAGTCACCCTCCCCGTCCTGCTCTCTGTTCTCATCTCTGACCTCCTCCCTGTCCTCCTCTCTGTCCTCCTCCCTGTCCTCCTCATTGTCCTTCTCTCCTCCTCCTCCTCTCTGTCCTCCTGGCTGTACTCCTTTCTGTCCTCTCTGCCCTGTCATTTCTGTCCTCCTCTATGTCCTCTCGGTCCTTTCCTTTCTGTCCTGTCCTCTCTGTCCTCCCATTGGTCCTCCTCCCAGTTCTCCACCCTGTCGTCCTCTCTGTCCTGATCCCTGTCCTCCTCTCTGTCCTCTCTGTCCCCCTCCCTGTCCTCCTCACTGTTCTCCTCTTTGTCCTCCTCCCTGTCCTCTCTGTCCTGGCCTCTCTGTACTCCTCTTGTCCTCCTCCCTGTCCTCTACTGTGTCCTGCTCCCTGTCCTCCTCTCTATCCATTGCCCTATTCTCCTCTCTTTCCTCCTGCCTGTCCTCCTCCTTGTCCTCCTCTCTGTCCTCCTCTCTGTACTCCTTGCTGTCTTTCTCTCTGTTCTCTTCCCCGTCCTGCACTCTGTTCTCATCTCTGACCTCTTCCCTGTCCTCCTCTCTGTCCTCTCTGTCCTCTGTGGGTGGCGCCACCCCAGTCCCAGTGTCCCTGTCCGATGCCTGGTCAGGCTCCGTGCTGGGTCCCCACCGGGGGTCATAAGGCAGCCCATTGGGGATTTTCTCTCCCTCTCTTCCCCTCCCCCTCGCTCTGTCTCTAAAACCAATAAAAACATGAAAAGAAAGTCAGGACTTTTATGGCTGCTATTACCATTCCTTCCTAGCCTTTACATCTGTGAAAGTTGTGTATTTTTTTTCCAGATTTACAAGCAAAAATTAGTCTAGTAGAAGAAATCAAAGTCATGGAAAGGCATGTTTAATAAAAACACAAGACTCGCCTTGACTGGTTTGGCTCAGTGGAGGGAGAGAGCGTCGACCTGCAGACTGAGGGGGCCCAGTTTCAATTCCAATCACCAGCATGTTCCTTGGTTGCAGGCACATCCTCAGTAGAGAATGTGCAGGAGGCAATTGATCAATATTTCTTACTCTCTATCCCTTTCTCTTCCACTCTGTAAAAAATCAGTAAAATATATATTAAAAAAAAAAAAAAACATAGTGTCATAGTGTCTTTTTTTAGTGTCTTTAAAACATTTTTACTGAAGGGTTGATGGGGAAAAAGGAGACATATGTAATACTTTAAATAATAAAAACAATGCTCATAGGGAAACTGATATATATATCTATATATCTATATATCTATATATCTATATATCTATATATCTATATATCTATATCTATATCTATATCACTATATCTCTATCTCTATCTCTATCTCTATCTCTATCTATATCTATATCTATATATGTGTATATGTGTATATATGTATAGATTGGCTCAGTGGCTATAGACCAAAAGGTCTCAGGTTCAGTTCTGATCAAGGGCTGGCCAACCTTGGTTGCAGGCTCCTTCCCTGGTCAGGGCTCATGCAGGAGGCAACCAATCGATGTGTTTCTCTCACATCGATGTTTCTCTCTGTCTTTCCCTCTCTCTCCCATTCTCCCTAAAAATTCAATGGAAAAATATCCTCGGATGAGGAATAACAAAAAATAATAAAATATATTTTTTTAATTTCAGAAAGGAAGGAAGAAGGAGAGAGAGATAGAAACATCAATGATGAGAGAAAATCATTTTTTGGCTGCCTCCTGCACGCCCCCTACTGGGGATGGAGCCCACAACCCGGGCATGTGCCCTGACCGGGAATCGAACTGTGACTCAACCACTGAGCCACGCCAGCTGGATTCATGGTGTCTTTTTGAAGACAACAACATTTTTATTTTAATAAAATTCAATTGGTTATTTTTAAAAATAAAATAGTCTTCCATAATCACCTTGCTGAGCTTTCCCCAACATTGGCAATATGGGGTCCATTCTTGCATGTCTTACAAATGCTAATACTCATGTAATAACAAACGAATAATTATTAATACTGAAAATAAGAATAATAATATTGAATTATCATTGTCCTCCACTTACAGTCAGAAGGGGTGAAAGGTTTGGGAAAGGGCCGGTTCAACAGAAGTTCTGACAGAAAAGAGGAAAAAGGAAAAGGAAAGGCTCAGAGGGAGCTTCAGCTTCAGGGCCTCTGTCGCCACCAGCTGGCCGGAGGCGGTAACGCGGGCCCATGGGCTCCCTCTCCACCAGGTGCTCCTGGGACTGCCCTCCCCTCCCCCCCTCCCCCCAGGCTCTGTGCCCCCTCCTGGCGGCCATGAGGAAGGGGGACTCCGCCCTGGGCACAGGAACAGAGGCTGGAATTCTGGGTAGGTCTGTCCAGGGAAGACACTGCGGATGATGGAAATTTTCTAAATGTTGGTTATTAAGACCAAAATTCAATTAACCACACTAGAGGAGAGCCTGGACTTCTTCCCATTCTCTCCGCGGAAAACAAATTATGAAACTGGTATTATATGCAGACCAAGGAGTATGCAGCCCTAACAATGTAGAAAGAGAAATAAAGAGACATGTAAGTCACACAGTAATAGTAGTTGTTGTTACTACTGTCTTTTGGATGTTGTCTTACTAGTCATCTTATTTAACGTTTGTGATTCATTGTTATCGTTTTCCTTAAATAACTGCACTCCCCCCCCCCCCCCCCCCAGAACTGAATAAGATGCAGGCCCCACAAATTCTGCCTGTGCCTGAGCTTGGGTGTACTTGAGGCTGCTTTTTTTAAATTTTCTTTAATCCTCACCCAGGGATATTTTTTCTATTGACCTTTAAAAAGAGAAAGTGGAAGGAAGAGAGGAGGGGAGAGAGAGAGAGAGAGAGAGAGAGAGAGAGAGAGAGAGAGAGAGAGAGAGAGAGGGAGAGAGAGAGAGAGAGAGAGAGAAACATCGATGTGAGAAACACACATGGACTGTTTACTCCACTCCAGATTGGACCAGGGAGTCAAACCTGACACTTGGGTCTGTGGCCAACGCTCTAACCACTGAGCCACCAGCCAGGCGACAGGGCTGCTCCTGAAAGAGCACAGAACTGCAGGCTGAGATCAGCTTCCGGAGGTCTGTCACTCACTGGGCCCTGGCCTCAGAGCGGCCTGGCTTCCTTCCTCACACTCACTCACTCACACACACTCATATACGCACACACACACTCACACACACGCACACACGCACACACACACTCACACACACTCACACACGCACACACACACTCACACACAGTCACACACGCACACATACTCACACACACTCATACACTCTCACAGCCACGGGAGGAGGTCACGGCTGAGGAGCCTGTGGATAAAACATGCCTTTGGGCTTTCCTTTCCCGGCCCCTGACAGAATCTCAGGCTCCGGCCCGGCCAGCAGCCGCAGGGTGGCTTCCGCCTGTGCGAGCGCCTGCGGCTCTGGTGCCGGTGCTGTTCTCTGGGCGGAGGGTGCGGAGCCTCCATCCAGCCGAGGCCATGGGCACCCTGTCAGCCTGAGGGCCTCCGTGTGCGAACATCTCCTTCTGGAGCTGGGGAGCGGGCAGCACAGCGGACGTGAGGCTTGGGTGACTGTGGCTGAGCTACTTCCACGCACAGTCCTGACCGTGAACACACGTGGGGGCGGGTGACGGTGTCAGCAGCAGTGTGGCGCCAAGGCTGGAGCTGATGGATGGGCGATCATGTACATACCAGTGAGCACATACATGCTAGCGCTCACTACATTCTGACCATGTTCTTGTCATTGAAAAGAACATTCCAGGGGGCTGCTCCAGCCACCCAGGACCCCCAGAGGCACCACAGCCAGTTCAACGACACTGCCCTTCGACCTGTGTGGCCCTGTCCTCGGCGTGCTCCTGTCCTCGGTGTGGCCCTGTCCTCGGTGTGGCCCTGTCCTCGGCGTGTCAGGTCCCCAGCATGGCCCTGTCCTCTGGCGTGGCCTGTCCTCAGCGTGGCCCTGTTCTCAGTGTGGCCCTGTTCCCTGGCGTGGCCCTACCCGCTTCTTTCCTCCGAATTCTAGAAATTCCCTATTCCCTATTCTAGGAAGTCCACTCTACCACAGAATTCTAGAAATCCTCTCTTCCACAGAATTCTAGAAATCGACTATTCCATAGAATGATAGAAATCGCCTATTCCACAGAATTCTAGAAGTCCACTCTACCACAGGATTCTGGATGTTCTGTATTCCACAGGATTCCTGAAGTCCTCTCTTCTACAGAATTCTTAAAATCCTCAATTCCGTTGAATTCTATATGGCCTCTTTTCCACAAAATTCTAGAAATATTCTCTTCCACACAATTTTAGAAGTCCTCTCTTCAGATTTCTAGAAATTCCCTATCCCACAGAATTGTAGAAGTCCTCCCCTTCTCTGAATTCTATTATAGAAATCCCCTATTCTACAGAATTCTAGCTGTCCCCTCTAACTCACAATTCCAGAAATCGCCTATTCCACAGAATTCTAGAAATACTCCCTTTTACAAAATTCTACAAATCCTCTCGACCACAGAATTCTAGAAGTCTTCTCCTTCAAGGAATTCTAGAAGTACTCTACTCAGATTTCTAGAAATCCACTATTCCACAGAATTCTCAAAGTCCTCTCTGCCACAGAATTCTTGAAGTTCCCTATTCCACAGAATTCTACAAGTCCTTTCTTCCACAGAATTCTAGTAATCCTCTCTTCCACAGAATTTTAGAAGTCCTCTCTTTCTCAGATTTCTAGAAATTCCCTATTCCACAGAATTCAAAGAGTCCTCCCTTCCTCCGAATTCTAGAAATCCTCTCTTCCACAAAATTCTAGATGTCTTCTCTTCCATAGAATTCTGGTGTTTCCCTATTCCACAGAATTCCAGAAGTCCTCTCTTCCACAAAATTCTAGTAATCCTCTCTTCCACAGAATTCTAGAAGTCCTCTCTTCAGATTTCTGGAAATTCCCTATTCCACAGAATTGTAGAAGTCTTCTCTTCCTCTGAATTCTAGAAATCCCCTATTCTACAGAATTTTAGAAAGTCATCTATTCCACAGAATTCTAGAAATCCTCTTTTCACAGAATTCTATAAATCATCTATTCCACAGAATGATAGAAATTCTCCCTCAGAATTCTACAAGTCCTCTCTTCCACAGAATTCTATAAAGCCTTTCTGCCACAGAATTCTAAAAATCTTCTCTTCCACCGAATTATAAAGTCCTTTCTTTCTCAGATTTCTAGAAATCCTCTATTCCACAGAATTCTAGAAATTCTCTCTGCCACAGAATTCGACAAGTCATCTCTTCCACAGAATATTAGAAACCCCCTACTCCACAGAATTCTAAAAGTCTACCTTCCTCTGAATTCTAGAAAAGCTCTATTCTAAAGAATTCTAGAAATCCCCTATTTCACATAATTCTAAAAATTATTCCACAAAATTCTAGAAATCCCCTATTCTACAGACTTCTAGATATCATCTCTTCCTCAGAATTCTAGAAATCTATTATTCCACAGAATTCTAGAAATACTTTATTCCACAGAATTCTGTAAGTCTCTTCCTCATTCTAGAAATACCCTATTACATAGAATTCGAGAAATCCTCCATTCCTCCAAATTCTATAAATCCCCTATTCCACAGAATTCTAGAAATCCTCCCTTCCTCTGAATTATAGAAATCATATCTTCCACAGAATTCTAGACATCCTCTCTTTCTCTCAATCTAGAAATCCCCTATTCTAAATATTTCTAGATGTCCTCTCTTCCTCAGAATTCTAAAATCTACTATTCCACAGAATTCTAGAAATACTCTATTCCACAGAATTCTATGTCCTCTCTTCCTCATTTCTAGAAATACCCTATTCCACAGAGTTACAGAAATCCTCTTTTCCTCCGAATTCTAGAAATCCTCAATTCCACTGAATTCTAAAAGAACTCTCTCACAAAATTCTACAAACGCTCTCTTCCACAGAATTCTAGAAGCCCTCTCTTTCAAGGAATTCTAGAAGTCCTCTCCACAGATTTGGAGAAATCGCCTAATCTACAGAATTCTAAAAGTCCTCACTGCCACAGAATTTTGAAAGTTCCCTGTTTCACAGAATTACCAGAAGTCCTCTCTTCCGCAGAATTCTAAATATCCCCTATTCTGCTGAATTCCAGAAGGCCTCTCTTTCAAGGAATTCTAGGAGTCCTCACTTTCTCAGATTTCTAGACATCCCCTATTCCACAGAATTCTGAAAGTCCTCTCTCCCACAGAATTCTGTAAGTTCCTTATTTCACAGAATCCCAGTAGTCCTCTCTTCCAGAGAATTCTAAAAATCCTCTAATCCGCGGAATTCTAGAACTCTCTTCCACAGAATTCTGAAAGTCCTCTCTTCAGATTTCTATAAATACCACATTCCACAAAATTCTGGAGTCCTCACTCCCTCTGAATTCTAGAAATCCCCTATTCCACAGAATTCTAGAAGTCCCCTATTCCACAGAATTCTAGAAATCCCTATTCCACAGAATTCTAAAGATCCTGTTTTCCACAGAATTCCGGAGTCCTCTCTTCCACAGATTTCAAAAAATCCTTTATTCCGCTAAATTCTATATGGCCTTTCTTCCACAAAATTCTAGAAATCCTCTCTTCCACAAAATTCTAAAAGTCGTCTCTTCAGATTTCTAGAAATCCCCTACTGCACAGAATTCTAAGAGTTCTCTATGCCACAGAATTCTGGATGGTCCTTATTCCACAGAATTCCAGAAGTCCTCTCTTCCTCAGAATTCTAAAAATCCTCTATTCCGCTGAATTCTAAAGGCCTCTTGCCCACAGAATTCTAGAAATCCTCCCCCAACAGAATTCTGAAAGTCCTCTCCTCAGATTACCAGAAATACCCAATTCCACAGGGGAGGCCCAACTCCCTTAGCTCCCACCAAGGGGCAGCTCATAACAGAGTGTCCTGGGACACCCACGGCCATGTCTGTTGCCTTTGAAATAGGGGAGAGAGCTGTTTCAAGTCAGAGAAAATCACATTCCAGTATGGTGGAACTGCCCAGGCAACTCCAGAGGTAGTTACTGTTTGGGAAGCTGGGCCCTGAGGGCATGCTTTCTGCCCCATTTTTGGAGAACAACCCACCCTGAGGACAAGGGAACCTCTCGCTGGCTTCCAGTCTGAAGCTCAGGAGACTGAGCTCAGGAAGGTGGGGCTTTTGTGGACACATGGGTCACTCCTCCCCATTCACAGGGCCCCAGGGCCTTACCCACTGGTTAGGGTTAGGGTTAGGCTTAGGGTTAGGATGAGGGGTAGGGTTGGGCTTTGACATCAGAGAGAGAGCTGTGTCAAGTCAGAGAAAATCACCATCCACTCTGGGGGCACTGCCTGGGCACCTCCAGAGGTACTTACTGGTCTAGTTGCCAGGCCCCAAGGGCCGGCTTTCCACTCCATTCTCGGGGAACACCCTGCCTAGAGGTCAAGGTAACCTCTCCTTGGCTTCCACTCTGGCGGTAAGGACGGTGGGGCTTTTGCATCTACTGGCAACCCAGGGCCACATTCACAGGGCTCCAGGGCCCTACCCACCGAAACTCTTCCAGTTGTTGCCCCTCGCCACAACCCACTCTTCCATTGACCGCTACACACAGACCACCTGGCCACACCGCCGGGCCCACAACCTCTCCCTAGGTCCCTGCTGTCCGCAGGCCAGCCTTTGGGTCACCATTTCCCTGCCCACCAGCCTTTCTCCTGCTTACCTCACCACTTCTTGAAGCTCACCTGGCCCCGCCCTCTCGTTGACTTGACCAGGCTCCGGTGTGGGCCCGCCCCCTTGTGCATTGGACCAATGAGCGAGCAGCACCTGCCCGGCTGCCCTGCTCCTCAGACACAGAACAGCCCCCACCTCTGGGAGGCCTGTCAGGTGACAAAATCCACCGACCACATATGGCCCTCTGCTCACAGGATGCCTCCCGGGTCCCCAGGCGTGGGCAGACCAGCCAGACCCCCGCTTCAGGACAGCCATGGGCCTGCTGAGCCTCAGGGGTGGCCCCACCCCGGTAGCTCCCACCAAGGGGCAGCTCACAACAGAGTGTCCTGGGAAGCCCAGGGCCGAATCTGTGGCCTTTGACATCGAGGATAGAGCTGTGTCAAGTCCCAGAAAATCACTTGACTGTCTGGGGGCACTGCCCACCCACCTCCAGAGGTACTTACTGTTTTGGTAGCTGGACCCTGAGGGCCTACTTTCTGCCCCATTTTCAGGGAACGCCCCGCCCTGAAGAAAAGGGAACCTCTCCCTGGCTTCCAGTATGGAGCTCAGGACCATGAGCTGAGGAAGGTGTGGCTTTTGTGGCCACGTGGGCCACTGGTCCCCATTCACGGGGCCCCAGGGCCTTACCCACTGGTTAGGGTTAGGGTTAGGCTTAGGATAGGTTGAGGTCTAGGGTTGGGCTTTGACAGCGGAGAGAGAGCTGTGTCAAGTCGGAGAAAATCACCTTCCACTCTGGGGGCACTGCCCGGGCCCCAGGGGCCGGCTTTCTGCCCCATTCCCGGGGAACGCCCTGCCCTGAGTACAAGGGAAACTCTCCCTGGCTTCCAGACTGGAGCTCAGGGAGGTGGGGCTTTTGCATCCTCTGGTGACCCAGGTCCACATTCACAGGGCTCCAGGAACCTACCCACAAGAACTCTTCCAGTTATTGCCCCTCGCTCCAACCCACTCTTCCATTGACCGCTACACACAGACCACCTGGCCACCCCGCCGGGCCCACAACCTCTCCCTAGGTCCCTGCTGTCCGCAGGCCGGCCTTTGGGTCACCGTTTCCCTGCCCACCAGCCTTTCTCCTGCTTACCTCGCCACTTCTTGCTGCTCACCTGGCCCTGCCCCCTTGTTCTTGGGACCGCCTCCAGCTGCTCACCTGCCCCTGTGCCCTTGTTGACTTGACCAGGTTCTGGTGTGGGCCTGGGCCCACCTCCTCGTTCCGGAAGCCCGACTCCTTATTCATTGGACCAATGAGCGAGCAGTACTTGCCGGGCTGCCCTGCTCCTCAGACACAGAACAGCCCCCATCAACCAGGGAGGCCTGTCAGGTGTCTAAATCCACCAACTACACATGGCCCTCTGCTCACAGAGTGCCTCCTGGGTCCCCAGGCCTGGGCAGACCAGCCAGCCCCCGCTTCAGTATAGCCATGGTCCTCCAGAGCCTCAGGGGCAGCCCCATCCCCAGTAGCTCCCACCCAGGGGCAGGCACAACAGACTGCCCTGGGCTGCGCACCTCCAGAGGTTCTTACTGGTTGTGTAGCTGGGCCGGAAGGGCCTGCTTTCCTCCCAATTCCCGGGGAACGCCCCGCCCTGAGGACAAGGGAACCTCTTGCTGGCTTCCGGTCTGGAGCTCAAGAAGGTGAGCTCAGGAAGGTGGGGCATTTGTGGCCACCTGGGATCCTGGTCCCCATTCAAAGGGCCACATAGCCTTACCCACCGTTTAGGGTTAGGATTAGGCTTAGGGTTAGGTTGAGGGGTAGGGTTGGACTTTGATATTGGAGAAAGAGCTGTGTCAAGTCGGAGAAAACCACCTTCCACCCTGGGGGCACTGCCCGGGCCCCTCCAGAGGTACTTACTGGTCTGGTTGCTGGGCCCCGAGGGCCGGGTTTCTGCCCCATTTGGGGGGAACACCCTGCCCTGAGGACAATGGAACCTCTCTCTGGCTTCCAGTCTGGAACAAAGGGCGGTGGGGCCTTTGTGTCCACTGGTGAACCAAGTCTGCGTTCACAGGGCCCCAGGGCCCTACCCACCCGAACTCTTCCAGCTGTTGTCCCTCGCCCCGCTACCCGCAGACCACCTGGCCTCCCCGCCTGGCCTCCAAACCCTCCCTAGGTCCCTGCTGTCCACAGGCCGGCCTGCGGGTCACCGTGTCCCTGCTCACCGGCCTTTCTCCTGCTGACCTCACCACTTCTTGCTGCTCACCTGGGGCTGCCCCCTGTTCTAAGGACCGCCTCCAGCTGCTCACCTGGCCCCGCCCCCTTGTTGACTTGACCATGTTCTGGTGTGGGCCTGGGCCCGCCTCCTCGTTCCGGAAGCCCGGCCCCCTTGGTCATTGGACCAATGAGCGAGCAGCACCTGCCCCGCTGCCCTGCTCCACAGACACAGAATAGCCCCCACCTCTGGGAGCCCTGTCAGGTGCCTAAATCCACCAACCTCATATGTTCCTCTGCTCACCGGGTGCCTCCCGGGTCCCCAGGCGTGGGCAGACCAGCCAGCCCCCTGCTTCAGTATAGCCATGGTCTTCTGGAGCCTCAGGGGCGGCCCCATCCCCATAGCTCCCACCAAGGGGCAGGTCACAAAAGAGTGCCCTCGGCTGCCCACAGCCCTGACTGTGGCCTTTGACATGGCTAGAGAGCTGTGTCAAGGCCATGAAAATCACTTGCCACTCCGGGGGCACTGCCTGGGCCCCTTCAGAGGTACTTAATGGTCTGGTTGTCGGGCCACAGGGCCGGCTTTCTTCCCCATTTGCGGGTAATTCCGTGCCCTGAGGACAATGGAACCTCTCCTTGGCTTCCATTCTGGAGCAAAGGGCAGTGAGCTCATGAAGGGTGCCCCCGGGTTCCCCAAGTGGGCAGACCAGCCATCCCCCGCTTCAGGACAGCCATTGGCCTCGGGAGCCTCAGGGGCGGCCCCACCCACGTAGCTCTCACCAAGGGGCAGGTCACAACAGAGTGTCCTGGGAAGCCCAAAGCCCTGTCTGTGGCCTTTGACATCTGGGAGAGAGCTGTGTCAGATCCTAGAAAATCACTTGCCACTCCGGGGGCACTTACTGGTTGGGTAGCCGGACCATGAGGGCCTGCTTTCTGCCCCATTGGCGGGTACCGCCCCATCCTGAGGACAAGGGAACCTCTTGCTGGCTTCCAGTTTGGAACTCAGGACGGTGAGCTCAGGAAGGTGGGGTTTTTTGGCCACGTGGGACCCTCGTCCCCATTCATAGGGCCTTACCCATTCGTTAGGGTTAGGGTGAGGCTTGGGTTAGGTTGAGAGATAGGCTTGGGCTTTGACCTCGGGAAGAGTGCTGTGTCAAGTTGAAGAAAAATCACCTTCCACTCTGGGGGCACTGCCCAGGCCCCTCCACAGGTACTTAATGGTCTGTTTGCCAGGCCCCGGGGGCCGGCTTTCTGCCCCATTCGGGGGGAACACCCTGCCCTGAGGACAATGGAACCTCTTGCTGGCTTCCACTCGAACAAAGAGCGGTTCTGCCTTTGCCTCCACGGGCGACCCAAGTCCACCTGCACAGGGCCCCAGGGCCCTACCCACCGGAACTCTTCCAGCTGTTGTCCCTTGACCTAACCCACTATTCCCTTGCCCGCTACCCGCAGACCACCTGGCCTCCAGGCCGAGCCCCCAACCCCTCCCTAGGTCCCTGCTGTCCGCAGGCCAGTCTGCTGGTAAAGGTGTCCCAGCCCACCTGACTTTCTCCTGCTGACCTCACCACTTCTTGCTGTTCAACTGGTCCCGCCCCCTTTTTCCTAGGCCGGCCTCCAGCTGCTCACCTGGCCACCCCCCTTGTTGACTTGACTGGGTTCAGCTGTGGTCTGGGCCCGCCTCCTCGTTCCAGAAGCCCCGCCCCCTTGTTCATTGGACCAATGAGCGAGCAGCACCTGCCTGGCTGCCCTGCTCCTCAGACACAGAATAGCCCCCACCTCTGGGAGCCCTGTCAGGTACCTTAATCCACCAACCTCACATGGCCCTCTGGTCAACACACCAGTTTTGGCAATGAGATTTATTTTTATTCAAATTTTTAGTATTATTTTATTTCCCCATGAAATCCCACTCTATTACTTTATGTGCAAGGCACTGTACACTTTCACAGAAATAGCTCTGGTAATTAAGAGGATGCAGTTTTATGAATACAGACTTGAACACCAGAGGAAGAATTAGTATAAGAGGTATAGAGAGATGCACTCCCAAAGATGAATTCCTTTCTTTCCAAAGTGTGGGGTGCTTCACTCTCCCTTTTGCCTTCCAGATGGTGGGTAGGCCTGTTGAATTGGCTGATCCCTCTCTCAGATAAGATTCCCTGGCCAGTGAGGCAGGAAGAAGCCTCCCAGATCACCTTTCCCCAGTGGCAATTCTTGCCTTCCCAGTGGGCCCTTGCAATGCTGGCTGGAACCTGGGATAGTGCCCCTGAGTCCCCCTGCTCTGTCTGCACTTGTGAAGTGTGAATGTAACGCGGCTTCTAACCTTCCTTCACCCAGACCGATTTAGAGAAAAGAAGCTCTGTCCCCCACATTGGTCTGTGCCTTAGAATCACTGGGGAATTCTAACAATTCCAAACCTGCTCTGCATCCGACTCACTAGGTTAGAGAGGCACTGGTATTTTTGGAAGCTCCCGGGGAAGTTTCAGTGTCCAGGCAAGCTAGGGAATGACTGCCTTAATGTGCTAGAGTGGGCAAGTTTTCACTGTCAGCACCAGCCCCCACTGACAAGCAGCCAGAGCTTCCGGCAGAGAGGGGTCTCCATGCCCATCTGCTGTGCTCTGTCCATCTCAGTGTTGTTTTTGGTCAGGCTGTGGAGGGACTGTCTCACTTGATGTTGTGTTTTGTTTTCCAGCCGAAGGAATGTGGCTCCACAAGGGTGCATGCTTTAAATCAGGTCAACAGAGTGCTGCAGGGTTTACATCAGAACAATGTAAGTTGGTCAGGTGATGGGGCCCTGTGGGTGCCATCGGATTGTTTACTGTTGAAACCAGCCACCTGCTCTGTGCATGGACCTCCGCTCCTTTATGGAAACATTTTCTTATGAGTGAAGGAGTAGTCACTCTTTTTCTGATTAATGACTTAGGGTATAAGGAACACATTTTTATTTTTATTTTTTTTTGAGATTTAAGTTTACCTGATTTCTCTGATCATTCACATGTATAGCTGTCCAGATGTGCTCAAACAAAACCCTCAGCTTCCGTGGAGAACTTGTTTTATTTTCTTCATCTAACCTTTATTCTCTCTTATTGTGTCAGGTGGATTTGGTAAATATCGGAGGAACTGACATTGTAGATGGAAACCACAAGCTGACACTGGGTTTGCCGTGAAGCATCATTTTGCACTGTGAGATGGGGGATTTTCAGTCACTTATTACTACTGGTCATTGGAAATGTGTCCTTTGTGTATTCGTTTCTTAGCTCTGCATCACAGAGCACCACAAACCGGGTGGCTTCAACAACAGAAGTTATTTTCTCCCAATTCTGGAGGCTACAAATCTGAGATCAATGTGTCAACAATGATTTTTTTTTTTTCCTGCAGCCTCTTTCCTGGGCTTGTAGGTCCTTTTTCCCTTTGTCTCCACATGGTCTTCCCTCTGTGTATGTCATATCCTAATCTTTGCTTCTAATGCCAAGAAACTAGTCATATTGGATGAGACCTCTCCCCTCCGCATGATCTCCACTTATCTTAATTACCTCTTTCAAGACTCTGGGGGATAGGACTTCAACATAGAATTTTGTGGAGGGCACAATTCAGTGCCTAACTGCCTAACTGTTTGGAATGAAAGAAACTGACAAACTGCTCTATTTTCCTAGCCTAGACAAAAAGAAGATGCCTTTTTAAAATATTGAATTTAAAAATTTCAGACATCAAAACCTTGCTAAAATAGATTAAAGAATTTCCAGGTACTGTTACTCAGATTACCCAAAGGTTAACAGCTGTCTATATTTGTGTTTTCTCTTTTTCTCCTTGCCTAAATACTTCAGTGCGTATTTTCTGAAAACAAATTGTTCTCTTAAAATCAAGGAGTTCTCTTACGTAACTACTATATATTAACATAATATAAAATGTGTACGATAACATTAATAGTTCTAACTTACTTATCATGTCTCTTTTATCTTCTTTAATCCGGAATAGTTTCTGAGTGTTCGTGTTTTATGATATTGTCATTTTTGAGGAGTGCTGGACAGTTATTTTGTAGAATCTCCCTTTCTGTGGGTTTGGCTGATATTTTCTCATGATTAGATTCAGGTTATTCATTTTGGGCAGGCTTGCCACAAAAGTGACGTTGATTTGTTCTCAGTGCACTCACCTGGAAGCACACACTGTCCGTTAGGCTTGTTCTGGCAGAGTCAACGTTCATTGTTTGGGTAATGTGGTATCTGCCTATGCCACCACCAAACGTGACTGCCCTATGTTATTAAAAATGTCTTGTGAGATATACTTGAGACTGTGTAAATATTCAGCTACTTATCAAATCTTCCCCATTAGTTTTAAGATCCAGTCATAATTCCTAGCTGATCAGTTATTATTATGATGTTGGGCCAAAAGTAAATTTCTAATGTTATTGTTCCTTTTACATTGTAAGGAAGGGCTTTCCCTTGTCTCTTGTTTATCTCTCTGTCCATCAACTTTTTTATTCATTCAATGTACATACAGTGTACACTCAAGTATTTTTACGTATTTAATAGGCTGTAATTTTTTTATATTATTGTTTACTAAAGGCCTGGTGCATGAAAATTCGTGCACTGTGGGTGGAGGAGGGGGGTCTCTCAGCCCGGCCTGCCTCCTCTCATGGTCTGGGAGCCCTAAGGGGATGTCCTACTGCTGGCTCAGGCCTGCTCCCATGGGCCTAAGCTGCAGCCTGGCCTTCCTCTGTGAGAGGCAATCAGACAATCAGGGGGAGGTGCTTCCCCCTTCACCACGTTGTTGCTGTCACTGCTGACCACAGCCACCTTCCCTTAGCCCTTGCAGCTGCTGCAGCTGCTGACTGCCCTCAGCGCTTTCCACCGCCCCTCCCTGCTTTGTCCGGAAGGACATCTGGAAGGACATCCAGAAGACATCTGTCTATCCAGTCTAATTAGAGTATTACCTTTTTATGAAAATAGATTTTGACGCTTAAATTATACTAAATTTGGCCCATGTGATTGACCCCTCCTTAAATCAGATCTATGTCCTTTTGACATATCCATATCATTCTTTGAGCACTTCCTTAAAACACATGTATTTCTTTAGAATAATACTGAGCAATATTAGTTCTTGATTATAATTGGGAAAGTTACTTCATTCTTTGATTTTGCATTCAGTCAAAAATGTCTTCTTTGCATCCTTATCTTTTGTAGAAAATCAAAACAGTTGCTTTTCTATCAAAAGTTCTTTGTAAATGTATAGTATTAAAATATTACTCTTTTAGGGATTATGAAAGTAACATTTATTGTAACTGAATCTAATATGAGTATGGTTAAGATATAGAAAGTATGGTAATGTATAATGGTGAAGTAAAAAATCACCTTCTAAATTCTAGTACTTCAAAATAATCGCTGTTTAAAGGGAAATTTGAAATAAATTGAATCACCAGTGACCTGATCCCTATGGTTAAGTCATGAAATAGTTCTCATTCAAGGACTCGATCCCAGTAGCTGCTTTACGTCATAGGCGGACATGGTTTCTCTGGCAGGTGAAAGATGTCATGAAGGACATCATGTCAGCCTTGCAGCAGACAAACAAGGAGAAGATCCTGCTGAGCTGGGTGCGCCTGTCCACCAGGCCATACAGCCAAGTCAATGTCCTCAACCTCACCACCATCTAGAGAGACGGGCTCGCCTTTAACACCCTGCTCCACCGACATAAGTGAGAATGACTCTCCTTAGTTGTGGGCTTTCCAGATGTGTATCTCCTCCCTCCCTCCCTCACTGCTCCTCCCTAAAGCCCCTCCCCACTAGCCCTGCTGTCCTCTCAGTACATGTCCTACCAAAATATTAAGAAAAGTGAAATCATGGAAAAAATCTAACCACCAAGTCTTTATTCTGTGGACTTAAATGGCACAGCACAGCCACAGCTGCTTCTACATATTCATAAGTTAAAACATGTAAAATGATTCACATCGTTCAGTCCCACTCATTCAGCACGAATCAGAAATATATGCAAAGAATTGTACTAGTGTCCATTCTTATACCAAAGGGAAATTTCTATAATTCACTGCAATCCCAACTTATTATACAAAATTATTTTTTTTCATGAAATTTATAAAGAGATTCTAAATATATGAAAGACCAAAAGCCCATGAAGAGCCAGTACAATTGTGAAACAGAACTAGGCTGAAGTACTTCTCAAACAGAAACCAAAAGTAATGATGAAGCTACAATAATTAAAACTATGGTGCTATAAATAAGTATGCTAATTTAATTACAGGCTGAACCATATGAAATTGCCAGTGCTTGACTGTTATTTTGACATATAACAATGGCAGTTTCTATACTCAACCTAACAGAATAAAGGACTCAGAAATAGCTCCATCCTGATATATAACTGAACTGATTGCTATTAAAATAGATGGTATGGGACAACTGGTTACCCATATGTAAGTAACTGAGTTGGATCTTTACCTCACCTTACCCACAAAGAAATTTCAGATGCATCAAGGATTGAAATGTGAAAGGTGAAATTTCTTATATGTTTTATTGCCATTTTAAATAATTTATTGTTTCAAGTTATACCACTACATCTTAGATCTAGAAACTTGTTAAAATTTTACAAAATTAAGTTTGTTTCTGCAGACTTAATGCATTTTTGGTAGACCATCCATAGATTATAATAGTCCCCTCCTCTCCCCTCAATTCCACCCTCTTCCGCTTCCCTCTCTTCCCCTCCCCTTCTTTTTTCCCCTGTTCATTTGTGCCTTGCCTTTCAATGCAATATTGATTTGAATTGGTAATAATGAGAAGAATATTTTGTTCTTGAAAATGAAGGGCATATTTTTAATGTTTTCCAATAATAATAATAATATTTGCTGTAGCGTTTTTAGAGATATATAATTAAAATTTGGTTAGAGAACCTCCACACCCAATCTTTTTCACTGTATCGGTTTAGAGAGGTTAACTGTTCCTAGTTGGATAAGACATGTAGTCAGAAAACTTGAGTTTTAGCCTAAACCTTTTTTCCATTAACTACTTAATTGGTTCAATAAGTGTGTTTGTAGTACTTTTCCTGTGTTAGGCTCAGGTTGTATAACAGAGAAAAAAGGCAAACACCCCTATCTCCTTGTGGTTTATGTGCAATTAGAGGGAGGCAGACAATAAAGAAAGAATAGGAAATGTGAGTTGTGTAGCAGAAAGCTGTGGTAAACATGCTGAAGAGAAATGTAGCTGGCAAGAGGGGAGGCCAGTGGGTGCAGGGAGTGAGTAGGAAGAGTAATAGGAGAGGAAGTCTGAAAGGAATCAGGGGTGGAGTGGGTGAGGCAATCCCAGGAGGTAGGTGAGTGTAGGATGCAATAACGGATGGAGTGCACAAAAATGATCAACTTTTGTGTAAATCAGCACACAAAATGTCCAGTTTTTAGAATTAAAAGAAAATCTAGATAGACATGAAATACTAAGCAATGTAATATGGAGAGGGTGAGTGGAGGGTAATTCTCTCAGGACGTTTGGTTTAGGAATATCCTGTATAAGCTGGATTTTCCACTCTGCTAATATTGGTCTATCAATAAGAGAATTAATTCATTAGTATTGATGGTGGTAACTGATGTATTTAGGTTAATTTTTCATTTAACATTTGGGTAATAGTATGTCTTTTTCCTACTAAGTATTACCATAGAAAATGAACCTTTAGGTTTTCAGTCAGAGCGGTGGCCCTGTGCCTCCTACATCCTTCCAGAAAAGCAGCCATCAAAACAGAATGCAAATAAGCAAACATTTCTCTGGAAACACCAAACTGTTGTGGTTTAGAAAATAAGCAGATACTCTATTCCCTCATCTCAGTGTCCATTTCAATTCTTTTAAATGCATCTCATTTCTATCCACAAAAGAAGAACTGGATGCTTTTCAGGCAATATAAGCAAGTATGTGATGTTTTGTGGTTTAATAAATATGGTGCAGCTAGAACCTCTTCAAAAGTGGGGTACAAAATTTGTCCCAGTATAAATTGTTAACCACTACTCCCCACTCCCAATCAGTGGCCACAGCCTTCCTGTTAAGAATCCCATAATGGACCAGATCTGATTTCTGGAATATTTACAGTTCACTTTATGTATCGATAATACTTACATTTACTTAGACCCTTGTTTTCACTCCAAAGTGTAACATTGAGCAGTTAAAAGTTTAATTTAATAATGAAACTAGGAGGGCGACATTGATTGTCAGAAAAAACTATTGTGTTACTTTTCTGCTAAGTAAAATAATTTAAAATTTGGAAAGAATTTTAATTTGGAAAATAAAATAATTACAAGTCAAGTGTAGCTGATATTCTGGCCAGTATATTAGGTTTACATCTCACCTTTGAATGGCTTTCTGCTAGTGACGTAGAAGGAGGGATCATCTGAAAATGGAGAGTTGAATCCAGCATGGGTACTTAATGTAGAGAAATCTGTGATCTTAGGAATGACCCCAAGTCAGCCGTATCCCAGTTAGAACCTCCTTCATGGGATTATTTCTAACTCAGCTGCCAAGGCCTCAAGCGTCAGCAAATGGGCTCTGAGAAATTGGTTCCAAACTTCTGCAGCACCGGCCAGTGTCAAGTGTGGCAGGGGGCCCATTCTGTAAAGAACTCCAACCTACCTTTCCAACCTCAGTGTTCCCTCTGCCCTTCCATGTGCCCAGTGCTCAAACCCTGAATTCCCAGTCCCTAGCCTGGGACTGCATGTACCACAGGAATAGTGCTGGTCCTTCTTTACTGTCAATTCCAATGCATGGGGCCCTGTAGGTGCCTTTGGTTTGGGTTGTTGTTTTGTTGTCTTTGTTTTTTGAAAGAGTGGCTGTATTTCATTTATTTCCTAGCCTTTGTATTTTTGATTAAGGATTGGCATCGGCCATGGAATGTCCTTAGACCCATCTCCTCATTTTGAAGTTCTCTGCAGCCATCAAGAACCGTGAAGTCAGGTATAAATCCCCCGCTCTCCCTATCTTTAAACTGGAAGCCGTCTCTTAAGTGATGTCTGCACTTTGTACCTTGTGCCATAGTTACTCCTGCTCATATCTTATTACCCTTACTATTACTGAGGGCAGGATCTGCTTTTGCACTTTATGTCCTTCATCATCATCTTTTTGTTTGTGTAATATAGAGGAAAGGAATAGTTGTAAAATTCACTGATTAAAAAAACACAGTTAGAGAAAGAATTGATTCCATTGCAAACATAGAACCAAGAACCCCCTTCTCCCCAAATACACACCAGTCCTACAGAAAAGGGTTGGTATGGTAGATGCCACATTTTGGGAAGAATTATCCCCATGTAACTATGTTGTTTTCCATCCTTCTTCAAATTGATCTTCCTACTTCTGCCTAAAACAACATGTATTGTTGGCCAATGAAGTTTAACTGTCTTTATTCTTTGGACTATCCTCAAACTCCTTCCTCTGACCATAATTGCTGTTGAACCTGAGGGTTGGTGTGGTTTTCTGGAATGATTCTCTGGAAAAACCATTAGCTTTGCAGTGTGGGTCTTTGATATGGCTCTTCTGTGAACTCGCCAAGGGACCTTGGATGTATAACTTGGCTCTCCTCTCTCTCCTCCCTAAAACACGGGACTGAAACAGGCAATCTCCCAGACTCCCCATGTCTCCGGAGAGTTACAATGTGATTCTTTGGAGACTCCAATAGCCTTTTAGATCCCCAACCTCTCTGAGAATTAGGTTTACTTACTCAGGTTTGGGGCTAATTTTGGGTTGATCTGTTGCAAATTTAATAATGATAATATCTTTTCTGTGTATCATGATTAGCTTTTGGAAGTCCTTCTTTTTCAAGATAAGGATAAAGCTTCTAAATATATAAATGTTAGAGATTTGGGAACTTGATAGAATCACATTACCAAGTGATTCCCCAAGTGTATATCTAACTTTTGTTATTATTTATAGTGCTTGCCAAAAGCTTGGCTCACCGAAAAAGAAGAGGCGTTAAATAACGTCCAGAGGAGGAACTTCAGAGACCAAAAGGAGCTAAGCATCAGTGTTCGGCGCCTGGCTGTAAGTGATGTCATTGTCAGCATCTGTCCTGTAAGCCCGTGATATTTTAGTGTTTTACATCAGTGGTTAAAACCATTTAGAAAATCCAGATCAGGACACATTACCTAACACAGGAATGCTGCCATGGAATGGTCTAGAACCAGGACTCTTATGTTTTAGCATCAGATATTTACAAGGGTACATTCTACATATATACATGTTTTTATATGCCCTGACCGGGGAACAAGAAGATAAAATCCTGTTAAAAGGGAGTCATCTAACAAATATCTGAAATACTAGATTTTGAAGGAAGACATGGAATTGAAGCCTCAAGCATTGGACCAGCTGAGTGAGATTGGCCAGGATGTGGGTCAACTACTTGATAACCCTAAGGCATCCAAGAAGATCAACAGTGATTATGAGTAACTGACTCAGAGATGGGATTCTCTGGTTCAGAGACTAGGAGATTCCTCCAACCAGGTATTGTTTGCTCCAGGTAGTATGTTGTGCTATTAAGAGGAAATAAAATTTCAGGTCAGTTTTAATTTTATGAACTAAAAAACTAATAGCTAAACTAAAAAGTTGGTTCCTTATGTCTGGTTTACTATAAAATTGAGAATTGACATGAAAATGTTCTTTAGTTGTCTGAAGTAAATTTTAATGAATCTTAAAAACATTAATATCCAGTGACTTAACGCTTGCTAACTGATAACAGACATAAATCCATTAAATCATCTTTAAAATTTTTAAACATATTTTATTGATTTCTTTAGAGAGAGGAAGAGAGAGGGATAGAGAGCTAGAAACATCGATGAGAGAGAATCATTGATCAGCTGCCTCTTGCATCCCCACTGGGGTTGTGCCCACAACCAAGGTACATGCCCTTGACCAGAATCAAACCTGGGACCTTTCAGTCTCCAGGCCGATGCTCTATCCACTGAGCCAAACCTGTTTTGGCTAAATTTTATTCATTTGAAAGCTTTGATAAAAACTCGAAAACTTTGGTATTTACATGAATGTTCATAAAAACATTATTCATAATAAACAAAAAATGAAATGACTCAAATATACAATAGTGGATTGATAAACAAAATATGGTATAGCCATACAATGAATTATTTTTTGGCAATAAAAAAAATGAAGTACTGATATGCTATGACATGGATGAACCTTGAAAACATACAAGTAAAATGAGCCAGTACCAAGTTTATAGGCACCATGATTTTATCTATATGAACTACATAGAATAGATAAACTCATAGAGACAGAAAGTAGCTTAGTGGGTGCCAGGAGCCAAGGGGGAGAGAGGATGGGAAGTGACTGCTAATGGGTACTGGGTTTCTTTATGAAATAACACAATCATTCTGGGAATAGAAAGTTGGCACGGTTGCATAAGTCTGTACACTAATAACCATTGGTTTTACTTCGTCAAAGAAATAACTTTCTGGCATATGAATTATACCTCAATGGAGCTGTAACGGAACCTTAAAACCTTGGCTGATTTTATTGCAGGTGACTCAGGCTGTAGGAAAGCTGGGAATGTCCCAAATTCCTCAGAAGGACCTTTTGGGGACTGTTCACATAGGAGAACAAGTAACCACCAAAAGGTCTAAGCAAGAACTGCCTCCTCCTCCTCCGACAAAGAAGAGACAGCTCCCCGTGGATAGGGAAGCTAAGAAAAAGTGAGAGCAGACAGGGATTTTCCAAACCTAAGACCCCACACTATATATTTTGTACTGAGTACTTATGTCATAATAATCACTAATGAAATGGAATTGTAGACATAATTATTGTTATGAACCACTCACTACCCCTGAGTGTTCTGAATATTCTACTCCCCACTGGCTAAGTATCTGTTGTCTCTTAAATGGTTTTATTTATCTTGTGCTCATCCTGAACTGTGTGCTGATACCTTTTCTTCTTCCTTTCCTTTCGTTTACCTGGGATGATAGGATTGCCTGTGACCCTTCATTTCTCCTTTCTTTCACTCTCATGACTCTGACAGTCTTGCTTTAGTTACATGTTTTTATTGTTTGTGAATCTGCTTTCTCTTCTCTCAAGTAGAAAAATACTTAATTTAGGGAATTAGTCTCCTTTTTTCTTTTTCTTTTTTTTCCACCTTTCATTCTTTTTTCATGTTTTCTTTCTTCCTTTGTTAATTCTTTTTTCTAGATTCATTAACAGATTCTTTGTGTCTGGCTTGAAGATTCATCTTTAGCATATGCTATCTTTTCATCTTAGAGATTCAAAATAAACTTGGGTTTTTTATAAGAGAATTAATTACCCCTGGCATAGATAGAGTTTTTATGAATACCAGCTACCCTGTTAAGCCATGCTGTAGCAGCTACCATGTTTCCCCAAAAATAATACCTAACACATGAAAAGATAAGACATCCCCTGAAAATAAGACCTAGTACAACTTTGGGAGAAAAAAATTAATATAAGACACTCTGAATTGACGTTATTACAAGTGAAGTGAGACAATGTTTTTCTTCTAAGGAAAGAGAAGCTGATGGAGTGCTGAGCAGAGCTTCCTCTCTGGTGTTAGCAGCTGGTCTTAGTGACCCTCCCCCTGGTGTGGCTGGCAGGGGCAGTTATGGGACGCTGCTCTAGGCATTTTTAATGTTGGGCTTTTCCTAATTTATCTGGCTTCTTTCTGCTGAACTGGATTCGGTGTTTCAAACTGTTGTTTTTGAATAGTTACTTTTCAACAGTTATATGGCAGAACAAGCATTCATGTCGACAGCAATTTAAAACCATTAAACACCCTTAAGGAAACATGTACTCACCCTTGCTTATTCCTGTGGAGTGCCCACTGGGAATCAACACCAGAGTTTGGACATGGTAAGTCTTATGGGGCTAATCTTGATCCTAAAGCACTTAGTTTTGTAGATCTTAGTAATAATAGCTGCTGTTTACTGCATGCCAGCTCTGTACCTTTGCAAACATTATGTTTTCCAGGAAATTTTCAGGCAAGGTATTTGTTATTTTCCCCAGAGGCTTCTGAGGCTCAAAGAAGAGAAATTAGAAAGTTGGTGTTTAGACATTAGTCTTCCTCTTCCTGAGAGTAGGCTTTTTCCTAGGACTCAGCATGGTGAGAGGACTTGAGGGGCTCTTGGTTGTGAAAACAGCTTTTCAGATGCCTATCTGTGATCAGTTGGTCTGCATGGCTGGTGTCTGTTCTTCCCCTATTTCTTTTCCCTCATAGTGAAGGGTAAGCAAGGACAGGTGTGTGTGAATTGGGTGTCTTCACATGGTCTGTGTGTGAGAGAGAGGGAGGAAGGGTAAGGGTTGATGCCATAAAATTTCTCTTATGCCAAAAAGGGTATCATGGGGGCCACTTACTCCAGTCAAGGCTGACAGTGACTAAAACTTCCTTGCAGCATGATGCTTCCATGCAAATGTCAAAAAGCCTTGGCCCAGGAGACTGTCAGTTTCCTTATTCAAAACTTGATTTATTGAGCTGTCAGTTATACGGCAGTAGAGCTGCTGCTAACTCTTAAAAAGTTTGAAATGGAGATTGACAGGGCCAGAAATGGCAGCTACTTAAGTGGGCAGGTCGAATTCTTCATGCACTTTATAAGAGTTTCATACTTTTCTCTCTTCTTATTTTTTAGATTTTTAAAAATGTATTTCAGAGAGAAATGGAAAGGGAGAGAGAGTTGGAAATATCATGGGCTGCCAGCCTACAACCCAGGCATATGTCCTGACCTGGAATCCAACCCTTACCTCCTGATTCATAGGTTGATTCTCAACCACTGAGTCATGCTGGCTGGACTCTCTCTTCTTGCACTTTTGTCTTCTTGCACACCCCACCACTACTTGTCCTGACCTTGTCTTCTGTGGTAAGATCCTCAGATGCCTGTTATTACACTCTGTTCTGTGCAGAGACCATCTACTTGCACACATTAAGTGCCTCCATCATAGCCGGGCATATATGTAATCTGGGATACGTGTGGTAACTATCTCAAAAGATAGTTAAGGAAGTAAACATGTAGATTACTTTCAAAAGTGCCCAACACACATTAAGCACTTAATAACAGTTAGCAATCACTGTCATTACTTAATGATTCATTCCAAATTTGTCAATTTGTATTTGGTATATTCTCTATTCTCTATACAGCTCACAAGCTCAAAAGCCAGCACACACTAAATATGGAAAAATAACCTTACAAATTACCATGGCATAGTATATATATAATGATGGTCAGGCATTCTCACTTCTAATGTCAGCATTTAAACAAATTATCTCATTATAAAGCATAAGTTGAAAAGGCACTTCAGGAAATTATCATACATCATACTAGGCATTAACTGTAACACTAGTTTACATTGTACTGATGAGACTAGATTTACAATCTCAGTTTCAGGTGTTAAAATATACACTGAGTCTACAACTCATGTGGTAAAGGTGATCTTACCAAAACAGCACAAATGCAAGAAAATCTGGACTCTTCCCAGCTTATCTGTTTGGCAGATAAAGAAGTTCTTAAAGCTCACTCCCCCAGAGTTCAGGACAAACAAAAAGGAGCAAGACAGATCATGTCTACCCATGTGCGAAGGTGTTGCCATGACAAACCTCTACCCTGTGAACCTACTTTCATTCTGGAAATCGTCTTATTGATCTCTCCCACATCCCCGACAGTGACAGTGTTGGACTTCAGCATCTGGTCAATCAATACCAGCCAGTCAGCTAGTTCTGTTGTCCTTTTATCCAGATTATCAGGTACTGAAATTTCCGAAGTAGGAGGAGCCTGAGCAGGAGGCTCTGACACAGAGGAGGCTAGCACCACCTTTAGGGGAACAGGATGAGCTGAAATAAAAAATGTAGCAAAGTACTCAGTCAACAGGATATTCTGACTGTAGTGGGGCAATGTTGACATGCATCTGTATGCTTATATAAAATTTAGATTAGGTTAAAAATGGTGAGAGTTTTTTATTTCTTCATATGGAAGTGGCAATGGTATTTCCGACAGTATCTTTGGTAGCTGTAAAGCCAATTAAACACCCAGTTATACAACATTCTAGGGCAGCAATAACTCAAAAGTAACTAACACTGACACCAAGAGAAGATATAGTAAGAAATACACCAACTGGGAGAAAATTAGCACTGCTATTTTATTTTGTCAAGCGGTTTGCCTTAATTATGAAGCCAACTTATTCATAGTTTTCTGTTTTTCAGCGAGCTTGTAAAGCACTTAACTTTATAATATGAACGTTAGCAATTCTTCATCCTCATCATTGTGAATACCTAAGTAAGAACATCTATACTAATAAAAGGGTAATATGCTAATTAGACTGGATGTCTTCTAGACATCCTTCTGGACAAAGCCAAGGTGGCTGCACTGAGGCAGAGGTGCTTAGGGGCAATCAGGCTGGCCGGAAAGGGAGAGTGGTTAGGGGCAATCAGGCAGGCAGGCAGAGGCAGTTAAGGGTGATCAAGCAGGCAGACAGGTGAGCGGTTAGGAGCCAGCAGTCCCGGATTGTGAGAGAAATGTCTGACTGCGGGTTTTGGTCCAATCCCACAGGGCCATCCCCTGAGGGGTCCCGGATTGGAAAGGGTGCAGGCAGGGCTGAGGGACACTCTCCCACCATGCACAAATTTCATGCACCAGAACTCTAATATGTATATATATTCACTACCTGTTACTTAGCTCTTTCCCTACAGCTAGATACTTAGTTGGCTCCTTCCATTTGTATAGAGTACTTAGCATATTTCTGATGAACACGTTGGTATCGATTTGCTAAAGCAGAATGACTAGATCAGAAAACATGAAAATAAAAGTAATGTATTTAATATTTATTAGCTAAATAAAATAGCAGTGCTAACTTTCCTTAAAAGTTGAAAATTGAGATTTGCAACAGCAACATGTGGACTCCGCATCCAGGATATACACCAATGATACTCTGTCTCAATGGATGAACACACAGTGCTCCCCAGTGTGCTCATTTACTGGTTTTTTTATTATCAGTGAGAGCAAACTTTTTTTGTTTGTTAACCAAATATAGTATAACTTATAACTGTGGTCTTTATCTGCTTCCTTTTCTATTGGCAAGGACTCATTTTTTATAGGAACGATGAATCTTGTCATATTGATGAAAACACTGTTTCTACTTTAGGACTTTTAATGTGTGTTTTGTTTTTAACATATAGATGTTATCAAATTTGGGCGATCAGATCCATAAATCTGTCCTGGGAGATTGTTTTCCCAGAACTTTCAGTTAGAGATTCTTGTCTTCTTCAAAACTTGGATATATATTATTCTCTCTCAATTGTTTGTGCTTGTCTTCTGTTTTTAATGATGGAAGGTTGATTGTTTTTCTTTAGTTTTACACAAGGTAGCTGAATTATTAGAGCCATCTGGAGCCCACTTTAACATACGGTATATTAGATAAGGCTTAATTAATTTTCTAAAAGATATCGTCAATCCATAAATTCAGCACAATTTAAATTAAAAGTCCAACAGGTTTGCATATATCTTGACAAAATCATCTACTGAAATTTCCAATTCCAAAATTAAAGGGCCAGTAAGAGTCAAGAGAGAGAGCAGGGCACGGTGTTTCAGAGAGCTTGCAAGGTACGGTGTTATAGCTATGGTGCCATAACCCGTACTCTGATGGGGACAAGGAGAGAAGGAAATAGTGAGAAAACTTTTCCCTCCACACAGAAGTGATCATTGGCCTCTATCAGTAAATAGCTTCCCTGGGATGGAGAACTCTTCTAAAACCCCATCTCCCACCTGGTTCCGGGATACCTAATCCTTTGTTCTCAGTCGTAATCTGCATGCAATTACACCCCTCCCAGGGCATGTTGGGTAATGGTTATAGCTGACTTTCTGAAAAACCTCATGTCCTCAGTTTCCCACCTTGCCTCCTCCCTTCCCTTCCCAGGCTCTCTTGGGGACCAGGTCCCGCTCTTTTTCCAAGAAAGGCAAAAAGCTTATCTCTCATGAGTGCCTTGCAGGCAAGTATGTGCTGGGTTGAAAGAAGACATTCCTTCCAAGAAATTGAAAATAGAGTAACAGATCACAACCGTGTTGTGTTTTTCAGTTTAAAGTTTTCTCTAATTCATATATGATGGTCATAGTTATAATGTCTTGCTATATTTATAAAAAAAAAATGGTTAAGGAATAAACTGTATCTTACCAGCAGTTCTTGTCTGAGAAACAGAGTAGGGCTCCTGGCCGTGTTCCTTCAGTGCAGTGGGCACATCTCTGCATACCTATAGCATCCGGCCAAGTGGAAAGAGAAGAGTACCATATAAATAAAGGTGATCTTGTTTCCCAAAGAGAAAGTGTTACCCTACATGACAGCTTTGCTATCCACTGCAGTCTTGCTTAAGCCCCTACTCCACCAACATTGCTATCAAAATACCATCCAGCCCAACCGTGTGGCTCAGTGGTTGAGCATCATCCTATGAACCAGATCATGGTTCCTTTCCCAGCCAGGGCACATTCCCTGGTTTCAGGGGGCATGCAGGAATCAGTCATCCAATCAATGATTCTCTCTCATTACTGATGCTTCTCTCTCTCTCCCTCTCCCATCACCTCTGAAATCAATTTTTTTTTTAAATAAGAACACCATCCAGTCCTTTGTAACATTTAATGCTGTCACACACCCTCCCTTGAACTCTGAACAGTCTGTATTCCTGACTTTCCTCTCACCTCTCTCTGACCTCCTAAGTGTCCTTTACCAGCTCATTCTCATCTGCCCATCCATCAAATGCTAACCTTCTAAAGGGTAGGAGTCTTGGTTTCTTCCATTGACTCAGGCTTCACTCCCTGGGTCCTGGTTTCTAATGGTTACATCTACCACACAGAGTTTAAAGATGCCAAGGACTCTCAAAAATATACTTTCAATCTGGCAATTAGATATTCAGACATGCCCAAATCTAAGTCATCTGTCTCCCTGAAACCCCCTTTACAAAGTTAATAACTAATTGATCTTTCCAGATCAGCTATCCAGCATCATCCATAGAAAGTAAAAACTTGTTGATATCAACCAAGTAATGTGCAGGGGGAAGTGATGCTTTAATTCCAGAAGATAGTTGGCCTGTTCTCCTCTGTTGAATAGGAATTGCCTGAAAAATCATTAACAATAACAATGTATATCTCTTAAAATATCCCCACAATTAACTGAAAAAAGCACAAGATTATTTTGCGGAAAAGTACAATACTTGGAATCAAATATTTTAAAACTATGTTTTGGATTTTTACATTTTTGCCCTGCTTTGCTATGCAAACCCTTAACAATCTCTATTCTAATTTTCCTCTGCAGCCTGCTCTTAAAGAGAAATGTTTCACTTTATGACCAATGCCACCGAAACTCATTTAGCAAATAGGAAAGCATAACAGGTTCTTTCCTGAGGACAGGAGAACATGCTGCAAATCATAACCTTCCATATGAAATGAAACATTTTAATATCATTATTATTTCACCCATTTTTTAAATCTCACCATTACATTTAAGACCTCAGGGCCTCACTGTTAAAAATGTAACTAAGTTAAATAAGTATTGATAACATAACAAGAAATGTAATTGGATTTTTTATTAAAATAGCATACAGGTAATCCAATATACAATCTTAACGCTGGAGAACAATATTATAGAAGATGAATATTCTACCTAAGACAATAAAAGGTCCTAAGTACCTAACTTCAGAGAAAACTAAGCTAAACTGAGTGGACTACTTATCTGCCCTAATAATTCTATTTTCTGTGTCCTCTAATCAGAACTTTCAAAATAACACAGGTGATGGGCCACACACTTGTCCTTAAGGAGTGGAATTCTTTTACTTGTAGATGGCTACAATTTAATAAATACTGGCTACTATTTGCAAATAACCACAGTTCATCTACTCATGAATTAAGGTAGCTTCTTTCATAGTTTCACTGTATCTCTACATTGAGCTTCTGAAAAATGATATTCCTCTGTAAGTTCAAAAGTATAATAAAATGATCACAAATATCATGTTCATTTAGTAAGTGACCCTGAAAATGGTTATAATTCCTAAATGAACCCGAAACTCAAGACTAAAATCATCGAGTTAATAACAAGATGTTTAATCTAGAGTTCTGCATTTATGTGTTACATGAACAGACCTTGGGGAACAGCAGCTCATTTATAATGTGGCTGGGATTATGGCCATTGAAAAGGGAGCTGGTAGTGAAGCTTTTCTAGAATATAAATCATAGTTTATCACCTTTCCAAATTTGGTTATTTGTAAACTAGACTTTTTTTTTTGACATGGTCAGGCAACTCCATATAAACTAAAGATCCAAAGTAGGAATCTACTCTAAAAAAAAAAAAAAAAAAAAAGGGATGGTCCCTTTTAAGATTTAGTACATTATCATAAATCCAACAGAGATGCCCAATAATAAGATTTTATGCTCCCTATTTTCTTTGACTCTTGTCCCACCTAAAAGTAAAAAAATGAACAGTGATGCACACCAAAAAGGAGGAAACAATATTCAAATGGTGTGTTTAGAATGCAATATCAAACATCTAATGACAAGGGCTGAGTTATTCAATGACACAGACACTCCCCATCACAATACCTCAGTTTTGTTGTATCTTGTGCGCAAAAGCAGTAACTGGAACCAGAGCTGTTGTTTTTTGTTCTTCTGCATAGGTTGATGTAACATTTGTTCTCTCCGGAGAAATTCCTCAACCTGGGCTCTCTCCTCATCCATCTGAATGTTTAAAAGAAAAAATTTACTCAAAAGGAAAATGCATATAGGGTCACTTGCCATCAGTTCCCAAGGAGGAAAACTAACCTACAAAATATAACTCAAGATATGTTCATCTAAATTATACACAACAAAATAAGTCAGGTTTTTCTTAAAATATTTCACACTTGATGTTAAAACATAAAGAATGCTAGCTGGTTTAACATTCAGATGTTAAACATTCTGACTGTTTTTAGTCAGAAAGTGCAATGTCTATTTTTTAAGCATTACTAAATCATTTACATCGACACTCATCAGAAAATCATATTTGCACACCAGAAAATCGTGTTTGGCAGATGTTTCGGTAAACAATATTGATGTAAAACTATAATTAACAGAGAATAAACATAAGAACAGCATAGTTTGAAAAACTCTGAAAAAAACCTTTTCATCTTCATCACTGGATTCCAAATGCTTTTCCACAACTTTTAGCCAATAGTCAATGTCACCTTCTAATTTTTCCAAGTCAGAGTAAGGCACTTCAGCCTCAAGGACTTCTTCCGTGGTGACCAGAGATTGGGGTGACAATGGTTCCTGGCCAATCAGCAGCTGGGGAAGGAAAATCATCCTTTAAAAGGATATTCTTAACTGGATCTTCTGTCATTAATCAGAGGAATGGAGTGTCAGAAGAGAAGTGAGCATTTACTTAAACTGACTTTAATTTCACTCATTTACAGCAATGGTTTTACCAATTTGAGCGTCTCTGAATTACCCCATTTTCGCCAACCTCATAGCATTATTATTTCACCCATTTTTAAAATCTCACAATTATATTTAAGAACTAAAGAGTGTGAAATAGTGTGTAAATGGCTGTGGCTGCCTCGAATGCTGTTCGGAGGATTCTGATACCACCTACAAGCACAGGAGAAAACAGTGCCATGATCCAAAAGCCATCCCTGCATGGCCACCGACAAAGACAAAGGCTACCACCTCGTACGGGTACATCCCCAAGAAAGTCTCCCGTTACCTTTCACCAGTAGGATTGTCATTGGAGTGGGGCAGCCAAACTTCAGCAAAGCACACATTTCTCAAGGACAAATGCTCCGATCGAAGAAAATTTTACTTTTAAAATTTTACTTTTAAAATTATTTACTTAAGTATACCACACAATCATCTATAACTTAGATCATATTTCTATGAAAAATAGCCTTATATAAAAATATAATTACTCATGTTCGCACTTTCGATGTGCTGAGACACCGTTTCAAAGTTTCTATTTAGTTCAGTTAATTTGGGCTCTATAAGTTCCCTGCATAAGCCTCTGAGAGCATTTGTCAAAACAATGGCTTGCTCTCCAACATCCTCAACTTGCAGTCTGGCATTGTCCAGCTCAGAAAGAAAACGCTGTTTGTAAGAAAACACAAATCATCACACCGGAAAAATAAAAATCAAACATGGGTGCGACACTAACTCGGAATTAAAGGCAGTTTAAATAAATGTCTGGGATTCCTAAGAAGAGATTTTAATACAATCAACTTGCATCAGAGCTGTTCATATATTAAGATTCATTCAAGACCTGAAGGTCCTTCCCCCAAAATAAACCCTGAAGAACAGGAGAACTTGTGCACAGGTAACTTGTCACATTCCACAAGAGAAAGACCACAGCCAAACCGTCCACCCCCAGAAGTATGCTTGCTCCTCTTTCGCTACCTTCACAATTTCTTCCTGTTTATTTGCTGGTTTCTTTTCAATCTCATCCAATAGAGCTTCAGCTTGATAAAGCCAGGTACTTATGTGAGCAACAAATCATCAAATATGTCCAACTGGTTCTGATGGTTCTGGAAGGGAATTAATAACAATTAATTGATACAACCAGATGAAATATTTAGCATGATAATCTTCAAAGAGATTTAAAAAGCTTTCAAAGAGCTCAGTATATGCTAAACTGAAAGGGTTTCCACCTTACTGAAAGTTTTTATTCAATCTCATTTTATTTGTACCCCTTATTCTTCATTCTTACATTGCAAATAATCTACTTTGCTCCTTGATCATATTTGTTTAAATCTCATTTAAGAAAGTAATAACATAATAGAATGATTAAACTATGGATTGAATAAGTGTCTGCTCTTTAGTAGACTAACATCTCCGAGGGCAGGTCCTATGTCACCAGCACTTGATATCACTACAGACCTCAGTACCATTTCCTGAAGCAGAATATAAAATGTGAGCGAGAAAATAAACCCAAAAACAAAATCAAACTTTTGATTAAGCTAAATAAACTGGCAAAATTGCTGGTCCTAAGGTGAGAATTTAGAACTTGATCAAAAAGCGGTGGAGACTTAGATAAAATTAACTTTTACAAACTGTTTTATGGGATAAATGAAAATGTAACAAATTTATAAAAAGTGTTTAAAAGAGAAGGAAACAAATTGTTTTATCTATAACATGGAAAAACAGTTGGAAAATGAAATGTGAACTAATAAATGGCATGATAAATGTTTTGACAGTGTTCTGTATTTTAAGTAAGAAGAACTGATAAGCGCCAGACTTATTTGCCCCAATAAAGCAGGTAAATCAATATTCTACTAGGACTAGAAAGAGACTACTTGAAAAGAGAATTAGATGGTACAGACTGAAAAATATAGGATTATGAAAATGTGGATAAAGCTATATATACTGAGTAGCCAGATTAGTATGATATCTGAATGCATAATAACCTGACCACTCAATGTGTGTGTGTGTGTATGCTTATGATAATTAAATAAATCAATAAATCAATACTTCAATAAATCAATTAAATGCAACAAATAAGTACATACATTGGAGGCCCGTTGCATGAATTTGTGCATGGGTGGGGTCTGGCCAGCCTGACCAGGGGGAGGGGACATGGGCGGTTGGCCAGCCTGCCTGCTGGTCGAGCTCCTGGTCGAGGGGACAGTTTGCTTATTAGCTTTTTATTATATAGGACATACACTGAGTGGCCAGATTATTATGCATTCAAAGATCATAATAACCTGGCCACTCAGTGTATATAGATCCATGAAGTAATTAACAGTGTGGTAGTATAATCAAAGACTAACAACATATAACACTCAACAATTATCATAATCATCATACTAAAATTGGTTATTTTAAGCATGATTACATATGAGCACTACATGTTTTATGTCATATAATCATCTCAAAAACTGTATGAGGTAGAAATAATAATAATGCCCATTTACATAAGAGAAAACTAGGATTTAGAGAACATTCAAGTATCTTGACCAATGTCACCCAACTAGTCAAAATTATTATTAGAAATTAGAGGGGTGGGTGAGAACCTCAGCCTGACCGGCATCCCTTAGCAGTCCAGGAGCCCTCAGGGGATGTCCAACTGATAGCTATGGCCGCTCCCAGTGGGGAGTGGGCCTAAGCCATCAGTCTGTCTCCTCAGCACTGCCACAGAGGCAGGAGAGGCTCTCACCACGGCTCCTGCACTCACCAGCCATCAGCCTGGCTTGTGGCTGAGTGCTGCTCCCCCTATGGAAGCATATTGGCCAACAGGGGCAGCTCACGCGTAGAGCATCTGCCCCCTGGTGGTCACTGTGCATCATTGTGACCGGTGGTTCCACTGTTGAGCAATTTGCATTAACCTTTTATTATATAGGGTTGTAAATAATATATAGCTTATGATAATTAAATATAATCATTAAAATGCAACAAATAGGTACATTTACTAAGATATTAAAGTGTATAAAAATAAAATGTAATCTAATGAAATTAATTCACAATCAAAACATTATTCTGACACTGAGAAAATAGAATCTGGAATTCTAATCAAAGTTGTATTCATTTTTAAACAATTAAAGGAGAGAAGATTTCATCATTAACTATTCCCGAAACATACCGGTAAGGTGTCGCACCGATCCTCAGTCCAGGTCGCACTCGGCTCCAGCCCGCGCTGAGGACGAGAGCCTCTCTTCTGAAGCAGCCTCGCTGCCCTCCATCCAGTTCTGAAGGGCAGCACTACTCTCTGTGATGGCATTTCAATCAGCTTTTTTCTTTTCCAGATCCTTCAGAATAGTCCAGAAAATAAAAATACCAAGATCCATTTGATCTTTCAGAATGTGATAAACGTTTATACTTTTCTTAAAAACAAAAAAACAAAACAAACAGACAAACAAAAAAACACGGAAACTTTTCTTCCACATACTCCTAGAAAGTTTACAACTGCCAAAGGTTTACAAAACTCCATAACTTACTAACAGGCGAGAGTTCTTAAGATGCTAATAAAAATGGAAACATTTACTTATGCAAATTACAGGAAATGTATTAAATTCAGGTATTAAAAAATGTTATTTACTTATTTTAAGTATACTAGTAAATTCCATGTACCACACACACATACTATTTTATCTTCATCATAACTCTGGGTGTAAATAATCAAGTTCACTTTCTGTAACTATAGCTGGCAAAGCAGAACTACCCCAGAACTCATAATTCTAAAATTCATAATGAATGTATTTCCTTGGTTCCTACAGGAGGCAAATAAGTACTATAGTTACTTGTGAGGACTACATCCTATAACTAACTGGCCTAACATAATTTATTGTAAAAGTATTCCATCCTAAGTAAATTATTAAGAATTAGCACATCTAAGTTTTGGTCTTACAATTGTCATAATACTTTGGATAATATAATGACAACTTAATTCTCATGTTCCTAAGATTCAATAGGTAAGGTGTATAATCAGGAGAGTTTTAGAGAGAATATTGGATTCCAAAATTAAAACTACAATGTTCTTTCAATCATAAAGTGACTTTGTGCATATCTAACCTACTGCTGCTGGCACCTTTTTAAACCAATGTTAAAGCACATTATTTAAAGGAGTGTGAGTCTATATTTAATCTCACATTAAACCACATTTTGGAAAGCATAAAAATTGCAATTTACCAGTGAGTAAATTACTTGGCCATGTCAATTACTGATATTTTTAAAGGCATTGGAATGTTTTTCTCAAGTGTCATTCAGCAGGGAGGGGGGAAGAAATAGAATACCCACAGCCATGCTTCCTGAAGTTAAGACTTTCTGCATTCCTTCAGTGGGAATGTACTGACGAGGGTAGTCTTTAAGATTGTACAGAAAATGACCACATCTAAAATAATAGCATTGAAACCATAGTATTTAAATATTAGATTCAGGAATAAAAATGCTATTTAAATTTTGCATTGAAAATAACTTTACCTATTTTTAAGTGCAAATACATTAAAATGTGGTGAAATATGCATGTTTCTTAGATCTGAAAACACAACTTTGAAAACATGGATGATTATGTTACATATTGATGTTTCATTCTATTTACTTGAAGAGAATGTGCTGTGAATTCATAACTTGTATATACCATCTTCATCATTTTAAATCCAAAATAAGACTAAATGGGAATTTCAGAGTGAGTAGTTACAGAAAAGACAAGCTTATTTTTACAGTCTTAATCTGAAAAATTAATTGAATTTATATGTGCACAAAGATGAATGAATAAAAATTAAATATGCAAAAATGTTATATGTACCAGCTAAAAGCAATTAATTAAAAAAAGAGAAAGGGCATGTTTTTAAAGTATGCAAAGTAAATAAGTATAAATTAACTTCTTTGCACACACACACACACACACACACACGTTTTGAGGGGAAATGAGACATGCTATGTAATAATATACCAATGATGTCAAATCTCCTCAAAACAAATCTATACATTAAAGGCAATTCAAATCAAATTTTCAAAGAAAATATTTTTTAAAGATTTTGAAATAATACTTCTAAAGTTTATATGAGCATATACAAAAAAAAAGAATATTAAAAACAGGAAATCTATTAAGTATATATTCAAACGTATTATAAAGCCACATAGTTAAACACCTAAAAAATATTTCTGAGGACAGGCTTAGTGAATCTGTAAACAAAGAAAATCAACAGCCAAAAATAATAGATGAAGTTAGCATGTCAAATCAATGGGAAAGATATAATTACTCAGTAGATAGTGCTGAGATAACTGGTTAACTACTTGGAAAAATGTTAGAGCCTTACCTTATTATACACACCAAAATAAATTCCAGAAGGATTAAAGCATTAAAGATAAAAAGATGAAACTATAAAAGAGCTAGAAGAAAATGTAAGTAAAAAATTACATAAACTTGAAGCAGTTGAACCTTCTAAGTACTAATGGCATATATAATGAAGAAAAAGATGATTTACCATTTTAAAAAATATATAATAACAGCATTTTAAAATATGTACAGTACAGAAAGGGAACCACAGTAGCAAAAAATATATTTTTTCAATAATAGACAACACACAAAGCATTAATAATTTAATAAGTAAAGAGCTCTAAATCAAAAGATCTAACAGATGAAAGAAAAATGGTCAGAATTACACTAAAAGGCAATTTAAAAAAAAGATCTACAAATGGCCTATAAACTGATAGAAAAATCCAAGTCGCTGAGCAAACCTTCTGAGGTGAATTTCTGTACCAGTTCAGACTCAATCGTCATAAGCCACTTCAAGAGAGAAGCAGCCTCTTTCTTCATTTTCCAGGACAACTGGGATGCTCTTTCCAGATCCTGTTTTCCATTGGTTATCTGAAAAGAAGGAACCGAGAGAGGACTAAACATGGATAACAGCTGAGGATCCGAACTGATTCGGATTGAACCCCAAGAGATATACAACCTTGATCTCTGCAAGGGGACACTATATAGAAGTGGTTAAGTGTCAGGCAACCCTCCTGGGCGCTGCCACTTCTTTCCTACGGGACCTTGGTGGAGGTATGACCCTCCAAAGGCTGTTCTGAGTTTTAAATGAGAAAAATGCATACACACAGGACTTGGCCCAACCCGACAGGGTTAAGGGATCGGTAAGTGATATCTTTTGCTATTTTGAATACAAGATGCTTAGAATCCTCTCAATGAAGGACTGTTTAAATCATATGTTCTAGCAATTTGTGGGGAAACAGCACGATGCTCACAATCATGTTTTACAATTAACCATTTAATGAAAAACACAGTAAATGACTCTGCAATAAAGCCCTTAATTATTATTTTGTACTTACCATTGATGACAGAAAGCAAAATGAACTGAATTTAGCATTGACCAGACTCTGGATCCACCTCCCAAATTGTGTTAAGGAATAGTACACGTTACACAATAAAACCCACAACCACCTCTGTAATAGGCACTGCCCTTCCTCATTTACAGAACAGGATGGTGAAGCCTGAAGAGGGGAAGACCATGACACAGGTGACACAGCCACTGGATTGAGCCTCGTCTGAGCCAGTAGCCCAAATTAGAGAACAGGTGAAAAAACCAGCAACACCATTCCCGTGCATATATTGCCCAGTCAATAAATAAATATAACATTTCAAAAAGAACTTCAGCTGTGCAATACCAAAATGATGCGCTGAGAAATGTGATCCAGTGGTACAGCACATCAAAATGCATCAAAATCAACAACCCAATCTTGCAGAAGTGAAGCAAACACCCAGTGCCCATTTTCACTGCTTTGAAAGTGATAACATTTTAGCTGGTTTTCTCTGGGCTCTTAGAGATGCTCAGTTACTATTTAATAACACAAGAAGGATCCAAAATGTAATCTAACACAGCTTTCTAATACTGCCAAGTTTTCAGTTCCACACTTTTTTTTTTTTACTTCACTGGTTTCAAGACTGAGATTCTCAGTGAGAGAAGACACTCAGCCTGTTGAATCCAGTCAGTAAATGGCCCACCATTCCCGGCCGATTCACTAAAATGTCCAAATGATAGCTGTTTCCTGAAAGGATTTTAAATCCTGTTAGACCAATGTGACCTTCTTGTGACATAAAATTTATTAGAACCTGATGTTTGAACACGGCTCAGTAGCCTATTTAAATATCAATCTAAATTCAATTTTTAAAATTATGATTTTAAAAATCCTAAACGCTATTATTGGTATAAGCCAATAACTTGAGTTTAAACAGGGACTATTATTTTTAAAGTTTACTTTTGAATGTCAATAGTCATTGAAAATATAAAGTGAATCTGGATTAAATATTAAAAATAAGTTTCAATACACTTTGTACTCATTGCAATATTAGCACATTTAAAAATTAATAAACATTATTGGAATCACTGAAAACATTAATACTATAAAATTTAAACACAGTTTCTCCCAGAAGTGGAATTTTAAAATGTACAAGAGAGCTGAAACAGGTTTTGCTCAGTGGATAGAGCGTCGGCCTGTGGACTGAGGGGTCCTGAGTTCGATTCTGGTCAAGGGCACGTACCTTGGTTGTGGGCACATCCCCAGGGGGGAGTGTGCAAGAGGCAGCTGGTCAATGTTTCTCTCTCATTGACGTTTCTAACTCTCTATCCCTCTCAATTCCTCTCTGTGTAAAATCAATAAAATATATATTTAAATAAATAAATAAATAAATAAATAAATAAATAAATAAATAAAATGCACAAGAGAGAGAGAGACACACACCCACACACACAGAGAGAGAGAGAGAGAGAGAGAGAGAGAGAGAGAGAGAGAGAGAGAGAGAGAGAGAGAGAGAAGTGGCGGGGCAGGGCTGTCCTCACCTGAGCATCCAGGTCATTGGAGAGCACCTTCAGAGATGTCAGCTGCTCATCTAGCCCCTTGGGGTTGTCGGTCTGCTTCTTCTGAACAATTTGTCTGCCCGTTTTGATTACAGTGTCCACTTCAAGCTTGACTTCACTTAGAGTTTTATAGAGTTCCTTAAAAAGAAAACATAACAAATCACACACATCACAGTGAAAACCCGGTAACTGGAATCATTTCAGAACAGGGCTTATCCAGACTGACAGCTATGATTTACCTACGGAGATCAAAGGGCTTTCTCTCTGCCCAATTTGGATTCAAGGGATGAGTAAAATAGCACCAAGTTTGCAATAACTTTTTTAAATCAGATAAATAAACAAATAAACAAATGGCATTTATATTTGTTTCAAAAAAACACTCAGATACATATTTTAAAAGTTAATGAAAATTTATGAACATTTTCCAAACGTAAAACGTGAAAATATCCGGACTAAAAATTGGAATGTCTATCATTTTTAAAATCATGACTTTAAAAATCCTAAATGCTATTATTAGAAAAAATCCAACTCTGGCTATATTTCTGGCTATTGGAAATTGGAAATATTACCATTATTTTTTTTCTTACAATTCTGAAGTACCAAAGCTACCACATTGGTACCTATACTACTTATGTAATAAGAAGATACATGACAACTCAACACATCAAGATGAATATGACTTTGAGAAATTTTAGTCATCAAGTCAAATTCAGAGCTGTCTTCATCTCCGTTACCTTAAACTGTTCTGTGCAGGTTCTCTTGCCTCCATTCATCGTGATCCTGACCTGAAGCATCTCAGGTGGCTCCGTCACACAACAGACCAAGTTACACACAGTCAACATTGGTGCTTGCTTTGTTGACCTCTATATCTCAGTAAATATTTTCATATATCAGTGAGTGTGTGCGTGTGTGTGCACACACACACACACACACACACACGGAGAAATGTATCCTATTTATTCATTCTTCCACCCATTTCAGCTTTTGAGTAATCAAACAACCTTTGGTATATAAAGACATGTGGAGATAACAGTTTTGATAAGCACAAAGAACTCTTCCCAATCTTTTATTGTCTTTACAGGTGTCATCTTCAGCTTCGTCATGATTCTTCTCAAGCAGAACACTAATTCTAAGAGTGTGTATGCTTAGCCACATTTTAAAATGTATAAGCAACTGAATTTTAAAATTCAAGACTGCAACAACAATAAGGCCTTCTAAATAATTTTTTTTACAGATCTTAGGTTTAAACTTTGACTTAAAATTAATTTTTTTCTGGAGAATGATTTTTCTGTAATAATATTCCTGGTATGTGTTCTAAGTATAATTTCTTCTTTCATATTTTAGATTTAGACTTTATAAATTAAAATGTAAGTATCAGTAAGAATAATTTTTTACATGGTAATATTCCTAACATCCATTCTAAGTATGGTTCTTCTAGCTACCTTAAGTTTATCCTTTAAAAGTTAGTTCATTAGTCACATTCTGCCAAAGCTTTTCCTAATGTCATTTTGTGATTCTGTTTCTTTTATTTTTTAATCATATATATGTATATTTATGCCTTTTTATTTTTTTATTTCATGACACTGTAATAATTTATTTTACTCCATATTATCTATCTCCCCTATCTCTTCTAATGTCTTTGGAGGAAAAGACCACACTTCTTATTTTATAACCTGTTTTTCATCCTTCACGCCTATTGTTAATATTTATTTACAATATATACTAATATTGAACAAACCATGTACGTTATGCTAGATGAAGCCATATTTGCTGCTGGAAAACCTAGTGCACGCATTAACCACAATGCCCTCACCATGCACTTGTCCATGTGTGTCTGTATCATATCAGGATCCACATCCTTCACGTCCAGCACATTCAGTTCTTTCACACTATCCAGCACAGCACATGTCGAGTATGTGCTGTTCGAAGTTCACAGGCTTCTGGGAAAGCTGGAACTTGGTGGACACCTCTCGAGGTTTCCTCTGTTGGAAGAAATGATGAAAATAAGTAATTCACGTTATAATGATAATCTCTCTCAACAGATGGAACCAGTATAGCACCTGCTGCTAAAATGCTGTAAAAAGAAATCACAATAAAGCATTCCATAGAGGAACTCAGAGAGGTTACCCAGGATCATACATCACTTGACATTCAATGTGTCAGTCTTAGATATAAGAAAAGGCTAAGCTGGCCTCCCTGAAATGAAAACTTCACTAATTTCCCCACCTATTTGAAAACTACAGTCAGAACTACTCAAAGTGTTCTTCATGAGCTCACAGTGAACAATCAATGTCGCATCCACCGCAAAGGCCTGAGCGGTGCCCGGTGTATTAGCCGCAGAGAACTGACACGGACTCTGCATCAGGGGAAAGACGTATCAACCTAACTTCTAAACGTGGCTTTCTATCTCTTCTCAACTCAACTTCAGAATCACATTCGATATTGTCCACGCATGCAACAATTTGTTCCTGCTGCTCTGCCTGGGATGCAATGCACCCGCAATGTGTCACCCGTCTCACTGTTCACATCAGAAAGGAAACCAAAGGCATCCAAGTAATCATGGCCCACACATCGCTCCCCCTGGTCATCTGCATGACATCCATCTGGCTTCTGTTTCCAGCAGCCCTGTCTTCTAGGAAGTTCGGAAGCAGAGAGTACATGCTTTTTAGCAACTCTTCCAGCACTATCTTGTGGGAAGAGATCTCTAACTGAATTCTCTACAAAGAGATCAGAAGCAGGGAAGGATGTATTTTTTTTAAGTTCCATATAGTCATATATTACATAAGAATCTGCAGAGCCCTGTTCAAGTTTCAGTTAGTTTGCAGTATAGTAAGACTAAACGCAGACTGGTACTGTATGTTGTGCACAAACTATGGTCTTCGCATTTGTCATTTCTAATGTCCACTGCTTATTTATAAAAAGGAATTTTCCCAATTTCATAGCTCAGAAAGCTATCTTTTTCCAGGATTTCACATAACCAAAAGCAAGGTCACCCTTTCTCACTGACTGCCGGTTTGGGGTGGCGGGAGGGGCTGGTGCTCTTGCAGGTGAGGAGGCGATTACTACACTTGCTCTTCTGACGACTCACACTCCTCAGATCCATGGCAGTGCCTTCGCTTCCTGCGGAACTTGCCAGGCATCTACCTTGTCCGTCAGGTAGGTTGTGAGCTGCTTGTCCAGATCCTGTAAGCTATCCAGCAAAGCTTCAAGCATCTCTCCAGTTTTCCATAGGCCATAGAGTTGCTTTCCTAAAGACTTCTCCTTTCTCTCTGCCTACACAGGGGATAAAACAGAATCATTCGTCTTCATAAACTCAAATAGCTGACTATAAGAAAACCCTATGATGTGGCTACCAAGAAAAAAAATACAGGCTCTAGTTCAAGACTTTGGCGAGCAGCATGAATAAATAACTTGCAATGATCACAATGAAAAGGTCCTTGTGGTATCTTACATATCTTGCAGCGAATTACTCGTTTTTACTTCTTTCTACATACAATGCAAATCTGTGGAAATGTAAAAGATTTCCTAAATAATATATAAAACAGAGAATTTCCCATTTACTATGAATTTATAGTGTTTTTAGAAACCAGCAATAAGCCTATCAACAAGGATATACTATATAACAAACATCTATCAGTAGAGTGGACCTATAAAAATTTTTTCCAAAACCTAAAACAAATTTCATGTACATATGTATATGCCACTACTTGCTGCACTTTTGAATCAAGATTGATTCTTTTCCCAATCTCAGCATCAACAGTTATTATTTAATATGTGGTTTAAAGCTTTAATATTCCTCTACCCTCCTTGAGAAGAACAGTCTCTCTTCTCTTCTTACTGATATGAGCATACACGTTGCAGTTCATGTTGGCTATGCATCTAAGACAGCTTGGCATTTTATCACAACAGCTTGTCAAATTCTGCTCTCCCTAATATTTCTAGGACAATGTGAATTATTCTTACATACAGCTATAATATAATTCAAAGGAAATGAAATAGTTCGTAAATAGAAACCATCTCAAAGATTTTTTTTCTTTTTAATCATCAAGTTTTGCCTCCCTAGAGTTGGGTTTAGTCTTCCTCAGCTAGTATTTCAAAGCCCGCAACACCCCCGTTCATGTTGGTTACAAGCTTTTCCCCTTGGCACAAGTTCTTGAGGTCAGCTTCATCTCCAAACAACTAATCAACTCTCATGCGCGTCCCAGTTCATACCAGGCTACTCAGTTCTTCATATCGACTGTTGAAAGCCTCCAGTTTCTCACTTATCAACTCACCCATTACCCCACCATTAATGAGATTCTGGCCAAGTTCCTCGATCTGGGTGCGATTATCAGCTGGATGTTGCAAAACGGATTCTAGAGACTGGACAGGGACAGGAAGGGGAAAATAATGCCCTTAACTGAGGCAAAATGTATCAAGGATCCAAAAGTGTCCATTTTTTTAAACAAGTAATTCCGTTTTCTACCCAAGAAACAAGATGAGGAATAATTAATTTTCAGAAATATCCATAATGGTATTAAAAAAAATACATAGAATTGAGAACTCAGCATAAAAGATGATGTATGACAATACAATTTCATAGATAATTTTAGTAATTATTAATTACATGGGAAAATGTCCATGGTGTGATGCAAAATTTGAAAGCAGAAAACAATACTATAAAGCAGAACTATTTCAGTTTTCTGTAACACATACAGAAAGCTAGGTGCTATTTTGTATACACACTTTATGTATACAGAAACCTAAGTAACCTTGGAGTTAAATATTATTTCGTATTCCAGATGGGAAAACTGAAGTTCAGAGAGCTTAAGTACATAGCCCACATACTGGTACATACGGTAAAAGGAAGAGCTAAGATTCCAACTTGACTCATGATTTCAAAGTCTTTGATCCAGTTATTATGACGCACTGCCTTCCAGTGCGTGCGCTAAAATTAACAATAATTAGGAGGAGCCCTGGCAGGTGCTTCTCAGTGGTTACAGGTCAGTTTGGGAACCTAAGAGTGGGGTTCAGTTCCTGGTCAGGGCACCTAGTCGGGTTGCAGTTTCACTCCTCACCCGCCCTGCTTGGGGCTCGTGCAACAGGCAACTAGTCAGTGTGTCTCTCACACACTGATGTTTCTTTCTCGCTCTTTCTTTCTCTCCCTCAACCCCCTCCCTCCTTCCATTTTCTCTGAAAAGCAATGAAAAAGAATATCCCGAGGTGAGGATTAATAATAATAATAATAATGAGGAAGAAATTTGCCAAAAGGTCTAAAAGTACTTACCTTAAGTTTGTTTTATACTTTTCCCCATTTTCCGTATTTCTAGAATGTACATGTTTTAATTCTCATGTTAAGAGAATATTCATTTTTAAACTAAGCTTTTCATTGTTTTCATGCTCTTCACCTCTCACTCTGCTCCTTTATCTGAGAAGTGACATCTTTTCTCCAGCAGAGCATCCAGCTCCTGGGATTCAGGTACCACCTTTGACTTACTTCTGACCTTCAATCCAGCTATCCGCTTAATTACCATGTGTCCCTATAATTTCAAAAGCATATCTATCCTCTTCCTAGCCTCTTCCTCTTTTTTTTTAAGCAGCTCTACTGTCTTCATAATTTATTTCATTTAAGAAGCAGATATTAAGTCATCGTGAAAGAAAAATCAGATGCATTTCTTGGCCTCAAGGAATTCAAATGGGCCTGGAGACAAGCTCCTGGGACAGGATCCCACACTTCTCACTCTTCCCTCCCCACCCTGTCCTCCAACTTGTCACATCTGAAGATAGCATGGAAGGAGCCACTGTAAACACAGTCATTGCTGTGTCTTAGGACCAAACATAACTTTATGAAGAAACAAGAGAGCAATCGTTCTAATGCCTTAAGGCAGAGTTCCTTCAGTCCAGGGACTGGTAAAAAGAGGCAGGAAAATCGCTGCAGTGCTTTCCTGACGTCTATAATACACTAATTAACAAGTGTCCACCTTGGGGACTGAGTGAGTGGATCAATTATTAATCTAAATATAAAGGATGCTACAAACACTTCAAGCAATAGAAGGCAACACTGAAAGCTGCTGAGGGAGAAAATGCCTTGCTGGCATAAGGCAGAAGATTCCTCATTTTAATACTCATTTGGCTTCCCTGCAACAAGAAATAGCAGGGAGAACACAGATGCCCACCTCCTTGGCCTCGAGGATAGCGTCTTCCTTCTCTGGCGGGGTCTCCAGGCTGTTTACCTTCTCTTCCAGGGTGTTCAGCCAGCTGGTGTCAAGGTCCAAATAATGAAGTAATTCAAGCCAGCATGACCACACTTCCTACAATAGGCAAGGAGAAAGGGGCATTAGACAGCATCCATTTAATCAAACAAAGTCTAAATTCTCAAGAATGGGAAGGAAAAAACAATCTAATAATAAAAGGAGGGAGAAAGAAGTAAAATGATTCAGGAAAAATAACCCCACTTTGTGAGACACTAAAAGTGTTCTGCTAACGCCTCTGTTATAATAAACCTGGTTGTCACATTTATTTTGAAATCAAAACATACTTTAGGGACTTTTAAGGGCGGTCACTGTCTGCTTTTATCACCCTCTCTTCCATTTCAGCTCTCAGCCTCATCTGTATCGCTCCGTACTGTATATGTTCTTTAAAACTTCTGGACAGTTCTTATTCTCCTTACCTTTATTTGCATATTTTTCCCCCCTTGGCCTTTTCTGCCCAGGTGAAATTCCCCTCAGCTAATAAAATGTCACCCAGTCAATAAAGTCTTTCCCACCCTGTTCTGGTCCCTCATGTTTTCTATCTCTAGTTCCTGCCATGATCTTTGCTCCCAGAACTTCATTGTGAATCTCACAGTTACTGAAATTTCCTCCACAGATTTCAAATAGTCCCCTTTCTGGGGCCTCCCACCATGCTGCATGCAAGCTGTGGACTTAATCTGTGGCAGAATATAACTGGAATGTATTTTATTACCTTGTTTACTATTTTTGGAGGGAGAAATTTGACTGTTTCTCCTATTAAAAAAGGTGCTTGGGTTTCAAAATAAATGTGTGGCAGCAAGGTTGTTGCAAGAGATGAGTTAGCAAAGAGCTTTTACTGTCTCAGAGTGTTGCATTATTCTTACGGTTTCAGCCATTTTCCTTCCTTTTCTGAATTGATGGATTGCTATGTCTATGGAGATCCGAAGGGACCCCATTTCCCATTGCTGGCAGGGGAGCTTCTCTGGTTTAGTGACACCAAACTCTTTGCAAATCCATCTCCATTTAGCCTTTTCTACAGACTTATGTTCCCTCCCCCCATTTTCCCCACCACCTTTGTATTTGTCCAGTTTCTTTCCTTCTCCCAAATATCTTCCCTTTCCAATTTACCTCTCTCTCTTTGTTATCCCTCCATTTTCTTATATAGACACTGCACAGTCTTTGTCATGATTTATTATATGAAAAACCATCCTCAGCTTCTACTATCATTAATAGTAGAAGTTTTTTGCTCTTTTGGCTCTTAATCACAAATAGTAGGATAATATGCTTCTGTTTATGATACACCAGTGATACTTGCAGACACTTGATGTTTTTAGTTTTATTTATTCAATTTTCAGGGTTCTAATTGAATTGGTCAAAGACAAGTAGAACATTATGATAGATTTGTCTTCTCAAGATACAATCTTAAGCAATTTATTTAAGCTTTTATTCAGACAGTATAAAACCAATCATCTGTTTGACAGAATTTTTTTTTAGAATTAATATATGTAAGTATAATTTGCAGGTTTCTGAACAATATTGGAGTGATAACTTTAATGGTTTATGATAGCCTGTATTATCCCAAGAATTTTACCAGAATAAATGTTTATATTGTAATTAAGTTCTTCTTGGCCTACTACATACCATAGCCCTTCAATTTTTCATCACATTCACAATATCTTCTAGAAGTTTTTTAACTTTCTACCTGTTATTCCATGGGTTGTTGAAGATATTGAAAGCTATTGCTTATGGGTACTTCAGTTCAAGATCATGAACTGCCCTTGAAGTTATTAATTAGAAGTTTATTTCCTTAGATCTTTCTTTCTTAATTTCATCTTAAAAATGAGAAGAGGAAAGAAGGGAAGTGAGGAGAGAAAGAGACTGTGGGTGTTTTTTATTATTATTATTATTATAATGAAGGGCTGCTGATACATAAAACTTGAATTTACTTTTATTTTTAGTGTCTCTTGAACATAGAAAAATACTTTCTTTTAGAGAGATTTTATGCTATAGTAAGACAAAGGTGAAAGTATTCTTAAGGAGTTTTCTTTTCAAATCAAGACTTCCTTAGAGCATCTCCTTTGAGGATGACAAGTGATTCTGTCTGCGTCTGTCATATATATATATATATATATATATATATATATATATATATATATATATATAAACTTGATTTTTTACTGAGAGGAAGAGAGAGAGGGATAGAGAGTTAGAAACATCGGTGAGAGAGAAACATCGATCACTGCTTCTTGCACACCCCCTACTGGGGATGCGCCCGCAACCAAGGTACTTGTCGTTGACCAGAATCGAACCCGGGACCTTTCAGTCTGCAGACCGACGCTCTATCTACTGAGACAAACTGGTTTCGGCTGTCTGCGTCTGTTTTAAAGTACTATTAATACCTTTCTTTAACCAGGTCCTGTAAATATAAAATAAGATAGAAAATTCTTTTTCTTAGAACTTTTTGCTTTACCAGTTCACAGTAGTAGATATTTTTTATTGGTAGGCATTTTAGTGCATCTAGAATATATATTAACCAAAGACCTTGCATGACTTGTATGCACATATGTGTAACCCATGGCCACAGGCAATAGTGTGGTGAAGGCCTGGGATGGGGCAGAAGCCTGGTGCAATGGGGTAATAGGGGGAGAAATGGGGGACATCTTTAATACTCTCAACAATAAAGATAAATTAAAATATATAAAAAACTGCTCATATATAAATAAAGGAAATAAACAAAAGAGGCCAGCAGAGATTGCCCTAGCAGGAAGGAAACCAAAGCTCTGGCTGTGCTGAGCCCCAGTTACGATTGCTCTGAACCCCAGTTCTAGACCAGAACCAGGGGACCCAGGCTTAAAGAGAGGGAGCCTGGGCTGTGAGGCAGAATCCCAGGGGAATGGCGAAAGGCAGAGCCCCCGGAGTCGAGCACATTGAGCACAGAGGATGGTTTGTTGACTCTGATGCTAGACTGCCCTAACGGGAAGGAGACAAAAGCTCCAGTCTGGGAAGAACGCGATGAGGAGCGGGAGCTGCTGCCGGGCACTGGCAAGCTGGGCGCCAGCAAGGAGCCGGGCAGCAGGACCACTGTGGGGGAGGTGCCACTGGGCCCTCGACCACTGATTGCGAACCAGGTAGCTGAGGCTGGGGGCTGCTTCCTGGGCGGTGCCGAACCCAGCAGCAGGCTGCAGCCACGCAGGAGGCTGCGGAGAACAAAGGGGCGCAGCAGGCCAGTCTGCTGACCTTCCAGGACGAGGAGGAAGAAACCGAAGAAGTTTTCAATGTGAAGAAATCAAGTTATAGCAAAAGATAGTGAAATTACTTAAGGAAGAATACAAAGAAGATCTTGAAAAATCAAAGATTAAGACAGAACTCAACTCAGCAGCCAACATTGCAACATAAATGGGTTAAAAAAAAAAAAAAAAAAAAGACTGAATGTTGGAACAGCGGCGGCCAGGCCCAGAGTGGCCAGGCCAAGGGCAGTGGCAGCCAGGCCCGGATCAGCAGCAGCCAGAACCAGAGCAGCAGCAGACAGGCCCGAAGCAGGCAGGCCTGAGGCAGATTGGGGCGGAGGCGGCCAATCCCAAGGCAGCTAGGCCTAGAGGAGCCAGACCCAGAGCAGCAGCAGCCAAGCCCAGAGCAGCCAGGCCAGGAGCAGCCAGGTCCTGAGCGGCCGGGCCCAGAACAGCTGGGCCCAGAGCAGCAGCAGACAGGCCGGGAGCGGCCAGACCCAAAGCGGCTGGTCCTGGAGAATCTGGGCCCAGAGCAGCCAGGCCTAAAGCAGCAGCAGCCAAGCCCAGAGCATGCAGGCTTGAAGAGGCCAGGCCCAGAGCAGCTGGGTCAGTAGCAGCCATGCCCGGAGCAGCAGCAGCCAGGCCAGGAGCGGACAGGCCAGGAGCAGTCAGGTCCTGAGCGGCCAAGCCCAGAGCAGTCGGGCCCAAAGCAGCAGCAGCCAAGCCCGGAGCATCCAGGCCGGGAGAGGCCAGGCCCGGAGCATCCAGGCCGGGAGAGGCCAGGCCCGGAGTATCCAGATTTGGAGCAGCCAGGCCCAGAGCAGCAGCAACCAAGCCCGGAGCATCCAGGCCGGGAGAGGCCAGGCCCAGAGCAGCCGGGTCGGGAGCAGCCAGGCCTGGAGCAGCAGCATCCAGGCCAGGAGCAGCAGTGGCCAGACCCAGAGCAGCTGGTTGTGGAGCAGAACAGAGCAACAGAGGCCAGGCCCGAAGCAGCTGGGCACGAACAGCTCGCTCCTTGCCTGCCCATTCCCCAGGGCTGCTGCTCAGACATGACTGGAAACTTTTTGTGACAGTCGGCCCCATCTGCAAAAGAGATAGGACTCTGGAGACAGACCAGGCCAGGGGGGAAAAGTTTAAAAAAATAAAGTCAGTAGTAACTCAATGTGGGGAGTTCCTTTGGGGTGGGACATGCAGACCTCCCTCTGGATCGGGCTGGGAAATTGGGGTCATAAAAAACCGCAGCATCCTGCACTCCTGTTGGGAGTCAGAACAGACATTCTGCTTGAGGCAGAACAGGCCAGGTTGTGTAGATCACCTAAGGAACAGCTAAAGACGGCCAGTTCTTTGTCCTGAGGGGCCAATCAGAGAGCGATAGACTAACAGTGGGATGGGATGGGAAAAAGAGGTATAAGAGGAGGGACTGCCCCTCCATCGGGGCTCTTCCCTGGATGTTTGCCGGCTGCTGCGTCAGCCAAGGTTTGAGCCCAGATTCGAATCTGTAATAAATTCTAGCATGCTTAATCAAATTGGCTCCGGTGGTTCATCTCTTGGGGACTCGCTTCGTAGCATTTGGAGGCCCCAGCGAGATCCCACCAGGGGGGCTTCTCAGTAAGCCCTTCTAAGAAATGTCACGTCCTCTGGAACATCAGACCACGCCCGGATCTGCCTGCTCGGCACCATTAAGTCAGGCCTGGTTTCTCTTTTAAGTTTCTTGAAGCTTCTTGTCCTGGTTTGGTACGTACCCTGTAATCGTGAACTCGGGAGGCGGGATGCTGCTAAACTCCCGGTTCGCAACCGAGGTGGTGACGACCACCGAGGCCTGGTTCTGCCTGGTTTTGGAGTCTGGAGACTCCCTGGTTCTGCCTGGTTTTGGAGCCTGGAGACTCCCTGGTTCTGGTCTGAGTGAGTGTTGTTGTGAGTGTTGAGGGAGTGAGGCCGCAATCGAGTGTGTGGGAATTGGTGAAAGTGTTTTCGTTTTTCCTCCTTTGGATTTGTTTTGGACTTATTTGTTACCTAACTGTTTATAGATTGGGAAGAAAGAGAGAAATGGGGCAAGGAAACTCAAAAGAGAGTCACCTAAGTCCCCTTGAATGCATGGTTAAAATTTTTCCGGACTTCAAAAAATGAGGTGAAGGCTATGGTGTCTCTGTAGATGCCTTCACTCTCCGGAGACTCTGTGAGTTGGAGAGGCCGACATTTGGGGTTGATTGGCCTTCAACAGGGACCCTAGATATGGGGCCCTGCACGGGAGTCCAGCGGATAGTCTATAGAAGCCCCGGGCATCCGGACCAAATTCCATACGTTGATATCTGGATTGATGTTCTTATTGATAACCCCAAATGGCTGAAGGAGTGTGGTTGTCTCCCTGACAAAGGAAAATTGGGAAAGAGACCTCCCAGGTCCGTCTTACTAGCCCGGCCACAGGCGAGCAGAGAGAAGCCAAGTCAGGCGCCTTTAGCACCCCCTGTTTTAGAGGCTCCTGAGGAAGACCCGATGTCGGGCCTGAAATTCCCTTGCCCACCCCATTATGTGGCCGCTGCTGTCTGCACTACCTCGCCAGGCGAGGGGAAGGGGCCTGACCCCCCCAGTGAGATCTCAGAAGAGAGTGGAGTATCCCCACTTTTCGCAGAACCCCCAGCCCACTCACCAGCCCACCTGGGATGACTGCCAGCAACTATTAAACACCCTGTTTACCACAGAGGAGAGAGAGAGAATACAGACTGAAGGGAGAAAACAAGTTCTTGACGGCCATGGGGAGCCAGTTACAGATTCAGCCCAGATTGACACCGTCTTCCCCGTGGCCCGGCCTAATTGGGACCCCAATTCAATGTTAGGTAGGGAGACTCTGGACCATTACCTCCAGGTTCTCCTGAGAGGCATTCGGGCTACCTCTCAAAAGCCTACCAATCTCTCTAAGATGAGAGTCCGGCAGCTTTCCTCGAGCGACTATGTGAGGCCTATAGGACATACACACCTATAGATCCTGATGCCCCGGCACATCAGGCAGCCCTTGTGGTCCAGTTTGTAGCACAGTCAGCCCCAGATTTTAATGTGAAGGTATGAGGTTGTAACAATTATAGTCCAAAAAGGTTAAAAGCAGAGACCGAATTCTAAAATTAACTATTTACAAGAAGGAAGCTTGAGCTGGCAAAAGCACCAAGTCTGCCCAGCAAGCTCAAAAACTAAGTGAATCTTATTTGAGACACCTGCCTCCACCCAGTCTTCATCAGTGCTGGAGGAAAGGTCTCAGAACTGTTTGTTTCAATTAGCCATTTAAGTTTAATGTGATTAATGATTACAGTACATTGTAAAATCTTTAAAAGAAAAGGAAAATATTCTGTGGGCCGTTTGGTCCTTGTGTGTGTGTCAACTGAAGTTATAATTTTAAAATCAGTAAGAGCTTGTCAGAAAGTTCAGGGAGTCTGATTGCAGTGTAGGGGTCACCGGTTCCCCCATGGCACCTTTGCTAGCAAGAGGCAAGCTGTGGACAGCCAGATGAAAAAGCCCTGGTGGAAGCACCACCTTCGCCACCTGGGACCAGCTTGCTCCCTGCCTCCATTCACCTCCAGGGGTTGTTTTGAGTAGCTGGAGGCGGTAAGGCGAGGAGGAAAATTCCCCTGTGACCCCCCTGTACCCCAAGGGGACCCCAAAACCCCCCGGTGACTGCTTGGACACTTTTCACCGTGTTCTGTTAGGGGGCTTAAAGGCCCAGCTGGAAATTCTCCTGTTCCCCTTTTCAGTCTTATAGGAATCTGAGATCTTTATCAGTAGGAAGAATGTGGCAGTTTAAATTTCAGGTGGCTGGAGGCCTGTCAACAGAGTGCTGGACCCACTCCCTCTTCCCTCTGCCTTTTCTAAATACTTTAAAATAATGGAAGACTTGAGGTATGGTTATAGATTTCTGAAGGACATAGAAAGAAGGTTTAAAAGCTAATGTAAAATAGTGAAAGTTTTTATGAAAGTTGTGCATGTGATGAGAAGGAGAAACAGGGAGAGAGGGAAAGAACGAAACAGACTTAAGAAACACTCTGGGAGTCTGAGAAGGAGGATTTAGACAGAAGCAGAAACGAAGATTGGAAGAGAAAGTGATAAGGGTATATAAGTGTGAGTGTGTATGTGAGAAAGGGAGGGAGAAAGACATGAGCAAGAGACAGGAAAGGACAGAGATTAGAGAGGGAGAGAGACAGAAGGTGAGGTCAGAAGAGACAGAGACAATCTGAAAGAAAGGGAGACTTAGATTCCAAGGGTTTTTAACCTCAAGGAAGAAGACTGACAGGACCAGGGCTCCTTTCAATTAAGCTCCTAAGGGTAACCTTACAAGTGAGAGGCAAAGCTATTCCTGGTGAGCACTTGGGCAGTTTATTCAGTCTTGACAGAGCCGATGGGACCTCTAGGAAGATATCAGTCCAGGGAGCCACCAGACAAACTGACTGTTTTCCGTGGACATCAAGAAGGACTGTAGACCTAAGAAGGAACACGTACTGGAGGAACGCAGCTGCTGAACTGGACTGAAGTAGAACAACAGGCCTTTGAGGAGCTAAAGAAGGCTCTCGTCTCAGCACCTGCCCTAGCCTTGCCAGATGTTACGAAGCCCTTCCACCTTTATGTGAGTGAGGTAAGAGGCATTGCCAAAGGGATTCTCACTCAGACTTTAGGTCCCTGGAAGAGACCTGTTGCCTATCTGTCTAAGAGGCTAGACCCTGTGGCAGCAAGGTGGCCAGTGTGCCTCTGGGCAGTGGCCACCACAGCATTGCTGGTGAAGGAGACAGATAAACAGAATTTGTGCCAGGAGCTAGCCCTGACGATACCCCATGCTGTTGAGGCCCTCCTTTGAGGTGCTCCAGAGAGATGGATGTCAAATATCACCCAGTGCCAAGCTCTTCTCCTGGACCAGCCCTGCATCTGGTTCCATAAGACACTGGCCATCAACCCTGCCAGCCTGCTTCCAGATGATCCAGAGGAACCCATTCATGATGGCATAGAGGTAACAGACACAGTACTGACAGATGTCCTGCCGTCATCACTAGGCAAGGTACTGTTCATAATGGGAGCAGTTATGTTCAGGATGGGATCTGATATTCAGGGGCAGCAGTAGTCACCCTGGACCACACCATTTGGGCACAGTTCCTGAACTTTTGGCCTTAATCCAGGCCCTTCTATGGGGACACAGTGCCGTCCCCCAGGAAAGAGGATTACCAACTTCAGCCAGAAAGAACATTAAAAATAAGGAAGAGATTGTAGCTTATTTGAGTCCATCTGATTCCTGAAAGCAGTTGCAATAGTGCACTGCAAAGGACATCAGAAAGGGGAGACAATTGAAACCAGAGGAAATAGAGCCACAGACCAAACTGCTAAGGAAGATGCCCAAAGACCTGTAGGGCCTTTACAAGTCTGCCAGACCCCAACCTACACCAAACAAGAGAGGAATTGGCTGAACAGAAGCAAGACATTAAAGGACCAGATGGTTGGTAGACCCTAACAGATGACAGACTGTTGGTCCCAGAGGCTCTAGGTCAGACATTAGTTGCCCAGTTACACCAGGTTACCCACTTAGGTGTCACCAAGACTTCTGAACTTCTGTGAGGCAGATACTACGAAGCTTAAGTAAGGTAAAAGCATAGTCACTAGAAGTACTGTCTGTGTACAGGGAGGAATAGAGGGACCCCCTGGGAATTCGGGCCCCAGGGGAATTCCCTAGGAGAGCATTAAAAGGTGGGTTTCACAGAGATTAAGCCACCAGCATTAAGGTACAAGTACATGCTAGTTTTTATAGACACCTTCTCAGATTAGGTTGAAGCATAGGATAGAAACAGCCTCTGTAGTAGTCAAGAAATTACTCCAGGAGATTATACCTAGATTCGAGCTGCCAGTAGTCAGAGGATCAGATAACAGCCCAGCCTTTGTAGCAAGGTATCTCAAAGTATAGCTCAAGCCTTAGGACAGGCCTGAGCGGAACTATATAAAGTTTAATTAAATTTGTCCTGGAAACCGGTGAAAATTGGACCAACCCCATGCCCTTTGCCCTATTATGGGCCAGGTGTACCCCCTACTGGGAGGGGTCCCCCCCTTTTTTTAGATCATACATGGTAGACCTCCCTCCATCCTCCCTGGGGTCAGGGAGAAACTGAAAGCTAGAATTCATTACCATTTCCTTGCTCAAGTCCTTACAGGTGCTGCATTTTACCCAGAGAGCCACCCGTAAGCTTGTTCCAGATGCACGGTGGGCACCGTGGACCCTGTACACCCCTTCCAGCCCGGAGACTCACTGTGGGTACAGAAGTTCACTGTCCAAGGACTCACCCCAGCCTCACAAATGACTGTTGGTTATGTCTCAACTCTGAACCCCCTTATTATTCAGGAATTACTGTTAACATCTCTCTTGGAGATACCCCACAGGACATAAGAAACATCTCCTTGGATGCTGCGGAGGGTCACTGCCAGTGGGGTCATAACCCAAAACTTACTCTCGGGGATCTACAAGGACAAGGGACGTGCTTGATGCCTGCTAATTACCCTCTGAAGGACTCTTTCTACGCCTCGTCCTGTGCCTCCACCATCCTGCTACCGGAGGAGCCATCTCGAGGAGGAGCAGCCCTGCTGGCTGCCCCTGAAGGGACTTGGTGGGCTTGTACCAATGGAATAACTCATTGTGCCTTTCCCCGTTTCTCTTAGACAAGGAATCGCCAGGCCTCTGCATCTTAGCACACATACTTCCTCAGGTCTATTACTTCTCTGGGGAAGGGGGCCGAGAACACTTAGGTCTCGCCCCACATCGGGTTAAGAGGGCCCCAGTCCTTATTCCCCTTTAACTGGGAATTGGAAATGCAGGATCAACGGCTGTAGGAACATCAGCCCTTGTGAAAGGGGAACCAGGACTACAAAGAATTGAGCCAACAGATAGATACTGACCTTAGCACTCTTGAAAGTACAGTCAGCAAGCTAGAAGGGTCACTGAGCTCCCTAGCTGAAGTTGTCCTCCAGAATAGACGGGGTTTAGACCTACTTTTTCTCAAGCAGGGAGGGCTTTGCCTAGCCCTGGGTGAAGCTTGTTGTTATTATACCAACCACTCTGGAGTCATAAAGGAGAGCCTCAGCCAACTAAGAAAAAGATTAAAGGAAAGGGAGGAAGCCAGGGCCAGCCAGGGGAACTGGTATGAAAACCACTTTACGTGGTCCCCTTGGCTAACAACTCTTATTAGTGCCTTAGCCGGCCCCCTCCTCATTCTATTGCTAGCTCTAACTGTGGGTCCTTGTTTGTTCAGATCTCTGGTAAGTTTAATACAATCCAGAGTCCAGGACCTTAAGATCATGGTCCTCCGAACTCACTATCATAGTCTCAATACGGAGGACCGGGAGGAGGAGGAATCAAGGATTTGATTCCCCGATAAGACCAGTAGGGAATGTGACAGTCGGCACCGTCTGACCAAGAGATAAGGACTCTGGAGACAGACCAGGCCAGGGGGAAAAAGTTTAAAAAAATAAAGTCAGTCGTAACTCAGTGCCGGGAGTTCCTTTGGGTGGGACATGCAGACCTCCCTCCGGATCGGGCTGGGAAATTGGGGTCATCCTGCACTCCCGTTGGGAGTCAGGACAGACATTCTGTTTGAAGCAAAGCAGGCCAGGTTGTGTAAATCACCTAAGGAACAGCTAAAGACGGCCAGTTCTTTGTCCCTCAGAGAGGGACAGACCAACAGTGGGATGGGATGGGAAAAAGAGGTATAAGAGGAGGGACTGCCCCTCCATCGGGGCTCTTGCCTGGGTGTTTGCCAGCTGCTGTGTCAGCCAAGGTTTGAGCCCAGATTCGAATCTCTAATAAATTCTAGCATGCTTAATCAAATTGGCTCCGGTGGTTCATCTCTTGGGGACTCGCTTCGTAACAGCTCTCACCAAGGGGCAGGTCAAAACAGAGTGTCCAGGGACGCCCATAGCCCTGTCTGTGGTCTTTGACATCGGAGAGAGAGCTGTGTCATGTCCAAGAAAATCACTTGCCACTCGGGGGCACTGCCCTGCACCTCCAGAGGTACTTCCAGGTTGGGTAGCCGGACCCTGAGGGCCTGCTTTCTGCCCCATTGGCGGGTAAAGCCCCATCCTGAGGACAAGGGAACCTTTTGCTGGCTTCCAGTCTGGAGCTAAGGGCAGTGCGGCCTTTGCGTCCACTGGTGACCCAAGTCCACGTTCACGGGGCCCCAGGGCCCTACCCACCGGAACTCTTCCAGCTGTTGTCCCTCACCCCAACACACTATTCCCTTGACCACTACCCGCAGACCACCAGGCCTCCAGGCTAGCCCCCAACCCCTCCCTAGGTCCTTGCTGTCCACAGGCTGGCCTGCCAGTCAAGATGTCCCTGCCCACCAGCCTTTCTCCTGCTGACCTCACCACTTCTTGCTGCTCACCTGGCCCCGCACCCTCGTTGACTTGACAGGGTTCAGGTGTGGGCCTGGGACTGCCTCCTCATTCCGGAAGACCCGCCCCCTTGTTCATTGGACAAATGAGCGAGCAGCACCTGCCTGGCTGCCCTGCTCCTCAGACACAGAATAGCCCCCACCTCTGGGAGCCCTGTCAGGTACCTTAATCCACCAACCTCACATGGCCCTCTGGTCAACAAACCAGTTTTGGCAATGAGATTTATTTTTATTCAAATTTTCAGTATTATTTTATTTCCCCATCAAATCCCACTCTATTACTTTATGTGCAAGGCACTGTACACTTTCACAGAAATAGCTCTGGTAATTAAGAGGATGCAGTTTTATGAATACAGACTTGAACACCAGAGGAAGAATTAGTATAAGAGGTATAGAGAGATGCACTCCCAAAGATGAATTCCTTTCTTTCCAAAGTGTGGGGTGCTACACTCTCCCTTTTGCCTTCCAGATGGTGGGTAGGCCTGTTGAATTGGCTGATCCCTCTCTCAGATAAGATTCCCTGGCCAGTGAGGCAGGAAGAAGCCTCCTGGATCACCTTTCCCCAGTGGCAATTCCTGCCTTCTCAGTGGGCCCTTTCAATGCTGGCTGGAACCTGGGATAGTGCCCCTGAGTCCCCCTGCTCTGTCTGCATTTGTGAAGTGTGGATGTAACACGGCTTCACCCAGACCAATTTATTTATTTTGTTTTAAATCAATCTTTATTGTTCATATTATTACAAAGGTTCCTCATTTCTTCCCCCCTCCACCAGGTTCCCACCCCACCCTCTTCCCCCTCCCCATCCCCCATTGTCCTCATCCATAGGTGCAGTTTATGTTCAGTCTCTTCTTCCCTCCCTTTCCCCGATAGTAAATCCCTTTTCAGATAGTAAATCAGTTACTTAGCATTTTCTCATATCAATAATACCTCCACATGCCCAAGGATACACTTCACACAAAAGACATTTCCCAATAGGTCCACCAGCCTCATCCAGGCCCCACCCAAGGCACTCACAGATCAACACCCCAGTCCTAAACTAACTCAACACATCCAGATCTAAGCCTTCATCACTTGATTCAGCAGACCCTCAAGTTCCCACGAAAGTTTCCAGCCATGTCTGAGAAGCAGCCGTGGGGCAGGGGCAGGCAGGAGCGAGCTGTTCTGGGCCTGGCTGCTCAGGGCCTGGCCTCTGTTGCTCTGGTTCATTCCACAACCAGCTGCTCCGGGTCTGGTCACTGCCGCTCCTGACCTAGTTGCTCTGGACTTGGCTGCTGCTGCTCCGGGCCTGGCTGCTCCCAGCCTGGCAGCCGCTGCTCCGGGCCTGGCCGCACCCAACCCGCCTGCTCCCCCGGGCCTGGCCGCTCCCAACCTGGCAGCCGCTGCTCCGGGCCTGGCCGCACCAGCCCCGCCTGCTCCCCCGGGCCTGGCCGCTCCCAGGCTGGCAGCCGCTGCTTCGGGCCTGGCGGCACCCGACCCGCCTGCTCCCCCGGGCCTGGCTGCTCCCAGCCTGGCAGCCGCTGCTCCGGGCCTGGCCGCACCAGCCCCGCCTGCTCCCCCGGGCCTGGCCGCTCCCAGCCTGGCAGCCGCTGCTCCGGGCCACCCAGACCGATATAGAGAAAAGAAGCACTGTCCCCCAAATTGGTCTGTGCCTTAGAATCACTGGGGAATTCTAACAATTCCAAACCTGCTCTGCATCCGACTCACTAGGTTAGAGAGGCACTGGTATTTTTGGAAGCTCCTGGGGAAGGTTCAGTGTCCAGGCAAGCTAGGGAATGACTGCCTTAATGTGCTAGAGTGGGGAAGTTTTCACTGTCAGCACCAGCCCCCACATGGCCTGCCAAGCAGCCAGAGCTTCAGGCATATTGGGGTCTCCATGCCGAGCTGCTGTGCTCTGTCCATCTCAGTGTTGTTTTTGGTCAGGCTGTGGAGGGAATGTCTCACTTGATGTTGTGTTTTGTTTTCCAGCCGAAGGAATGTGGCTCCACAAGGGTGCATGCTTTAAATCAGGTCAACAGAGTGCTGCAGGGTTTACATCAGAACAATGTAAGTTGGTCATGTGATGGGGCCCTGTGGGTGCCATCGGATTGTTTACTGTTGAAACCAGCAACCTGCTCTGTGCATGGAGCTCCACTCCTTTATGGAAACATTTTCCTATGAGTGAAGGAGTAGTCACTCTTTTTATGATTAATGACTTAGGGTATAAGGAACACATTTTTTTTTTTGAGATATAAGTTTACCTGATTTCTCTGATCATTCACATGTATGGCTGTCCAGATGTGCTCAACAAAAACCCTCAGCTTCTGTGGAGAACTTCCCTTATTTTCTTTATCTAACCTTTATTCTCTCTTATTGTGTCAGGTGGATTTGGTGAATATCGGAGGAACTGACATTGTAGATGGAAACCACAAGCTGACACTGGGTTTGCCGTGAAGCATCATTTTGCCCTGGCAGATGGGGGATTTTCAGTCACTTATTACTGGGCATTGGAAATGTGTCCTTTGTGTATTCGTTTCTTAGCTCTGCATCACAGAGCACCACAAACCGGGTGGCTTCAACAACAGAAGTTATTTTCTCCCAATTCTGGAGGCTACAAATCTGAGATCAACGTGTCAACAATGATTTTTTTTTTCCTGCAGCCTCTTTCCTGGGCTTGTGGGTCCTTTTTCCCTTTGTCTCCACATGGTCTTCCCTCTGTGTATGTCATATCCTAATCTTTGCTTCTGATGCCAAGAAACTAGTCATATTGGATGAGACCTCTCCCCTCCATATGACCTCCACTTATCTTAATTACCTCTTTCAAGACTCTCTAAATGCAGTCACATTACAAGGTACTGGGGGATAGGACTTCAACATAGAATTTTGTGGGGGGCACAATTCAATGCCTAACTGCCTAACCGTTTGGAATGAAAGAAACTGACAAACTACTCTATTTTCCTAGCCTAGACAAAAAGAAGATGCCTTTTTAAAATATTGAATTTAAAAATTTCAGACATCAAAACCGTGCTAAAATAACTTAAAGAATTTCCAGGTACTGTTACTCAGATTCCCTAAAGGTTAACAATTGTCTATATTTGTGTTTTCTCTTTTTCTCCTTGCCTAAATTCTTCAGTGTGTATTTTCTGAAAACAAATTATATGCTGTGCTTATATATAAAAATATAATTGATACCACTACATCTTAGATCTAGAAACTTGTTAAAATTTTACAAAATTAAGTTTGTTTCTGCAGACATAATGCATTTTTGGTAGACCATCCATAGATTATAATAGTCCCCTTCTCTCCCCTCAATTCTACCCTCTTTCTCTTCCCTCTCTTCCCCTCCCCTTCTCTTTTTAAACCTGTTCATTTGTGCCTTGCCTTTCAATACAATATTGATTTGAATTGGAAATAATGAGAAGAATATTTTTTTCTTGAAAATGAAGGGCATATTTTTAATGTTTTACAATAATAATAATATTTGCTGTAGCATTTTTTGAGATATATAATTAAAATTTGGTTAGAGAACCTCCACACCCAATCTTTTTCACTGTATCGGTTTAGAGAGGTTAACTGTTCTTAGTTGGATAAGACATGTAGTCAGAAAACTTGAGTTTTAGCCTAAACCTTTTTTCCATTAACTACTTAATTGGTTCAATAAGTGTGTTTGTAGTACTTTTCCTGTGTTAGGCTCAGGTTGTATAACAGAGAAAAAAGGCAAATACCCTTATCTCCTTGGGGTTTATGTGCAATTAGAGAGAGGCAGACAATAAAGAAAGAATAGGAAATGTGAGTTGTGTAGCAGAAAGCTGTGGTAAACATGCTGAAGAGAAATGTAGCTGGCAAGAGGGGAGGCCAATGGGTGCAGGGTGTGAGTAGGAAGAGTAATAGGAGAGGAAGTCTGAAAGGAATCAGGGGTGGAGTGGGAGAGGCAATCCCAGGAGGTAGGTGAGTGTAGAATGCAATAACGGATGGAGTGCACAAAAATGATCAACTTTTGTGTAAATCAGCACAGAAAATGTCCAGTTTTTAGGATTAAAAGAAAATCTAGATAGACATGAAATACTAAGCAATGTAATATGGAGAGGGTGAGTGGAGGGTAATTCTCTCAGGACGTTTGGTTTAGGAATATCCTGTGTAAGCTGGATTTTCCACTCTGCTAATATTGGTCTTTCAATAAGAGAATTAATTCATTAGTATTAATGGTGGTAATTGATGTATTTAGGTTAATTTTTCATTTTTTTACCTATTTATTTTGAGCTTTTTATTTCTTTTCCTATGTCTTTTTTCTTTTTATCTTGTATTAATAGGTTCTTCCTCCTCTTATTTTTCTTTTACTCTTTGGAAAGTATTATATACTATTTTTAATCTTCTAGTGATTACTCTAGAAAATTTAATAGGTATGTTTAGCCAATACAGGAAACTTTGAATATTTTATCCATTGTTTTTATTTTTATAAGTTACTTTAAAATACTATATATTTGACAAAGTTTTGGTATATAAAGTTAAACTTTTTAATTTAAACTCACAAACAAAATAATCTAAAACTGCAATGTGTTAGATTATAACAATGACCACTTTGTTTCCACATGTGTTATCTTCAATGTATTTTATTTGTGTGGTATTTTCAGACCTGATCTCTTCAGCTGGGATAGAGTTGTCAAGATGTCCCCTACTGAGAGACTTGAACATGCCTTCAGCCAGGCTCAAATCCACTTGGGAATTGAAAAGCTGTAAGATCCTGAAGGTATTGTTCAGTGCTTAAGTTTAATCTTGATTTTGCTGCACAATTTTGGATATTTGAAGAGCACTGTTTTTTGTTGTTGTGGTTTGTTTGTTTTTTTTAGGAGGAATTATGAGAACTGAGCAGTGTTCTTTCGTTTGAAACATGCTGCAAGTCATTTTATCGCAGTTATTGGGACTTTTGTACTTAACAGTTTGTAGGATCCTGTAGGAGGAAATTTAATTACCTCATTGGAGAATACTTATTTGATACCATAGGAAGAGTTAAAGTTTTAAGAAAATATAATTATTAGATAACCAACTCAGTATTTGGTTTAATTTTACCGAAATGCAGTTTTATACTAGTACTAGAGGCCCGGTACAAGAAATTCATGCGCGGGGAGGGGGGGGGTGTGAGGGGAAGGGGTGTCCCTTAGCCCGGCCTGCACCCTCTCCAATCTGGGACCCCTTGGGGGATGTCTGACTGCTGGGATCGGGCCTAAACCAGCATTCAGACATCTCTCTCACAATCTGGGACTGCTGGCTCCTAACTGCTCACCTGTATATGATGTGAAAACATTAGTTACAAATGTTGTGGAATTTAATTCTAGACTTTTATAATGTTAATAAAATCTGGCATTATCTTAAATGTCAGCGTATCTTTGAGCATTTGGGATGAGCTCATAGGGAAGAATTTAAAGAAATAAGATACTGAACAAAATTAAGAAAGTGTCTATGCCTTGTCTCTTCTGTCATGAAACAGAACATGAAACAGTATATGAAACATAAACTTAATTAGCTATGGTACAGTAAAAATTATATAATAGTATTGTTTATGGGTGCTGAGGATAGTTATATATTTTATATCTCCTACTGAGCTGTTCACATATTTTGTATATCTAATTTTAGCTGGTCTTTATTTCCTTCCCCTTTTAGATGTTGCTGTTCAGCTTCCTGAAAAGAAATCCATAATTATGTATTTAACATCTTTGTTTGAGGTGCTACCTCAGCAAGTCACCATGGATGCCATCCGTGAAGTAGACTCTCCCAAGGAAATACAAGAAAGAATGTGAAGAAGGAGTTATTAATATACAGGTAAAGATAAATTTTTATTGAAATGTTTGACTAGCTGTCTTCGTTATCTCTTAGGTACCAGATAAAAACACTTTTTGGAGATTTTTTTCTTTCCTTATAAAAGACTCTTTTTATTAATTTTAGAGAGAGAGGAAGGGAGGGAGGGAGGGAGGGAGAGAGAGAGAGAGAGAGAGAGAGAGAGAGAGAGAGAGAGAGAGAAACATTGATTGGCTGCCTCCTACTGGAGACTGTGCCCCAAACCCAGTCATGTGCCCTAACCAAAAATCAAACTGATGACCTCTTGGTGCATAGGGGAAACGCTCCAGCAAATGAGCAGCAATGGCCAGGGCAGAGGATTTTTTGTCTTGACTGAGAACATCTTGGGTTGTCCACTTGCATATGCCTTGGAAGTTCAATTTATCAGTTAGCATGCTGTCACATGTGTGTAACAGAAAACCATAACTCAACTGATTTCTTAAGAAGAAATGCACTGCTTCACACAATAAGGGGGCCCAGGGCTGTGATCATGCTGCTGCATGATTTGCTGAAGGAGCAGTGATTTTCCACCATTTGGTCACCATCTTCCATCAGAGTCATTTTGTATGACAGATGGTTTCTCTCATGTCAGCTTTGCTTTGTTCTAAGTACTAGTTTTCTTTTTCTGCTTTTCATCTTTAGTAAAAGGATATTTACCGTTATATTTTCACAAGGGCTATCAAAATACAAGGTTTATTTTTTCTTTCAATTAGAAGGAATAACAATATGTTACTCAGTGGGTTTTTCACTTAAAGATTTATAATACTTTTACTCATTAGGATAAAGATTCATTTTTTAAAATAAAGTCATGAATTTTTTCCTGAATTATCCTGCCCTGAATTAATACATATTTAATGTCTGTGGGATATAGATGCTTCTTTAAACCCAACAGGAATAGGGGGCGGAGCTTGAAGATGGCGACCGAACAGTCGGACCTGTTTTGACTCTGGTCCCAGAACGGATAAAGGGGGCTTCTGAGTCGCTCAGGGAGAGTTGATTGGCAGCTAAGGGACAGCGGAGCTCTCAAGGAGGGTAAGGAAGGGTCCGCTGGACAGGATTTCCTGACCAAGCAGCCAGGACGGCCGCTGCCGCAGCGGCGGAGGCAGCGAGCGGTGGGCTGCGGGCGTGGAGGAAGGGCTGCATTGTCTTGCCAGGAAGGAAAGAGCTTCTCTGAGGCGTGGAAAACGCACAGCCCGGAGGTCCATCGAGCAGCTGAGACTCCCAGAGCTACGCAGACACGTGGATTCCTGGGAGATCTTCAGTCACCCACGGAAAGGTCAGAGTTTGCGGGGATAGCCTAAGGGATCTGGGTTCCGCGGCGGCGAGCTCCGGCCCCGCCTCCACTACGGCAGCCGGGGAGCTCCGGCCCCGCCTCCGCTACGGTAGCCGGGGAGCTCCAGCCCTGCCTCCACGGTAGACGGGTGCGCAAACTACCGCCCACTGAGGCGGAGCGGAGCCCAAAGAAGGCTGCAGCGACACCTAGTGCTGGGTTTGAAGTAATCCCCCCCAGAAGAGGGGCTTTTTACAAACGCCAGGGGACAAGGGACAGTGTGTTAAGAATCGCGGCTGTCCCGCCAAGGGCGGAACATCTGGACACCTTGGCACCGGTTCCCATTCATCCCCTTGCTTCTAAATACTAGAGAAGAACCGCCCAGTTGGGCATAGCCGGGGAAATTGTAGGGGGAATTTGCCTACTGGAAACAAGGGATTGGAGCCAGAAGACATAGTCCTGGAGCCAGCTAGAGCCATAGAGAAAGAAGGCCAGAGCAACCAAAAAGACTGGGAGGTCAAACCGGAAACACTGACACCTAAGAGCCGAATTACAAACTGCCTTTTTTTTTTTTTTTTTTCCTTTTTTTTTTCTTTTTCCTTTTTTTTTTCTTCTCTTTTTTCTTTTTATTAATCAAAAATAAATGGACACAAATAACTAAGATATAACCTGCTTAAAATTAAGGTTTACCTTACAAAACTGAGGTGCAGTGGAATGCTGGGGACTGCAAGACTGTCTGGTCCGAGAATCAGGAGGGCCAAATACATTAACAGAGGAAGTGAATGACCACTACTGGACATTTTTATGCTAATTTTACTATTCTTTATTTTATTTTCATTTTTTACATCTTTTATTTAATTTTCACTTTTTATAGCATTTACTTAAGAAAAATTTTTTCTATTTTTTTCCTTACTTCATTTTACCTTTTCAATTATTACATTTTTCAATCTTTATCATCACTATTACTACTGCTATTTTGCAATTTTTGTTTCTTTCCTTTTTTTTTTTTTGTTCTTTGTTTTTTCTTGTTTGTTTGTTTGTTTGTTTGTCTGTTTGTTTCCTCTCCAGTACCATTTTATTTTATTTTTTTTCTGTATTTTACATTGGGAATAACCTCCATTCTATTTTAATCACTACTTTAGCATCATTCAACCCTATCTCAACTTGACCTTTACACCATCACTCTCTTACTAAACTTTACCCTTTTAGTCAACGGTTTATCCTATCCCTTTCCGGCTCTAGATTTTCCTCTATTCTTTCTGTATACCCCTTGCTAAAGCTCTCACTATACGTATAGACCTAAGTTCCAACCCCTGATCCAAGTGTATAAATACCAATTTCTGTACTATATTAACTAGTTAAAAAAAAAAAAAAACTGTTCTCCCCTCTATCCTTTGCGCATTGTTGGTGTGAGGGTTGATTATTGTGAATTTTTATGCTTTTTAGTGAAATGGTTATGCTTATTCCTGTGTTGTTATTGTTGCATTGTATTTTTTTTTAAATCCTCTGTTTTTGTTTGTTTCTATTACTTCTGTATATCATAGCCTTACTTAATAATAGTGGATATTGTAGTTTGTATTAATCTCCAAGTACTGGCATTGGCTGGGTTCAGTAGTTGTTCTATGGCAATTTTCTCCACATATATATAGTTTGTTTCCCATTTCTCTTTTAGTTTGCTTCTTCTCTCCCTTTCTCTCTCTCTCTCTCTCTCTCTCTCTCTCTCTCTCTCTCTCTCTCTCCTTTCTTTTTTTCCCTGTTTTACAACTTTATTTTGTCATTACTTTTTTTCTTCTCTTTATATCTCTTTATCCTTCTTTTCTTTATTTTATTTTCTTAATTTTTTTTTAATTTTAATTTTATAAAAAATTTTCTTTATTTTATTTTTACCTTTCTTCCTTCTCTCCTAACCCCTAAGTTGCCTTTCTCTAGTGGTCACCTTTATTTGAGGTTATTAATATTGTAAATACATTCCTGTTAAGTGCCTCTTGTGTTGAACCTGGTAGTGTTGTATATTGTACCTTTAAATCAACGCAGGAGAAGGAACACCACATAACCAGACACCCTGAAAAGAGAGGCTATGGGGAGACAAAAACATAGTCTGCACATAAAAGAAAAGCAGGCATCACCAGAAAAGGAAGTAGAGTCAGAGGCAACCAGCCTACCAGAGCAAGAATTCAGAATAATGATCATAGGATGGCTAAAAAGAATGGAAGAGAAATTTGACAATAACCAAGAAGAAATGAGGAAGAACCACGAGGAATTGAAGAAGAACCATGAGGAATTGAAGAAGAACCAAGAGGAAATGAAAAATGACATCGCTACCATGAAGAACTCAATAGAAAGCATCAAGAGTAGACTAGATGAAGCAGAGGACCGCATCAGTGAGCTAGAAGATAAGATGGAAAAATATACCCAAGTAGAGCAACTTCTAGAAAAAAAGATTAAAAAGCAGGAGGAGAGCCTACGGGAGCTTTGGGACAATACAAAACAAAATAATATTCGAATAATAGGGGTTCCAGAAGGAAAGGAAACTGAGGTAGACATGGAAAAAGTTTTTCAAGAAATAATGACAGAAAACTTTCCTGAAATAGAGAAGAAAAAACCCACACAAATCCAAGATGCTCGCAGAGTCCCAAGCAAAATGAATCCCAGAAAACAGACTCCAAGGCATATTATAATTAAATTGGCAAACAACAACGACAAAGTAAGAATCTTAAAAGCATCCAGAGAGAGACAGAAAGTTACATACAAAGGAACCCCCATCAGACTAGCAACTGATTTCTCAACGGAAACTTATCAGGCCAGAAGGGAATGGGATGAAATATACAAAGTCATGCAAAGAAAGGGTCTGAATCCAAGAATACTGTACCCAGCAAGGCTATCAATCAAAATTGAAGGGGAAATCAGGAGCTTCACAGACAAAAAAAGACTGAAGGAATTTATCTCCACCAAACCAGCAATGCAAGAAATGCTAAGGGGTCTACTGTAAAAATAAAGAAATATTAAGTGAAGGAGGAACACGGGTATAGATTAAAAATGGCGTCAAATGAGTACCTATCATTAATAACTTTAAATGTAAATGGTTTAAATGCTCCAATAAAAAGACATAGGGTAACAGATTGGATAAGAAAACAAGACCCATACATCTGTTGTCTACAAGAAACCCACCTCAGAAAAAAAGATGCACACAGACTGAGGGTGAAGGGATGGAAAAAAGTTTTCCAGGCAAATGGAAATGAAAAAAAAGCTGGGGTAGCAATACTTATATCTGACAAATTAGATCTCAGATTGAAGGACATAATAAGAGATAATGAAGGCCACTTCATAATACTAAAGGGAACAATCCAACAAGAAGAAATTACCCTGGTAAATATATATGCACCCAATACAGGAGCAACCAAATACATAAAAAAACTGCTGGAGGACATTAAGGGAGAGATTCATAGCAATACAATCATAGTAGGAGATTTTAATACTCCTCTGTCACCCTTAGACAAATCATCTATACAAAAAATCAGCAAAGAAATATCAATCCTAAATGACTCACTAGACCAGATGGAATTAATTGACATCTTCAGAACACTCCACCCCAAAGCCGCAGAATATACATTCTTCTCAAGTGCACATGGGACATTCTCAAAGATAGACCACATTTTGGGACATAGGCAAAGTCTCTTCAAATTTAAGAAGATAGAAATCGTATCAAGTATCTTCTCAGACCATAATGGCATAAAACTGGAAATTAACTACAATAAAAATAATCCAAAGAAATCAAACACATGGAGATTAAACAGCATGCTATTAAACAAGGACTGGGTTACCAGAGAAATCAAGGAAGAAATTAAAAACATCCTGGCAACAAATGACAATGAAAACACAACAATCCAAAATCTATGGGACACAGCAAAAGCAGTTTTGAGAGGGAAGTTCATATCCTTACAAGCCTATTGCAAAAAACTAGAAAAAAGGGTAACAGATGATCTAACTCTACAACTCAAAGAATTAGAAAAGGAGCAACAAGAAAAGCCCAGTGTAAGCAGAAGGAAGGAAATAACAAAAATCAGAGCACAGATAAACGACATAGAGACCAAAAAAACAATACATAAGATCAACAAAACCAAGAGCTGGTTTTTTGAAAGAATAAACAAGATAGATGAACCTCTAGCCAGGCTAACCAAGAAACAAAGAGAGAGGACCCAAATAAACAAAATCAGAAATGAAAGAGGTGAAATAACAACAAACCCCACCGAAATACAACAGATTGTTACAAAATACTACGAACAACTCTATTCCAACAAACTGAACAACCTGGACGAAATGGACATATTCCTAGAAAAATACAACCTTCCAAAACTCAATCAGGAAGAATCTAAAAATCTCAATAGACCAGTGACGTGGGAAGAAATTGAAACAGTCATCAAAAAGCTTCCAGCAAACAAAAGCCCAGGGCCTGATGGCTTCACAGGAGAGTTTTACCAAACATTCAAGGAAGAACTAAAACCTTTCCTCCTCAGACTATTCCAAAAAATCCAAGAGGAAGGAACACTTCCAAACTCCTTCTATGAAGCCAGCATCACCCTAATACCAAAACCAGATAAAGACAACTCAATGAAAGAGAATTACAGGCCAATATCCCTCATGAACATAGATGCCAAAATCCTCAACAAAATTCTAGCAAATAGACTCCAGATGAACATCACAGAGATCATACACCATGACCAAGTAGGATTTATTCCAGGAATGCAAGGATGGTACAATATCCGCAAATCAATAAACGTGATACATCACATAAACTGAAAGATAAAAATCATATAGTCATATCAATTGATGCAGAAAAAGCATTTGATAAAATCCAACACCCTTTCCTGATAAAAACTCTTAACAAGGTGGGAGTACAAGGATCATACCTCAACATAATAAAAGCTATATATGATAAACCCACAGCCAACATTATACTCAATGGGCAAAAACTAAAACCATTCCCTCTAAGAACAGGAACAAGACAGGGATGCCCACTCTCGCCACTCCTGTTTGACATAGTACTGGAAGTACTAGCCATTGCAATTAGACAAGAGGAGGAAATAAAAGGCATCCAAATTGGAAAAGAAGAAGTAAAGTTATCCTTATTTGCAGATGACATGATACTGTACATAAAAAACCCAAAAGACTCCATTAAAAAACTAATTGACTTAATAAATGAATTTGGCAATGTAGCAGGATACAAAATTAATGCCAAGAAATCCACGGCATTTCTATACACCAACAGCGAAACTATAGAAACAGAGATTAAAAAAGCAATTCCATTTACCATCGCACCAAAAAAATTAAGGTACCTAGGAATAAATTTAACTAAGGAAGTAAAGGACCTATATGCAGAAAACTACATGACACTGAAAAAAGAGATAGAGGAAGATGTAAAGAGATGGCAGAATATACCATGTTCATGGATCGGTAGAATCAACATCATCAAAATGTCCATACTTCCTAAAGCAATCTATAGGTTCAATGCACTCCCCATTAAAATACCAACGGCATATTTCACCGACCTAGAAAGAACTCTCCAAAAGTTCATTTGGAACAATAAAAGACCCCGAATAGCCACAGCAATCCTGAGAAAGAAGGGTAAAGTAGGAGGGATCTCAATACCAGACTTCAAACTGTATTACAAAGCCACTGTTCTCAAAACAGCCTGGTACTGGCACAAGAACAGACATATAGATCAATGGAATAGAATCGAGAACCCAGATATCAACCCAAATCACTATGCTCAATTAATATTTGACAAAGGAGGCACGAATATACAATGGAGTCAAGACAGTTTCTTCAATAAATGGTGTTGGGAAAATTGGGCAGACACATGCAAAAGAATGAAACTAGATCACCAACTTACACCATACACAAAAATAAACTCAAAATGGATACAGGACTTAAACATCAGACGGGAAACCATAAAAATACTAGAAGCATCCGCAGGCAGCAAAATCTCAGACGTATGCCAAAAGAACTTCTTCACTGATACTGCCCCTAGGGCAATGGAAGCTAAAGAGAAAATAAACAAATGGGACTACATCAAAATAAAAAGTTTTTTTACAGCAAAAGAAACCATCAACAAAACAACAAGAAAGCCCACGGTATGGGAGAATATATTTGCAAATAATACCACGGATAAAGGTTTAATCTCCAACATCTACAGACAGCTGATACAACTAAATAAAAGGAAGATGAATGATCCAATTAAAAAATGGGCAATGGACCTAAATAGAATATTTACAAAAGAAGACAGAAAGAAGGCCAAAAGGCACATGAAAACATGCTCAAAGTCACTAATTATCCGAGAGATGCAAATCAAAACAACAATGCGGTACCATCTCACACCTGTCAGAATGGCCAACATCAACAAATCAACAAACGACAAGTGTTGGCGAGGTTGCGGAGAAAAAGGAACCCTCGTGCACTGCTGGTGGGAATGCAGACTGGTGCAACCACTGTGGAGAACAGTGTGGAGTTTCCTCAAAAAACTGAGAATGGAACTCCCATTTGACCCAGTAATCCCACTTCTAGGAATATATCCCAAGAAACTAGAAACACCAATCAGAAAGGATATATGCACCCCTATGTTCATAGCAGCACAATCTACAATAGCCAGAATCTGGAAACAGCCGAGGTGCCCGTCAGCTGATGATTGGATCCAAAAACTTTGGTACATCTACACAATGGAATACTATGCTGCCATAAAAAAGAAGGAATTCTCATCATTTGCAGCAACCTGGATGGAATTGGAGAACATCATGCTGAGTGAAATAAGCCAATCAATGAAAGAGAAACACCACATGACCCCACTCATTTGTGGATAATAAAGATCATTATAAACTGATGAACCAAAAAATAGATATAGAGACAGTAAAGCAACAAGCAGATTGTCAAATTACAACAGGGAGGGGAGGAGGGTCTGGGGGAGACAATAAATCAACCCAAGGACTTGTATACATGCATATAAGTACAACCAATGGACATAAAACTCTGGGGAGGGAGGGGATACATGGGAGGGAAGGAGGGGGGCAAAAAAAATCAATAAAATATGTAAAATAAATAAATTAATTAATTAAAAAAAAATAAAAAAAATAAAAAAATAAAAAATAAAAAATAAATAAAAAAAAAATAAAATAAAATAAAAATGCTTCGGGACATGGGACAAATTGTTAAAGATCGGGACTGTCCCGCCAAAAGCGGAACGTCTGGTCATCTTACCTATGGAGGCGAGGGGAGTCTTGGTCTGTGCCAGTCACATTTCCTCTTTTGACTTCTACTCGGATGGCCAAGGAGGCATCTTACTTTATCATCCTGATGACTGATCTTCATTCTTCCGTTTATATGAACCAGGACCAATGATAAAAATTTTGTATTGATACAAACGTGGAAGGTTATATTAGTGCACACTGGTCAGATGGATAGAAAAACATAAACGTAGCTTCTGGAGGCTCCTGCTTCCAAGTAACAGCAGGCTGGCAACTTCAACAAAACCTCCCAAGCAAAACCATCTTCTTAAAAACATCCGTTTTCTAAAAGGAACAGTGAGTGAAAAGTGACTCCGTTGCTAATACTCTCACCCTGAGTGTGATTAATGGCTGTTGATGATATAAGACACTGGGAAGAGGGTCTAGTTCTCCACAGAGGAAGTCAGGGAATGAAGGAATTCACACAATACTCAACTTCACTGAGCGTGGAGTTGTGGGGCACAGCCTCAGAGTATGAAGGAGTAGTTGATGGTCACAGTGGCGAAGAGTCACCAGGGAAGTTAAACCGTGTGGACACTCTACTGAAGAGTCTCATCTGCTTCAGAAAGATTTCTCTTCAAAATGCTCAAAAATGTCCCATTGCCTTGACATTTAAAGACATCTATACTTAATACATCTACATGAGATGCCATATTCTTAGAGAATACAGGCAGACCTTGGAGATATTGTGCATTTGGTTCCAGACCATCGTAACAAAGCAAATATCACAATAAAGTGCATCGTGAATATTTTGGTCTCCCAGTGCATATAAGTTATGTTTATGCTATACTGTCATCTATTAGGTGTGCAAAAAAATTGTTTTTTTTAAATCTACATACCTTAACTTAAAAACATATTTTATTGCTAAAATATGCTAACCATTATCTGAGTCTTCAGCAAATTATAACTGTCTTGATGTTCATGAAAACACTTCTGTAAAGTACAATAAAATGAAATGAAATAAACAAAGTAAACCTGTACTGAAAAAAAAAATAAATAAATAAAAAATAAAAAAAATAAAAATAAAAAAATAAACCCAACAGGAATAAATGAAATCACTCAGACCAAGTACACTGAGTGAAGAAAACAGGGTCCAGGCTTAATTTTGAAGAGATTCATAACTTACAGATTGGCTGCAGAGTCAGGATGAAAACCAGTGTGGGGTTCCCCAGGGAGAGAAAGGAGGGTTTCAGGAGGGCGGGCAGTCAGCCATGCAGTGGGTCTGAGAGTTTAAGTTAACAGAGAGGGTGACCAGATCTCTAGGTTTGCTTGGGACAGTTTGGTTTTGCAGGTTGTCCTAGCATCATTTTTATAAAAATGTTCTAGTTTGTTGGCTAATAACATGGTCACCGAAAAGGCGGTGCTAGAAAAGTGGATTTGTCAGTGGGAAGGTGTTTGGTGACATTGGAAAAAGCCTTTTCAGTTGGAAGTGGGGGACCAACACCGAAACTGAAAGGGACTGTTAACAAATCGGAGCTGTCGAATCCATGAGAATTCCTTATGTTTCCCCTCGACATTGCTGTATGTTTGAAACATATAAACATTGTGGATGGGAAGTGATTCAGTGAAGATGGGCTGTCAGCAGATTTTAAAGAAGTTTTGCTCTAAAAGGGAACCAATGAACAAAAAAGAGTTCATTTGGTTATAAGATTCTAAAGTAAATAAAAATATTCCATGGTTTGGGATGAATTTATTCCCATGGGTTTAAAACAACAACAACAACAACAATAAATCCAGACCAGCAAGTGAACTAGAGTTAGCAGCCTCCAAAAATCACCATTGGCAGCTTGTATGCGTGCCTGCCTTTCAGAGTCAAAAATAAAATGCTCACATGCATTTCAGTAAAAGCAGTTTTGCTAGTGTCAGAGCAGGGTTCTAATCTTCATGTCCTTTCTTTAACTGAGATTTATCCTTTAAGGCCCAACACCATTCTGCACGGCCCTTTCCTATTTTAGCCCTGGCACCTCAAACAGCATCTCTTACTGGGACCACGGAGTTTCCAGTTTCACTAAGAGCCATTTTACTTTTATTCAGAAGTGATTCAAGTGGGTGACTTGTCACTTCCCACCTGTGTGAGCCTCCCCCTGAGCACAGGATCAGGAGAGCAGGCTGCTCTGTGTTCTTGAGGTTCCAATACATGCTTTCTGAGGAGCTCCAGCCTGGCCTCCCCAGCGCCTGCGCGCTGGCTGCATGTCTGAGACACAGTGGGCTCTGCCTGTCCACCGCTCTCCATGCAGCCTGTCCCTGCTGAACAAACACCTCATCTTCCCGCTGCCTGGGGGCTTCCTCTCGGCTCTGTTTTCCTAGAGCTCAGCGCCGGAGGAGGAGCACGGAGCCCGCGGGCTGACACCCCAGCACCATCACCGAGGTGGACATGGACCTGGACAGCCACCAGACAGCCCTGGGGAGGTGCTGGCCCGGCTGCTTTCTGCCGAGGACACGTTCCAGGAGCAGGACGACATCTCGGAGGACATGGAGGAAGTCAAAGAGCAGTTTGCCACCCACGAGGTAAGGCATCTGTGGCCTGTGAGGGGGCCCTGCCCGCCACGGTGCCTGTGCCTCCTCGGGCTCTGCCCTGATGTGTGCGCTTCCTGCATTCTGCCCCGCGGGAAGGTCATGGCACATTTTAGGACTCTTGACATTTAAACAAGGGCTTTGTTTAAAGTCCGCGCGGGCGATTCTCACTGTGCATTGGAATTAGGTCTCAGATTTTCATCTTATTGTAACATGTAACTTCTGTGGACCCACGGGCACAAAGCAGTGCACAGCACTGCTGGTTTCTGAAGTGCATGGTTATCCTTCAAACACCAAGTGGCTAATTAATACAATGCACTCAGTCTTTGGAGTTGGAATGTTCCCCAGAAAGCGGTTATTTTGATTTATTGTACGATTAAGCAAATGTCGTAGCCAAAGTGTTCATGTATACTTTTATACAATGAACATTTCCTACTATTTTGAGAGTATAGTATATTGTACTGTAGTGATTAGCTTGTATGGAGATTTCTTTTTGGTGAAGTAGGTTTGTTTTGGGGCCAGTATGTGAGTCGACAGGTCTTATGTGCTGTTTTGGTTTGAAAATAATAGCAATTGTCGGGTTCTTTAAGCAGTTTCTCTTGGGTGAGCACGGTGTTTTATTTATTCTGTTTTCTCATAATTCCAGGTCATGGTCTCTCAGTATCATCATCAGCATTTACTTAAAAATACTTACTATTATATTAGCAGATGTAATACTGTTTTCTTTGATAGATTCCCCTTTTTTAGTTAGGCCAGTGCCTCTTTCCTATATTCAAAGTTGGGCCAAAGTCTACTTTATTTGCACTCTTCATGGCATCCCTGATATTGAAACATTAATTTATTTACTTTTTTTTTCAATGAGCTGCTCACAAGTCACAGTGATGTACTCTTCTAGGCTTTTATGATGGAGCTGACTGCGCACCAGAGCAGTGTGGGGAGCGTCCTGCAGGCAGGAAACCAGCTGATAACACAGGGGACTCTGTCCGATGAAGAGGAGTTTGAAATCCAGGAACAGATGACCCTGCTGAATGCGAGGTGGGAGGCCCTCAGGGTGGAGAGTATGGACAGACAGTCCTGGTGAGTGGAAGCAAAGAAATGAACACTTTATTCCACTATGTGTGCTGTCCAGTAGAGTTGAAATAAATTCTGTGAATGAAAGATAATTACAGAGCTTGCCTTGTAAAATGTGTGATGTTGCTGGACTTTTGTATGATCTTGATGTGATAACCAAATTAAAAGGTAGAAGTTGGAGTACAGACATCAGGTATAGGAAAGGATATTTTATATGGATAGATATTGATGTGCGGTATCAAATTGGCTAACCATTAACTCAATGTGAAGACAAGACTATGTAGTATTTATTTACAATTTATTACATTTTCCAAAGCAGTCCTACTCCCCTCCCACTCCACCAGACTCCCATGGTTCTTTCCCCCCTCTCTGCATTGTGTATTAAGGAGCAAACTACATTCCATTGCAATTTCCACCTATATAATATGCAGGAATTCCTGATTGAAGAAACAATGATTCTGATAGGAATGGTGGCTGCTGTTATTTGCATTCTTGTACTGCATTTAATTGATTCCATTTAGGAGGAAAATGAAAGTGTGTGAGTGTGTGTGTGTGTGTGTGTGTGTGTGAGTGTGTGTGTGTGTGTGTTTTGTTTCTATATTTAAAGACTAAGTGCTGCTTTAAATGGTTGGACAGGAGTGAGTTTCCTTGCCCGACACCCGTACACCCCACTCTACCCAGATAGTTAGCTGCCAGGAGTGTGTATTGTGTGCATTTGCCTTTGCAAAGGGGAAAAGCAAGTGGGGCTGATGCTGTGTCCCTCCCCACAGGCTGCATGACATGCTGATGGAGTTGCAGAAGTAGCAGCTGCAGCAGCTCTCCGCCTGGTTGACACTCATGGAAGAACGCATTCAGAAGATGGAGACTTGTCCCCTGGATGTTGATTTACAATCCTTGCAAAAGCTGCTAGAAGATCATAAAGTAAATCTGGCTCATTTTTTTCTTTTCTACCTCATCAAATGTGAAACAGCAGCACCTAGCCTTCTCACGGGCTTCTGTCCTTACTGCAGGGATGGGACACTTTTCAGTGTCCCCTGCTAATCAGCAGCTTAGAGGCCGGAGTCCATGAGGATGTGGCTTTACTAACATTTTATGTGGGTATGTATAGTGCTCTTAAGAAAGCACAGAGCTTCCCTAAGATTCTCAGGGGTTGTTTTGGACCTGTAAGTGGTTAAGAATTCTAGTGTGTGAGCATCAATGCCATGCAAAGTAGCAAACTCTCAGATTTATCTGTATTACCTTTTAAGGAAATCTATTGCTTCTTCTCCAATCTGGAAAAGTATTTGGCACTAAATGAAGAATCAAAATTTAGTGGATAATTTAATTTCATCACAAATTAAGAAGAAAACTTTTCATAGTCAAGGCAAGGTAACAACTAGCCCCTCTGCAAGTTGTCTGAATAATCTTATTTTTCATTGAAATATCTGGATAATTGATACATACATATATTTACTGATGAATAAAGTTTTAGGGATACTTTAAATGCAACTCAAAGGCATTTGACAACACTGTTGGTAGTGTTTAAATAAATTACCTGTATACATACATCTTAGCACCTGCCATGCTCTTCCTGTGTAAGGAGTGAGAATGAAAGTCATGTTTATCTTTATCTGCTTTCCTGGATAGCTCTTCAGAATAGCTTCCGACTATCAAATATTATCTACTCATCTCTCACTTTATGCCATGCTGCACTAGAGAAAATGATCTTTGTATAGTTAAATTCAGGGCTTTTTAAATTTACCGACTCTACATTCTTACCTTAATTCCTAGTATAGCCATTCTTACCTTAATTCCTAGTATAGCCATTCAACTCATTTATGCTGCATTATTATTATTATTATTATTATTGTTATTATTTTGGCCACAATTTGGACTGAAAGTAAAGACATCCCACTTGCCATCTGTTATGACACTGCATTTTCAAACTGCTTTGGTTCATACTGAAATGTAAAGATGTATAACGGGCTTGTTTCATTAGTAGAACACTTAGGGTAATGATTGGAAATTTAAACACGATGCCTCATTAAATGTCCTTAATTACTATTGACAACCAAGTGGATTTTAAATAGGTGAATGTGAGAGAATAGAGATAATGGTGTATCTTAATTTTTTTTTCTTTCTCTAGAGCTTGCAAATGATCTTGAGGCTGAACAGGTGAAGGTAAATTCATTAACTCACATGGTGGTGATTGTTGATGAAAACAGTGGTGAAAGTGCCACAGCTGTTCTGGAAGATCAGCTACAGGTAAGGACCCTGAGAAGAAAGTGGAACCCAAGGGGCCTGTGGTCTGAGACCCCAGTACATGTACCCTTACTCTTTACGTCTCATCACACCTGAGAAGAGTAGAAGAACCTACTTTAGGCTGTCCTTCCCAGCTGGGGTTCCACAGATATGGTGACAGGAGGACCTCGGTACCATTCCTTTCCATCTGCCCTTGGGGTGAATGGGCAGGATGCTTTATGTGCAATAGTAGCTAGGTTGGGAAGCACAGGAATCAATCTCAACAAATGGCCCACAGGCTTCTTGCTCAGAATCACTTAAGGAATTTGCTGAAATGTAGATTCCTGGGCTTCAAGCAGACCTGAATTCCTGGGACTTGAGCTCCTTGGATCTGCACTTAAGAAAAAGTCCATGCATATTAAAATTTGAGAATTTCAGCTATGTAGGATCCCTTTTTCCTATCCCTCTTTCTTTGGTGGAAATTTTCTTTTTCATCCTATGAAAATGTGTGAATTTCAATAGCAGTTTTAGGGACTTGCTTTCTTTTTTTTTCTCACAAAGGTTATGTTATCAACTCTTTACAAAGAGGTTGTTTGGTATTTCATTTGACTTAATACTGGAATCATCTGCTATGATGTTGCCAGCTTATGATTTTCAGAAACTTTTGGACATGTGTCTTCATTTAAAGTTGGCTAGTGGTTGTGAGACTTTGTGCAGAAGTTCATAGTTATTACAGTATCCTGAGAGGTAGGCATTCATGTCTAGCCTGTTTAGACAGCGAGTTTTCAGGATAAGGCCTGTTTTCTGGCTCTGTATTCAACCCGTTGCCCTGAACAAAGCTTTCTCTGGTACTACATATCAAAATAAGATAACATGAATTAAATAATTCTTTGCTCATATTTAAGTAAAATAGAAATAAATTGAACACTTGTTAGTTATTATCTATATTCTAGTAACAAAATAAGTTATTGGGAAACATATTATGAAGGATACTTTAAAAAAAAAGTAATCAAAATTATTTATTTAGTTTTGCTAGTACGTGTACATATCCTGTGTTTAAATTTTGTGGGATTTTCTATGGATCATGAGATGTGAAGAGAAAAAAAGTCAATTAAGTATATTTAACAGGAATACTCTCACTTAACACATAGTTTTTATAAGGTTAAAAGTTTTTCCCTAACTTTTGTGTATTACAGATGAAAATTTTCTTGGCATGTAAAGATGGTTAAAAAATTACTGATGTATTGTATTTTGTTTTAAAGACAATTATAGCCTGCATACAATTTCAGCACAAAAAGTGAATGTTTGCTCTATTTTGAAGATGTCTATAAAAATGCTAACTTCTCAAATAAAAACGACAATAAAATGGAAAGGGCAGGAATTTGGAGTAGACAGTTATAGGATAGAGTTCTAGTTGTGCTACTTTTTAGCTATGTAGTATAAAATAGTTACATCCTATGGAAATTAGTTTTTCTCATCTATAAATATAGAGGATTCATCTGTATTATTTTATTTTATTTTTTAATATATTTTATTGAATTTTTTTGCCCCCCTCCCTCCCTCCATACATACCCTCCCTCCCGAGATCATCTGTATTATTTTAAAGCAACTTCTAAAGCTTTGTGATAGAGAACAATTGATGTCAAGAATTTCTTTGAGGATTGTGATAACTGTCTCTGAAAGCTGTGCTGACAAAGGATGGTCTCTGCCTTTACTAGAAACTTGGTGAACGTTGGACACGGTGTGCCGATGGACTGAAGACGCTGGAATAGGTTATTCTAAATCAATATCTTGTGGCAGGAATTATTGGAAGAACAGGTATGAAACTGTTATCCATAGAGGTGGCAGGTAACTCATCTTTAATTATGGCATTAGAACAAAGTTTACTTTTCTAATTTTAATTATTTGTTATTTTTAAAGTCATATTTGTATCCATTTTACATGAAGAGTATTCATATAGATTGTACTGTACTGCTCATTGTAATAACAATTTGATCTGTGTTATTTTTAAGAATGTTAGTACTTAGACTTGCTATTTTCATGGTTTGCTTGACATTATAGTTTCATTGCATTGTACTGGGCAATGTATTTGAACTTGTACCAACACAGTGCCTAGCATATGGTTTGTGCTACATAAATAAGGAATCCACTTAATGTTTTGTGGCTTTTAAATCACAAGAATTTTTAATGGTTTTAAAATAGAATAACTACTGCAATTAATTAGGAAACATTATTTAGCAACACCATTGATTTAACATTTGGGTAATAGTATGTCTTTTTCCTACAAAGTATTACCATAGAAAATGAACCTTTAGGTTTTCAGTCAGAGCGGTGGCCCTGTGCCTCCTACATCCTTCCAGAAAAGCAGCCATCAAAACAGAATGCAAATAAGCAAACATTTCTCTGGAAACACCAAACCGTTGTGGTTTAGAAAATAAGCAGATACTCTATTCCCTCATCTCAGTGTCCATTTCAATTCTTTTAAATGCATCTCATTTCTATCCACAAAAGAAGAACTGGATGCTTTTTAGGCAATAAAAACAAGTATGTGATGCTTTGTGGTTTAATAAATATGGTGCAGCTAGAACCTCTTCAAAAGTGGGGTACAAAATTTGTCCCAGTATAAATTGTTAATCATTACTCCCCACCCCCAATCAGTGGCCACAGCCTTCCTGTTAAGAATCCCATAATGGACCAGATCTGATTTCTGGAATATTTACAGTTCACTTTACATAATACTTACATTTACTTAGACCCTTGTTTTCACTCCAAAGTGTAACATTGAGCAGTTAAAAGTTTAATTTAATAATGACAATAGGAGGGCGACATTGATTGCCAGAGAAAACTATTGTGTTACTTTTCTGCTAAGTAAAATAATTTAAAATTTGGAAAGAATTTTAATTTGGAAAATAAAATAATTACAAGTCAGGCATAGCTGATATTCTGGCCAGTATATTAGGTTTACATCTCACCTTTGAATGGCTTTCTGCTAGTGACATAGAAGGAGAGATCATCTGAAAATGGAGAGTTGAATCCAGCATGGGTACTTAATGTAGAGAAATCTGCGATCATAGGAATGACCCCAAGTCAGCCATATCCCAGTTAGAACCTCCTTCATGGGATTATTTCTAACTTGGCTGCCAAGGCCTGCAGCATCAGCAAATGGGCTCTGAGAAATTGGTTCCAAACTTCTGCAGCACCGGCCAGTGTCAAGTGTGGCAGGGGGGCGAATCTGTAAAGAACTCCAACCTACCTTTCCAACTCAGTGTTCCCGCTGCCCTTCCATGTGCCCAGTGCTCAAAGCCTGAATTCCCAGTCCCTAGCCCATGGCGAGGCTGCCTGTGCCACAGGAATAGTGCTGGTCCTTCTTTACTGTCAATTCCAATGCATGGGGCCCTGTAGGTGCCTTTGGTTCAGGTTGTTGTTTTGTTGTCTTTGTTTTTTAAAAGAGCAGCTGTATTTCATTTATTTTCTAGCCTTCGTGTTTTTGATTAAGGATTGACATCGGCCATGGAATGTCCTTAGACCCATCTCCTCATTTTTAAGTTCTCTGCAGCCATCAAAACCGTGAAGTCATGTATAAATCCCCCGCTCTCCCTATCTCTAAACTGAAAGCCATCTCTTAAGTGATGTCTGCACTTTGTACCTTGTGCCATAGTTACTCCTGCTCATATCTTATTACCCTTACTATTACTGAGGGCAGGATCCGCTTTTGCGATTTATGTCCTTCATAGTCATCTTTTTGTTTGTGTAATATAGAGGAAAGGAATAGTTGTAAAATTCACTGAATAAAAAAACACAGTTAGAGAAAGAATTGATTCTATTGCAAACATAGAACCAAGAACCCCTCCTCCCCAAACATACACACCCGTCCTACAGAAAAGGGTTGGTGCGGTAGATGCCACATTTTGGGAAGAATTATCCCCATGGAACTATGTTGTTTTCCATCCGGCTTCAAATTGATCTTCCTACTTCTGCCTAAAACAACATGTACTGTTGGCCAATGAAGTTTAACTGTCTTTATTCTTTGGACTATCCTCAGACTTCTTCCTCTGACCATAATTGCTGTTGAACCTGAGGGTTGGTGTGGTTTTCAGGAATGATTCTCTGGAAAAACCATAAGCTTTGCAGTGTGGGTCTTTGATCTGGCTCTTCTGTGAACTCGCCGAGGGACCTTGGATGTATAACTTGGCTCTCCTCTCTCTCCTCCCTAAAACACGGGACTGAAACAGGCAATCTCCCAGACTCCCCATGTCTCTGGAGAGTTACAACGTGATTCTTTGGAGACTCCAATAGCCTTTTAGATCCCCAACCTCTCTGAGAATTAGGTTTACTTACTCAGGTTTGGGGCTAATTTCGAGTTGATCTGTTGCAAATTTAATAAGGATAATATCTTTTCTGTGTCACTCATGCCTCATGATTAGGTTTTGGAAGTCCTTCTTTTTCAAGATAAGGATAAAGCTTCTAAGAATATAAATGTTAGAGATTTGGGAACTTGATTGAATCGCATTACCAAGTGATTCCCCAAGTGTATATCTAACTTTTGTTATTATTTATGGTGCTTGCCAAAAGCTTGGCTCACCGAAAAAGAAGAGACGTTAAATAACGTCCAGATGAGGAACTTCAGAGACCAAAAGGAGCTAAGCATCAGTGTTCGGCGCCTGGCTGTAAGTGATGTCATTGTCAGCATCTGTCCTGTAAGCCCGTGATATTTTAGTGTTTTACATCAATGGTTAAAACCATTTAGAAAATCCAGATCAGGACACATTACCTAACACAGGAATGCTGCCGGGGAATGGTCTAGAACCAGGACTCTTATGTTTTAGCATCAGATATTTACAAGGGTACATACTACTAAAAAATATATACATGTTTTTACATGCCCTGACCGGGGAACAGGAAGATAAAGTCCTGTTAAAAGGGAGTCATCTAACAAATATCTGAAATACTAGATTTTGAAGGAAGACAAGGAATTGAAGCCTCAAGCATTGGACCAGCTGAGTGAGATTGGCCAGGATGTGGGTCAACTACTTGATAACCCTAAGCCATCCAAGAAGATCAACAGTGATTCTGAGGAACTGACTCAGAGATGGGATTCTCTGGTTCAGAGACTAGAAGATTCCTCCAGCCAGGTATTGTTTGCTCCAGGTAGTATGTTGTGCTATTAAGAAGAAATTAAATTTCAGGTCAGTTTTAGTTTTTATGAACTAAAAAAGTAGTAGCTAAACTAATAAGTTGGTTCCTTATATCTGGTTTACTATAAAATTGAAAATTGACATGAAAATGTTCTTTAGTTGTCTAAAGTAAATTTTAATGAATCTTAAAAACATTAATATCCAGTGATTTAATGCTTGCTAACTGATAACAGACATAAATCCATTAAATCATCTTTAAATTTTTTAAACATATTTTATTGATTTTTTAGAGAGAGGAAGAGAGAGGGTCAGAGAGCTAGAAACATCGATGAGAGAGAATCATTGATCAGCTGCCTCTTGCACCCCCACTGGGGTTGTACCCCCAACCAAGGTACATGCCCTTGACCGGAATCTAACCTGGGACCTTTCAATCTGCAGGCTAATGCTCTATCCACTGAGCCAAACCTGTTTCGGCTAAATTTTATTCATTTGAAAGCTTTGATAAAAACCCCAAAACTTTGGTATGTACATGAATGTTCATAACAACATTATTCATAATAGACAAAAAATGAAATGTCTCAAATATACAATAGTGGATTGATAAACAGAATATGGTATAGCCATACAATGGAATATTTTTTGGCCATAAAAAAAATGAAGTACTGATATGCTATGACATAGGTTAACCTTGAAAACATAGAAGTAAAATGAGCCAGTACCAAGTTTATAGGCACCATGATTCTATCTATATGAACTACATAGAATAGATAAACTCATAGAGACAGAAAGTAGATTAGTGGGTGCCAGGAGCCAAGGGGGAGAGAGGATGGAAAGTGACTGCTAATGGGTACTAGGTTTCTTTATGAAATAAGACAATCATTCTGGGAATAGAAAGTTGGCATGGTTGCATAAGTCTGTACACTAATAACCATTGGTTTTACTTCGTCAAAGAAATAACTTTCTGGCGTATAAATTATACCTCAATAAAGCTGTAACAAAACTTTAAAACCTTGGCTGATTTTATTTCATGTGACTCAGGCTGTAGGAAAGCTGGGAATGTCCCAAATTCTTCAGAAGGACGTTTTGGGGACTGTTCACATAAGAGAACAAGTAACCACCAAAAGGTCTAAGCAAGAACTGCCTCCTCCTTCTCCGCCAAAGAAGAGACAGATCCCCTTGGATATGGAAGCTAAGAAAAAGTGAGAGCAGACAGGAATTTTCCAAACCCAAGACCCCACACTATGCATTTTGTACTCAGTACTTATGTCATACTAATCACTAAGGAAATAAAAATGTAGACATAATTATTGTTATGAACCACTCACTACCCCTGAGTGTTCTGAATATACTACTCCCCACTGGCTAAGTATCTGTTGACTCTCAAATCGTTTTATTTATCTTGTGCTCATCCTGAACTCTGTGCTGATACCCATTCTTCTTTCTTTCCTTTTGTTTACCTGGGAGAATAGGATTGCCCCTGACCCTTCATTTCTCCATTCCTTCACTCTCATGACTCTGACAGTCTTGCTTTAGTTACATCTTTATATTGTTTGTGAATCTGCTTTCTCTTCTCTCAAGTAGAAAAATACTTAATTTAGGAAATTAGTCTCCTTTTTTCTTTTCCTTTTTTTTTCACCTTTCATTCTTTTTTCATGTTTTCTTTCTTCCTTTGTTAATTCTTTTTTCTAGATTCATTAACAGATTCTTTGTGTCTGGCTTGAAGATTCATCTTTAGCATATGCTATCTTTTCATCTTAGACATTCAAAATAAACTTGGGTTTTTTATAAGAGAATTAATTACCCCTGGCATAGATAGAACTTTTATGAATACCAGCTATCCTGTTAAGCCATGCTGTAGCAGCTACCATATTTCCCCAAAAATAAAACATAGCACATGAAAAGATAAGACATCCCCTGAATATAAGACCTAGTACAACTTTGGGAGAAAAAAATTAATATAAGACACTCTGAATTGACCTTATTACAAGTGAATTGAGACAATGTTTTTCTTCCAAGGAAAGAGGAGCTGATGGAGGGCTGAGCAGAGCTTCTCTGGTATTAGCAGCTGGTCTTAGTGACCCTCCTCCTGGTGTGGCTGGCAGGGGCAGTTATGGGACGCTGCTCTAGGCATTTTTAACGTTGGGCCTTTCCCCATTTATCTGGCTTCCTTCTGCTGAACTGGATTCTGTTCTTCAAACTGTTATTTTTGAAGAGTTACTTTTCAACAGTTATATGGCAGAACACCCTTAAGGAAACATGTACTCTCCCCTGCTTATTCCTGTGGAGTGTCCACTGGGAATCAACACCAGAGTTTGGACGTGGTAACTCTTATGGGGCTAATCTTGGTCCTAAAGCACTTAGTTTTGTAGATCTTAGTAATAATAGCTGCCATTTACTGCATCCCAGCTCTGTACCTGTGCAAACATTATGTTTTCCAGGAAATTTTCAGGCAAGATATTTGTTATTTTCCCCAGAGGCTTCTGAGGCTCAAAGAAGAGAAATTAGAAAGTTGGTGTTTAGATCTTAGCCTTCCTCTTCCTGGGGACACGCTTTCTCCTAGGACTCAGCATGGAGGGGTACTTGTGGGGCTCTTGGTTGTGAAAACAGCTTTTCAGATGCCTATCTGTGATCAGTTGGTCTGCATGGCTGGTGTCGGTTCCTCCCCTATTTCTTTTCCCTCATAGTGAAGGGTAAGCAAGGACAGGCGTGTGTGAATTGGGTGTCTTCACATGATCTGTGTGTGAGAGAGAGGGAGGAAGGGTAAGGGTTGATGCCATAAAACTTCTCTTATGCCAAAATGGGTATCGTGGGGGCCACTTGCTCCAGTCAAGGCTGACAGTGACTAAAACTTCCTTGCAGCATGATGCTTCCATGCAAATGTCAAAAAGCCTTGGCCCAGGAGACTGTCAGTTTCCTTATTCAAAACTTGATTTATTGAGTTGTCAGTTATATGGCAGTAGAGCTGCTGCTAACTCTTAAAAAGTTCGAAATGGAGATTGGCAGGGCCAGAATGGCAGCTACTTAAGTGGGCAGGTCAAATTCTTCATGCACTTTATAAGAGTTTCATACTTTTCTCTCTTCTTATTTTTTAGATTTTTAAAAATGTATTTCAGAGAGAAAGGGAAAGGGAGAGAGAGTTGGAAATATCATTGGCTGCCTCCTACACACCCCACCCTGGGTATTGAGCCTACAACCCAGGCATATGTCCTGACCTGGAATCCAACCCTGACCTCCTGATTCATAGGTTGATTCTCAACCACTGAGTCATGCTGGCTGGACTCTCTCTTCTTGCACTTTTGTCTTATTGCACACCCCACTGCTACTTGTCCTGACCATGTCTTCTGTGGTAAGATCCTCAGATGCTGGAGTCAATAAAAGAAGAGTTACATCACCAAAGCAAGTAATAGCAAAGAGTAAGAGTAGCAAGGGCCTATGGAACAGGGGCAGGCTGGTGAAAGAACAGAGGGAAAGGGAACTGCAGAAGGTGCACAGTGGGATGAAAAAAGCTTTCAAAGCTGTGGATGGAAAGGGAGGAGGTGGTTGTGCAGGTGGTATAATCTTAATAGAGCCAGAAAGGCCTCAGCATATCCGCACATGTTACTTTCCATCTTTATCAGAGAATAGCCCTGCAAACTAGAAAGTGTGGAACAGTCATTACTGAGAGTGTATTAGAGCCTGAATTCTGACTTAGATGGAAAAACCACACGGATCCTTCAGAAGCCTAAATCTGCATCCCAAGTCACCTGGGATTTTTACCATGGTCTCAAGGTCACATCATGTATTTTGTGAGAAATTACCAGAAAAAATGGAGTCCTAATTAAAGGGGAGCATTTTTTAGAAGTGAAAGACCTGAAGTAGGATGGATATTGGTTCTTGGCAATAGATAAATGACCAACCAGAGGTCTTATACATGCTGGCAAAGGCTGTGTGGTTGTCAGGAATCAACATGGACACCACTAATAAGCCTTGTCCAGACTCATTTCCTTTAAGGACTGATTTTCCTTTAAAATTATTGTTTTTGGAAAATGGATATTCGATTATTTGAATCACAGACTCATAGAGCCACATTTCATGTTAGCTCATTTAGTTCAAATAATGCTACAAACCATCATTTTTTGGCAAGCCTAGATTTCAGTAAAGTATTTGAGAAAATCTCTTATAACCTTATGAGACAGAGATGGAAAATTAATTGGATACTAGTATTAGGTTGACTCTTATATTTTGAAAAATAAGCTGGAAACTTGTTGAAAAATGAATGACATGGTGTCTTCACAGGGGAATGCTCAGATAAGCACTGCCATTGTCTTTATTTTTTACCTGAGAAAGCCCAATTACCCTCAAAGAAGTCAACAGAAAAGGAATACTTCAATCTCAGATTTGCAGATAAGAAAGAGCTGGAAGGGTTAGCTGATATGAAAGTAGCTAGACTAGCCCAGGTGGTGTGGTTCTGTAGTTGAGCTTTCACTTATGAACTTAAGAATCAGTGTGGGGAGTGATTCTCTTTCATCATTGGTGTCTCTCTCTCTCTCCCTCTCCTTTCATCTCTGAAATCAATAAAAAATCTTTTAAAAAATAGAGGAACTAAAAATTCAAATAATTTTGTGAGCTAAGGAGGCAAAGTTTATTGTTTGTAAACATCAACTCCTAATTCTAAGCAATATGAGATAGGGGAAATGTAATTTTGTGGAAGTTACAGGAATTTTGGAGTTTCAGTTAACCATATTCTTGTGGACAATATAGTTATAAACAATCAAATAAAAGAGGAAAGAAACAAAACAACCCTACAGTAGGAAAAATAAAACTTAAAGAATTTTAGATGGCATTTCATGAATGGAATTATCTGCGGTCACATACCAGTTAGCTCCCTTTGTTGTCATTCAACCCAACATTATAAGAATACTCAGTTCCGTGTGGCATACCTACTGTAAGGACATTGAAAAGTTGTAGTTTCCAGAACATGTTAATCTGAGTGGGGAGTACAATACTTGGATATCATGTCCTAGAGCCACCCTGGAAGGGATTGGGGATGTTTAACCAATGGGAGACTAAGGGGAGCAATGGTGGTTGCCTTCAAATCTGAAAGTATTTTTTGAACAGAATAGAAAACATAATTATTCCAAGGTTTGGGTGAGAAGCAAAGAATTAGAGAAGGTGCAAGGAAACAAACCCAGCTTAATACAAAGGAAATTAGGAAGTCAGATTGATGGATGGTGTTGAGGGAGGCCTTGGAAGGAAATGACCATTACTTCTCTCCAGTGGTAGAGATCAAGTTGAACATACAGACTTGCATTCTTTAAGGGCCACTCCCAATGTTGCTGTCTCTGAAGTCTCTTTCCCTCTGCAAAACATTTCCTTTCTTATCTGTTTTAGACCTCCCAGCACCATACACAGCATCGGGCTATTGTGGGTGTTAGTACATTGTGATTGAAAGCATGGAGCCGGGCAGTGGACAGTCCTGGGCTCTCAGATAATAGCGTCCAGCAGAACTAAGAATAACCTGTTTCATTCCCTCCACTATGCTCCTTATTTATTTCTGCTTTGAGTAGCTAACCGTAGAAGAAAATTTATTCTAAATTGTGTAAGAACAAAAGATATTTCACTGTTTATACTGAGAAAAGCATCCCCCCTCCCCATAATTTGAAGTTTTAATCCTAGATACTTCTGACATTGAGGCAAAATAGCTTGGTTCATTGGGGGATGTTTTGAAATTTTCAGAATGGTAAGGAAACTGTCAAATCATGGGGGATCAAGTTATTCATGAAGAAAAATCATTATTTTTAAAATTGGAATATTACAAAAAGAAGTGAGTTAATGAAAATGATGCTATCAAAGTTTTGAACGATTGTCTTTTTGCCCCAATAGCAATAGATTTTGAGATGCAGTAGGTTGGATGTCACTGAGTAATATCCCCCTTTGCTATTGTGTTCCATAGACTGATTTGAAAGTCATTGAGAAGTGGATGGAGGGTGCTAAAGACTTCTTAATGGAAGAGCAGGCTGTCCCAGGAAATGATGAAGGGCTAGAAAGGCAGCTTGACCAATGCTCGGTGAGTCCTGCTGACCTAGGGGACCTGCCCGTATAAATAACATGTTCTTTTCCTTTATTGTTTGCGGCTATTATTCACATGGTTAGAATATGACATGCCAGCACACTGAGATAAAATATCTTTCATTATAAAGCTTTCTTTGCTTTAGAGTTACTAAAAAGCGACTGATTATTTATATTTTATCTTTGGCCATGATTATAGAAATTTGGATAGAGGGAACAAGAGCTGCCGTTTTGTGCCATGATGACAATCTTAGTGTCATGATTACCAATTGCATATTGCTCTTATTGTGCCATGTGGTGAAGTATTAAAGAAAACATACTTAATAGTCGAAATTTCCCAGTAATACTGCATACAGCTTCTATTTGGTGAAATCATTAGGCTTCTCTAAATTCATTAACAGAGCTATATCCTGTCGAAACTGATTTGGCTCAGTGGATAGAGCGTCGACCTGCAGACTCAAGGGTCCCAAGTTCGATTCTGGTCAAGGGCATATACCTTGGTTGTGGGCACATCCCCATGGGGGGTGTGCAAGAGGCAGCTGATTGATATTTCTCTCTCATCGATGTTTCTGACTCTCTGTCTCTCTCCCTTCCTCTCTGTAAAAAATAAATAAAATATTTTTTTTAAAAGTGCTATATCCTGCTGAGAGTCAAATATTTCCAATCTAATTTGGCAGGTGTCTATATGAAGCGCCCAGGTGAAATGAACTTCTTTTAGGCACAATATTTCTGAAGCAGTTAAACTTTTGAGTCCCAAACATTCTGTTCTTACACTATTTGCAGGGATAAAAGCAAACTATAATTATGGCATACACTTCTATGGAAATGAACTCAATAATGTCTTAATTTATATGTTCAGGCTTTTGTTAAGGAAATAGATACAGTTGAATCATCGCTGAAAAACATGAAGGAAGTACAGACACACCTTCCAAGTTGTCCAGGTGCTGGAATCAAAACCTGGGTGCAGACCAAACTAGTTGACTACCAAACCCAACTAGAGAAATATAGCAAGGAGGTAAGTTTTTCAGCTTTCCTGTCTGTGTTTTTCAAGAAGTAGATGCCATTGACAAGAGTGATTGTTGTGGCTCATACAGTCTGAAAACCAGAGAGCATACTGATTGTCCAGTTTGGCTCCTCAGGGGGAATGAGCTTGTCATGCTTAGCAAAGAGCAAGAAAGGCACTGCAGCTGGGATTGAGTGAATGGGGAGATTGAGTGAGTAGTGGGGTGGAGAAGGGTGTTGGGAGGGGCTGTTTATGGCCTTGGAGACAAAGGCGGGGGATTCTGTTTCAAGGATCATGCCACACAGAAGGGAACTTATAGAGCTTTGAACAGGGAAGTGACATGTGACAGATCTCTCTGGATTCATCTGGACAGGCAAGATGCCATTGCAGCCTTAGGAGAGCCTGGCTCCTGGACTGGGAGATGGTGGTGGAGGCCATGAGAAATGTGCGGTGTGGACTGTGGTTTGTAAGTAGAGATGAGAGTCTGGTAATGGCCTGGAAGTGAGATATACAAAAAAGTGAACAGACAAGGACAGGCTAGGGATTTTGCAAAAACGTTCACTTGGTGTGAATGGTGGCGCCATTTACTGAAATGGTGAAGACTCAAGGAGCAGAAGCTTTTGTTGGAGCACGTGTCATGATGATTTCCATCTGGAAGGGTTCAAGTCCAGATCCATATTGGACATGCAGGTGGAGTTCCTTGGCACTTACCTGTGGAAAGAGGAAGGGGCAGAGGCCAAGGATGCTGAGAAGGGAAGGTCGGCCAGAGGAGAAACGCCCGGAGAGTGTGAGGTCCTGGAGGCGGTGGAGAAAGCTTCCCACAGAGCCTGGTGCTGGGATTGCTGAGGCCGATGGGCACTGAAAAACAAGCTCTAGACTTGTCAAATGGAGGCTTTTAAAGACCCAGAGAAACGGGGTGGGCGAGGGGCATGGGCATCCAAAGGGAGGCTTTTGTAATTTGTAAAAGTAAGAGATACTACAGGATATTTGCATGCTGGAAAGAAGGACCTCGCCTAGGAGGAGAAATAATGATGCAGAAGAGATTGAGGGAACATCATTCTGATGTGAAGTCTGTGATCATGTGTGAGAAGGAAGGAAATTTACTCTCTAAGCGAAAGAATTGCTGATGCAGTGCTTCTCCCTGGTAATGGAAGGGAAAGGGACTATACTGATTGCTTCTCTTTTGTTAGTGAAACAGCAGTGGAGTGAGGAAAGGGGAGGAAATGTGAAATACAGGAATATTTCACAGACAGTCCTGTGGGTAGTATATCTCTTAATACAGTGTTTTGTTTTGTTGTTCTTTTTTTGGTTAGTGTTTATATAAAAATTTTATATTGCATCATTGAGTATTTTTTTTTTTGTTTTACCCCCCCCCCCCCTTCCCCCAAATTGCTTATTTTGCATATGTTTAAAGTGAAAGGAAAGTTGAAATAATGATACAGGGAGCAGCCTCATCGCCATGTCTGAATTTGCCCATGTTTAGTGTTTTACCACGCTTGCTTTCTCTTTTTCTCCCCTGATCTCTCTAAATACACACATGCATACATACGTACATGTATATTTCTTTTGTTTTTGGTTACAAATGTACTTTGGACAAGGATTTGAATATATCCTCACACTTCACCCCTCAGTGGGGAGACTATTACATAAACCGCCACCCCATGACCACCCTTAAAAGGCAGTTAATAGTATCTTCCTACTGAAAGCCTGGGCGGCCCTCTGCCTGTCAGGGATGGGCGCCTGCACCGTGGGCGCGCAGGTGAGCGGGGCCGGGCTGGCCGCTGAGCGCGAGGGCGCCGGAGGGGGGTGGACGGGAGGCGCATCGGGGAGTCACCCCATGGGGCTGCGGGCCCCAGGGCTAACCATCAGGGCAGAGGGAACCCCCTACTCCACCTCCACCTCCACTTCCATCACCACCTCCCCTCCCCCCGGGGAAATGAGATTCAGCTCTCCTGTCTGGATACACCTGGGGCAGGGAGCCACCCACACGCCACGTCCACCCCCAGCCTTGACCTGGGGTGGGGACATGTCACAAACCCCCGGGTCACTGCCTGTGCCCCACCCTGAGCTGCACCGCACAATGGAGCAGTGACCTCGCGCCCCGATGACGGAGACAGAGCGTGGAACCCTGGTGGCCGGGCAACCTCTCCCCCACCCAGACCCCTCCCGCTCCTCTGGAGCAGTCGTGGATGGAGTTGTCCCTGTCGCGAAGACATGTTTTGTTGTTTTCGGCAGTCCCCCTGCTGCGACCGGCCCGAGGGCGGCCTTGGCGGCGCTTCCCGCCGCGGCTGCCGCTGCCTCCGCCAGCGGCCCCGGCGCCTGTGGCCCTTTTCTAGATCCAACAACAGAGAGGTAACCGGGCGGCCCGGGCGGCTTGGTTCCTTACAGCCAGGCCATCCCTCTCACCCCTCACCGCCCCCTGGCCCGGGCACCAGCTTAGGGTTAGAGGTGACCCAGGGGAACCCAGGGCTCCACCCTCATCCCCTCAGCAGCCCCATGTCCACTGGGGCACTGGCCCTGCTGGGGTCCGGGACTCGGGGAAGTCCTGCAGCCCCACTGGGAACCCATTAGGCTTAGAGGGAACCCAGGGCGGTTTGGTTTTGGTAGAGCCAGGCCATCACTCTCATCCTCCTCACCAGCCCCGTAACCACTGGGCGTTGGCCCTGCAGGGCTATGGGGCTCCAGCGGAACTCAGGAGTGTTCTGAAGCCCCATGGGGCACCGGCTTTGTCACTGCAACCCCATGAGTGCCCTCACAGACTCTGACAGGATGGAGAGGGAGCCAGACACCTCCACCAAGGACCTGGCAAATAGTGATACTAAAATATTTCTTCTAATTCCCTTTCAGTGTGCACGAATTTGTGCACCAGGACACTAGTCTTACTAATGAAAGGCTAGGTGGTCCTCACATTATCACACAGTCACAAGATGGCTGTTCACACAGTGGGGGGCGGGGCCTGGCGGCACTCCAGGACTCAGGGCCATCCTGCTCATGCTGGCCCTCAGGGTGGGACTTTGGAACTTGAGGCCATCCCATGGCTCTGGTGGGGGCCTCAGTTTCCTGAGATTTTATTCGACAGGTCATTAGTTATCTAATAATTTAGCCAAATTTAGATTTCTCTAAATGTGTATAATCTGATGCTATATGCTTGAATGGGTTTTTCGGGGAAGGAAATAGGGAAAATGGTTTGTAAGTGGCAGTGAGGAGCCAGGAAGGTGATGGATACATACATACATACATACATACATAGACCTTCAGTTCTATGTCTGTCTCTATCTCCCTATCTACCTATTATACCACACATATGACAGTATAGAATTAGCTGTGAATTATTACTCGTTTAAAACATGAAACTGAATCTATGGGACATTTTTAAGTATCCTAAGCAGCAGGCATTTCTCCAGACTATTGCATTTCACTGAGTCCTAAAAAGGTTGAAGAACTTTGAGATAAGCATAAATGCTGCCAAATTTTTATTTTGCTAAGAAGGGACAGGCATATGAAATCAACCAACAAGCAAAACCCAGTCTATGTCATCTATTCTACCTAGCCAGGAACTCATGAAAGAAAGAACACTATAATGCCAGAAAATAGATAATTTAAGGGAGTTAATTACAATTTTGAGCTTTGCTCTTTCTGAAAAGTTTGCTAGTGTCTTTATTTTTATTTTTGCATTTCTCTATGGATCCATGAAAATTACAAAACTAACTAGTGTCCAGAAACTAGCAAAGAGAATGTTCTGGAAGGGGGGCCCAAGAACTGCGGGGTGTGTGTGTGTGTGTGTGTGTGTGTGTGTGTGTGTGTGTGTGAAGCGGATCAGATTAAACTGCTGATCGGCCAGGCTTGGGCCAGGGCTGTGTGTATTCCTGGCAGCAGGATCTTAGCGTACCACACTGGCCTGAGATCAAAGCTCCTGTTTGACCCCTTTCTGTGTTTATGACTGTGATCCTGATGGAGAGTGGGGACAGGAAAGCCGCTAAGCTGTGTCCCTTACTCTCGTGAGAGCCATCTATTCCTGTCCTGGCCGTTGGTGACTATCAGCTGCGCAGCCAAGCAGCCCTGGCAGGTGACGCTGCCGTGAGGTTGAACTTGAGCGAGCATGGTCTCTGTGGCCGGCATCTCTCCCCTAGTAAGAATGAGTTTGCAGTTAGAGGGAGGAGCTCTTGGGAAATATTTTAGGGTTCTCTGAAATTTTTAAGTTATTGAACCAAGTTGATAAAAACATCTATTTTCTCATAACATTTTTGTGTCTCTGTTGAATATGAAAGTATAGTAAATTATCAAAATAAAAAATGTATAGAACAGTATTTTATGAACATCGTTAGTAACAGCTTTCTCTTCTATGCTTTTAAAATTAAAATTGTTACAGCGAATTCTGTTAAAAAGGAGAAAGTGGGTATTTTGGTTGCATTTTCTTAAAATATCTTTTATTGATTTTTTTGCCCCCCTCCCTCCCATACATACCCTCCCTTCCTAGAGTTTTATGTTCATTGGTTGTACTTATATGCATGTATACAAGTCCTTCGGTTGATCTATTATCTCCCCCAGATCTCCCTACCCTACCTGCTGTAATTTGACAGTCTGATTGTTGCTTTACTGTATATATATATTTTTTCTACAATAAACAATGCTACAGTAAAATTCCTTATGACATGTGCTTTTATTGCTTATAACATGTGCTTTTAGGTTAGATTCCTTAATTAGGGAAGTTATGCATTTTAAAAATTATAATAGACTAGAGGCCTGATGCACGAAATTCGTGCAAGAGTAGGTCTTATTTCCCCTAGCTGCTGGCATCAGCTTCCCTCTGGCACCCAGGACCCAGGCTTCCCTCCAGCCATGGCAAGCAGGTTGTTTCTCTCACAACCTGGCTTTGTCTGGAAGGATGTCTGGTCTCATTAGCATATTGTGTTTTGATTATTATAGATATGTCCAGATTAGATTAACATCCAAAATGTGAACTAGAATCACAGTTATCATTATTGTTTTCATTATTGCTTATATTTTCATAACATCGGCAGACAGTGTATAATAGCTTTATTTTGAATTTTAACCCTAAAAGTCTTTGTGGGAAGTTACCACTGTACAATTAGCTATTAGAAACCTGTCATTTACTGTATTAACACTTATTTATTTGGCTAAATGGCTTTTCTTTTCTAGATTTCTAGTCACAAAGATAAATGGTCTATACGTCTAGAAAAAGTGAAAAACTTGAAAAAAGACTTAAAGGAAATGCAAAGATGGATAATGGAGGTGGAAGAAGAATACCTAGATAAGAGTTTTGAATACAAGTCACCAGAAGAACTTTTGAAAGATGTAGAGGAGATGCAGGTGAGGCTGGGATAGTCAGTATCAGCAGGCTTTATCTCTCCCTTTAAAGTCAATCCATCATACAAAAGACCATCCATCTGTCTATAAATCATGATTGTGCAATTGACTCTTGAACAACACAGGTTTGAACTGTAGGGGTCCATTCATACACAGATTTTAAAAAATAAATACTGTAAATGCATTTTCTCTTTCTTATGGTTTTCTTTGTAACTTTCCCCCCCCCCTCTAGCTTACATATAACACACAAAGTATGTGTTAATTGACTGTTTATGTTATTCATAAGGCTGTTTAAGTTATTGGTCAACAGTAGGCTTAGTAGTTAGTTTTGGGGGAATCAAAAGCTATTTATGAATTTTGATCCATTGTGTTGTTCAAAGGTCAATGGTACATAATCCTTTATAGGAGGATTTCAAATTAAAAAAAAAAAAAAAAAGGAAGGGGAACTGCTGTGATTCTAGTAAGGAAGGAAGTTCAACATGGCTCATGAGTTGAATCCATGTGGGGCCCTGTGACTTTTTTTTTATTTTAGAACCTGGGGAACCACAAAGACCGAATTAAAAAAATTCAGTGACATCAATCACATTCACAATATTGTGCAATCATCACAACTATTTCCAAAAATTTTCAGGGATAATTTTTTTTTTCCATTCGGACCAAGAAAGACTTTCCAGTTTGCTTGGGGTTTATTCTTATTTCATCAGTTGTGTTCTGCCAGTTACTACATGGGGCATATGCCGCATGTAGATAAGTGGTTTGTTAGAACAGGTAGAGTTGCAGTAATCCATTGTCAAGGGATTTAATATCACTTGGGGCCACAGGATATACTTCCCGTGCACTTATATTCCTATGGCAATAGTCTTGAACCCTCTTTTTTTTTTTTTTTTTAATATGATAAAAGAACTGGGCGTCATTCCCAAATTTCTAACCTTACTTCAAGTCTCCTTCAGTGTCCAAACTAAAAGAGATACTGATTAAAGGCTATTTTTTAAAAATAAGATTAAGCAACACATTGAATGTTTTACACCAAAATTAACTTGCCTAAAAGCAAAAATCTCTCTGCAGATGTTCTTTAAAAAGTATTAGATTTTGCCCAGCTTGTGTGACTCAGTGGCTGAGTGTCAACCTGTGAACCAGGAGGTCACAGTTCAGTTCCAGGTGAGAGCACATACCCAGATTGCAGGCTTGATCCCCCGTAGAGGGCTTGCAGGAGGCAGTGAATCAATAATTCTCTCTCATTGTTTATTTATTTTTTAAATATATTTTATTGATTTTCTACAGAGAGGAAGAGAGAGGGATAGAGAATTAGAAACATCGATGAGAGAGAAACATCAATCAGCTGCCTCCTGCACGCCCCCCACTGGGGATGTGCCAGCAACCAAGGTACATGCCCTTGACTGGAATCGAACCTGGGACCTTTCAGTCCACAGGCTGATGCTCTATCCACTGAGCCAAACCTGTTTCGGCAATTTTCTGTCATTATTGATATTTCTCTCCCTCTTTCCCTCTCTGAAATCAATAAAAATATATTTTAGAATGGATTAGATGTAATTATGCATTACTATAGATAACAAAGGACTTTTATTATACTTATGTTTTCACAGAAGAATAATTTTTAGTGTACCTTTTAAATATATATATATATGTATGTATATATTAATATATATATACATACATATATATACATACATACATATATGTATATATTGATTTCAGAGAGGAAGGGAGAGAAAGAGAGAAAGAAACATCAGTGATGATAGAGAACCATTTGTGGGCTACCTCATGCAGGCCCCACACTGAGGATTGAGCCTATAACCCAGGCATGTGACTTGACAGAATCGAACCTTGATCTCCTGGTTCATTGGTCAGCACTGAATCCACTGAGCCATGCCAGCTGGGCTAGATTTTTTTTTCTTTAGAATTATTCAGTATATAAGGTATTTTGAAGGTAGCCTACTACATTAAGATGCTGATATTTTTATCATGGGCCCGGCCTTTGAAAATATTTAATGTCAGTAAACATAAGTTAAGGATGACTTAGGTGTTAAAGTTGCCTGCCTGTTATTAAATGAAAATATTTATGTGGGACTGTTTTCATTGGGGCATATAATGAGTGAGGATTTATAGCTAGTATTTAATTTAATTTAACTTTATTATATTATTTTTTCAAAATAAGTCTCTCTAGTGATTACCTAAATAGTGTTCTAAATTAGGTAGTTGAAATCACATAGAGGCTTTAATTTTGGTTTAGCTATTTTAGGAAAAAGAAAGACATTGGTTAGTGAGAAAGGGGGACAATTTTCATTTCTATCCTTCCCTGGAACAGAGAGCAAAAGAGGAAGTGCTGCAAAAGGAAGTCCGAGTAAATAGACTGAAGAACAACATCAAGTTAATAGCTAAAAAGGTGCCCTCTAGTGGCCAGGAATTGACTTCTAAGCTGCAGGTTGAGCTGGAGAATTACCAACATCTTTGCAAAAGAATTCGAGGAAAGTGCCAAGCACTTGAGGTATGCTATTTTTTTTTTTTTCAGTGATGTGTTTCTGAGATTAAAACTTTGTAATGTACTGACCATTTCCGTTTCTTGGGGAAAAAAACTTGATTTTTCCCCCCAAACACTGCATCATAAAGGAAAATAGTTCTTGGTTAATAGGTTAATAAAATGAAGCAGGGATAACAAAATATAGGGGATCAAGATCTGCCCGCAATTAAGGTTCATGGGAAAGTCATTTAACATCTTTCGACTTTACATTTTTTATATTTGAAAAAAAGGTTTCTATATCACAGGTGATCTATAGACAGATTCTATAGATTCTAGAACAGTGTACTGTGAACATCTCTTTTGTTTTTCCTGGTGAGTGCACACACAGAAATGAAGATTTTTAAAATGTTTTATTTAGAGTGGCATTTCAGTTAAATCACCTGAAAGGCAGTAGAGGAAGTAGAACTTGAATATGCTGGTAATTGACTGGGCAATGGGTTTAAGATGCAGATGATTCTATGAGTTTTGTTTTTTATTTAAAATAAAATTGAGTTCTTATTTGTTTCTATATTAGTGTGACTTTTATGTTATTAAAATAGTTTAGGAGCACTTCAATTTAAATTCAGCTCAACCTCAAATAAATGACCATGTTGAAGTATATCCTAAAATGGTAAACAGCGCAACTATAATATTTAAACTGAACTCTACCATTACTTGCTTGTTCTGAAACTATTTTGTGGTAAATATAATCATGGATAATTAAGTTAGTTAATAAGAAAACTACAACTCAAAACCACACTCTTTAATATTAATATTTTATTTAATGTAAAATACAGGAGGTTACTTATTTGAGAAATTAAAATTCTATAAACAGAACATGTAGTGTTATGCATGCTTAACCTTAAGTCCTAGTGAATGATATTGGAATTGGACTTTACTACAGTTTTACACAAGTTTTCTTCTCTGTCATAACCACCCTTGATTTTGCTTTTTTTTCTTTTCCTTTTATTTCTAGCCAAAATAACAACTCATTATATATATATTTTTAAATTAATTTTCTTTTCATTGATTTCAGAGCAGAAGGGAGAGAGAGAGAAAAACATCAGTGATGAGAGTCATCAATTGCTGCCTCCTGTATGCCTCACACTGGGGACTGAGCCCACAATGCCCTTATCTGGAATGAAATGGTAACTTCCTCGTTCATAGGTTGATGCTCAAACACTGAGTCATACCGCCTAGGTTACATAATGAATAGAGTCCCAAAATTATCCCAGTCTAACAAAGACCACATATGTTGTGTCATTTCTTCAAGCTGTCTTTATTCCAGAGGTAACATCCTATCTAAGAAAAGAGTAATATGCAAATTGTCCCTCACACCAAGACAAGATGGCTGCCCTCATATGGTCAAAGATGGCTGCCCTCATGTGGATACAAGATGGCTGCCACATGATGACCTCTATAAGATAGCCTGCAGGGGAGGGCAGTTGTGGGCAGTTAGGGGTGACCAGGCCAGCAGAGGAGGGCAGTTGGGGGTGACCAGGCCAGCAGAGGAGGGCAGTTGGGGGTGACCAGGCCAGCAGAGGAGGGCAGTTGGGGGAGGAACCCAGGCCTTCACGGGAGAGCAGTTGGGCGGGGCTGGGCCTGCAGTGGAGGGCATGGGGGGGGGGGGGGGAGTACCAGGCCTGCAATGGAGAACATTTGGGAGGGACCCAGGCCTGCAAGAGAGGGCTGTTGGGGGTCCAGGCCAGCAGGGGAGGGCAGTGGGAGCCAGCAGTCCTGGAATATTGAGGGATGTCTGACCACCCATTTAGGCCAGATCCCACTAACAGGCTGCCAGACATCCCTCAAGGGGTTCCAGATCGGAGAGGGTGCAGGATGGGCTGAGGGACACCTCCACCTCGTGCACAAATTTTGTGCACCGGGCCTCTAGTTTTAAAATAAGGAATGAGGGTTTGGAATTGCTTTGAGAATTAATTTTATAGTTACTTTGAAATTAGTTTGAGAGAAGAGAAGGAAAAATGCAAAAAAAAAAAAAAAAAAAAGATGAAGGTAAAAGAGAAAAGATAATGGCTTGATATTTTTAAGATGATAAATGAAAAAGAAGGAAAAAAGGGTTTAAAAGTAAAAACGATTTTAAAATTATGTCAACGATTACCAAGGAATATTGGGCAGAACTAGACCAAATTTCTAACTTAGAGTGAGAATGCCCTTCTTAGAGGAATCCAAATGTATCACCTTGATTATTTTTAGACTCCTGAAAAAGATATGAAATCAGGAACTAGTTCAGACTTACAGAAGAATAGAGGTAATACTATTAAAACATCTTTTCACTATAACTGATGTTAACTTTTTGCCATATTTTCTCAGATTCCGTTTTTAAAATAGGGTACATTAGTATTGTAGAATCTGATTTCTTCTTTTCCATCCCATCTCATTTCCCTCTCGAAGTAATTATCATCCAGAAGCTCGTGTACATTCTTCCCAACCATGTTTTTATATTGGTAATATATATACACCCACTTATGTCTCAGTTATCTATTTCTATACAACAATCTCCCCAAAACATAGTGACTTTTAAAATATATTTTATTGATTTTTTACAGAGAGAAAGAGAGAGGGATAGAGAGTTAGAAACATTGATGAGAGAGAATCATCGATCAGCTGCTTCTTGCACACCCCCCATGGGGATGTGCCCACAACCAAGGTACATGCCCTTGACCGGAATCGAACCCGGGACCTTTCAGTCCGCAGGCCGATGCTCTATCCACTGAGCCAAACCGGTTTAGGCTGTAGTGACTTTTAAAACATTTAAAGCTACTTATTATTTCTCATGGTTCTGTGTCTGAGGTGTCTCAGGGGGGTGGCTTCCTGCTCCGTGCTGTCTATGACTGGCTCACTCAGGTGGCTGCATTCGACTGGGGGCTCAGCAGGGACAGTCACAGTGGCCTCTCTCCACAGGGCCTCCCAGTCTCACAGCTTCTCTACCACAAGGCAGCTGGCTTTTCAGAGGGAGAAGGCGGGAGCTCCCAGTCCTCTTCAAGGCTTGGCCTCCAATTTGACACAGTGTCACAGCTGCAACATTCTTTTGGTCTAAGCAAGTCACAAGGCCAACCCCCATTCCAGGGCAGGAGAAAAGCATTTCACCACTTAACGGGAGTAATGGCAAAAAACCATGGCCATCATTAATCCACCATAGTTCATCCTCTGGTCATACGTTAGTGACAGTCCTCCCACATGCAAAAGTCACTGTCCCAGGGACTCCCTAAGGCTTATCCAATACAGCATCCAGTTCGAAACCCTGCCTTAAGCCTAAACAGATGTCACACTCAGGACAGTTTCTTCAGGTGCAGGTGTGGCACCGTGCAATCTCGTGACTTGCCCATTAGGAAGATAAGTTTGTTGCACCGCATACACACACATTCAAAGGTGAGCTAGGCATAGGCACTCCATTCAAAAAAGTGGAGGCAGCGGAAGGTACATGGCAGTCACTATTCATAGTGACTCTGAATTGTAATAGTAGTCCTTCTGAAATCTGGCCAGGGCCCCTACACCTGGGGCAGGACTGGTACTCAGTTAGGGCCCAGTTCTGTTTCCTGGGAATGCTGCTCATTTTTCCTTCCCCATCAGAACATGGGCTCTGCTTGCTGTTGCAGCTGGGTAGATGTCTCTGCTCCTCTCCACCTGTAGAAATTTGGGGGACCAGACACAACTTTTCTCGTTCAGTCTTATTCAGGGGCTGGCACATGGCAACCTGAGGGTCAAATCTGGTTTGTGTCTCTTCCACAGTGGCCTGTGAGCTAACAATGGTGTGTATGGTTTTCATTTTTAAAGGGTTATTAACAACAAACCAAAACACAGAAAATAAACAGAAGAATCTTTGGCAGGGACCAGATGTGGCTTGTGGAACTTAAAATATTTACTGTCTGGCCTTTAATAGAAAAGGTTGCTGCCCCCTGACTGTGTCAACACAACTCATTCACAGTGCAGGCTGGACCGTGCCTCCTCTCAGTCAGTGGAGCTCAAAGAAAACCAACCGGGGGGCTCCACGTGGAATTCTCTTTCCTGCATTTACCCGTCAGATGGGCTCCTCTTCTGTGAGGAAGCGGCTGTGCCTCCCATAACTTTCTCCTAGGAAGTGGGGGGTATAAACTTATCCCCCTGAAACTCCTCACAGGAATTGGGAGATAGCAATTGCCATTAATACAGTTAGTACAGCTCCATTTTGGGCAAAATATGGTTCTTTGCACATATAGACATCTTCCTATAAATTTAGAAAACAGTTGGAAAGAGTATACAGCAAAATGTTACATCCATTAGCTCTGAGTTGGAATAGGATGGGCCCATAGAATTCCAGTTTTCTATATAATTGTTAAAAAGTGCTGCGATTATGAGTGATTTTACCTTTCTAGTTTAAAAGCAAAGTAATAAAATATTCCTTTTTTTGTTACTAGTTAAGTAATTTATTTTTGACTTTTAACCAGGTCCTTGGAATTTATTTTCCTGAAAAGTGTGAGGCAGCTCGCTCGTCTTTGCCTCCTGTCTTCCCTCCAATTGGTCCAGTGTGATTTACTAAAGAACGAGGTTTTATTTCATTTATTTGAAATTTCAATTCTATCAGTTTCTGGGTCTTCACCTATGCTCCTCTATCTAAATGCAGTGGCTGTTGAGTGGAGAGAATATGTAGCGTTGGAGATGCACTCATCTCTAAATAGCTGCTTGTCTAATGCCCCTTCCTCCTTGCCTATTCTAGGAAGTGTGGTCGTGCTGGCTTCAGTTACTGCATTATTTGGACCTTGAGACCAGCTGGCTGAACACCCTTGAGAAGAAGGTGAGAAGCCTGGACACCCCGCCGGAGAAGGAAGACGCTATGCTGGAGGCCAAGGAGGTGGGCATCTGCGTTCTCCCTGCTATTTCTTGTTGCAGGGAAGCCAAATGAGTATTAAAATGAGGAATCTTCTGCCTTATGCCAGCAAGGCATTTTCTCCCTCAGCAGCTTTCAGTGTTGCCTTCCATTGCTTGAAGGGTTTGTAGCATCCTTTATGTTTAGATTAATGATTAACCCACTAACTCAGTCCCCGAGGTAGGTACTTGTTAATTAGTGTATTGTAGACTTCAGGAAAGCACCGCAGCGATTTTCCTGCCTCTTTTTACCAGTCCCTGGACTGAAGGAACTCTGCCTTAAGGCATTAGAACGATTGCTCTCTTGTTTCTTCATAAAATTATTTTTGCTCCTAAGACACGGCAATGACTGTGTTCACAGTGGCTCCTTCCATGCTACCTTCAGATGTGACAAGTTGGAGGACAGGGGGGGAGGGAAGAGTGAGAAGTGTGGGATCCTGTCCCAGGAGCTTGTCTCCAGGCCCATTTGAATTCCTTGAGGCCAAGAAATGCATCTGATTTTTCTTTCACGATGACTTAATATCTGCTTCTTAAATGAAATAAATTATGAAGACAGTAGAGCTGCTTTTAAAAAAAAGAGGAAGAGGCTAGGAAGAGGACAGATATGCTTTTGAAATTATAGGGACACATGGTAATTAAGCGGATAGCTGGATTGAAGGTCAGAAGTAAGTCAAAGGTGGTACCTGAATCCCAGGAGCTGGATGCTCTGCTGGAGAAAAGATGTCACTTCTCAGATAAAGGAGCAGAGTGAGAGGTGAAGAGCATGAAAACAATGAAAAGCTTAGTTTAAAAATGAATATTTTCTTAACATGAGAATCAAAACATGTGCACTCTAGAAATACGGAAAATGGAGAAAAGTATAAAACAAACTCTAAGGTAAGTACTTTTAGACATTTTGGCAAATTTCTTCCTTTTATTATTATTATTATTATTCCTCACCTCAGGATATTCTTTTCCATTGCTTTTCAGAGAAAATGGAAGGAGGGAGGGGGTTGAGGGAGAGAAAGAAAGAGCGAGAAAGAAACATCAATGTGTGAGAGACACACTGACTAGTTGCCTGTTGCACGAGCCCCAAGCAGGGCGGGTGAGGAGTGAACCTGCAACCCAACTAGGTGCCCTGACCAGGAACTGAACCCCACTCTTAGGTTCCCAAACTGACCTGTAACCACTGAGAAGCACCTGCCAGGGCTCCTCCTAATTATTGTTAATTTTAGCGCACGCACTGGAAGGCAGTGCGTTATAATAACTGGATCAAAGACTTTGAAATCATGAGTCAAGTTGGAATCTTAGCTCTTCTTTTTACCATATGTACCAGTATGTGGGCTATGGACTTAAGCTCTCTGAACTTCAGTTTTCCCATCTGGAATACGAAATAATATTTAACTCCAAGGTTACTTAGGTTTATGTACACATAAAGTGTGTATACAAAATAGCACCTAGCTTTCTGTATGTGTTACAGAAAACTGAGTACCTATTTTTCAAAATATAATCAACAATTTAAAATAGTTTTGCTTTATAGTATTGTTTTCTGCTTTCAAACTTTGCATCACACCATGAACATTTTCCCATGTAATTAATAATTACTAAAATTATCTATGAAGTTGTATTGTCATATATCATCTTTTATGCTAAGTTCTCAATTCCATGTATTTTAATACCATTATGGATATTTTTGAAAATTAATTATTCCTCGTCTTCTTTCTTGGGTAGAAAATGGAATTACTTGTTTAAAAAAATGGACACTTTTGGATCCTTGGATTCATTTTGGATTTGGATTCATTTTGCCTCAGTTAAGTACATTATTTTCCCCTTCCTGTCCCTGTCCAGGTTCTAGAAACCCTTTTGCAACATCCAGCCGATAATCGAACCGAGATCCAGGAACTTGGCCAGACTCTCATTGATGGTGGAATAATGGATGAGTTGATAAGTGAGAAACTGGAGGCTCTCAACAGTCAATATGAAGAACTGAGAAGCCTGGTAAGAACTGGGACTCGCATCAGAGTAGATTAGTTGTTTGTGAGACGAAACTGACCTCAAGAACTTGTGCCAAGGGGAAAAGCTTGTAACCAACATGAACGGGGGTGTTGCAGGCTTTGAAATACTAGTTGAGGAAGAGTAAACCCAACTCTATGGAGGCAAAATTTGATGATATAAAAGAAAAATCTCTATCTTTGAGGTGGTTTCTATTTATGAACTATTTCATTCCCTTTGAATTACATTATAGCTGTATGTAAGAATAATTCATTGTCCTAGAAATACTAGGGAGGGCAGAATTTGACATAAGCTGTTATAGGTGGTCTCAGAATCCTCCAAACAGCATTCGAGGCAGCCACAGCACACTATTTCACACCTCCTAGTTCTTAAATATAATTGTGAAATTTTAAAAATGGGTGAAATAATAATGCTATGAGGTTGGCAAAAATGGGGGCAATTCAGAGAAGCTCAAATTGGTAAAACCATTGCTGTAAATGAGTGAAATTAAAGTCAGTTCAGGTAAATGCTCACTTCTTTTCTGACACTCCATTCCTCAGATTAATGACAGAAGGTCCAGTTAAGAATATCCTCTTAAAGGATGATTTTCCTTCCCCAGCTGCTGATTGGCCAGGAACCATTGTCACCTGAATCTCTGGTCAGCACGGAAGAAGCCCTTGAGGCTGACGTGCCTTATTCTGAGTTGGAAAAATTCGAAAATGACATTGACTATTGGCTAAAAGTTTTGGAAAACCATTTGGAATCCTTCGATGAAGATGAAAAGGTTGGTTCAGAGTTTTTCAAACTATGATGTTCTTATGTTTATTCTCTGTTAAGTATAGATTTACATCAATATTGTTTACCCAAACATCTACCAAACATGATTTTCTGATGTGCAAATATGATTTTCTGATGAGTGTCGATGTAATTGATTTAGTAATGCTTAAAAAATAGACATTGCACTTTCTGACTAAAAACAGTGTTATCTGAATGCTAAACCAGCTAGCATTCTTTATGTTTTAACATCAAGTGTGAAATATTTTAAGAAAAACCTGACTTATTTTGTTGTGTATAATTTAGATGAACATATCTTGAGTTATATTTTGTAGGTTAGTTTTCCTCCTTGGGAACTGATGGTAAGTGACCCTATATGCATTTTCCTTTTGAGTAAATGTTTTCTTTCTAAACTTTCAGATGGATGAGGAGACAGTTCAGGTTGAGGATGTTCTCCAGAGAGGAGAACAAATGTTAAATCAACCTATGGAGAAGAACAAAAAACAAGAGATAAGGTTCAAGATACTGCTTTTGAGCACAAAATACAATATCACTAAGGTATTGTCATGAGGTTGCTATGAGGTTGGCGAAAATGGGGTAATTCAGAGACGCTCAAATTGGTAAAACCATTGCTCTAAATGAGTGAAATTAAAGTCAGTTCAAGTAAATGCTCACTTCTTTTCTGACACTTCATTCCTCTGATTAATGACAGAAGGTCCAGTGAAGAATATCCTTTTAAAGGATGACTTTCCTTCCCCAGCTGCTGATTGGCCAGGAACCATTGTCACCTGAATCTCTGCTTGCCACGGAAGAAGCCCATGAGGCTGACGTGCCTTTCCCTGACATGGAAAAATTAGAAACTGACATTGGATATATGCAAAAAGTTGTGGAAAATCATCTGGAATCCAACGATGAAGATGAAAAGGTTTGTTCAGAGTTTTTCAAACTATGCTGTTCTTATGTTTATTCTCTGATGTACAAATATGATTTTCTGATGAGTGTCGATGTAATTGATTTAGTAATGCTTAAAAAATAGACATTGCTCTTTCTGACTAAAAACAGTGTTATCTGAATGCTAAACCAGCTAGCATTCTTTATGTTTTAACATCAAATGTGAAATATTTTAAGAAAAACCTGACTTATTTTGTTGTGTATAATTTAGATGAACATATCTTGAGTTATATTTTGTAGGTTAGTTTTCCTCCTTGGGAACTGATGGCAAGTGACCCTATAGGCATTTTCCTTTTGAGTAAATGTATTCTTTCTAAAAATTCAGATGGATGAGGAGAGAGCCCAGGTTGAGGAAGTTCTCCGGAGAGGAGAACAAATGTTACATCAACCTAAGGAGAAGAACAAAAAACAACAGCTCTGGTTCCAGTTACTGATTTTGTGCACAAGATACAACAAAACTAAGGTTTTGCGATGGGGAGTGTCTGTGCCACTGAATAACTCAGCCCTTGTCATTAGATGTTTGATATTGCATTCAAAACACACCATTTGGAATATAGTCTCCTCCTTTTTGGTGTGCATCACTGAACATTTTTTTACTTTTAGGAGGGAAAAGAGTCAAAGAAAATAGGGAGCATAAAATCTTATTATTGGGCATCTCTGTTGGATTTCTGATAATGTACTAAATCTTAAAAGGAATCTTTTTTTTTTTTTTTAGAGAAGATTCCTCCTTTGGATCTTTAGTTTATATGGAGTTGCCTGACCATGTCAAAAAAAAAAAAAAATGTCTAGTTTACAAATAACCAAATTTGGGAAGTTGATAAACTATGATTTATATTCTAGCAAAGCTTCACTACCAGCTCCATTTTCAATGGCCAAAATCCCAGCCACATTATAAATGAGCTGCTGTTCCCCAAGGTCTGTTCTTGTAACACATAAATGCAGAACTCTAGATTAAACATCTTGTTATTAACTCGATGATTTTAGTCTTGAGTTTCGGGTTCATTTAGGAATTATAACCATTTTCAGGGTCACTAACTCATGAACATGATATTTGTGATCATTTTACTATACTTTTGAACTTACAGGGGAACTTCAGAAGCTCAATGTAGAGATACAGTGAAACTATGAAAGAAGCTACCTTAATTCATGAGTAGATGAACTGTGGTTATTTGCAAATAGTAGCCAGCATTTATTAAATTGTAGCCATCTACAAGTAAAATAATTCAACAGCTTAAGGACAAGTGTGTGGCCCATCACCTTTGTTATTTTGAAAGTTCTGATTAGAGGACACAGAAAAAAAAATTATTAGGGCAGATAAATAGTCCACTCAGTTTAGCTTAGTTTTCTCTGAAGTTAGGGACTTAGGAACTTTTATTGTCTTATGTAGAATATTCATCTTCTATAATATTGTTCTCCAGCGTTAAGATTGTATATTGGATTACCTGTATGCTATTTTAATTAAAAATCCAATTACATTTCTTGTTATGTTATCAATACTTATCTAACTTAGTTACATTTTTAATAGTGAGGCCCTGAGGTCTTAAATATAATTCTGAGAATTAAAAAATGGGTGAAATAATAATACTATTAAAATGTTTCATTTCATATGGAAGGTTATGATTTGCAGCATGTTCTCCTGTCCTCAGTAACTCAGGAAAGAACCTGTTATGCTTTCCTGTTTGCTAAATGAGTTTCGGTGGCATTGGTCATAAAGTGAAACATTTCGGTTTAAGAGCAGGCTGCAGACGAAAATTAGAATAGAGATTGTTAAGGGTTTGCATAGCAAAGCAGGGCAAAAATGTAAAAATCCAAAACATAGTTTTAAAAAATTTGAAACCAAGAATTGTACTTTTCCACAAAATAATCTTGTGCTTTTTTCAGTTAATTATGGGGATATTTTAAGAGCTATACATTGTTATCGTTAATGATTTTTCGGGCAATTCCTATTCAACAGAGGAGAACAGGCCAACTAGCTTCTGGAATTAAAGCATCACTCCTCCCTGCACATTACTTGGTTGATATCAACAAGTTTTTACTTTCTATGGATGATGCTGGATAGCTGATCTGGAAAGATCAATTAGTTATTAACTTTGTAAAGGGGGTTTCAGGGAGACAGATGATGACTTAGATTTGGGCATGTCTGAATATCTAATTGCCAGACTGAAAGTATGTTTTTGAGAGGCCTTGGCATCTTTAAACTCTGTGTGGTAGATGTAACCATTAGAAACCAGGACCCAGGGAGAGAAGCCTGAGTCAATGGAAGAAACCAAGACTCCTACCCTTTAGAAGGTTAGCATTTGATGGATGGGCAGATGAGAATGAGCTGGTAAAGGACACTTAGGAGGTCAGAGAGAGGTGAGAGGAAAGTCAAGAATACAGATTGTTCAGAGTTCAAGGGAGGGTGTGTGACAGCATTAAATGTTCAAAAGGGACAGGGCAGCTAAGGAATGGATGTCATTCTTATTTTATTTTTTTTTAATTGATTTCAGAGGTGATGGGAAAGGGAGGGAGAGAAAAGCATCAGTAATGAGAGAGAACCATTGATTGGATGACTGACTCCTGCATGCTCCCTGAGACCAGGGAATGTGCCCTGGCTGGGAAAGGAACCATGATCTGGTTCATAGGATGATGCTCAACCACTGAGCCACACGGTTGGGCTGGATGGTATTTTGATAGTAATGTTGGTGGAGTAGGGGCTTAAGCAAGACTGCAATGGATAGCAAAGCTGTCATGTAGGGTAACACTTTCTCTTTGGGAAACAAGATCACCTTTATTTATATGGTACTCTTCTCTTTCCACTTGGCCGGATGCTATAGGTATGCAGAGATGTGCCCACTGCACTGAAGGAACGCGACCAGGAGCCCTGCTCTGTTTCTCAGACAAGAACTGCTGGTAACATACAGTTTATTCCTTAACCATTTATTATAAATATAGCAAGACATTTAACTATGACCATCATATATGAATTAGAGAAAACTTTAAACTGAAAAACACAACACAGTTGTGATCTTTTACTCTATTTTCAATTTCTTGAAAGGAATGTTTTCTTTAAACCCAACACATACTTGCCTGCAAGGCACTCATGAGAGATAAGCTTTTTGCCTTTCTTGGAACAAGAGCGGAACCTGGTCCCCAAGAGAGCCTGGGAAGGGAAGGGAGGAGAAAAGGTGGGAAACTGAGGACATGCGGTTTTTCAGAAAGTCAGTTATAACCATTACCCAACATGCCCTGAGAGGGGTGTAATTGCATGCAGATTATGACTGAGAACAAAGGATTAGGTATCCCGGAACCAGGTGGGAGATGGGGTTTTAGAAGAGTTCTCCATCCCAGGGAAGCTATTTACTGATAGAGGCCAATGATCACGTCTGTGTGGAGGGAAAAGTTTTCTCACTATTTCCTTCTCTCCTTGTCCCCATCAGAGTATGGGTTATGGCACCATAGCTATAACACCGTACCTTGCAAGCTCTCTGAAACACCGTGCCCTGCTCTCTCTCTTGACTCTTACTGGCCCTTTAATTTTGGAATTGGAAATTTCAGTAGATGATTTTGTCAAGATATATGCAAACCTGTTGGGGCTTTTAATTTAAATTGTGCTGAATTTATGGATTGACGATATCTTTTAGAAAATTAATTAAGCCTTATCTAATATACCGTATGTTAAAGTGGGCTCCAGATGGCTCTAATAATTCAGCTACCTTGTGTAAAACTAAAGAAAAACAATCAACCTTCCATCATTAAAAACAGAAGACAAGCACAGACAACTGAGAGAGAATAATATATATCCAAGTTTTGAAGAAGACAAGAATCTCTAACTGAAAGTTCTGGGAAAACAATCTCCCAGGACAGATTTATGGATCTGATCACCCAAATTTGATAACATCTATATGGTAAAAACAAAACACACATTAAAAGTCCTAAAGTAGAAACAGTGTTTTCATCAATATGACAAGATTCATCGTTCCTATAAAAAATGAGTCCTTGCATAGAAAAGGAAGCAGATAAAGACCACAGTTATAAGTTATACTATATTTGGTTAACAAACAAAAAAAGTTTGCTCTCACTGGTAATAAAAAACCAGTAAATGAGCACACTGGGGAGCACTGTGTGTTCATCCATTGAGACAGAGTATCATTGTTATATATCCTGGATGCGGAGTCCACATGTTGCTGTTGCAAATCTCAATTTTCAACTTTTAAGGAAAGTTAGCACTGCTATTTTATTTTGCTAATAAATATTAAATACATTACTTTTATTTTCATGTTTTCTGATCTAGTCATTCTGCTTTAGCAAATCGATACCAACGTGTTCATCAGAAATATGCTAAGTACTCTATACAAATGGAAGGAGCCAACTAAGTATCTAGCTATAGTGAAAGAGCTAAGTAACAGGTAGTGAATATATATACATATTAGAGGTCTGGTGCATGAAATTTGTGCATGGTGGGAGAGTGTCCCTCAGCCCTGCCTGCACCCTTTCCAATCTGGAACCCAGCAGGGGATGGCCCTTTGGGATTGGACCTAAACCCACAGTCAGACATTTCTCTCACAAACCGGGACTGCTGCCTCCTAACTGCTCACTAGCCTGCCTGCTTGATCACCCCTAACTGCCTCTGCCTACCTCCCTGATTGCCCCTAACCACTCTCCCTTCCCTGCCAGCCTGATTGCCCCTTAGCACCTCTGCCTCAGTGCAGCCACCATGGCTTTGTCCAGAAAGATATCTAGAAGACGTCCAGTCTAATTAGCATATTACCCTTTTATTAGTATAGATGTTCTTACTTAGGTATTCACAATGGTGTGGATGAAGAATTGCTAACGTTCATATTATAAAGTTAAGTGCTTTACAAGCTCTCTAAAATACAGAAAACTATGAATAAGTTGGCTTCATAATTAAGGCAAACCGCTTGACAAAATAAAATAGCAGTGCTAATTTTCTCCCAGTTGGTGTATTTCTTACTATATCTTCTCTAGGTGTCAGTGTTAGTTACTTTTGAGTTATTGCTGCCCTAGAATGTTGTATAACTGGGTGTTTAATTGGCTTTACAGCTACCAAAGATACTGTCGGAAATACCATTGCCACTTCCATATGAAGAAATAAAAAACTCTCACCATTTTTAACCTAATCTAAATTTTATATAAGCACACAGATGCATGTCAACATTGCCCCACTACAGTCAGAATATCCTGTTGACTGAGTACTTTGCTACATTTTTTATTTCAGCTCATCCTGTTCCCCTAAAGGTGGTGCTAGCCTCCTCTGTGTCAGAGCCTCCTGCTCAGGCTCCTCCTACTTCGGAAATTTCAGTACCTGATGATCTGGATAAAATGACAACAGAACTAGCTGACTGGCTGGTATTGATCGACCAGATGCTGAAGTCCAACATTGTCACTGTCGGGGATGTGGGAGAGATCAATAAGACGATTTCCAGAATGAAAGTAGGTTTACAGGGTAGAGGTTTGTCATGGCAACACCTTCACACACGGGTAGACATGATCTGTCTGGCTCCCTTTTGTTTGTCCTGAACTCTGGGAGAGTGAGCTTTAAGAACTTCTTTATCTGCCAAACAACCATCCCAGACTAGCTAGGAAGAGTCCAGATTTTCTTGCATTTGTGCTGTTTTGGTAAGATCACCTTTACCACGTGAGTTGTAAACTCAGTGTATATTTTCACATCTGAAACTGAGATTGTAAATCTAGTCCCATCAGTACAATGTAAACTAGTGTTACAGTTAATGCCTAGTATGATGTATGATAATTTCCTGAAGTGCTTTTTCAACTTTTGCTTTATAATGAGATAATTTGTTTAATTGCTGACATTAGAAGTGAGAATGCCTGACCATCATTTTATACACACACACACACACACACACACACACACACACACACACACACTATGCCATGCTAATTTGTAAGGTTATTTTTCCATATTCAGTGTGTGCTGGCTTCTGGGCTTGTGTGCTGTACAGGGAAGAGAGATATGGCACAGAATATACTAAATACAAATTGACAAATTTGGAATGAATCATTAAGTGATTGCTAACTGTTATTAAGTGCTTAATGTGTGTTGGGCACTTTTGAAAGTAATCTACATGTTTACTTCCTTAACTATCTTTTGAGATAGTTACCACATGTATCCCAGGTTACATATATGCCCGGCTATGATGGAGGCACTTAATGTGTGCAAGTAGATGGTCTCTGCACAGAACAGAGTGTAATAACAGGCATAGGCAGGTGCATATGACGGGATAGGGGAGCCTGGGTGAAGGAGAGAGTTACTGCCACAGCAATGGAAGGCAGACCATGTAGGATTTTCACATGTAGGAACAAGTAAATGGCATCGCTGGTCTGGGGAGCAGAGAGAATAAAGACATGAGGTGGGGTGCATGGAGGGTGAGGGTTATGGGATCATCATTTGTGCAGCAAAGAAATGCAGTAGGAAGTGATAGCAAGGGCAGCTTGAGTTCACGCTGATGGAGCTTGCAGGCCACGCAGAGCCCTTTGGACTTTGCATCTGCAAGCCATGGGCACGTGTTTTTACTCCTTTCCTTTTGTACATTGTGGCTGGAGACTGATGATAACAATGATCTCTCTTAAGCAGGAACAATGGGAATAGTGCAAGAAATGCTTAATACAAAGAAAAGAGCCTTTCTGGGCTGCTAAGACCATGCTGTCGCAATTAGCAGAGATTCGGAATAGTAGAAGTGAAATGTAGATGAGGGTTTGATTGATTCAGTTTCAAGTGTGTTGTGTTGAGAGGTTCTTAGGCCATTTAGAAAGAAATGATCAGCATTCATTGCAATGTCTCTCTGGGCCCCGGATTGGAAGTTGTGAATAATCCATTTAGAAATAACATTTGACACTGCAGGAGTAATTGGAGTCTGCGAAATTAGTGAATTCCGAAAGAGGAAGCGCTGGGAGGGAATCTTTGCCATGCCATTTGCACCTATTGGAAATAGTCTTTAGGGCTATTAGTTCCATAGTTGAAACACACCATTTCCTGACATTAACTTTTCTCCCATCCTTATCAAGAGATACATGTACAGCAACAGTTTTCCGTGTCTAAAATTATTTAATTTACAATTATTCAATTAGCATTTTTCTAATACTTCACTGCCTTCCCTGAAGGTGACAGTGGTTTGTGTTCATACCCAATGCAGGCCTGATAGGCATCACTGCTAATCTTTTCAGAGCAGTTCTTAATTTTTGAAGGGAAGTCTTCATTTAATCTCCTCAGACCTGATACAGCTTAGCTGTCAGTATCTTACCATTTCTTCTTGTGAAAACAAAAACACAGACAGGTGAAGTAATCTAGAGGGTAAGTGGTTGAGCTGAGATTTGAACCTAGGACTGACTGTGCCACAATCGAAGATGTCTCACTGTCCTGTTCAGGAGACAGACAACTTTGATGTCAGTCCACCAATTTTGCTCCTTAGCGTTCTTGGCGAGCAGCCTATTAACAGATCTTAAAAATCATTTCTACTTAAACAGATCACTAAGGCGGACATGGAACAGCGCCAACCTCACCTTGACCATGCTTTTACACTGGCTCAGAATTTGAAAAATAAAGCTTCCGGTTCAGATGTGAGAACAGCAATCACAGAAAAATGTAAGTCCAAAAAATTATATGTCATCATCTACTTTCACTGATAATGGTTACACACATATACACCTTTGCAAAGATTATCCCACCAGAAATTAATATTATTTAATACTCTTTATCTATGAATAAATACAGTTTTCACTTGGCTTTTTTAATCTTTTGTGTACAGTCAGAATTCCCTTTTGAACTCATCAAAGTATTAATATTATTATATTTAAGTAGTTACTGATTCATTGGATTCTTTGCTCTTAAGGTAATATTCCTTTTGATGGAACCAAGAAAAGAAAAATTAGAGAAACCCACAAGAATGCAAACCCATTCTTTCATTGTAATTCATTCACTAAAACGAAATCTTAGCATGTCTTTTAACTCATCTTCTCAAAATTCAGTCCAAAGATATTTATTGAGCAACTACTCTGTACCTCTGTAGCTGGCAGGAATCTGGGAACACCTTAGCTAAAGACAAAATAAAGCAAAATAAATAATAAGCAAACAAAGCAATCACAGCCACGATTTTTGCTTTGAGTTTAATAGCTGGCTTAAAAGCACCTGTATGTCATATCAAACAAAGTCTAAGTTCTCAAGAATGGGATGGAAAAAACAATCTAATAATAAAAGGAGGGAGAAAGAAGTAAAATGGAGAATTCAGGAAAAATAACCCCACTTTGTGAGACACTAAAAGTGTTCTGCTAACGCCTCTGTTATAATAAACCTGGTTGTCACATTTATTTTGAAATCAAAACATACTTTAGGGACTTTTAAGGGCGGTCACTATCTGCTTTTATCACCCTCTCTTCCATTTCAGCTCTCAGCCTCATCTGTATCCCTCCGTACTGTATGTGTCCTTTAAAACTTCCGGACAGTTCTCAGTTCTCATTCTCCTTACCTTTATTCGCATATTTTTTTTTCCCACTCGGCCTTTTCTCCCCAGGTGAAATTCCCCTCAGCTAATAAAATGTCACCCACTCAATAAAGTCTTTCCCACTCTGTTCTGGTCCCTCATGTTTTCTATCTTTAGTTCCTGCCATGATCTTTGCTCCCAGAACTTCATTGTGAATCTCACAGTTACTGAAATTTCCTCCACAGATTTCAAATAGTCCCCTTTCTGGGGCCTCCCACCATGCTCCATGCAAGCTGTGGACTTAATCTGTGGCAAAATATAACTGGAATGTATTTTATTACCTTGTTTACTCTTTCTCAAGGGGAGAAATTTGACTGTTTCTCCTATAAAAAAGGTGCTTGGGTTTCAAAATAAATGTGTGGCAGCAAGGTTGTTGCAAGAGATGTATAATCCCTCCCCCCATTTTCCCCACCACCTTTGTATTTGTCCAGTTTCTTTCCTTCTCCCAAATATCTTCCCTTTCCAATTTACCTCTCTCTCTTTGTTATCCCTCCATTATCTTATGTAGAGACTGCACAGTCTTTGTCACGATTTATTATATGAAAAATCATCCTCAGCTTCTACTATCAATAGTAGTAGAAGTTTTTTGCTCTTTTGGCTCTTAATCACAAATAGTAGGATAATATGCTTCTGTTTATGATACACCAGTGATACTTGCAGACACTTGATGTTTTTAGTTTTATTTATTCAATTTTCAGGGTTCTAGTTGAATTGGTCAAAGACAAGTAGAACATTATGATAGATTTGATTTCTCAAGATACAATCTTAAGCAATTTATTTAAGCATTTATTCAGACAGTATAAAACCAATCATCTCATTGACACATTTTTTTTTTAGAATTAATATATGTGAGTATAATTTGCAGGTTTCTGAACAATATTGGAGTGATAACTTTAATGGTTTATGATAGCCTGTATTATCCCAAGAATTTTACCAGAAGAAATGTTATATTGTAATTAAGTTCTTCTTGGACTGCTACATACCTATAGCCCTTCAATTTTCCATCACATTCACAATATCTTCTAGAAGGGTTTTTAACTTTCTACCTGTTATTCCATGGGTTGTTGAAGATATTGAAAGCTATTGCTTATGGGTACTCCAGTTCAAGATCATGAACTGCCCTTGAAGTTATTAATTAGAAGTTTATTTCCTTAGATCTTTCTTTCTTAATTTCATCTTAAAAATGAGAAGAGGAAAGAAGGGAAGTGAGGAGAGACTGTGGGTGTTTTTTATTATTATTATTATTATAATGAAGGGCTGCAGGGTACATAAAACTTGAATTTACTTTTATTTTTAGTGTCTCTTGAACATAGAAAAATACTTTCTTTTAGAGAGATTTTATGCTATAGTAAGACAAAGGTGAAAGTATTCTTAAGGAGTTTTCTTTTCAAATCAAGAGCATCTCCTCTGAGGATGACAAGTGATTCTGTCTGCATCTGTCAGATAGATAGATAAATAGATAGATAGATAGATAGATAGATAGATAGATAGATAGATAGATAGATATAGATATATAGATATATAGATATATAGATATAGATATAGATATAGATATAGATATAGATATAGATAGATATATAATTGATTTTTTTCAGAGAGGAAGAGAGAAGGATAGAGAGTTAGAAACATCAGTGAGAGAGAAACATCAATCACTGCTTCTTGCACACCCCCTACTGGGGATGCGCCCACAACCAAGGTACATGCCTTTGACCAGAATCGAACCGGAACCTTTCAGTCTGCAGACCAACACTCTATCTACTGAGCCAAACCGGTTTCGGCTGTCTTAAAATACTACTAATACCTAGGGTCTGGATGAGGTTGGTTGGTTTATTTGGAAGTCTCTTGTGTGAAGTGTATCCTTGGACATGAAAAATTTAAAGTTCTGAAAGCTTAAGGTCTCTTGCCAAAAAGAGGTTTTAAAGCTAACACCTTAATTTCAATGGAGAAAGGGAAGGACAAGCCCTTCACACCCAGAATAGGTAATCCAATTCCAGCCAGCAGTTATCTTTAAGCAATGTGTCCATTTACACTTGAATGGCTATGCCTTTTGATAGCCTAAGGGCAAGTTTACATGTAAACAAGTTTGCTTCTCAGTTCCCAGGGCAGAAAAAACAAGGTTTAAAATTATTAGATTTTAAAATTTATTCTTAAAAATATAAAAGTTTATTAATTAAAAAAAATCTGATGAACAATATTAACTGTTGATGATAATAGAATCAGAGATATGGGAGGGGAGTGGACTGACAATTCTCGGGGAAAAGGGGAGTGGTGGATGCAGGAAGAGACTGAACATAAACTGTGCACCTATGGATGAGGACAATGAGGGGTGGGGAGGGGGCTGAGGGTGGCGTGGGAACCTGGTGGAGGGGGGAAGAAATGAGTAACCTTTGTAAAAATATGAACTATAAATATTGATTTAAAAAAAAAAAAAAAAGAAGAAGAAGACAGAAAGAAGGCCAAGAGGCACATGAAAACATGCTCAGAGTCACTAATTAACCAAGAGATGCAAATCAAAACAACAATGTGGTACCATCTCACATCTGTCAGAATGGCCAACATCAACAAATCAACAAAAGACAAGTGTTGGTGAGGTTGCAGGGGGGGGAGGGGGAGGGGGGGAAGGAACCCTCCTGCACTGCTGGTGGGAATGCAGACTGGTGCAACCACTGTGGAGTTTCCTAAAAAACTGAAAATGGAACTCCCATTTGACCCAGTAATCCCACTCCTAGGAATATATCCCAAGAAACTAGAAACATCAATCAGAAAGGATATATGCACCCCTATGTTCATGGCAGCACAACCTACAATAGCTAGAATTTGGAAACTAGGGGCCCGTCAGCAGATGATTGGATCAAAAAACAGTGGTACATCTACACAATGGAATACTATGCTGCCATAAGAAAGAAGGAATTCTCGTCATTTGCAGCAACCTGGATGGAATTGGAGAACATCATACTGAGTGAAATGAGCCAGTCAATGAAGGAGAAACACCACATGACCTCACTCATTTATGGATAATAAAGAGCATTATAGACTGATGGACCAAAAGATATAGAGACAGTAAAACAACAAGCAGACTGTCGAATTACAGCGGGGAGGTTGGGGAGATCTAGGGGAGATAATAGATCAACCGAAGGACTTGTATGCATGCATATAAATGCAACCAATGGACACAAAATTCTGGGGACGGGGGGAATGTATGGGATGAGGGGGCAATGTTAAAATATGTACACAGACAATAATTTAATTTAAAAAATTGTAGCTGAAACCGGTTTGGCTCAATGGATAGAGCGTCGGCTTGGGGACTGAAGGGTCCCGGGTTCGATTCCGGTCAAGGGCCTGTACCTTGGATGCGGGCATGTCCCCAGTAGGGGGTGTGCAAGAGGCAGCTGATCGATGACTCTCTCTCATCGATGTTTCTAACTCTCTATCTCTCTCCCTTCCTATCTGTACAAAATCAATAAAAAATATTTTTTAAAAATAAAAAATTGTAAAAAAAAAAAAAAAAAAAAAAAAAGGCCAGCAGTTGGAACAGTAAATAATAAAATTTAATGGAGTTTAATAGAAGAATTTTTCTTTAAAAAAGGTTTCTGAAATATTTCAACTGTATAGTGTGACTATGTGTCAACTTGCCTCTTTTCTCTTTTCTTTTGCTAGCTTCATTTGTAATAAGTTTGGTTTCAGGCACTTTTCCCCTTTCCTGAGAGTCACTTTCAGGAATTCTTTTTCTGTATTGCTTCCTTTAGTGGAGGAGGTGAGGAACCATTGGGACAGCACTCAGCAGAGCTTGGAGTTGCGGCTGAAGCAGCTGGAGGACATGGTGATTGACAGCCTACAGTGGGATGATCACAAGAAAGAGACTGAAGAACTTATGAGAAAATATGAGGCTCGACTCTATAGTCTTCAACAAGCCCGAAGGGATCCAATTATCAAACAAATTTCTGACAATCAAGTAAGACTCAATAGATATCTTATGGCGATAACTGATTTGTTGGATGTGTGTGTGTGGGGGGGGGGGGGGGTTCTGTAGTTTTAAGGATTCTTGTGATGCTTTCCAAGTTCTTAGAATATGCAGTGAAATTAATATAAAGCATTTGACCAGGAAGAATTCTGAAAAATTCCTGGAGCCATAACAAATTGAAATGTACATGTATCTTAGATTTACAGCTCACTGACTCCTTGCAATTGGAACACATCCACAAACCAGCCACTAGAAAGAGAACATTTTCAGGATCCCAATATCCTTCTTTTGTTCCCTTCATGTCTACCCTGAAGGTTATTTCTATTTAGGAAATTTCTTGGGACTTTCCTTTGAGGGCTACTGTAGGGAACAAATCAGGTAATAAGTAAGTTTAGTTTCTTTTAATACCTTTTTAACAAACTGGTTTATCAATGTCATCAGAGCATCGACCCTCTGTGATCAGTTTCGTTAATAGAGTTGATGACATTGAACATGTATGGCACTATTTTAAATTTTCTCCATAATCACAGAAAATATTCTTGAATTACTATTTATGGCTGTCAGTTTATATTTTAGTGTAACATTTACTTTCCCTTCAGATAGCCTAATATAAAAGTGTACATTTGTGAAGAATATAATAATGGAAGCTAAGTCTAAATGATGAAAGTATATTTTCATTCTTCACACATATGGACTTTTCTGTGGTTACAATATAAAAAAAAAAAAAGTGGCCAGGTGTCCTGATTTCCTGGATTACTCCCTATGTTTATGATATCTCCCAACTGTTTTTGCCAAGAGGATCAAAAGTTATATCAGCAGAGCCTCTGACCCTTCAGTAAAGGAATACAATTCAAAGTGGCATCAATGCTTCCATCATCAGATGTAGCATATTCTTTTCTAATTCGCAGTATGGTCATTTTCTCCGGAAACTTCAGGGTTAACTTTTTTTTTTTTTTTTTTTTTTTAAATAGCTACAAAAAACTGTAGGAACTTCCATTTGTCCTTTAGATTTCATGAGGAGTATCTTGGTCCCAGGCGCTCTCAGAGATTGAAAAGGAACTGATACACCGATGGACATAGCCTCGGTGTAGCTATGCCAGCAATTCCCAGTGAACCTTGCGTGGCTGCTTGATCCACTCAAACAGTTACCTATACACGGTGATCGAGAGGACAGGAGACCGAAGACTTCTATATTGTTGGCCCTTTCCATTGCTCTAAGTCCACGGACGGGAACTCTATAATCAATTCATTCCTATATAGTGCGTGTTCCTATAAGGATCAGATGTATAGCAGAAGGAATGAAAAAAGACAACAGGAAGTAAAATATCTAAAAGAGGAAAAGACAAGCATTTGTTTAATGTCATCTGCTATGGACCTGATGACGTTCTTAGTTGTTTTTCTTTTCACGTCTGTAATTCTTTTGATTTAAACTTACATGCAAGAGTTTGTCCAATAATTTCTTTTCTACTTTTGATATCTGTGTCTAAAAGATGTTAAAACCTACTGGGAGGACCAAAGTTTTGGCAATACTGGTTACTGAGTGACCAAGTCTAACAATGGCGCCTGAAATTGCACCTTAGATACTGCTACAAGAACTGGGTCCTGGAGACGGGATCGTGATGGCGTTCGATAGCATCCTTCAGAAGCTGCTGAGGGAATACAGGAGCGATGACACAAGGAACGTGAAGAAAGCGACAGAATATCTAAAAACATCCTGGATCGATCTCAAACAAAGGTAAACGCTAAGGCCCTGCCAGGTAACCCTGCGTTGTCAGGTTGAAAATTTGGTGGCTTTGGCTTTCTCATGGAAACATGCCAAAAAGTGAGACTACTGGAAGTACATTTTAGTGTGATTAAAATTTTTTATGCTATTCTGAGTGTTATCATACAGAGTGTATATTTATACAATATCTACTTGATTTTATACAATGGAGATTTTCCTTAAATACGTCTAAACTTTGCCAGTGATTATTTATGTGTTCTGATTTTTCTTTTTTCTTATTTGGTCTCCTGGTGCTACCTAGAGTAAATCTTGTAGCTCCGTGATGCTAAGGAACACTCAGGTATGCACAGCTGCATTAGGGTGATGGTAATCCTAAGGGTCATTAAAATAGTGGAATGTTTGGTCAGATTGCCTCAGTTGAGGCTGAGAACACATGGATCCAACTCTAGACTCCTAAACTATTGTGTGTGTAGTCAGGGCTTACTTGATGTATATATTCTTTTTATTACTCTGTCCAGTCAGCTTATTTAAACAGTCTTAAAATAGCATATGTGTTCATAAGAGAGAGATTTTCTTGTCACTTGAAGACCTAGGACATGAGGACCTATAAAGAGTGGTTAGTATCTGTTTAAGATTGCATATTTATATTCACCATCAGTCAAGATGTGTTTACCTTCAGCACCCTGCAGGGAGCACCTTGCCTAAGGTAATTCGGTTTCACACACATCTTTACATATGCAAACACAGCTGCCTGAAAGCTTCAAAGATATCCTAACACATTTGTTTTTCTGTGAATAAAATGGATAATATTAGAACGATTTACGATATATATTACTGGTAATAAAGTATGGTCAAGCATTTAATAACAGTTTGACATGAAGGTGTTTTATACAATTTCAGAATGCCATTTTTAGTTATAATTTCTAAAGTGGAATTTTGGAAAACTCAGAGAGAATTATGAGGGCATTATATGAGCATGAAAACCCTAGGATTCTGGAGGAAATAAGACTGGGGTTGCAAATACAAAACTTCATAAGTGGTTAAAGCAGAACATAGCTATAATATTGATCTTTTTAGCGTTTTATACAACTGTTTTGTTGTAACAAGTTATTTGAGTATAGAAAGGATTTGAATCCAAGGCTGGGAAGAAGGTGAATTAAAAAAACAGACTTAAGAAAGTTGGTAAAGTGAATTAGTGACAAAGTGTGGAGGGCACCGTGTCCCAGGAGAAGCAATGTAGATGTGTTCTGCGGGCAACTGAACACTTCGGGAGGTTTTTAGGAAGTAAGTGCTGAGATGAGGTCGCTGACATTCCAGAATGTCATATAAATGGGATCATGGTATGCAGCTTTTGTATCTAGCTTCTTTCACTTAGCACAGTGCTTGGCCAACTCATTAGTCAATAGAGCCAAACATCAACAGTACAATTGAAATGTCTTTTGAGAGCCAAAATTTTCAAACAACTTCTAATACCACTTCTTCAAAATAGACTCGCCCAGACCATGGTATTTTGTGAAAGAGCCACACTCAAGGGGCCAAAGAGCCGCATGTGGCTCATGAGCCGCAGTTTGCCAACCACTAACTTAGCAGAACTCACTGGGGATTTCACCCATGTTGTTTCATCTATGAGTAGTTCATTTCCATTACTCAGTATTCCATCATATGCATGTACCCATGATTCAGCATTTAGCACAGGATGACTTTTGGGTTATTATCCGGTTTTGAGCGTTATGAATGAAGCTGCTATAAACAGTTGCATTTGGGTTTTGTGTGGACACAAAATTTCCATTTTTCTCTGGTAAAATGATTGCTGGATTGTATCTTAAGTGCATGGTTAATGTTAAAAATTGGCAAACTGTTTTTTAAAATGGCTGTACCATTTTCCACCCCTGCTTACATTGTGTGAAAGTTGCAGTTACTCTACGTTTTCACCAGCTTTTGATGTAGTGTAGTCATTTTAAAATCCATTCTAATAAGTAGTGATATCCCACTGTGGTCTGAATTTATGTTTCTCTGATGATTAATGATGCTTAACATCTTTTTATATGCTTATTTGCCATCCATGTATCTTCTGTTATATGGATGGTTAAATCTTTTACCTATTTTTTTAAAAGAACGTGTTTATTGATCTATAAAAAGATAACGGTTCATTATAAATTTAGAGAATGTGGAGAAGTACAAATAAGCAAGTAAACCACCTTAAATTGAATATTAAAATAACCATTTTAATAGTGTTAACATGCAACTAAGAAGGACAGGTGGGTGGATGGTGATGAATGGATGGATGTGTGTATGTACAATTAGAAAATGTATATACATGAGTTGTCATATGTTGCTAAATTTTTTTGCAGGGACAAAATGACCTCCATCTGCTGCTTTTTAAAAAAATTGTATTTATTGTTAAAAGTATTACATATGTCCCCAAACTCCCATTGACCCCTTCTAGCTCGCCCCCGCCCTCTGTTCTAGGCCTTCACCATCCTATTATCTGTGTCCATAGGTTATGCATATATGCATACAAGTTGTTTGGTTGATCTCTTATCACCAACTCACCCTCTCCAACATCCCCTCTGAGATTCTGGCCTTTTCCATGCTTTTATGTCTCTAGATCCATTTTGCTCATTAGTTTATTTTGTTCATTCGATTCTACACATGAGTGAGATTTGTCTTTTTTTTTTAATTTTTTTTGGCTTGTTTTGCTTGACATATTATTCTCCAGGTCCCTCCATGTTATCTTAAAGGGTAAGATAACCTTTTTAACTGCTGCATAGTATTTCATTGTGTAGATATACCACCATTTTCTAATCCCCTCATCTACTGATGGGCACTTGAACTGTTTCCAAATCTTAGCTATTTTAAATTGTGCTGCTATGAACAAAGAGGTGCATATCCTTTCTGATTGGTGTTTCTAGTTTATTAGGATATATTCCTAAAAGTAAGAATCACTGGGTCAAATGGCAGATCCATATTTAATTTTTTGAGGAAACTCCATACTGTTTTCCATAATGGTTGTACCAGTGTGCATTCCCACCAGCAGTATACTAGGGTTTCCTTTTCTCAACATCCTCTCTAGAACTTGTCATTGGTTGATTTATTTATGGTAGCATTTCTGACAGGTGTGAGTTGATACCTCATTGTCATTTTAATTTGCATCTGTCTGATCAGTGACTGAGCATTTTTTCATGTTTCTTGGTCATCTGTATGTCGGCTTTGGAGAAGTGTCTATATATCTCTTTTGCCCACTTTTAAATTGGGTTGTTTGTCTTCCTTTTGTTAAGTTATATGAGTTCCTTATATATTTTGAATATTAACCTTTTATGAGATATATCATTGCCAGATATGTTCTCCAACACAGTCAGCTCCCTTTTCATTTTAATGATGGGTTCTTTTGCTGAGCAGAAGCTCTTTATTTTGATTTTGTCCCATTTGTTTATTTTCTCCTTAGTTTCCTTTGCCCTAGGAGATATATCTGCAAAAATATGCTTACAACAAATGTCTCAGATTTTGCTGCCTTTGGTTTCTTCCAGAATATTTATGGTTTTACAACTGCCATTTAAATTTTTTATCCATTTTGAGTTTATTCTTGCATATGGTGTAAGTTGGTGGTCTAGTTTCTTTTCTCTTTTTTTGCATGCATTGGTCCAATCTTCCCAATACCACTTATTGAAGAGACTGTCCTTATTCCGTTGCATGCTCTTGCCTTTTGTCAAATATTAATTAATCATAATGGCTTGGGTCAGTTTCTGAGCTCTCTGTTCTATTCCATTGATCCAGATGCCAGTCCTTGTGCCAGTACCAGGATGTTTTGAATACAGTGGCTTGTAGTATAATTGATATCTATATTGTATCCATGCAACTTTGCTTTTCTTTCTAAATATTCCTGTAGCTATCCAGGATCTTTTTTTAATTATTATTCTATATACATTTTTGGAATATTTATTCTAGATCTGTGAACTATGCTATTGGTATTTTAATAGGGTTTGCATTGAATATGAAGATTGATTTAGTGTGGACATTTTAATGATGGCAATTCTACCAATCCATGAATGTGGTATATTCTTCCACTTGTTTATATCTTTCTCTATCTCTCCTTTTAATGTCCTGTAGTTTTCTGAGTAGGAGTCTTTAACCTTATTTAAGTTTATTCCTAAGTATCTTAATTATTTTGTTGCAGTGGTAAATGGGATTAATTGTTTGTTTCTGTTTCTGAGTAATCATTATTAGTGTATAAAAAATCATCCATTTTTAGGTGTTAATTTTGTATCCTGCTACATTGCTGAATTCCTATATTAAATCTAGTAGATTTCTGGTTGAGTCTTTAGAGTTTCTATATACAATATTATGTCATCTTTGAGTATACTTTCTCCTTTACAATTTGGATGTCTTGAATTTTTTCTTCTTGTCTGATCACTGTGGTTAAGACTTCCAGTACTATGTTGAATAAGAGTGGCAAAAGTGGACATACCTGTCTTATTCCTGTTCATAAGGGAAATGCTTTTAGTTTTTTCCCACTGAGTATAATGTTGGCTATAAGTTTGTCATATATGCCCTTTATTATGTTGAGATATGATCACTCTATTCTCACTTTGCTGAGAGTTTTGATCAAAAATGGGTTGTTGGATTTTGTCAAATGCTTTTTCTGTACCTATTAATGTTATCATTTGATTGTCTGTCAATATGTTTATGTGATATGTCATGTTTATTGATTTGCAAATACTGAACCAGCCTTGCATCCCTGGAATAAATTCCACTTGGTCATGATTTATGATCTTCTTAATATATTACTGGATCCAGTTTGCTAATATTAGGTTGAGTATTTTAGCATCTATGATCATCATTACATTGGCCTGCAATTCTCTTTCTTTGTAGTGTCTTTATCTGGTTTTGGAATTGGATAATATTGGCCTCATAAAAAGAGCTTGAAAGTATTCCTTCTTTTGGATTTTTTGGAATAGTTTGAGGGAATGTAAGTGTTAGTTCTTCTTTGAATAATTGATAAAACTCCCCTTTGAAGCCATCCATACCTGGGCTTTTGTTTGCTGGGAGTTTTTTTGATTACTGCTATTTCATCTATTACTAGCCTATTCAGGTTTTCTGATTCTTCCTGATTCAGTTTTGGGAGGTTGTATTTTTCTAGGAATATGTCCATTTCATCCACATTGTCCAGTTTGTTGACATATACACTGAGTGGACAGATTATTATGATCTCTGAATGTATAATCTGGCCACTACTTGTGCACTTGAGAAGAATGTATATTATGCTGCATTGGGCTGAAATGTTCTATAAATGTCAGTTAAATCAGTCTGATCCAGTGTGTCCTTTCGAGTCACCCTTTCCTTGTTAAATTTTTTTTTTTTTTTGAAGATCTACCCAGTGAAGTCAGCAGGTTGTCAAAGTTCCCTACTATGACTATATTGTTGTTGATCTCCCCCTTAAAGTCTTTTAGAAGATTTTTAATAAATATATTTTGTGCTCCTATATTGCTGCACATATGTTTACCAGGGCTATATACTCTTATTGAATCAATCCCTTTAATATTATGTGGTGACCTTTGTCATCTCTTGTGATGGCCTTCATTTTGAAGTCTATTTTATCAGATATAAGTATTGCTACCCCAGATTTTTTTTTCTATTTCCATTTGCATGGACAATATTCTTCCACACCCAGACTTTCATCCTGTGTGTCTTGTTCTGAGGAGGGTCTCCTGGAGACAACATATAATTGGGTCATGTTTTGGTATCAATTCAGCTACCCTATGTATTTTGACTGGAGTTTTTAATCCACTTACATTTAAGATTTTTATTGTTTATTGCCATTTTAATTCTGTGTACTTACATTTTTCTCTTTATTTTTTCTTTTCATTATACCAGTACCTTTAGCATTTCTTGCAGTGCTTATTTGGTGGTGACAATCTCCTTTTCCTTTTCCTTTTGTCCTAGGAAGCCCTTTATCTCACCATCTATTTGAATAATAGTCTTGCTGGATATAGTAATATTAGTTTTAGATCCTGGTTTTTCATTTCCTTGAAAGGCCATTTCCTCTGGCTTGTAGAGTTTCTGATGAGAAATCAGCTTACAGGCTTATGGGAGCTCCTATGTAGGTAACAAATTGCTTTTCTTCTGCTGCCTTTGAGATTCTCTCTTTGTCTTTAATTTTTGACATTTTAATTATGATGTATGTGGGCATGGGCCTGTTTGGGTTCTTCTTGCTTGGGACTCTCTGTGATTTCTGGACTTGTGTGACCTTTTCTTTCACCAAGTTAGGGAAGTTTTCTGCCATTATTTCATCAAACATGTTCTCTATTCCTTGTTCACTTTCTTCCCCTTCTGTCCAACTATTATGCAAATCTTGTTATCTTTCAGGTTGTTCTACTGCCCCCTTAACACATTGAGGATGGATCACAACAATTCTCGCTTTATATTACACAGTGTTCTACAAAGTATCATATTTTAAAAAGATATTAGCTTGTAAGAACATGTAATAAATAACTTCAAAATGTAAAGGATATTTAATTTTAAAGTGTGCCTTTAACATTTATGTAAAACATTTTTTTGTACTCATTCAATAGAAACTTATCTGGCCACTGGATAAAGTTAACAAAAACAAAACAAAACCAAAAAAACTGTCCTTTTGTTTTTAATTGTTTTTCCTTTTGGTTCTCTGATTGATTTTATTTTTTACCCTATCTACTTATTCACTGATCTAATCTGCAGCTTCCCCTACTCTGTTGTGTAATCCTCAAATGTGTTCTTTATTAGTGCTATGCCATTCTTTATTTCCAACTGTTCTTTTATAGTTGCTCTATCTTTTCTCATGCTGTTGAGCTCCTCTGACATCATTATTCTAAACTCTACATATGATAAATTTCTTATCTCCATTTTGTTTATCTCTTCTTCTTGAGAATTCTTCTGTACTTTCATTTGTTTTGTTTTTCTCCCCATTTTGGCTGCCTGTTTGCATTTCTATGTATTAGGCAGATCTCCTGTTACTCCCAATCTCTAGTGCAGGACAATGTCAAATAATATTTCTGACTGACACTGAGTCTCCTAATTGGAGCTATTAGTAATCCACAATTATTGCTCCCTTTGTTGGGTCTAGGTGCCTTTGGGAAGGACCAAGTTGTTCACTGAGGTCTGCTTTTCCTAGGCTCAGCTCCAGATGGCAGACTCCAAACCTCTTGAAATCTTCCTTTGCCTGTAGTCTGATTGTTATCAGCTTTGATTTGCATCAAGCTATTGACCACAGGGTCTGGTGAGAGATCTTCCAAGAGGGTGTGGCAATTGCCTTTTTCCCAGGCAACAGCCACCTGAATAGCAAGGTCTGCCAGAGAAAGATGTCCTCACAGGATGAGGGAATGACTCAGCCTAGGAAACCGGGGTGGCTGCCCTCTGAGCTCCAAACCCAGAGCCCCCAATCCTGGAATTTCCTCACTGAGCTCCAGTTCACTCTGTCTTCCTTCTGTTAGAGCCCAAGGTGAGTGGCTGCACACAAAATTGTATGTATTGGCCCCTTTAGAGGGTGCCTGCATTTCCAGTAGTCTCTGCCTGACTGACAGCAGCCTTCCTTCTTTTCTCAGCCAGATGTTATGTGGACACTATTCTGAGTTCTGGTGCTCTGAGTGGGGAGTCCAGCTTGGGGTTTTGATCCCATAGTCTTCAGTGGGAATCCCCCACAGCTGAGATATCCCCCTGGCACTTCAGCTGCTGACTGTGGAAGCCAGGCCAGCCCTTTTGTGCCTCTGCACTTCCTAGCAGTCTCTATGCAGTCTCCAGTTTCCATCTCGGTTATTTCTCAGCTAGTCCTCAGTTGATTTTCCAAAGTGGTTCTTGGGTACTATAGTTGTATTTTCTGGGAGAATGTCAGTGTAGCTTCCACTTACTCCACTGCCATTTTTAATCTCTTCTCTAGCTGTGGCTTAAGATAGTTTGGCAAAGTCTGTCACAGGTGCTAATTTAAAAAAAGATATATTTTATATACCATTCAATTCACTATTTAAAGCAAGGGTGGGGAACCTCTGGCCCATGGGCCTTGTAAGGCCCACAGAATCTTTTGGTCTAGCCCTGCCAAGGAATTAGGGTTGAGTTAATTAAATGTTTGACCAAATATAGCAGGCTAAATTTTAAGTTGATAATTTTGTGTGGCCCGTGAATGATGTTATAAATATCCAAATGACCCTTGGCAGAAAAAGGTTCCCCACCCCTGGTAAAGTATACAATTAAGTGGACTTTAGTATATTTACCATGTTGTAAAGACATCACCATACTCTTAATTTTTGTACATTTTATCACCACTAAATGAAACCTACCACTTATCAGCAGTCAGTCTGCACTGCTTCAACCTCCAGTCCTAGTCAACAGATAATTGGCTTTCTCTCCCTATGGATTTATCTTTCTGGCAATATTTCATATAAATGAAATTGCACAATCTGGGGCATTTCGTATCTGCTTTCACTTGGCATAATGTTTTCAAGGTTCATCCATGTTGTAGCATTTATTGATACTTCATTTCTTTTTATGGCTGAATAATATTTTCTGTATTAATATGTTTTGTTTATCAATTCCCCCCTCAACTGATAGATATTTGGGTTGATTGTACCATTTGGCTATTAGAAATAATGCTGCTACAAATATTTGCGTACAAGTTTTGAATGGACATATGTTTTTAGATCTCTTGAGATTAAATACCTGGAAGTAAAATTATTTGTATCCACTTAAAAATTAGATTGTTTGTTTTCTTATTATGGAGCTTTGATGTCTATAAAGTTTTAAAGGTTGATATTATGTATCTCTTAAATCATGAAACTCTAGAATAGTTCTTTGTGGATTAAATGAATGGCATATAAAAGCTTGATATCCAATGTCTTTCAAGAATAATATGAAATCAACTTAAAGAACCAATTTGTATTGATAATATAAAATTAGTTCTACGTTATTTTTATTTTATCTTAAGTTTCTTCAGATGCTATTCCTTGTAGAATTCATTTAGTCACCCATTGTGTACATATTTATTGGTATTGCCTTTTGTGTCATGCATTATACTAAGGTATTAAAATAAATCATATGGGGAATAACATATAATTATGAGTTATAAAAATATAGTCATAATTATTTCGTAATATGGATGTGATTTTTGTCGAGTTATGCCTCTCTCCCTCTTCTTCTTCTCACAATTCACATTATCCCCCCATTATGGATTAGTCAAGACACATAAGAATAAATCCCACAATTCCATTAGGTGCTTGAAGAAATTGAGGTCCTTTGAGGCTATCTGCTGATTTTTTTCTTTAGTGTGTCATGATGGGGCGTGTTACACTGTAAGTAATGGAGACTTGCCCATCTTATTCCTTGCAGCATTGCTAACAGACAGAATTCCTTGGAGGCTGAACTGAGGGGCAGTGCAGGCCTCTCGCATGGACCTGGAGAATTTCCTAAAGTGGCTACAAGAAGCAGAAACCTAACTGATGTGCTTACTGATGTGTCTCAGCGGGAGCATGCTCCTGACAAAATCTTCTGAGGAGGCTAGTGAACTGTTTGAAGAAAATAGAGCCAAACTACATTTATTAAGACCTGTTACCTCTGTGATACTTTGCAGTATCTTAACATTGAGTGGCACTTTAGCCTTATGGAAATTTTGGTAAATTTAAAAGAAGAGTTTAGAATAATCTTTCAGAGGTTACTTAAAAACTGTGCTTCTCTTTATAGCTAATTGTTGTTGTTTTTCCGATTTGAAAAATTAAAGCACATCTTCAAAACTATTTGACTTACTCTCATCATATCGTATCCCCTATATTCGTGAGTCTTCCTCTATTATAGTGCCACTTAAATTTCACTTAGTTTTATTTGGACAGATAGATTGACTACACTTGTAAGAGGCAACTTGTTTCACAGTTGCAAATTTCAAATACCACATCATCCAAAACGTAGGTCACTGACTGAGTGCCAGTATTTTTTTAAAGTTAGCTATTATATTTTTTATTATAGTTTTGCTTATTTAAACTATGTTCACACTATCTCACTACTTTTGTTAAAAATTGGATCAATTTTGAAATAGGATGAATTAAAATTCTAAGCAAGGTTACAGGCAGAACTTCCTTTTTTTTTTTTTTTAATTAAAGAGCCAGCCCTATATGTATTTAGTGGTTATCTCGATGCTGGCCTTGAAAAACAATGCTGTTTTACCCAATTAAAAAAAAATGCACTTGGCATGGTATTGAGACTGTGGGCATATCTGGTCTGTGGCCTGCAAGGTCAGACAGCTAAGTTTATCTTCATCATTCTTCAAACGGGCTAAAGCAAACTAGAAAGCAACATTTTAACAGCAGAAAATTCCAAACTACAGTTTGTTGTAGAATGGAGGTTTTCCTTCTCAGAACCTTTAAAAATAACTACCTGCCCCTAAAGCCTCGCAGTCGTGTATGTGGTGCTCTTGGAGCTGCCCTGGCCCGTTCAATAAATTCTTGTTTGCTTTTATATTTTTATTTTTTTTTAAATATATTTTATTGATTTTTCACAGAGAGGAAGAGAGAGGTATAGAGAGTTAGAATCATCGATGAAAGAGAATCATCGATCAGCTGCCTCTTGCACACCCCCTACTGGGGATGCACCCGCAACCAAGGTACATGCCCTTGACCGGAATCGAACCCAGGAGCTTTCAGTCCCCAGGCTGAGCCAAACCGGTCCCAGCTTGTTTGCTTTTTTAATAAATGATCAGCCTCTGGTGGTTTTATTTTGAACCCAGCGTTCGACCCCACAACAGCATGCCTGGCTAAGAGGCAGTCGGGGGTTTTCAGGGTGCTGTGGCCCAGGACACGTGCGGCAGCCTCCAGGAGCCCCAAGAGTGATGCCTCGCCTCCAGGCCCCTCAGCCCTTGGCCACCGTGCTGAGCTGGTGTCTCCCTGCCCCTCACCCACTCCCAAGACCAGATTTCTAGCTGAGCACCTTAGCTCCCCCTATTCACCTTCTGAGCTTCCCAGCTGAGGAGGAGGGCACCTCACTGGGTGGTGGGATTCTATGGGGAGCTCAGGATGGGGTGACCTTCCTGTCTGAGTAGGACAGAGCCCCTTAGGGCGGCAGACGGTGAAGGGCAGCACTGAACTTGGATCGGATGCATGCCCTTAGCAGTTTTGGGATTACCTCCCTCCACATCAGGAAATGTTCATTCCGTTATGGTAGCTTTGAGGTGCTGAGTCCCTAGAGGAGCTCTGGGGCTCCCACCCGGGCACACCATGGTAAAAGACCATCCCTCTAATGGAGTGGTGCCCTCGTAAGCCGGGCAATGCATTTCTGTGTTTGAGGGCGGTGGCTGGGGGTGGTCCAGCTGGTCTCAGTTACAAGAGTAGGCGGGGAGAGGTGCACTCGCTCCTCCGGGTGCTGGCTGGGGACGGGGCAGGGTGTTTCACAGAGTGGCAGGAAAGGGGCAAGCATGGTGGCTTCCAACGAGGCAGGACAGTTCCAGAGGAAGGCCCCCGAGCCGGGGGTCACAGGTGTGGGGAAACTCCCACATGAGGAGGTGGGATCTGCTGGGTGGTGCAGAAAAAATGTGCCCACCTCAACTGGGCATGGTGCAAGGTGAGGGGTGACACCTGCCATCTATCATGTGTGCTGGGTTCTCTTAGCATCTTTGGGGCTACCTCCCTCCATAGCACCATGTTCATTCAGTTCCCTCTGTTTAGGGGTTTCAGGTCCCCAGAGGGGCGCTTCAGGCTTCATTTCGGGTGCAGGGGGGTAGGAGACCCCCCTCTAATGGACAGGTGTCTTTATAAGCCAGGAGACATCTTCCCTGACTGGTGGTGGCCCTCAGAGGGGCGTCCAGCTGTGCTGGATTCCAAAGTAGCCCGGCGTCCGCTCCACATGGACATGGGGCAAAAGTGAGACGCAGCTGTTCCCTGAGCAGGGCAGGAGGTTGGGGGCCAGTGCGCATTTCTCAGAATTACAGCAAGGGGGTGGGTATGGTTGCCAGTTGCAGTTAGCTACAGTTCCGGAGGGGGGCCTCATGGAATGGGGCTGGGGTGGCATAATCCCTCAGAAAAAGAGATACTAGCACTGTGTATGGGGCCCTAGCATATTAGCTTGTGTGTCTGTGGTGGGAGGGCGAGCATCTGGGGACAAACAGCCAACAGGACCCTGTGTTCCCAGGCGGTCTCCCTTCCAAGCATGAACCAGGCCTGACCCTGCTTAACTTCCTAAATCAGAGGAGACAGGGGATAGTCAGGGTGTTCTGGCCCAAGATGCTGGCAGTGGACTCCAGGAGCCCCAAGTGCCCACACCTGTCCTCAAGACCCTGGGTGCTTGACCCCAGGCAGAGCTGGTTACCCCCACCCCTGACCATGCTGGGACCAGACCTCTAGCTGAGCTTTTGGCTGCCCCCGGCCTGAATTCTGAGCTTCCGGAGGGTGAAGGAGGGCACCTCTTTGCGGGATGGAATTCCCTGGGTGGTGCAGTAGGGTTTACCCTCACCAACTGAATAGGACGGAGACCCCTAGGGATGGCAGAGGGTGAGGGACAGCATGAGCCTTTGGCCAGGGATTGGGGGTTCCTATGTCAGGTTGGGGACTGCCTCCGTCCATAGCATCAGGGGTTCATTCATTAACCCCTGTCATGGCACCAGGACCCCATTGAAATGCTGTGGGCTTCTACCTGGGTGTGCCTGGGTAATAGACTACCCTCTAATCGCAGGTTCCCTCTGTAAGGTGGTTAACACCTTTTCCTATTTAGGGGCTGAGATCAGTGGGAAGTCCCCCCTGGGGCCTGATGATCAGAGTAGCCTTGTGGTTCCCTCCACCCTCCAAGGGAGGAAGGAGGGTGTGAGGTGGAAGGATTTTCACAGAATGGTAGGAAGAGGGTGGGAATGGTGGCCTGCTACAGGGCACTACAGCTCCCAAGGGAAGCCCCAATGGGCTGGGGGGAGAAGAGGGTGTAGGAGGCATGAAAAGATTCTTTGGGAACCAGAGACACAGGCACCCTGGATCAGCCACCAGGCATCCTGGCCCTGGCCACCAGCCACCAGGCATGTAGCTCATGTGGGGGTGGGGCCATCTCTTGGGGAGAACAGCCTGCAGCGCCCGGGACTCCCAGGCAGTCTCCCACCCGAGCACTAAACCTGCTAGCCATGCTTAGCTTCCAGGTCACATTCTTTCTGGGTATGTGTCCGCAACCAAGGCACATGCCCTTGCCTGGAATCGAACCCAGGACTCTTGAGTCTGAAGGCTCATGCTCTATCCACCCAGCCAAACCAGTATGGGCTATGATGAGTTTATCTGAACCAGACTGTCAGCAATTGCTGGGAAGCAGAGTCTCAGGAATTAAAATCTCTTCTGGTCAAGGCAGGGAGGAGGCTTTCGAAACCCTAGATAACAAAGCCAGCAGGCCAGGCCAGGCCGGGCCAGGCCAGGGTGAAGGGTGAGCTTAACTCGACCACATAGGAGTTTAAGAGCAACCTGCCTCTGCCTAAATACACAGCACAGCAAAGCCCAAAGTCCACAAGTAAGCATGTCTGTGTTTGACCTATTTTTATAAATCGCCATACAGGAAGAAACGTAGTGGTTTCAAACAATGTTCTACGACTCTATCCTGATGTTGACCAGCCAGTGGGTTCCATGAGATCCCCTGGTGATAGATGACGGAGATGAGAGAAAGCAAGAGGTAGGGAAAGTGGGGGATGATTGGATAAGATGTAAAATGAGGAGAAACCAAGATGGCGGTGTAGGTAAACAACTGGTCTGCCACCTTGCACTACAAGTTCAAAACTAAAACTAAAAGACAAAGCATCTATCACCCAAAAACACGGGACACCTGGCTGAAAGAGAAAGGAGCCCAAGTGCTGAAAAGCTGAGGAGCCTAGGTACGGAGGCATGAGAATCGAGCTGGTGACAGGCAGCTGGGCATGTGGCTTTCTTTCAACCCGAAGGGAAACAAGCTCCCGATCACTTTGAAATCCAGTTTCTGGGGTCATGCAGGGGACCCAGACGCCTATGGGGAGAAGCTGGTCTGTCGGCCATCGGGTCCAAAAGTGAGGGTGACTCTCTTGCAGAGGTGCGGGTAGCAATCATTGTTTACTGCGCAGGATTGCAGGGATGCAGGGACTTGGAAACACGAGAACTTGGAAACACGGAAGGGCAGAGAAGGCTGATGGCAGCCATCACTGTTTGCCATGCCCCAGCCTAGTGAAGTCCTGAGACCCCACCCAGCCCTGAGGACCCGCCTAAAAACCCTGCCCGCACATTCTACAGACCTGCCCAGGCACCACACAGCTGCTTTTGCATAGAAAAGGCCTGTATTGTGGCAGCTTAACAAAAGAAATTGCAGCTCCAGTAACAAAACCACCAAGTCCCAAGCCAAGAGGACAAAACTGTACTTCTTGTGGTAGCTCCTGCTGGGTGGCCTCAGACAGTAGCTGTACTCCCCCCCATTGGAGATCTCAAACTAGTGTATCTAGTGGTCAGTGCAAAAAGACACCACGTTTCAACTACTCTCATAAGGGACACATTCAAGGAAAGACTCAGTGAGCACCGAAGCCCTGCGGGAACAAGTCCTCACCCGTAAACGTGTCTCCAGCACAGCAATTCTTCCATTATACACACAGTGGGTTCCCACAGCCAATTGGCCGGGAGGTCAATTCCTCTCAGTGACACTGACAACAATCAAGACTTAACTACAACAAGGTTGTACACACAGTCCACAAAGGGGTGCACCAAGTGTGTCCACATCAGGCAACTGGGAAGTTGACCCATTGAACCATATAGTACACCCAGGCCCACAAAGGAACCCTACCAACTCAGGGAAACAGCGAAAATGCCAAGAAAAGAAAACAGATCTCAAACAAAAGAAATGGAGAACAAAAGACTGGATATAGAGTTCAAAAACACAGTTATAAGGTTTTTCAAGAATTTCCTAGAGAAGGCCGATAAATTTAATGAGACCTTCGATATGAAAAAGGACCTACTTGAAATTAAACATACACTGACTGAAATAAAAAATATTATACAGAGACCCAACAGCAGAATAGAGGAACACAAGAAACAAGTCAAAGATTTGGAATACAAAGAGGCAAAGGACACTCCTCTGGAGAAGCAAGAAAATGAGAGAATCCAGAAATTTGAAGATAATGTAAGAAGCCTCTGGGAAAACTTTAAGTATACCAACATCAGAATTATGGGGGTGCCAGAAGAAAAGAGAGAACAGGACACTGAAAACCTATTTGAAGAAATAATGTCAGAAAACTCCTCCCTCCCCCCCTTTAAAGAAATAGACTTACAAGTCCAGGAAGTGCAGAGAACCCCAAACAAAAGGAATCCAAAGAGGACCACACCAAGACACATCATAATTAAAATGCCAAGAGCAAAAGACAAAGAGAGAATCTTATAAGCAGCAAGAGAAAAAGTTATCTACAAGGGAGCACTCATATGACTATCAACTGATTTCTCAACATAAACCATGCAGACCAGATGGGAGTGGCAAGAAATATTCAAAGTGATGAATAGCGAGAACCTACAACCAAGATTACTCTACCCAGCAAAGTTATCATTCAGATTTGAAGGGCAGACAAAGAGCTTCACAGATAAGAAAAAGCTAAAGGAGTACATTACCACCAAACCAGTATTATATGAAATGCTAAAAGGTGTGCTTTAAAAGAGGCAAAAGAAGAAAAAAGTAAAGACAAAATTTATGAACAACAAATAGGTATCTATCAACAAGTGAATCTAAAAGTCAAGTGAATTGATAAACCTGAAGAACAGAATAAACTGGTGAATATTATAGAATCAGGGTCATAAAATGGAAGGGGATTGATAATTGTCGGGGGAAAGGGGTGTCTGTGTGGGGGGTATGGGAAGAGACTGGACAAAAATCATATACCTGTGGATGAGGACAGCGGGGGAGGATGGAAATAGGACAGAGGATGGGGTGGGGATTGGGTGGAGGTGAGCTATCGGGGGGGGGGGGGGGGAGGGGGAGAGAAACAATTGTAATAATCTGAACAACAAAGATTTGTTAAAATTAAAAAAAAATAATAATAAATAAAATAAAATGGTGTGTTTTCTAGAAGAGTTAATAATCATACTAGTGGCCCAGTGCACAAAATTTGTGCACAGTAAAAGGGAATTAATTAGAGAAAATATTTTAATATTGCTATTTTCCCTTTCTCTATGATAGAGGTATCAGAGATGAAAGAAAATTAGTAAAATTTATATGAAGATATACCTCCTGTCAAAGTCTCAGGCATGCCACAGGACCAAGTCAAGTTACCACCCTACCAATACGCACCTTGAAATCAAGGAAAAGCTAGACACAGCCAGCCTCAACCCCCATAAAGCCCTGCAGGGCAGAGGTACCGCCTCAAGTCCCTCCCTGCTAGTGCCAGGTGGGAAGAGGGGGCAACAACCTCAGGTCCCCCATCAAGCCCCACAGTGGGGGGGGGGGGGCGGTGTTGCATGGCCTCAGGTCCCCCGGTGCAGCCTCAGGTTCCCCAGACCTGGCAAAGGGTATGAGGGCGTGAGGGTGTGAGGGCATGATGACCATTTGCCTATTAGCTCTTTATTGTATAGGATTGTTTACATTTGCTAGGTTACTAAAGATGTTGCCTGGTGCACATTTTCATAGGTTTTTTTAAAGTAATTGTTTTTGCTATGTAAATGACAGGCTCCTCAAATATATTGGTCATGCTAGTTTCTTTCTGCTCCTATAACAAGAACAAGTATAAATTGAAGAATTTTTATATAAAAAAGTAAACTTTTGCCCAGCTGGCATAGCTCAGTGGTTGAGCATCGACCTATGAACCAGGAGGTCACGGTTCAATTCCAAATCAGGGCACATGCCCGGCTTGTGGGCTTGAGCCCCAGTTTGGGAAGTGCAGGAGGCAACTGATCCATGATTCTCTCTCATCACTGATGTTTCTCTCTCTCTCTTTCTTTCTCTCTCTCTCTCTCTCTCTCTCTCTCTCTCTCTCTCTCTCTCTCTCTCTCTCTCTTTCTCCCTTCCACTCTGAAATCAATAAGAATAAAAAAGTAAACTTCACAAGCTTCTGTGGGCTATTACTTGTTGACCCAAGTTTCTGTTTTACTTTTCATGTCCATATAAGAGAACATTTTGAAATCATTTGAAAAACTATTAAGTAATGTATGTCTTTAAAAGCTTAATAATTTATTTTTGTTATAAAATATTGTAAAGCATGGTCTCAAATTTTTAAATACACTTTTAATTTCTTCTCTGAATTATTAGCATTATTGATCATCTCATTATAAACACTAAATTCTGTCACCATTGGTCATTTTAAAGTTTTTTATTGATTGATTGATTGGAGAGAGAGAAACATCCGTATGTTATTCCACTTATTTATGTATTCATTGGTTGATTCTTGTATATATATGTGCCCTGACCAGGGATGGAACTCACAACCTCAGAGTACCTGGATGATGCTCTAACAAACTGAGCTACACAGCTGGTCACTTTCTTTTATTCATTTAAATGTGTTTTTCTTATGTGTATTATAAAAATGTATTTTCTGATCTCTTGATTAAATAAATACATGCAAATGGGGAAAAATGCTGGCCCTCCAGGGCTTTAAATCTGAATCTGTCGCTAACATTTTAAAAACTATATTTCTAGTATAAAACCATCCAGATTTCTAACTGCCTTTAAAAGTTAAGACATTGAGGATGGATCCAAGATGGCTGCACAGGTAAACACCTAACCGCAGCCGCACACAAAAGTTTCAATGGAATACAACTAAAATATAAAATGGACATTGCCCAGAGCTACAGGTAGTTGACTGACTGAAAATTCTACAAGAAGGAAAGAGAAAACCAGAAGGAAAATCAGAGGAGCTGAAAAAGCCTAAGGTACGGTGACATGCTGTGCGCCTGCACAGAGAGGACGGAGCCGGAGAGGAGAAGAAGGCTGGGTGTCTTCCTGGCATTCCCTATCAGGAAGGAAATAAAAGCCCCGGACTGGGCTGAACCCCAGAACCGGCAGCGCTGAGCCCCAGTTCTGGGCCAGACCCTGGGACCCAGGCTCAAACAGGGGGAGACAGGGCTTGAGGCGGAATCCCAGGGGAGTGGCGAAAAGCGGAGCCACAGGAGCCTCGCACATTGCGCGCAGAGGACAGAATGTTGACTCTGATGCTAAATTGCCCTGGCGGGAAGGAAACAAGAGCTCCGGCATTGCTGGGCCCCAGTTCCGACTGCTCTGAACCCCAGTTCTAGGCCAGACCCTGGAGACCCAGGGTCAAACAGAGGGTTCTCATCTCTGTCCTCCTTTCTGTATTCCTCTCTGTCCTCATCCCTGTTCTCCGCCCTGTCCTCCTCCCTGTCCCCCTCCCTATTCTCCTCTCTGTCCTCCTCCCTGTCCCTTCTCTCTCTCCTCCTCTCTATCCTTCCTGTCCTCCTCTCTGTACTCCCTGCCCTCCTCTCTGTTCTCCTCTCTCTTACTTTCGGTCCTCCTCTCTGTCCTCCTCCCTGTCCTCCTCTCTGTCCTCCTCTCTTTCCTATCTCTCCTGTCCTCTCTGTCCGGTCCTCTCTGTCATCCTCTCGGTCTTCTTCCCTGTCCTCCTCTCTGTTCTCATCTCTGTCCTCCTCTCAGTCCTCCTCTCTGTCCTCCTCTTTATCCTCCTCCCTTTCCTCTCCCGGTTCTCCTCTTTGTCCTCCTTTTGTTGTCCTCGTCTCTGTCCTCATCTCTGTCCTCATTCTTCTCATCCCTATCCTCCTCTCTGTCCACCTCTCTGTCCTCCTCCCTGTCCTCCTCTCCGTCCTCCTCATTCTCCTCCTCCCTGTCCTCCTCTCTGAACACCTCTCTCACCCACTCCCTTTCTTCCTCCCTGTACTAACTGTCCTCCTCTATGTCCTCTTCCTGTTCTCCCTGTCCTTCTCCCTGTCCTCCACTCTGTTTTCATCTGTCCTCCTCTCTGTCCTCCTCTCTGTCCTCATCCCTGTTCTCCTTGCTGTCCTCCTCCCTGTCCTCCTCTCTGTCCTCCTCCCTATTCTCCTCTTTGTCCTCCTCTCTGTCCTCCTCTATGTCCTCCTTTCTGTAATCCCTGTCTTGTCCTTACTGTCCTGTCCTCCCTGTCCTCCTCTCTGTCCTCCACTCTGTCCTCCTCTCTGTCCTCTCTGTTCTCACAGTCCTGTCCTCGCTGTCTGGTCCTCTCTGCCCTGGTCTCTGTCCTCCTCCCTGTTCTATTTCCTGTTCTCCTCTCTGTCTTCCTCCCTGTACTCTTCTCTGTCCTCCTCTCCCTCCTCCTCCCTCTCTTTCTCTCTCTCCTCCTCCCCGTCCTGCTCTCTGTTCTCATCTCTGACCTCCTCCCTGTCCTTCTCTATGTTGCATCTCTGTTCTCCACCCTGGCCTCCTTCCTGTCCTTATTCCTGTCCTCAACTCTGCCCTCCTCTCTGTCCTCCTCTCTGTCCTCTCTGACCTTGCTTTCTGTCCTGGCCTCTCTGTCCTCCTCTCTGTAATGTCTTCTCTGTCCTGTCCTCTCTGTCCTCCTCTCTGTCCTTCTTCCTGTCCTCCTCTCGGTCCTCCTCCCTGACCTCCTCTTTGTCCTCCTCTCTCTCCTCTCTGTCCTCCTCTCTGTCCTCTCTATCCTGTCCTTTCTGCCCTGGCTTCTCTGTCCTTCTCCCTCTCCTCCTCCCAGTTCTCCTCTCTGTACTCCTTCCTGTCCTCTCTGTCCTCCTCCTTGTCCTACTCTCTGTCCTCCTTTCTGGCCTCCTCTCTGTTCTCTCGGTCCTTTCCTTTCTGTCCTTTCCTCTCGGTCCTCCTCTCAATCAGTCCTCCCTGTCCTCCTCTCTGCCGTGATCCCTGTCTTCCTCTCTGTCCCCCTCCCTGTCCTCCGCACTGTCCTCCTCTCTGTCCTCCTCCATGATCTCTCTGTCCTGGCCTCTCTGTTCTCCTCTCTGTCCTCCACTGTCCTCTCTATCCTAGCCTCTCTGTCCTCCTCCCTGACCTCCTCCCTGTTCTGCTCTCTGTCCTACTCCCTGTCCTCCTGCATTTCCTGGCCTCTCTGTTCTCCTCTCTGTCCTCCTCTCTATCCTCCTTTCTATTCTACTCCCTGTCCTCCACGCTGTCCTCCTCTCTGTCCTCCTCCCTTTTCTTTTCTCTGGTCTCCTCCCTGCCCTCCTCCCTGCCCTCTCTGTCCTCCTCCCTGTCTTCCTCTCTGTTCTCATCTCTGTCCTCCTCTCTGTCCTCTCTATCCTATCCGCTCTGTCCTGGCTTCTCCATCCTCCTCCCTTTCCTCCTCCGTGTTCTGCTCTCTGTCCTCCTTCCTGTCCTCCTCTCTATCCTCCTCCTTGTCCTCCTTCTTGTCCTCCACTGTGTCCTCCTCTCTGTCCTCCTCCCTGTTTCATCCCTGTCCTCCTCCTTGTTCTATTCTCTGTCCTCCTCTCTCTCCTCCTCGCTGTCTTTCTCTCTGTCCTCCTCCCCGTCCTGCTCTCTGTTCTGATCTCTGACCTCCTGTCTGTACTCCTCTCTGACCTCATCCCTTGTCTCCTCACTGTCCTCACCTGTCCTCCTCTGTTATCATCTCTATCCTCCTCTATGTCCTCCTCCCTGTCCTCCTGTCATCCTCCCTGTCATCCTTTCTGTTCTCCTCCCTGTCCTCTTTGTCCTCCTCTCTTTCCTCCTCTCTGTACTCCTTTCTGTACTCCTTTCTGTCCTCTCAGTCCTGTCCTTTCTGTCCCGTCCTCCCTGTCCTCCTCCCTGTCCTCCTCTCTGTCCTGTTCACTGTCCTCCTCCCTGTCCTCTTCCTGGTTCTCCTCTCTGTCCTCCTCCCTGGCCACCTCACTGGCCACCTCCCTGGCCTCCTTCCTTTCCTCTTCCCTGTCCACATCCCTGTCCTCCTCTTTGGTCTCATCTCTGTCCTCCTCTCTTTCCTCTTCCCTGGCCTCTCCGTCCTGGCCTTTCTGTCCTCTTCTCTGTCCTCTTTATTTTCCTCCCTGTCCTCTCTGTCCTGGCCTCTCTGTCCCGGCCTCTCTGTCCTCCTCTCTGTTCTTTCTGTTCTCACCATCCTGTCCTCGCCTTCTTGCCCACTCTGCCCTGGCATCTCTGTCCTCCTGTCTGTCCTCCCCCTTGTCCTCCTCTTTGTTCTCCTCCCTGTCCTCCTCACTCTCCTCATCCCTACCCTGCTCGCGGTTCTCCTATCTGTCCTTCTATCTGTGCTCCTCTCTGTTCTCCTCTCTGTCCTCCTCTCTGTCCTCCCTGTCCTCTCCTGGTTCTTCTCTCTGTCCTCCTACATGTGCTCCTCTGTCCTCCTCTCTGTCCTACATCCTGTCTTACTCCCTGTCCTCCTCTCAATCCTCCTCTCTGTCCTCCTCTCTGACCTCCTCTCGGTCCTTCTCCCTGTCATCCCTGTCCTCCTCTCTGTCCTCCTCACTTTCCTCATCCCTGTCCTCCTCCCTGTACTCCTCCCTGTACTCCTCCCTGTATCATGTCTCTACTTTTCCCTGTCTTCCTCTCTGTCCTCTTCCCTATCATCTCTGTCATGCCCTCCCTGTCCTCTTCTCTGTCCTCCTCTCTGTCCTCCTCCCTGTCCTCTCTGTCCTGGCCTCTCTGTCCCGGCATATCTGTCCTTCTCTCTGTCCTGTCTGTCCTCTCAGTCCTGTACTCGATGTCTTTTCCTCTCTGCTCTGGCCTCTCAGTCCTCCACTCTGTCCTCCTCCTTGTCCTCCTCTCTGTGCTCCTCCCTGTCCTACGCCCTATCCTCTTCTTTGTCCTTCTGTCTGTTCTCTCTGTCTCCTCTCGGTCCTCTTCTCTGTCTTCCTCCTTGTCCTCCTCACTGTTCTCCTCTCAATCCTCGTCTCTGTCCTCCTCCCTGTCCTCTCTGTTCTGTCCTCTCTGTCCTATCCTCTCTGTCCTCCTTCCTATCTTCCTCTTGGTCCTCCTCTCCCTCCTCCTCTCTGTCCTCCATTCTGTCCTCCTTTCTGTCCTCTCTCTCCTGTTCTTTCTATCCTGTACTCTCTGTCCTCCTTTCTGTTCTCCTCCGTCTTCCTCTGGGTTCTCCACTCTGTCCTCCTCCCTGGCCTCTCAAAGGCCTCCTCCCTGGCCTCCTTCCTTTACTCTTCTCTGTCCTCATCCCTGTCCTCCTCTTTGGTCTCATCTCTGTCCTCCTCTCTGTCCTCCTGCCTGTCCTCTCTGTCCTGGCCTCTCTGTCCTGGCCTCTCTGTCCTCCTTTCTGTCCTCTCTTTTCTCACATTGCTGTCCTCGCTGTCTTGTCCTCTCTGCCCTGGCCTCTCTGTCCTCCTCCCTGTCCTCCTCTCTGTCCTCCTCCCTGTCCTATTCCCTGTCCTCTTCTTTGTCCTCCTGTCTCTTCTCCTCTCTGTCCTCCCCCCTGTCCTCTCCTGGTTTTTCTCTCTGTCCTCCTACATGTCCTCCTTTGTCCTCCTCTCTGTCCTCCTCCCTGTCCTCCTCACTTTCCTCCTACCTGTCCTTCTCCGTGTCCTTCTCTCTGACCTCTTCTCTCCTCCTTCCTGTTCTCCTATCTGTCCTCCATGTCCTCCTCTCTGTTCTCCTCTTTGTCCTGCTTTCTGTCCTCCTCCCTCTCCTGCTCCCGGTTCTCCTCTGGGTCCTCCCCCATTTCCTTTTCTCTCCTCATTCCTGTTCTCCGCCCTGTCCTCCTTCCTGTCCTCCTGTGTGTTCTCATCTCTGTCCTCCTTTCTGTTCTCTCTTTTCTCACATTGCTGCCTCGCTGTCTTGTCCTCTCTGCCTTGGCCTCTCTGTCCTCCTCTCTGTCCTCTTCACTATTCTCCTCACTGTCCTCCTCTCTGTTCTCGTCCCTGTCCTCCACCCTGTCCTCCTCCCGTTCGTCTTCTCTGTCCTCCTCTTTCGCTTCTCCCTGTCTACCTCTTTGTCTTCTTCCCTGTCCTCTCTGTTCTCATCACTGTCCTCCTCTTTGTCCTTCTCTCTCTCCCCCTCTCTGTCCTCCAGTCTGTCCTCCTTTCGGTCCTCTCTGTCCTGTCCTTTCTATCCTGTCCTCTCTGTCCTCCTCCCTGTCCTCCTCCTGGTTATCCTCTCTGTCCTCCTCCTGGGCCTCCACACTGGCCACCTCCCTGGCCTCCTTCCTTTCCTCTTCCCTGTCCTCATCCCTGTCCTCCTCTCTTTTCTCATCTCTGTCCTCCTCTCTGTCCTCTTCCCTGTCCTCTCTGTCCTCCTCTCTGTCCTCTTCCCGGTACTCTTCTTTTTCCTCCTGTTTGTTCTCCTCTCTGTCCTCCTCTCTGTCCTCTTCTCTGTCCTCTCTGTCCTGTCCTCTATGTCCTTCCTTTCGGTCCTCCTCTCTGTCCTCCAACTGTCCTCCTCCCTGTACTCCTCACCCTCCTTCTCCATGTCCTCCTCCCGGTTCTCCTATCTGTCCTCCTCTCAGTCTTCCTCTCTGTCCTCCCTGTCCTCTCCCGGTTCTCCTCTCTGTCCTACCTGTCCTCCTCTCTCCTCCTCTCTGTCCCCCTGCCAGTCTTATTCCCTGTCCTCCTCTCTATCCTCCTCTCTGTCCTCTCTGACCTCCTCTCTGTCCTTCTCCCTGTCCTACTCCCCGCGTCCCTGTCCTCCTCTCTATCTTCCTCCCTGTCCTGCTCCTTGTACTCCTTCCAGTTCTCTCTGTCCTCCTCTGTCCTCCTTTCTATTCTCCCCCCTGTCCTCCTCTCTGTCATCTTCCCTGTCCTCTTCTCTGTCCTCCTCTCTCTACTCCTCCCTGTCTTCCTCTCTGTCCTCTTCCCTGTCCTCTCTGTTCTCATCTGTGTCCTCCTCTATGTCCTCCTCTCTGTCCTCCTCGCTGTTCTCCTTCCTGTAGTCCCTGTCCTCCTCTCTGTCCTCCTCTCCGTCATCCTCCCTTTCCTCTCCCTGTTCTCCTCTTTGTCCTTCTTTTGTTGTCCTCCTCTCTGTGCTCCTCTCTGTCCTCCTCACTCTCCTCCTCCCTGTCCTTCTCTCTATCCTCCTCTCTATCCTCCTCCCTGTTCTCCTCCCTGTCCTCCTCCCTGTCCTCCTCCCTGACCTCTTCTCTGTCCTCCTCTCTCTCTCCTCCTCCCTGTCTTCCTCTCTGTCCTCCTCTCTGTCCTCCTCCCTGTCCTCCTCTCTGTCCTCACTGTCCTACTCCCTGTCCTCTTATTTGTCCTCCTGTCTATTGTCCTCTCTGTCCTCCTCTCTGTCCTCCCTGACCTACTCCCTGTCCTCTTATTTGTCCTCCTGTCTATTGTCCTCTGTCCTCCTCTCTGTCCTCTCTGTCCTGTCCTCCATGTCCTGTCCTCTCTGTCCTCCTCCTTGTCCTCCTCCCAGTCCTCCTCACTCTCCTCCTCCATATCTTCCTCTCAGTTCTCCAATCTGTCCTCCTACATGTCTGCCTCTGTCCTCCTCGCTGTCCTCCTCCCTGTGTTTCTCCCAGTCCTCTTCCCCATCCTCTCTGTTCTCATATCTGTCCTCCTCTCTGTCCTCCTCTCTGATTTCCACTCTGTCCTTCTCCCTGTCCTCCTCCGTGTCGTCCCTGTTCTCCTCTCTGTCCTCCTCCCTGTCCTCCTCTCTGTCCTCCTCTCTGTCATCCACCCTTTCCTCTCCCTGTTCTCCTCTTTGTCCTTCTTTTGTTGACCTCCTTTCTATCCTCCTCCCTGTTCTCTTCCCTGTCCTCCTCTCTGTCCTCCTCATTATCTTCCCTCTGTTTTCTCTGTCCTCCTCCCTGTCCTCTTCCTTGTCCTCCTCTATGACCACCTCTCTCTCCTTCTCCCGTTCCTCCTCCCTGTCCTCTCTGTCTTCCTCTCTGTCCTCTTCCCTGTCCTCCTCCCTGTCCTCAAGTCCTTCTCTCTGTTCTCTCTCTCTTCCTCCCTGTCTTCCTCTCAGTCACCCTCCCCGTCCTGCTCTCTGTTCTCATCTCTGACCTCCTCCCTGTCCTCCTCTCTGTCCTCCTCCCTGTCCTCCTCATTGTCCTTCTCTCCTCCTCCTCCTCTCTGTCCTCCTGGCTGTACTCCTTTCTGTCCTCTCTGCCCTGTCATTTCTGTCCTCCTCTATGTCCTCTCGGTCCTTTCCTTTCTGTCCTGTCCTCTCTGTCCTCCCATTGGTCCTCCTCCCAGTTCTCCACCCTGTCGTCCTCTCTGTCCTGATCCCTGTCCTCCTCTCTGTCCTCTCTGTCCCCCTCCCTGTCCTCCTCACTGTTCTCCTCTTTGTCCTCCTCCCTGTCCTCTCTGTCCTGGCCTCTCTGTACTCCTCTTGTCCTCCTCCCTGTCCTCTACTGTGTCCTGCTCCCTGTCCTCCTCTCTATCCATTGCCCTATTCTCCTCTCTTTCCTCCTGCCTGTCCTCCTCCTTGTCCTCCTCTCTGTCCTCCTCTCTGTACTCCTTGCTGTCTTTCTCTCTGTTCTCTTCCCCGTCCTGCACTCTGTTCTCATCTCTGACCTCTTCCCTGTCCTCCTCTCTGTCCTCTCTGTCCTCTGTGGGTGGCGCCACCCCAGTCCCAGTGTCCCTGTCCGATGCCTGGTCAGGCTCCGTGCTGGGTCCCCACCGGGGGTCATAAGGCAGCCCATTGGGGATTTTCTCTCCCTCTCTTCCCCTCCCCCTCGCTCTGTCTCTAAAACCAATAAAAACATGAAAAGAAAGTCAGGACTTTTATGGCTGCTATTACCATTCCTTCCTAGCCTTTACATCTGTGAAAGTTGTGTATTTTTTTTCCAGATTTACAAGCAAAAATTAGTCTAGTAGAAGAAATCAAAGTCATGGAAAGGCATGTTTAATAAAAACACAAGACTCGCCTTGACTGGTTTGGCTCAGTGGAGGGAGAGAGCGTCGACCTGCAGACTGAGGGGGCCCAGTTTCAATTCCAATCACCAGCATGTTCCTTGGTTGCAGGCACATCCTCAGTAGAGAATGTGCAGGAGGCAATTGATCAATATTTCTTACTCTCTATCCCTTTCTCTTCCACTCTGTAAAAAATCAGTAAAATATATATTAAAAAAAAAAAAAACATAGTGTCATAGTGTCTTTTTTTAGTGTCTTTAAAACATTTTTACTGAAGGGTTGATGGGGAAAAAGGAGACATATGTAATACTTTAAATAATAAAAACAATGCTCATAGGGAAACTGATATATATATCTATATATCTATATATCTATATATCTATATATCTATATATCTATATATCTATATCTATATCTATATCACTATATCTCTATCTCTATCTCTATCTCTATCTATATCTATATCTATATATGTGTATATGTGTATATATGTATAGATTGGCTCAGTGGCTATAGACCAAAAGGTCTCAGGTTCAGTTCTGATCAAGGGCTGGCCAACCTTGGTTGCAGGCTCCTTCCCTGGTCAGGGCTCATGCAGGAGGCAACCAATCGATGTGTTTCTCTCACATCGATGTTTCTCTCTGTCTTTCCCTCTCTCTCCCACTCTCCCTAAAAATTCAATGGAAAAATATCCTCGGATGAGGAATAACAAAAAATAATAAAATATATTTTTTTAATTTCAGAAAGGAAGGAAGAAGGAGAGAGAGATAGAAACATCAATGATGAGAGAAAATCATTTTTTGGCTGCCTCCTGCACGCCCCCTACTGGGGATGGAGCCCACAACCCGGGCATGTGCCCTGACCGGGAATCGAACTGTGACTCAACCACTGAGCCACGCCAGCTGGATTCATGGTGTCTTTTTGAAGACAACAACATTTTTATTTTAATAAAATTCAATTGGTTATTTTTAAAAATAAAATAGTCTTCCATAATCACCTTGCTGAGCTTTCCCCAACATTGGCAATATGGGGTCCATTCTTGCATGTCTTACAAATGCTAATACTCATGTAATAACAAACGAATAATTATTAATACTGAAAATAAGAATAATAATATTGAATTATCATTGTCCTCCACTTACAGTCAGAAGGGGTGAAAGGTTTGGGAAAGGGCCGGTTCAACAGAAGTTCTGACAGAAAAGAGGAAAAAGGAAAAGGAAAGGCTCAGAGGGAGCTTCAGCTTCAGGGCCTCTGTCGCCACCAGCTGGCCGGAGGCGGTAACGCGGGCCCATGGGCTCCCTCTCCACCAGGTGCTCCTGGGACTGCCCTCCCCTCCCCCCTCCCCCCAGGCTCTGTGCCCCCTCCTGGCGGCCATGAGGAAGGGGGACTCCGCCCTGGGCACAGGAACAGAGGCTGGAATTCTGGGTAGGTCTGTCCAGGGAAGACACTGCGGATGATGGAAATTTTCTAAATGTTGGTTATTAAGACCAAAATTCAATTAACCACACTAGAGGAGAGCCTGGACTTCTTCCCATTCTCTCCGCGGAAAACAAATTATGAAACTGGTATTATATGCAGACCAAGGAGTATGCAGCCCTAACAATGTAGAAAGAGAAATAAAGAGACATGTAAGTCACACAGTAATAGTAGTTGTTGTTACTACTGTCTTTTGGATGTTGTCTTACTAGTCATCTTATTTAACGTTTGTGATTCATTGTTATCGTTTTCCTTAAATAACTGCACTCCCCCCCCCCCCCCCCCAGAACTGAATAAGATGCAGGCCCCACAAATTCTGCCTGTGCCTGAGCTTGGGTGTACTTGAGGCTGCTTTTTTTAAATTTTCTTTAATCCTCACCCAGGGATATTTTTTCTATTGACCTTTAAAAAGAGAAAGTGGAAGGAAGAGAGGAGGGGAGAGAGAGAGAGAGAGAGAGAGGGAGAGAGAGAGAGAGAGAGAGAGAGAAACATCGATGTGAGAAACACACATGGACTGTTTACCTCCAGTCCAGATTGGACCAGGGAGTCAAACCTGACACTTGGGTCTGTGGCCAATGCTCTAACCACTGAGCCACCAGCCAGGCGACAGGGCTGCTCCTGAAAGAGCACAGAACTGCAGGCTGAGATCAGCTTCCGGAGGTCTGTCACTCACTGGGCCCTGGCCTCAGAGCGGCCTGGCTTCCTTCCTCACACTCACTCACTCACACACACTCATATACGCACACACACACTCACACACACGCACACACGCACACACACACTCACACACACTCACACACGCACACACACACTCACACACAGTCACACACGCACACATACTCACACACACTCATACACTCTCACAGCCACGGGAGGAGGTCACGGCTGAGGAGCCTGTGGATAAAACATGCCTTTGGGCTTTCCTTTCCCGGCCCCTGACAGAATCTCAGGCTCCGGCCCGGCCAGCAGCCGCAGGGTGGCTTCCGCCTGTGCGAGCGCCTGCGGCTCTGGTGCCGGTGCTGTTCTCTGGGCGGAGGGTGCGGAGCCTCCATCCAGCCGAGGCCATGGGCACCCTGTCAGCCTGAGGGCCTCCGTGTGCGAACATCTCCTTCTGGAGCTGGGGAGCGGGCAGCACAGCGGACGTGAGGCTTGGGTGACTGTGGCTGAGCTACTTCCACGCACAGTCCTGACCGTGAACACACGTGGGGGCGGGTGACGGTGTCAGCAGCAGTGTGGCGCCAAGGCTGGAGCTGATGGATGGGCGATCATGTACATACCAGTGAGCACATACATGCTAGCACTCACTACATTCTGACCATGTTCTTGTCATTGAAAAGAACATTCCAGGGGGCTGCTCCAGCCACCCAGGACCCCCAGAGGCACCACAGCCAGTTCAACGACACTGCCCTTCGACCTGTGTGGCCCTGTCCTCGGCGTGCTCCTGTCCTCGGTGTGGCCCTGTCCTCGGTGTGGCCCTGTCCTCGGCGTGTCAGGTCCCCAGCATGGCCCTGTCCTCTGGCGTGGCCTGTCCTCAGCGTGGCCCTGTTCTCAGTGTGGCCCTGTTCCCTGGCGTGGCCCTACCCGCTTCTTTCCTCCGAATTCTAGAAATTCCCTATTCCCTATTCTAGGAAGTCCACTCTACCACAGAATTCTAGAAATCCTCTCTTCCACAGAATTCTAGAAATCGACTATTCCATAGAATGATAGAAATCGCCTATTCCACAGAATTCTAGAAGTCCACTCTACCACAGGATTCTGGATGTTCTGTATTCCACAGGATTCCTGAAGTCCTCTCTTCTACAGAATTCTTAAAATCCTCAATTCCGTTGAATTCTATATGGCCTCTTTTCCACAAAATTCTAGAAATATTCTCTTCCACACAATTTTAGAAGTCCTCTCTTCAGATTTCTAGAAATTCCCTATCCCACAGAATTGTAGAAGTCCTCCCCTTCTCTGAATTCTATTATAGAAATCCCCTATTCTACAGAATTCTAGCTGTCCCCTCTAACTCACAATTCCAGAAATTGCCTATTCCACAGAATTCTAGAAATACTCCCTTTTACAAAATTCTACAAATCCTCTCGACCACAGAATTCTAGAAGTCTTCTCCTTCAAGGAATTCTAGAAGTACTCTACTTCTCAGATTTCTAGAAATCCACTATTCCACAGAATTCTCAAAGTCCTCTCTGCCACAGAATTCTTGAAGTTCCCTATTCCACAGAATTCTACAAGTCCTTTCTTCCACAGAATTCTAGTAATCCTCTCTTCCACAGAATTTTAGAAGTCCTCTCTTTCTCAGATTTCTAGAAATTCCCTATTCCACAGAATTCAAAGAGTCCTCCCTTCCTCCGAATTCTAGAAATCCTCTCTTCCACAAAATTCTAGATGTCTTCTCTTCCATAGAATTCTGGTGTTTCCCTATTCCACAGAATTCCAGAAGTCCTCTCTTCCACAAAATTCTAGTAATCCTCTCTTCCACAGAATTCTAGAAGTCCTCTCTTCAGATTTCTGGAAATTCCTTATTCCACAGAATTGTAGAAGTCTTCTCTTCCTCTGAATTCTAGAAATCCCCTATTCTACAGAATTTTAGAAAGTCATCTATTCCACAGAATTCTAGAAATCCTCTTTTCACAGAATTCTATAAATCATCTATTCCACAGAATGATAGAAATTCTCCCTCAGAATTCTACAAGTCCTCTCTTCCACAGAATTCTATAAAGCCTTTCTGCCACAGAATTCTAAAAATCTTCTCTTCCACCGAATTATAAAGTCCTTTCTTTCTCAGATTTCTAGAAATCCTCTATTCCACAGAATTCTAGAAATTCTCTCTGCCACAGAATTCGACAAGTCATCTCTTCCACAGAATATTAGAAACCCCCTACTCCACAGAATTCTAAAAGTCTACCTTCCTCTGAATTCTAGAAAAGCTCTATTCTAAAGAATTCTAGAAATCCCCTATTTCACATAATTCTAAAAATTATTCCACAAAATTCTAGAAATCCCCTATTCTACAGACTTCTAGATATCATCTCTTCCTCAGAATTCTAGAAATCTATTATTCCACAGAATTCTAGAAATACTTTATTCCACAGAATTCTGTAAGTCTCTTCCTCATTCTAGAAATACCCTATTACATAGAATTCGAGAAATCCTCCATTCCTCCAAATTCTATAAATCCCCTATTCCACAGAATTCTAGAAATCCTCCCTTCCTCTGAATTATAGAAATCATATCTTCCACAGAATTCTAGACATCCTCTCTTTCTCTCAATCTAGAAATCCCCTATTCTAAATATTTCTAGATGTCCTCTCTTCCTCAGAATTCTAAAATCTACTATTCCACAGAATTCTAGAAATACTCTATTCCACAGAATTCTATGTCCTCTCTTCCTCATTTCTAGAAATACCCTATTCCACAGAGTTACAGAAATCCTCTTTTCCTCCGAATTCTATAAATCCTCAATTCCACTGAATTCTAAAAGAACTCTCTCACAAAATTCTACAAACGCTCTCTTCCACAGAATTCTAGAAGCCCTCTCTTTCAAGGAATTCTAGAAGTCCTCTCCACAGATTTGGAGAAATCGCCTAATCTACAGAATTCTAAAAGTCCTCACTGCCACAGAATTTTGAAAGTTCCCTGTTTCACAGAATTACCAGAAGTCCTCTCTTCCGCAGAATTCTAAATATCCCCTATTCTGCTGAATTCCAGAAGGCCTCTCTTTCAAGGAATTCTAGGAGTCCTCACTTTCTCAGATTTCTAGACATCCCCTATTCCACAGAATTCTGAAAGTCCTCTCTCCCACAGAATTCTGTAAGTTCCTTATTTCACAGAATCCCAGTAGTCCTCTCTTCCAGAGAATTCTAAAAATCCTCTAATCCGCGGAATTCTAGAACTCTCTTCCACAGAATTCTGAAAGTCCTCTCTTCAGATTTCTATAAATACCACATTCCACAAAATTCTGGAGTCCTCACTCCCTCTGAATTCTAGAAATCCCCTATTCTACAGAATTCTAGAAGTCCCCTATTCCACAGAATTCTAGAAATCCCTATTTCACAGAATTCTAAAGATCCTGTTTTCCACAGAATTCCGGAGTCCTCTCTTCCACAGATTTCAAAAAATCCTTTATTCCGCTAAATTCTATATGGCCTTTCTTCCACAAAATTCTAGAAATCCTCTCTTCCACAAAATTCTAAAAGTCGTCTCTTCAGATTTCTAGAAATCCCCTACTGCACAGAATTCTAAGAGTTCTCTATGCCACAGAATTCTGGATGGTCCTTATTCCACAGAATTCCAGAAGTCCTCTCTTCCTCTGAATTCTAAAAATCCTCTATTCTGCTGAATTCTAAAGGCCTCTTGCCCACAGAATTCTAGAAATCCTCCCCCAACAGAATTCTGAAAGTCCTCTCCTCAGATTACTAGAAATACCCAATTCCACAGGGGAGGCCCAACTCCCTTAGCTCCCACCAAGGGGCAGCTCATAACAGAGTGTCCTGGGACACCCACGGCCATGTCTGTTGCCTTTGAAATAGGGGAGAGAGCTGTTTCAAGTCAGAGAAAATCACATTCCAGTATGGTGGAACTGCCCAGGCAACTCCAGAGGTACTCACTGTTTGGGAAGCTGGGCCCTGAGGGCATGCTTTCTGCCCCATTTTTGGAGAACAACCCACCCTGAGGACAAGGGAACCTCTCCCTGGCTTCCAGTCTGAAGCTCAGGAGAGTGAGCTCAGGAAGGTGGGGCTTTTGTGGCCACATGGGTCACTCCTCCCCATTCACAGGGCCCCAGGGCCTTACCCACTGGTTAGGGTTAGGGTTAGGCTTAGGGTTAGGATGAGGGGTAGGGTTGGGCTTTGACATCAGAGAGAGAGCTGTGTCAAGTCAGAGAAAATCACCGTCCACTCTGGGGGCACTGCCTGGGCACCTCCAGAGGTACTTACTGGTCTAGTTGCCAGGCCCCAAGGGCCGGCTTTCCACTCCATTCTCGGGGAACACCCTGCCTAGAGGTCAAGGTAACCTCTCCTTGGCTTCCACTCTGGCGGTAAGGACAGTGGGGCTTTTGCATCTACTGGCGACCCAGGGCCACATTCACAGGGCTCCAGGGCCCTATCCACCGAAACTCTTCCAGTTGTTGCCCCTCGCCACAACCCACTCTTCCATTGACCGCTACACACAGACCACCTGGCCACCCCGCCGGGCCCACAACCTCTCCCTAGGTCCCTGCTGTCCGCAGGCCAGCCTTTGGGTCACCGTTTCCCTGCCCACCAGCCTTTCTCCTGCTTACCTCACCACTTCTTGAAGCTCACCTGGCCCCGCCCCCTCGTTGACTTGACCAGGCTCCGGTGTGGGCCCGCCCCCTTGTGCATTGGACCAATGAGCGAGCAGCACCTGCCCGGCTGCCCTGCTCCTCAGACACAGAACAGCCCCCACCTCTGGGAGGCCTGTCAGGTGACAAAATCCACCGACCACATATGGCCCTCTGCTCACAGGGTGCCTCCCGGGTCCCCAGGCGTGGGCAGACCAGCCAGACCCCCGCTTCAGGACAGCCATGGGCCTGCTGAGCCTCAGGGGTGGCCCCACCCCGGTAGCTCCCACCAAGGGGCAGCTCACAACAGAGTGTCCTGGGAAGCCCAGGGCCGAATCTGTGGCCTTTGACATCGAGGATAGAGCTGTGTCAAGTCCCAGAAAATCACTTGACTGTCTGGGAGCACTGCCCACCCACCTACAGAGGTACTTACTGTTTTGGTAGCTGGGCCCTGAGGGCCTACTTTCTGCCCCATTTTCAGGGAACGCCCCGCCCTGAAGAAAAGGGAACCTCTCCCTGGCTTCCAGTATGGAGCTCAGGACCATGAGCTGAGGAAGGTGTGGCTTTTGTGGCCACGTGGGCCACTGGTCCCCATTCACGGGGCCCCAGGGCCTTACCCACTGGTTAGGGTTAGGGTTAGGCTTAGGATAGGTTGAGGTCTAGGGTTGGGCTTTGACAGCGGAGAGAGAGCTGTGTCAAGTCGGAGAAAATCACCTTCCACTCTAGGAGCACTGCCCTGGCCCCAGGGGCCGGCTTTCTGCCCCATTCCCGGGGAATGACCTGCCCTGAGTACAAGGGAAACTCTCCCTGGCTTCCAGACTGGAGCTCAGGGAGGTGGGGCTTTTGCATCCTCTGGTGACCCAGGTCCACATTCACAGGGCTCCAGGGCCCTACCCACCGAAACTCTTCCAGTTATTGCCCCTCGCTCCAACCCACTCTTCCATTGACCGCTACACACAGACCACCTGGCCACCCCGCCGGGCCCACAACCTCTCCCTAGGTCCCTGCTGTCCGCAGGCTGGCCTTTGGGTCACCGTTTCCCTGCCCACCAGCCTTTCTCCTGCTTACCTCGCCACTTCTTGCTGCTCACCTGGCCCTGCCCCCTTGTTCTTGGGACTGCCTCCAGCTGCTCACCTGCCCCTGTGCCCTTGTTGACTTGACCAGGTTCTGGTGTGGGCCTGGGCCCACCTCCTCGTTCCGGAAGCCCGACTCCTTATTCATTGGACCAATGAGCGAGCAGTACTTGCCGGGCTGCCCTGCTCCTCAGACACAGAACAGCCCCCACCAACCAGGGAGGCCTGTCAGGTGTCTAAATCCACCAACCACACATGGCCCTCTGCTCACAGAGTGCCTCCTGGGTCCCCAGGCCTGGGCAGACCAGCCAGCCCCCGCTTCAGTATAGCCATGGTCCTCCAGAGCCTCAGGGGCAGCCCCATCCCCAGTAGCTCCCACCCAGGGGCAGTCACAACAGACTGCCCTGGGCTGCGCACCTCCAGAGGTTCTTACTGGTTGTGTAGCTGGGCCGGAAGGGCCTGCTTTCCTCCCAATTCCCGGGGAACGCCCCGCCCTGAGGACAAGGGAACCTCTTGCTGGCTTCCGGTCTGGAGCTCAAGAAGGTGAGCTCAGGAAGGTGGGGCATTTGTGGCCACCTGGGATCCTGGTCCCCATTCAAAGGGCCCCATAGCCTTACCCACCGTTTAAGGTTAGGATTAGGCTTAGCGTTAGGTTGAGGGGTAGGGTTGGACTTTGATATTGGAGAAAGAGCTGTGTCAAGTCGGAGAAAACCACCTTCCACCCTGGGGGCACTGCCCGGGCCCCTCCAGAGGTACTTACTGGTCTGGTTGCTGGGCCCCGAGGGCCGGGTTTCTGCCCCATTTGGGGGGAACACCCTGCCCTGAGGACAATGGAACCTCTCGCTGGCTTCCAGTCTGGAACAAAGGGCGGTGGGGCCTTTGTGTCCACTGGTGAACCAAGTCTGCGTTCACAGGGCCCCAGGGCCCTACCCACCGGAACTCTTCCAGCTGTTGTCCCTCGCCCCAACACACTATTCCTTTGACCGCTACCCGCAGACCACCTGGCCTCCCCGCCTGGCCTCCAAACCCTCCCTAGGTCCCTGCTGTCCACAGGCCGGCCTGCGGGTCACCGTGTCCCTGCTCACCGGCCTTTCTCCTGCTGACCTCACCACTTCTTGCTGCTCACCTGGGGCTGCCCCCTGTTCTAAGGACCGCCTCCAGCTGCTCACCTGGCCCCGCCCCCTTGTTGACTTGACCATGTTCTGGTGTGGGCCTGGGCCCGCCTCCTCGTTCCGGAAGCCCGGCCCCCTTGGTCATTGGACCAATGAGCGAGCAGCACCTGCCCCGCTGCCCTGCTCCACAGACACAGAATAGCCCCCACCTCTGGGAGCCCTGTCAGGTGCCTAAATCCACCAACCTCATATGTTCCTCTGCTCACCGGGTGCCTCCCGGGTCCCCAGGCGTGGGCAGACCAGCCAGCCCCCTGCTTCAGTATAGCCATGGTCTTCTGGAGCCTCAGGGGCGGCCCCATCCCCATAGCTCCCACCAAGGGGCAGGTCACAAAAGAGTGCCCTGGGCTGCCCACAGCCCTGTCTGTGGCCTTTGACATGGCTAGAGAGCTGTGTCAAGGCCATGAAAATCACTTGCCACTCCGGGGGCACTGCCTGGGCCCCTTCAGAGGTACTTACTGGTCTGGTTGTCGGGCCACAGGGCCGGCTTTCTTCCCCGTTTGCGGGTAATTCCGTGCCCTGAGGACAATGGAACCTCTCCTTGGCTTCCATTCTGGAGCAAAGGGCAGTGAGCTCATGAAGGGTGCCCCCGGGTTCCCCAAGTGGGCAGACCAGCCATCCCCCGCTTCAGGACAGCCATTGGCCTCGGGAGCCTCAGGGGCGGCCCCACCCATGTAGCTCTCACCAAGGGGCAGGTCACAACAGAGTGTCCTGGGAGGCCCAAAGCCCTGTCTGTGGCCTTTGACATCGGGGAGAGAGCTGTGTCACCTCCAAGAAAATCACTTGCCACTCTGGGGGCACTTACTGGTTGGGTAGCCGGACCATGAGGGCCTGCTTTCTGCGCCATTGGCGGGTACCGCCCCATCCTGAGGACAAGGGAACCTCTTGCTGGCTTCCAGTTTGGAACTCAGGACGGTGAGCTCAGGAAGGTGGGGTTTTTTGGCCACGTGGGACCCTCGTCCCCATTCATAGGGCCTTACCCATTCGTTAGGGTTAGGGTGAGGCTTGGGTTAGGTTGAGAGATAGGCTTGGGCTTTGACCTCGGGAAGAGTGCTGTGTCAAGTTGGAGAAAAATCACCTTCCACTCTGGGGGCACTGCCCAGGCCCCTCCACAGGTACTTACTGGTCTGTTTGCCAGGCCCCGGGGGCCGGCTTTCTGCCCCATTCGGGGGGAACACCCTGCCCTGAGGACAATGGAACCTCTTGCTGGCTTCCACTCGAACAAAGAGCGGTTCTGCCTTTGCCTCCACGGGCGACCCAAGTCCACCTGCACAGGGCCCCAGGGCCCTACCCACCGGAACTCTTCCAGCTGTTGTCCCTTGACCTAACCCACTATTCCCTTGCCCTCTACCCGCAGACCACCTGGCCTCCAGGCCGAGCCCCCAACCCCTCCCTAGGTCCCTGCTGTCCGCAGGCCAGTCTGCTGGTAAAGGTGTCCCAGCCCACCTGACTTTCTCCTGCTGACCTCACCACTTCTTGCTGTTCAACTGGTCCCGCCCCCTTTTTCCTAGGCCGGCCTCCAGCTGCTCACCTGGCCACCCCCCTTGTTGACTTGACTGGGTTCAGCTGTGGTCTGGGCCCGCCTCCTCGTTCCAGAAGCCCCGCCCCCTTGTTCATTGGACCAATGAGCGAGCAGCACCTGCCTGGCTGCCCTGCTCCTCAGACACAGAATAGCCCCCACCTCTGGGAGCCCTGTCAGGTACCTTAATCCACCAACCTCACATGGCCCTCTGGTCAACACACCAGTTTTGGCAATGAGATTTATTTTTATTCAAATTTTTAGTATTATTTTATTTCCCCATGAAATCCCACTCTATTACTTTATGTGCAAGGCACTGTACACTTTCACAGAAATAGCTCTGGTAATTAAGAGGATGCAGTTTTATGAATACAGACTTGAACACCAGAGGAAGAATTAGTATAAGAGGTATAGAGAGATGCACTCCCAAAGATGAATTCCTTTCTTTCCAAAGTGTGGGGTGCTTCACTCTCCCTTTTGCCTTCCAGATGGTGGGTAGGCCTGTTGAATTGGCTGATCCCTCTCTCAGATAAGATTCCCTGGCCAGTGAGGCAGGAAGAAGCCTCCCAGATCACCTTTCCCCAGTGGCAATTCTTGCCTTCCCAGTGGGCCCTTGCAATGCTGGCTGGAACTGGGATAGTGCCCCTGAGTCCCCCTGCTCTGTCTGCACTTGTGAAGTGTGAATGTAACTCGGCTTCTAACCTTCCTTCACCCAGACCGATTTAGAGAAAAGAAGCTCTGTCCCCCACATTGGTCTGTGCCTTAGAATCACTGGGGAATTCTAACAATTCCAAACCTGCTCTGCATCCGACTCACTAGGTTAGAGAGGCACTGGTATTTTTGGAAGCTCCCGGGGAAGGTTCAGTGTCCAGGCAAGCTAGGGAATGACTGCCTTAATGTGCTAGAGTGGGGAAGTTTTCACTGTCAGCACCAGCCCCCACTGACAAGCAGCCAGAGCTTCCGGCAGAGAGGGGTCTCCATGCCCATCTGCTGTGCTCTGTCCATCTCAGTGTTGTTTTTGGTCAGGCTGTGGAGGGACTGTCTCACTTGATGTTGTGTTTTGTTTTCCAGCCGAAGGAATGTGGCTCCACAAGGGTGCATGCTTTAAATCAGGTCAACAGAGTGCTGCAGGGTTTACATCAGAACAATGTAAGTTGGTCAGGTGATGGGGCCCTGTGGGTGCCATCGGATTGTTTACTGTTGAAACCAGCAACCTGCTCTGTGCATGGACCTCCGCTCCTTTATGGAAACATTTTCTTATGAGTGAAGGAGTAGTCACTCTTTTTCTGATTAATGACTTAGGGTATAAGGAACACATTTTTATTTTTATTTTTTTTTGAGATTTAAGTTTACCTGATTTCTCTGATCATTCACATGTATAGCTGTCCAGATGTGCTCAAACAAAACCCTCAGCTTCCGTGGAGAACTTGTTTTATTTTCTCCATCTAACCTTTATTCTCTCTTATTGTGTCAGGTGGATTTGGTAAATATCGGAGGAACTGACATTGTAGATGGAAACCACAAGCTGACACTGGGTTTGCCGTGAAGCATCATTTTGCACTGTGAGATGGGGGATTTTCAGTCACTTATTACTACTGGTCATTGGAAATGTGTCCTTTGTGTATTCGTTTCTTAGCTCTGCATCACAGAGCACCACAAACCGGGTGGCTTCAACAACAGAAGTTATTTTCTCCCAATTCTGGAGGCTACAAATCTCAGATCAATGTGTCAACAATGATTTTTTTTTTTTCCTGCAGCCTCTTTCCTGGGTTTGTAGGTCCTTTTTCCCTTTGTCTCCACATGGTCTTCCCTCTGTGTATGTCATATCCTAATCTTTGCTTCTAATGCCAAGAAACTAGTCATATTGGATGAGACCTCTCCCCTCCGCATGATCTCCACTTATCTTAATTACCTCTTTCAAGACTCTGGGGGATAGGACTTCAACATAGAATTTTGTGGAGGGCACAATTCAGTGCCTAACTGCCTAACTGTTTGGAATGAAAGAAACTGACAAACTGCTCTATTTTCCTAGCCTAGACAAAAAGAAGATGCCTTTTTAAAATATTGAATTTAAAAATTTCAGACATCAAAACCTTGCTAAAATAGATTAAAGAATTTCCAGGTACTGTTACTCAGATTACCCAAAGGTTAACAGCTGTCTATATTTATGTTTTCTCTTTTTCTCCTTGCCTAAATACTTCAGTGCGTATTTTCTGAAAACAAATTGTTCTCTTAAAATCAAGGAGTTCTCTTACGTAACTACTATATATTAACATAATATAAAATGTGTACGATAACATTAATAGTTCTAACTTACTTATCATGTCTCTTTTATCTTCTTTAATCCGGAATAGTTTCTGAGTGTTCGTGTTTTATGATATTGTCATTTTTGAGGAGTGCTGGACAGTTATTTTGTAGAATCTCCCTTTCTGTGGGTTTGGCTGATATTTTCTCATGATTAGATTCAGGTTATTCATTTTGGGCAGGCTTGCCACAAAAGTGACGTTGATTTGTTCTCAGTGCACTCACCTGGAAGCACACACTGTCCGTTAGGCTTGTTCTGGCAGAGTCAACGTTCATTGTTTGGGTAATGTGGTATCTGCCTATGCCACCACCAAACGTGACTGCCCTATGTTATTAAAAATGTCTTGTGAGATATACTTGAGACTGTGTAAATATTCAGCTACTTATCAAATCTTCCCCATTAGTTTTAAGATCCATTCATAATTCTTAGCTGATCAGTTATTATTATGATGTTGGGCCAAAAGTAAATTTCTAATGTCATTGTTCCTTTTACATTGTAAGGAAGGGCTTTCCCTTGTCTCTTGTTTATCTCTCTGTCCATCAACTTTTTTATTCATTCAATGTACATACAGTGTACACTCAAGTATTTTTACGTATTTAATAGGCTGTAATTTTTTTATATTATTGTTTACTAAAGGCCTGGTGCATGAAAATTCGTGCACTGTGGGTGGAGGAGGGGGGTCTCTCAGCCCGGCCTGCCTCCTCTCATGGTCTGGGAGCCCTAAGGGGATGTCCTACTGATGGCTCAGGCCTGCTCCCATGGGCCTAAGCTGCAGCCTGGCCTTCCTCTGTGAGAGGCAATCAGACAATCAGGGGGAGGTGCTTCCCCCTTCACCACGTTGTTGCTGTCACTGCTGACCACAGCCACCTTCCCTTAGCCCTTGCAGCTGCTGCAGCTGCTGACTGCCCTCAGCGCTTTCCACCGCCCCTCCCTGCTTTGTCCGGAAATAGGTCTGGAAGGACATCCAGAAGACATCTGTCTATCCAGTCTAATTAGAGTATTACCTTTTTATGAAAATAGATTTTGACGCTTAAATAATACTAAATTTGGCCCATGTGATTGACCCCTCCTTAAATCAGATCTGTGTCCTTTTGACATATCCATATCATTCTTTGAGCACTACCTTAAAACCATGTATTTCTTTAGAATAATACTGAGCAATATTAGTTCTTGATTATAATTGGGAAAGTTACTTCATTCTTTGATTTTGCATTCAGTCAAAAATGTCTTCTTTGCATCCTTATCTTTTGTAGAAAATCAAAACAGTTGCTTTTGTATCAAAAGTTCTTTGTAAATGTATAGTATTAAAATATTACTTTTTTAGGGATTATGAAAGTAACATTCATTGTAACTGAATCTAATATGAGTATGGTTAAGATATAGAAAGTATGGTAATGTATAATGGTGAAGTAAAAAATCACCTTCTAAATTCTAGTACTTCAAAATAATCGCTGTTTAAAGGGAAATTTGAAATAAATTGAATCACCGGTGACCTGATCCCTATGGTTAAGTCATGAAATAGTTCTCATTCAAGGACTCGATCCCAGTAGCTGCTTTACGTCATAGGCGGACATGGTTTCTCTGGCAGGTGAAAGATGTCATGAAGGACATCATGTCAGCCTTGCAGCAGACAAACAAGGAGAAGATCCTGCTGAGCTGGGTGCGCCTGTCCACCAGGCCATACAGCCAAGTCAATGTCCTCAACCTCACCACCATCTGGAGAGACGGGCTCGCCTTTAACACCCTGCTCCACCGACATAAGTGAGAATGACTCTCCTTAGTTGTGGGCTTTCCAGATGTGTATTCCTCCCTCCCTCCCTCACTGCTCCTCCCTAAAGCCCCTCCCCACTAGCCCTGCTGTCCTCTCAGTACATGTCCTACCAAAATATTAAGAAAAGTGAAATCATGGAAAAAATCTAACCACCAAGTCTTTATTCTGTGGACTTAAATGGCACAGCACAGCCACAGCTGCTTCTACATATTCATAAGTTAAAACATGTAAAATGATTCACATCGTTCAGTCCCACTCATTCAGCACGAATCAGAAATATATGCAAAGAATTGTACTAGTGTCCATTCTTATACCAAAGGGAAATTTCTATAATTCACTGCAATCCCAACTTATTATACAAAATTATTTTTTTTCATGAAATTTATAAACAGATTCTAAATATATGAAAGACCAAAAGCCCATGAAGAGCCAGTACAATTGTGAAACAGAACTAGGCTGAAGTACTTCTCAAACAGAAACCAAAAGTAATGATGAAGCTACAATAATTAAAACTATGGTGCTATAAATAAGTATGCTAATTTAATTACAGGCTGAACCATATGAAATTGCCAGTGCTTGACTGTTATTTTGACATATAACAATGGCAGTTTCTATACTCAACCTAACAGAATAAAGGACTCAGAAATAGCTCCATCCTGATATATAACTGAACTGATTGCTATTAAAATAGATGGTATGGGACAACTGGTTACCCATATGTAAGTAACTGAGTTGGATCTTTACCTCACCTTACCCACAAAGAAATTTCAGATGCATCAAGGATTGAAATGTGAAAGGTGAAATTTCTTATATGTTTTATTGCCATTTTAAATAATTTATTGTTTCAAGTTATACCACTACATCTTAGATCTAGAAACTTGTTAAAATTTTACAAAATTAAGTTTGTTTCTGCAGACTTAATGCATTTTTGGTAGACCATCCATAGATTATAATAGTCCCCTCCTCTCCCCTCAATTCCACCCTCTTTCTCTTCCCTCTCTTCCCCTCCCCTTCTTTTTTCCCCTGTTCATTTGTGCCTTGCCTTTCAATGCAATATTGATTTGAATTGGTAATAATGAGAAGAATATTTTGTTCTTGAAAATGAAGGGCATGTTTTTAATGTTTTACAATAATAATGATATTTGCTGTAGCTTTTTTTGAGATATATAATTAAAATTTGGTTAGAGAACCTCCACACCCAATCTTTTTCACTGTATCAGTTTAGAGAGGTTAACTGTTCCTAGTTGGATAAGACATGTAGTCAGAAAACTTGAGTTTTAGCCTAAACCTTTTTTCCATTAACTACTTAATTGGTTCAATAAGTGTGTTTGTAGTACTTTTCCTGTGTTAGGCTCAGGTTGTATAACAGAGAAAAAAGGCAAACACCCCTATCTCCTTGTGGTTTATGTGCAATTAGAGGGAGGCAGACAATAAAGAAAGAATAGGAAATGTGAGTTGTGTAGCAGAAAGCTGTGGTAAACATGCTGAAGAGAAATGTAGCTGGCAAGAGGGGAGGCCAGTGGGTGCAGGGAGTGAGTAGGAAGAGTAATAGGAGAGGAAGTCTGAAAGGAATCAGGGGTGGAGTGGGTGAGGCAATCCCAGGAGGTAGGTGAGTGTAGGATGCAATAACGGATGGAGTGCACAAAAATGATCAACTTTTGTGTAAATCAGCACACAAAATGTCCAGTTTTTAGAATTAAAAGAAAATCTAGATAGACATGAAATACTAAGCAATGTAATATGGAGAGGGTGAGTGGAGGGTAATTCTCTCAGGACGTTTGGTTTAGGAATATCCTGTGTAAGCTGGATTTTCCACTCTGCTAATATTGGTCTATCAATAAGAGAATTAATTCATTAGTATTGATGGTGGTAACTGATGTATTTAGGTTAATTTTTCATTTAACATTTGGGTAATAGTATGTCTTTTTCCTAGTAAGTATTACCATAGAAAATGAACCTTTAGGTTTTCAGTCAGAGCGGTGGCCCTGTGCCTCCTACATCCTTCCAGAAAAGCAGCCATCAAAACAGAATGCAAATAAGCAAACATTTCTCTGGAAACACCAAACCGTTGTGGTTTAGAAAATAAGCAGATACTCTATTCCCTCATCTCAGTGTCCATTTCAATTCTTTTAAATGCATCTCATTTCTATCCACAAAAGAAGAACTGGATGCTTTTCAAGCAATATAAGCAAGTATGTGATGTTTTGTGGTTTAATAAATATGGTGCAGCTAGAACCTCTTCAAAAGTGGGGTACAAAATTTGTCCCAGTATAAATTGTTAACCACTACTCCCCACCCCCAATCAGTGGCCACAGCCTTCCTGTTAAGAATCCCATAATGGACCAGATCTGATTTCTGGAATATTTACAGTTCACTTTATGTATCGATAATACTTACATTTACTTAGACCCTTGTTTTCACTCCAAAGTGTAACATTGAGCAGTTAAAAGTTTAATTTAATAATGACACTAGGAGGGCGACATTGATTGCCAGAGAAAACTATTGTGTTACTTTTCTGCTAAGTAAAATAATTTAAAATTTGGAAAGAATTTTAATTTGGAAAATAAAATAATTACAAGTCAAGTGTAGCTGATATTCTGGCCAGTATATTAGGTTTACATCTCACCTTTGAATGGCTTTCTGCTAGTGACGTAGAAGGAGGGATCATCTGAAAATGGAGAGTTGAATCCAGCATGGGTACTTAATGTAGAGAAATCTGTGATCTTAGGAATGACCCCAAGTCAGCCGTATCCCAGTTAGAACCTCCTTCATGGGATTATTTCTAACTCAGCTGCCAAGGCCTCAAGCGTCAGCAAATGGGCACTGAGAAATTGGTTCCAAACTTCTGCAGCACCGGCCAGTGTCAAGTGTGGCAGGGGGCCCATTCTGTAAAGAACTCCAACCTACCTTTGCAACTCAGTGTTCCCTCTGCCCTTCCATGTGCCCAGTGCTCAAACCCTGAATTCCCAGTCCCTAGCCTAGGACTGCATGTGCCACAGGAATAGTGCTGGTCCTTCTTTACTGTCAATTCCAATGCATGGGGCCCTGTATGTGCCTTTGGTTCGGGTTGTTGTTTTGTTGTCTTTGTTTTTTGAAAGAGTGGCTGTATTTCATTTATTTCCTAGCCTTTGTATTTTTGATTAAGGATTGGCATCGGCCATGGAATGTCCTTAGACCCATCTCCTCATTTTGAAGTTCTCTGCAGCCATCAAGAACCGTGAAGTCAGGTATAAATCCCCCGCTCTCCCTATCTTTAAACTGGAAGCCGTCTCTTAAGTGATGTCTGCACTTTGTACCTTGTGCCATAGTTACTCCTGCTCATATCTTATTACCCTTACTATTACTGAGGGCAGGATCTGCTTTTGCACTTTATGTCCTTCATCATCATCTTTTTGTTTGTGTAATATAGAGGAAAGGAATAGTTGTAAAATTCACTGATTAAAAAAACACAGTTAGAGAAAGAATTGATTCCATTGCAAACATAGAACCAAGAACCCCCTTCTCCCCAAACATACACACCAGTCCTACAGAAAAGGGTTGGTATGGTAGATGCCACATTTTGGGAAGAATTATCCCCATGTAACTATGTTGTTTTCCATCCTTCTTCAAATTGATCTTCCTACTTCTGCCTAAAACAACATGTATTGTTGGCCAATGAAGTTTAACTGTCTTTATTGTCTAACAATCCTCAAACTCCTTCCTCTGACCATAATTGCTGTTGAACCTGAGGGTTGGTGTGGTTTTCAGGAATGATTCTCTGGAAAAACCATTAGCTTTGCAGTGTGGGTCTTTGATCTGGCTCTTCTGTGAACTCGCCGAGGGACCTTGGATGTATAACTTGGCTCTCCTCTCTCTCCTCCCTAAAACACGGGACTGAAACAGGCAATCTCCCAGACTCCCCATGTCTCCGGAGAGTTACAACGTGATTCTTTGGAAACTCCAATAGCCTTTTAGATCCCCAACCTCTCTGAGAATTAGGTTTACTTACTCAGTTTTGGGGCTAATTTTGGGTTGATCTGTTGCAAATTTAATAAGGATAATATCTTTTCTGTGTCTCATGATTAGCTTTTGGAAGTCCTTCTTTTTCAAGATAAGGATAAAGCTTCTAAATATATAAATGTTAGAGATTTGGGAACTTGATAGAATCACATTACCAAGTGATTCCCCAAGTGTATATCTAACTTTTGTTATTATTTATAGTGCTTGCCAAAAGCTTGGCTCACCGAAAAAGAAGAGGCGTTAAATAACGTCCAGAGGAGGAACTTCAGAGACCAAAAGGAGCTAAGCATCAGTGTTCGGCGCCTGGCTGTAAGTGATGTCATTGTCAGCATCTGTCCTGTAAGCCCGTGATATTTTACTGTTTTACATCAATGGTTAAAACCATTTAGAAAATCCAGATCAGGACACATTACCTAACACAGGAATGCTGCCATGGAATGGTCTAGAACCAGGACTCTTATGTTTTAGCATCAGATATTTACAAGGGTACATTCTACATATATACATGTTTTTATATGCCCTGACCGGGGAACAAGAAGATAAAATCCTGTTAAAAGGGAGTCATCTAACAAATATCTGAAATACTAGATTTTGAAGGAAGACATGGAATTGAAGCCTCAAGCATTGGACCAGCTGAGTGAGATTGGCCAGGATGTGGGTCAACTACTTGATAACCCTAAGGCATCCAAGAAGATCAACAGTGATTATGAGTAACTGACTCAGAGATGGGATTCTCTGGTTCAGAGACTAGGAGATTCCTCCAACCAGGTATTGTTTGCTCCAGGTAGTATGTTGTGCTATTAAGAGGAAATAAAATTTCAGGTCAGTTTTAATTTTATGAACTAAAAAACTAATAGCTAAACTAAAAAGTTGGTTCCTTATGTCTGGTTTACTATAAAATTGAGAATTGACATGAAAATGTTCTTTAGTTGTCTGAAGTAAATTTTAATGAATCTTAAAAACATTAATATCCAGTGACTTAACGCTTGCTAACTAATAACAGACATAAATCCATTAAATCATCTTTAAAATTTTTAAACATATTTTATTGATTTCTTTAGAGAGAGGAAGAGAGAGGGATAGAGAGCTAGAAACATCGATGAGAGAGAATCATTGATCAGCTGCCTCTTGCATCCCCACTGGGGTTGTGCCCACAACCACGGTACATGCCCTTGACCAGAATCAAACTTGGGACCTTTCAGTCTCCAGGCCGATGCTCTATCCACTGAGCCAAACCTGTTTTGGCTAAATTTTATTCATTTGAAAGCTTTGATAAAAACTCGAAAACTTTGGTATTTACGTGAATGTTCATAAAAACATTATTCATAATAAACAAAAAATGAAATGACTCAAATATACAATAGTGGATTGATAAACAAAATATGGTATAGCCATACAATGAATTATTTTTTGGCAATAAAAAAAATGAAGTACTGATATGCTATGACATGGATGAACCTTGAAAACATACAAGTAAAATGAGCCAGTACCAAGTTTATAGGCACCATGATTTTATCTATATGAACTACATAGAATAGATAAACTCATAGAGACAGAAAGTAGATTAGTGGGTGCCAGGAGCCAAGGGGGAGAGAGGATGGGAAGTGACTGCTAATGGGTACTGGGTTTCTTTATGAAATAACACAATCATTCTGGGAATAGAAAGTTGGCACGGTTGCATAAGTCTGTACACTAATAACCATTGGTTTTACTTCGTCAAAGAAATAACTTTCTGGCATGTGAATTATACCTCAATGGAGCTGTAACGGAACCTTAAAACCTTGGCTGATTTTACTGCAGGTGACTCAGGCTGTAGGAAAGCTGGGAATGTCCCAAATTCCTCAGAAGGACCTTTTGGGGACTGTTCACATAGGAGAACAAGTAACCACCAACAGGTCTAAGCAAGAACTGCCTCCTCCTCCTCCGACAAAGAAGAGACAGCTCCCCGTGGATAGGGAAGCTAAGAAAAAGTGAGAGCAGACAGGGATTTTCCAAACCTAAGACCCCACACTATATATTTTGTACTGAGTACTTATGTCATAATAATCACTAATGAAATGGAATTGTAGACATAATTATTGTTATGAACCACTCACTACCCCTGAGTGTTCTGAATATTCTACTCCCCACTGGCTAAGTATCTGTTGTCTCTTAAATTGTTTTATTTATCTTGTGCTCATCCTGAACTGTGTGCTGATACCTTTTCTTCTTCCTTTCCTTTCGTTTACCTGGGATGATAGGATTGCCTGTGACCCTTCATTTCTCCTTTCTTTCACTCTCATGACTCTGACAGTCTTGCTTTAGTTACATCTTTTTATTGTTTGTGAATCTGCTTTCTCTTCTCTCAAGTAGAAAAATACTTAATTTAGGGAATTAGTCTCCTTTTTTCTTTTTCTTTTTTTTCCACCTTTCATTCTTTTTTCATGTTTTTTTTCTTCCTTTGTTAATTCTTTTTTCTAGATTCATTAACAGATTCTTTGTGTCTGGCTTGAAGATTCATCTTTAGCATATGCTATCTTTTCATCTTAGAGATTCAAAATAAACTTGGGTTTTTTATAAGAGAATTAATTACCCCTGGCATAGATAGAGTTTTTATGAATACCAGCTACCCTGTTAAGCCATGCTGTAGCAGCTACCATGTTTCCCCAAAAATAATACCTAACACATGAAAAGATAAGACATCCCCTGAAAATAAGACCTAGTACAACTTTGGGAGAAAAAAATTAATATAAGACACTCTGAATTGACGTTATTACAAGTGAAGTGAGACAATGTTTTTCTTCTAAGGAAAGAGAAGCTGATGGAGTGCTGAGCAGAGCTTCCTCTCTGGTGTTAGCAGCTGGTCTTAGTGACCCTCCCCCTGGTGTGGCTGGCAGGGGCAGTTATGGGACGCTGCTCTAGGCATTTTTAATGTTGGGCTTTTCCTAATTTATCTGGCTTCTTTCTGCAGAACTGGATTCGGTGTTTCAAACTGTTGTTTTTGAATAGTTACTTTTCAACAGTTATATGGCAGAACAAGCATTCATGTCGACAGCAATTTAAAACCATTAAACACCCTTAAGGAAACATGTACTCACCCTTGCTTATTCCTGTGGAGTGCCCACTGGGAATCAACACCAGAGTTTGGACATGGTAAGTCTTATGGGGCTAATCTTGATCCTAAAGCACTTAGTTTTGTAGATCTTAGTAATAATAGCTGCTGTTTACTGCATGCCAGCTCTGTACCTTTGCAAACATTATGTTTTCCAGGAAATTTTCAGGCAAGATATTTGTTATTTTCCCCAGAGGCTTCTGAGGCTCAAAGAAGAGAAATTAGAAAGTTGGTGTTTAGACATTAGTCTTCCTCTTCCTGAGAGTACGCTTTTTCCTAGGACTCAGCATGGTGAGAGGACTTGAGGGGCTCTTGGTTGTGAAAACAGCTTTTCAGATGCCTATCTGTGATCAGTTGGTCTGCATGGCTGGTGTCTGTACTTCCCCTATTTCTTTTCCCTCATAGTGAAGGGTAAGCAAGGACAGGCGTGTGTGAATTGGGTGTCTTCACATGGTCTGTGTGTGAGAGAGAGGGAGGAAGGGTAAGGGTTGATGCCATAAAATTTCTCTTATGCCAAAAAGGGTATCATGGGGGCCACTTACTCCAGTCAAGGCTGACAGTGACTAAAACTTCCTTGCAGCATGATGCTTCCATGCAAATGTCAAAAAGCCTTGGCCCAGGAGACTGTCAGTTTCCTTATTCAAAACTTGATTTATTGAGCTGTCAGTTATACGGCAGTAGAGCTGCTGCTAACTCTTCAAAAGTTTGAAATGGAGATTGACAGGGCCAGAAATGGCAGCTACTTAAGTGGGCAGGTCGAATTCTTCATGCACTTTATAAGAGTTTCATACTTTTCTCTCTTCTTATTTTTTAGATTTTTAAAAATGTATTTCAGAGAGAAATGGAAAGGGAGAGAGATTTGGAAATATCATGGGCTGCCAGCCTACAACCCAGGCATATGTCCTGACCTGGAATCCAACCCTTACCTCCTGATTCATAGGTTGATTCTCAACCACTGAGTCATGCTGGCTGGACTCTCTCTTCTTGCACTTTTGTCTTCTTGCACACCCCACCACTACTTGTCCTGACCTTGTCTTCTGTGGTAAGATCCTCAGATGCCTGTTATTACACTCTGTTCTGTGCAGAGACCATCTACTTGCACACATTAAGTGCCTCCATCATAGCCGGGCATATATGTAATCTGGGATACGTGTGGTAACTATCTCAAAAGATAGTTAAGGAAGTAAACATGTAGATTACTTTCAAAAGTGCCCAACACACATTAAGCACTTAATAACAGTTAGCAATCACTGTCATTACTTAATGATTCATTCCAAATTTGTCAATTTGTATTTGGTATATTCTCTATTCTCTATACAGCACACAAGCTCAAAAGCCAGCACACACTAAATATGGAAAAATAACCTTACAAATTACCATGGCATAGTATATATATAATGATGGTCAGGCATTCTCACTTCTAATGTCAGCATTTAAACAAATTATCTCATTATAAAGCATAAGTTGAAAAGGCACTTCAGGAAATTATCATACATCATACTAGGCATTAACTGTAACACTAGTTTACATTGTACTGATGAGACTAGATTTACAATCTCAGTTTCAGGTGTTAAAATATACACTGAGTCTACAACTCATGTGGTAAAGGTGATCTTACCAAAACAGCACAAATGCAAGAAAATCTGGACTCTTCCCAGCTTATCTGTTTGGCAGATAAAGAAGTTCTTAAAGCTCACTCCCCCAGAGTTCAGGACAAACAAAAAGGAGCAAGACAGATCATGTCTACCCGTGTGCGAAGGTGTTGCCATGACAAACCTCTACCCTGTGAACCTACTTTCATTCTGGAAATCGTCTTATTGATCTCTCCCACATCCCCGACAGTGACAGTGTTGGACTTCAGCATCTGGTAAATCAATACCAGCCAGTCAGCTAGTTCTGTTGTCCTTTTATCCAGATCATCAGGTACTGAAATTTCCGAAGTAGGAGGAGCCTGAGCAGGAGGCTCTGACACAGAGGAGGCTAGCACCACCTTTAGGGGAACAGGATGAGCTGAAATAAAAAATGTAGCAAAGTACTCAGTCAACAGGATATTCTGACTGTAGTGGGGCAATGTTGACATGCATCTGTGTGCTTATATAAAATTTAGATTAGGTTAAAAATGGTGAGAGTTTTTTATTTCTTCATATGGAAGTGGCAATGGTATTTCCGACAGTATCTTTGGTAGCTGTAAAGCCAATTAAACACCCAGTTATACAACATTCTAGGGCAGCAATAACTCAAAAGTAACTAACACTGACACCAAGAGAAGATATAGTAAGAAATACACCAACTGGGAGAAAATTAGCACTGCTATTTTATTTTGTCAAGCGGTTTGCCTTAATTATGAAGCCAACTTATTCATAATTTTCTGTATTTTAGAGAGCTTGTAAAGCACTTAACTTTATAATATGAACGTTAGCAATTCTTCATCCTCATCATTGTGAATACCTAAGTAAGAACATCTATACTAATAAAAGGGTAATATGCTAATTAGACTGGATGTCTTCTAGACATCCTTCTGGACAAAGCCAAGGTGGCTGCACTGAGGCAGAGGTGCTTAGGGGCAATCAGGCTGGCCGGGAAGGGAGAGTGGTTAGGGGCAATCAGGCAGGCAGGCAGAGGCAGTTAAGGGTGATCAAGCAGGCAGACAGGTGAGCGGTTAGGAGCCAGCAGTCCCGGATTGTGAGAGAAATGTCTGACTGCGGGTTTTGGTCCAATCCCACAGGGCCATCCCCTGAGGGGTCCCGGATTGGAAAGGGTGCAGGCAGGGCTGAGGGACACTCTCCCACCATGCACAAATTTCATGCACCAGAACTCTAATATGTATATATATTCACTACCTGTTACTTAGCTCTTTCCCTACAGCTAGATACTTAGTTGGCTCCTTCCATTTGTATAGAGTACTTAGCATATTTCTGATGAACACGTTGGTATCGATTTGCTAAAGCAGAATGACTAGATCAGAAAACATGAAAATAAAAGTAATGTATTTAATATTTATTAGCTAAATAAAATAGCAGTGCTAACTTTCCTTAAAAGTTGAAAATTGAGATTTGCAACAGCAACATGTGGACTCCACATCCAGGATATACACCAATGATACTCTGTCTCAATGGATGAACACACAGTGCTCCCCAGTGTGCTCATTTACTGGTTTTTTTATTATCAGTGAGAGCAAACTTTTTTTGTTTGTTAACCAAATATAGTATAACTTATAACTGTGGTCTTTATCTGCTTCCTTTTCTATTGGCAAGGACTCATTTTTTATAGGAACGATGAATCTTGTCATATTGATGAAAACACTGTTTCTACTTTAGGACTTTTAATGTGTGTTTTGTTTTTAACATATAGATGTTATCAAATTTGGGCGATCAGATCCATAAATCTGTCCTGGGAGATTGTTTTCCCAGAACTTTCAGTTAGAGATTCTTGTCTTCTTAAAAACTTCGATATATATTATTCTCTCTCAATTGTTTGTGCTTGTCTTCTGTTTTTAATGATGGAAGGTTGATTGTTTTTCTTTAGTTTTACACAAGGTAGCTGAATTATTAGAGCCATCTGGAGCCCACTTTAACATACGGTATATTAGATAAGGCTTAATTAATTTTCTAAAAGATATCGTCAATCCATAAATTCAGCACAATTTAAATTAAAAGCTCCAACAGGTTTGCATATATCTTGACAAAATCATCTACTAAAATTTCCAATTCCAAAATTAAAGGGCCAGTAAGAGTCAAGAGAGAGAGCAGGGCACGGTGTTTCAGAGAGCTTGCAAGGTACGGTGTTATAGCTATGGTGCCATAACCCGTACTCTGATGGGGACAAGGAGAGAAGGAAATAGTGAGAAAACTTTTCCCTCCACACAGAAGTGATCATTGGCCTCTATCAGTAAATAGCTTCCCTGGGATGGAGAACTCTTCTAAAACCCCATCTCCCACCTGGTTCCGGGATACCTAATCCTTTGTTCTCAGTCATAATCTGCATGCAATTACACCCCTCCCAGGGCATGTTGGGTAATGGTTATAGCTGACTTTCTGAAAAACCTCATGTCCTCAGTTTCCCACCTTGCCTCCTCCCTTCCCTTCCCAGGCTCTCTTGGGGACCAGGTCCCGCTCTTTTTCCAAGAAAGGCAAAAAGCTTATCTCTCATGAGTGCCATGCAGGCAAGTATGTGTTGGGTTTAAAGAAGACATTCCTTCCAAGAAATTGAAAATAGAGTAACAGATCACAACCGTGTTGTGTTTTTCAGTTTAAAGTTTTCTCTAATTCATATATGATGGTCATAGTTATAATGTCTTGCTATATTTATAAAAAAAAAATGGTTAAGGAATAAACTGTATCTTACCAGCAGTTCTTGTCTGAGAAACAGAGTAGGGCTCCTGGCCGTGTTCCTTCAGTGCAGTGGGCACATCTCTGCATACCTATAGCATCCGGCCAACTGGAAAGAGAAGAGTACCGTATAAATAAAGGTGATCTTGTTTCCTAAATAGAAAGTGTTACCCTACATGACAGCTTTGCTATCCACTGCAGTCTTGCCTAAGCCCCTACTCCACCAACATTGCTATCAAAATACCATCCAGCCCAACCGTGTGGCTCAGTGGTTGAGCATCATCCTATGAACCAGATCATGGTTCCTTTCCCAGCCAGGGCACATTCCCTGGTTTCAGGGGGCATGCAGGAGTCAGTCATCCAATCAATGATTCTCTCTCATTACTGATGCTTCTCTCTCCCTCCCTCTCCCATCGCCTCTGAAATCAATTTTTTTTTAAAATAAGAACACCATCCAGTCCTTTGTAACATTTAATGCTGTCACACACCCTCCCTTGAACTCTGAACAGTCTGTATTCCTGACGTTCCTCTCACCTCTCTCTGACCTCCTAAGTGTCCTTTACCAGCTCATTCTCATCTGCCCATCCATCAAATGCTAACCTTCTAAAGGGTAGGAGTCTTGGTTTCTTCCATTGACTCAGGCTTCACTCCCTGGGTCCTGGTTTCTAATGGTTACATCTACCACACAGAGTTTAAAGATGCCAAGGACTCTCAAAAATATACTTTCAATCTGGCAATTAGATATTCAGACATGCCCAAATCTAAGTCATCTGTCTCCCTGAAACCCCCTTTACAAAGTTAATAACTAATTGATCTTTCCAGATCAGCTATCCAGCATCATCCATAGAAAGTAAAAACTTGTTGATATCAACCAAGTAATGTGCAGGGGGAAGTGATGCTTTAATTCCAGAAGATAGTTGGCCTGTTCTCCTCTGTTGAATAGGAATTGCCTGAAAAATCATTAACAATAACAATGTATATCTCTTAAAATATCCCCACAATTAACTGAAAAAAGCACAAGATTATTTTGCGGAAAAGTACAATACTTGGAATCAAATATTTTAAAACTATGTTTTGGATTTTTACATTTTTGCCCTGCTTTGCTATGCAAACCCTTAACAATCTCTATTCTAATTTTCGTCTGCAGCCTGCTCTTAAACCGAAATGTTTCACTTTATGACCAATGCCACCGAAACTCATTTAGCAAATAGGAAAGCATAACAGGTTCTTTCCTGAGTTACTGAGGACAGGAGAACATGCTGCAAATCATAACCTTCCATATGAAATGAAACATTTTAATATCATTATTATTTCACCCATTTTTTAAATCTCACCATTACATTTAAGACCTCAGGGCCTCACTGTTAAAAATGTAACTAAGTTAAATAAGTATTGATAACATAACAAGAAATGTAATTGGATTTTTTATTAAAATAGCATACAGGTAATCCAATATACAATCTTAACGCTGGAGAACAATATTATAGAAGATGAATATTCTACCTAAGACAATAAAAGGTCCTAAGTCCCTAACTTCAGAGAAAACTAAGCTAAACTGAGTGGACTACTTATCTGCCCTATTAATTCTATTTTCTTTGTCCTCTAATCAGAACTTTCAAAATAACACAGGTGATGGGCCACACACTTGTCCTTAAGGAGTGGAATTCTTTTACTTGTAGATGGCTACAATTTAATAAATACTGGCTACTATTTGCAAATAACCACAGTTCATCTACTCATGAATTAAGGTAGCTTCTTTCATAGTTTCACTGTATCTCTACATTGAGCTTCTGAAAAATGATATTCCTCTGTAAGTTCAAAAGTATAATAAAATGATCACAAATATCATGTTCATTTAGTAAGTGACCCTGAAAATGGTTATAATTCCTAAATGAACCCGAAACTCAAGACTAAAATCATCGAGTTAATAACAAGATGTTTAATCTAGAGTTCTGCATTTATGTGTTACATGAACAGACCTTGGGGAACAGCAGCTCATTTATAATGTGGCTGGGATTATGGCCATTGAAAAGGGTGCTGGTAGTGAAGCTTTTCTAGAATATAAATCATAGTTTATCACCTTTCCAAATTTGGTTATTTGTAAACTAGACTTTTTTTTTTGACATGGTCAGGCAACTCCATATAAACTAAAGATCCAAAGTAGGAATCTACTCTAAAAAAAAAAAAAAAAAAAGGGATGGTCCCTTTTAAGATTTAGTACATTATCATAAATCCAACAGAGATGCCCAATAATAAGATTTTATGCTCCCTATTTTCTTTGACTCTTGTCCCACCTAAAAGTAAAAAAATGAACAGTGATGCACACCAAAAAGGAGGAAACAATATTCCAATGGTGTGTTTAGAATGCAATATCAAACATCTAATGACAAGGGCTGAGTTATTCAATGACGCAGACACTCCCCATCACAATACCTCAGTTTTGTTGTATCTTGTGCGCAAAAGCAGTAACTGGAACCAGAGCTGTTGTTTTTTGTTTTTCTGCATAGGTTAATGTAACATTTGTTCTCTCCAGAGAACTTCCTCAACCTGGGCTCTCTCCTCATCCATCTGAATGTTTAAAAGAAAAAATTTACTCAAAAGGAAAATGCATATAGGGTCACTTGCCATCAGTTCCCAAGGAGGAAAACTAACCTACAAAATATAACTCAAGATATGTTCATCTAAATTATACACAACAAAATAAGTCAGGTTTTTCTTAAAATATTTCACACTTGATGTTAAAACATAAAGAATGCTAGCTGGTTTAACATTCAGATGTTAAACATTCTGACTGTTTTTAGTCAGAAAGTGCAATGTCTATTTTTTAAGCATTACTAAATCATTTACATCGACACTCATCAGAAAATCATATTTGCACACCAGAAAATCGTGTTTGGCAGATGTTTGGGTAAACAATATTGATGTAAAACTATAATTAACAGAGAATAAACATAAGAACAGCATAGTTTGAAAAACTCTGAAAAAAACCTTTTCATCTTCATCACTGGATTCCAAATGCTTTTCCACAACTTTTAGCCAATAGTCAATGTCACCTTCTAATTTTTCCAAGTCAGAGTAAGGCACTTCAGCCTCAAGGACTTCTTCCGTGGTGACCAGAGATTGGGGTGACAATGGTTCCTGGCCAATCAGCAGCTGGGGAAGGAAAATCATCCTTTAAAAGGATATTCTTAACTGGATCTTCTGTCATTAATCAGAGGAATGGAGTGTCAGAAGAGAAGTGAGCATTTACTTAAACTGACTTTAATTTCACTCATTTACAGCAATGGTTTTACCAATTTGAGCGTCTCTGAATTACCCCATTTTCGCCAACCTCATAGCATTATTATTTCACCCATTTTTAAAAATCTCACAATTATATTTAAAAACTAAAGAGTGTGAAATAGTGTGTAAATGGCTGTGGCTGCCTCGAATGCTGTTCGGAGGATTCTGATACCACCTACAAGCACAGGAGAAAACAGTGCCATGATCCAAAAGCCATCCCTGCGTGGCCACGGACAAAGAGAAAGGCTACCACCTTGTATGGGTACATCCCCAAGAAAGTCTCCCGTTACCTTTCACCAGTAGGATTGTCATTGGAGTGGGGCAGCCAAACTTCAGCAAAGCACACATTTCTCAAGGACAAATGCTCTGATCGAAGAAAATTTTACTTTTAAAATTTTACTTTTAAAATTATTTACTTAAGTATACCACACAATCATCTATAACTTAGATCATATTTCTATGAAAAATAGCCTTATATAAAAATATAATTACTCATGTTCGCACTTTCGATGTGCTGAGACACCGTTTCAAAGTTTCTATTTAGTTCAGTTAATTTGGGCTCTATAAGTTCCCTGCATAAGCCTCTGAGAGCATTTGTCAAAACAATGGCTTGCTCTCCAACATCCTCAACTTGCAGTCTGGCATTGTCCAGCTCAGAAAGAAAACGCTGTTTGTAAGAAAACACAAATCATCACACCGGAAAAATAAAAATCAAACATGGGTGCGACACTAACTCGGAATTAAAGGCAGTTTAAATAAATGTCTGGGATTCCTAAGAAGAGATTTTAATACAATCAACTTGCATCAGAGCTATTCATATATTAAGATTCATTCAAGACCTGAAGGTCCTTCCCCCAAAATAAACCCTGAAGAACAGGAGAACTTGTGCACAGGTAACTTGTCACATTCCACAAGAGAAAGACCACAGCCAAACCGTCCACCCCCAGAAGTATGCTTGCTCCTCTTTCGCTACCTTCACAATTTCTTCCTGTTTATTTGCTGGTTTCTTTTCAATCTCATCCAATAGAGCTTCAGCTTGATAAAGCCAGGTACTTATGTGAGCAACAAATCATCAAATATGTCCAACTGGTTCTGATGGTTCTGGAAGGGAATTAATAACAATTAATTGATACAACCAGATGAAATATTTAGCATGATAATCTTCAAAGAGATTTAAAAAGCTTTCAAAGAGCTCAGTATATGCTGAACTGAAAGGGTTTCCACCTTACTGAAAGTTTTTATTCAATCTCATTTTATTTGTACCCCTTATTCTTCATTCTTACATTGCAAATAATCTACTTTGCTCCTTGATCATATTTGTTTAAATCTCATTTAAGAAAGTAATAACATAATAGAATGATTAAACTATGGATTGAATAAGTGTCTGCTCTTTAGTAGACTAACATCTCCGAGGGCAGGTCCTATGTCACCAGCACTTGATATCACTACAGACCTCAGTACCATTTCCTGAAGCAGGATATAAAATGTGAGCGAGAAAATAAACCCAAAAACAAAATCAAACTTTTGATTAAGCTAAATAAACTGGCAAAATTGCTGGTCCTAAGGTGAGAATTTAGAACTTGATCAAAAAGCGGTGGAGACTTAGATAAAATTAACTTTTACAAACTGTTTTATGGGATAAATGAAAATGTAACAAATTTATAAAAAGTGTTTAAAAGAGAAGGAAACAAATTGTTTATCTATAACATGGAAAAACAGTTGGAAAATGAAATGAGAACTAATAAATGGCATGATAAATGTTTTGACAGTGTTCTGTATTTTAAGTAAGAAGAACTGATAAGCGCCAGACTTATTTGCCCCAATAAAGCAGGTAAATCAATATTCTACTAGGACTAGAAAGAGACTACTTGAAAAGAGAATTAGATGGTACAGACTGAAAAATATAGGATTATGAAAATGTGGATAAAGCTATATATACTGAGTAGCCAGATTAGTATGATATCTGAATGCATAATAACCTGACCACTCAATGTGTGTGTGTGTGTGTGTGTGCTTATGATAATTAAATAAATCAATACATCAATACTTCAATAAATCATTGAAATGCAACAAATAAGTACATACATTGGAGGCCCGGTGCATGAATTTGTGCATGGGTGGGGTCTGGCCAGCCTGACCCGGGGGAGGGGACATGGGGGTTGGCCAGCCTGCCTGCTGGTCGAGCTCCTGGTCGAGGGGACAGTTTGCTTATTAGCTTTTTATTATATAGGACATACACTGAGTGGCCAGATTATTATGCATTCAAAGATCATAATAACCTGGCCACTCAGTGTATATAGATCCATGAAGTAATTAACAGTGTGGTAGTATAACCAAAGACTAACACATATAACACTCAACAATTATCATAATCATCATTCTAAAATTGGTTATTTTAAGCATGATTATATATGAGCACTACATGTTTTATGTCATATAATCATCTCAAAAACTGTATGAGGTAGAAATAATAATAATGCCCATTTACATAAGAGAAAACTAGGATTTAGAGAACATTCAAGTATCTTGACCAATGTCACCCAACTAGTCAAAATTATTATTAGAAATTAGAGGGGTGGGTGAGAACCTCAGCCTGACCGGCATCCGTTAGCAGTCCAGGAGCCCTCAGGGGATGTCCAACTGATAGCTTATGGCCGCTCCCAGTGGGGAGTGGGCCTAAGCCATCAGTCTGACTCCTTGGCACTGCCACAGAGGCAGGAGAGGCTCTCACCACCGCTCCTGCACTCACCAGCCATCAGCCTGGCTTGTGGCTGAGTGCTGCTCCCCCTATGGAAGCATATTGGCCAACAGGGGCAGCTCACGCGTAGAGCATCTGCCCCCTGGTGGTCACTGTGCATCATTGTGACCGGTGGTTCCACTGTTGAGCAATTTGCATTAACCTTTTATTATATAGGGTTGTAAATAATATATAGCTTATGATAATTAAATATAATCATTAAAATGCAACAAATAGGTACATTTACTAAGATATTAAAGTGTATAAAAATAAAATGTAATCTAATGAAATTAATTCACAATCAAAACATTATTCTGACACTGAGAAAATAGAATCTGGAATTCTAATCAAAGTTGTATTCATTTTTAAACAATTAAAGGAGAGAAGATTTCATCATTAACTATTCCCGAAACATACCGGTAAGGTGTCGCACCAATCCTCAGTCCAGGTCGCACTCGGCTCCAGCCCGCGCTGAGGACGAGAGCCTCTCTTCTGAAGCAGCCTCGCTGCCCTCCATCCAGTTCTGAAGGGCAGCACTACTCTCTGTGATGGCATTTCAATCAGCTTTTTTCTTTTCCAGATCCTTCAGAATAGTCCAGAAAATAAAAATACCAAGATCCATTTGATCTTTCAGAATGTGATAAACGTTTATACAACTTTTCTTAAAAACAAAAAAACAAAACAAACAGACAAACAAAAAAACACGGAAACTTTTCTTCCACATACTCCCTAGAAAGTTTACAACTGCCAAAGGTTTACAAAACTCCATAACTTACTAACAGGCGAGAGTTCTTAAGATGCTAATAAAAATGGAAACATTTACTTATGCAAATTACAGGAAATGTATTAAATTCAGGTATGAAAAAATGTTATTTACTTATTTTAAGTATACTAGTAAATTCCATGTACCACACACACATACTATTTTATCTTCATCATAACTCTGGGTGTAAACAATCAAGTTCACTTTCTGTAACTATAGCTGGCAAAGCAGAACTACCCCAGAACTCATAATTCTAAAATTCATAATGAATGTATTTCCTTGGTTCCTACAGGAGGCAAATAAGTACTATAGTTACTTGTGAGGACTACATCCTATAACTAACTGGCCTAACGTAATTTATTGTAAAAGTATTCCATCCTAAGTAAATTATTAAGAATTAGCACATCTAAGTTTTGGTCTTACAATTGTCATAATACTTTGGATAATATAATGACAACTTAATTCTCATGTTCCTAAGATTCAATAGGTAAGGTGTATAATCAGGAGAGTTATAGAGAGAATATTGGATTCCAAAATTAAAACTACAATGTTCTTTCAATCATAAAGTGACTTTGTGCATATCTAACCTACTGCTGCTGGCACCTTTTTAAACCAATGTTAAAGCACATTATTTAAAGGAGTGTGAGTCTATATTTAATCTCACATTAAACCACATTTTGGAAAGCATAAAAATTGCAATTTACCAGTGAGTAAATTACTTGGCCATGTCAATTACTGATATTTTTAAAGGCATTGGAATGTTTTTCTCAAGTGTCATTCAGCAGGGAGGGGGGAAGAAATAGAATACCCACAGCCATGCTTCCTGAAGTTAAGACTTTCTGCATTCCTTCAGTGGGAATGTACTGACGAGGGTAGTCTTTAAGATTGTACAGAAAATGACCACATCTAAAATAATAGCATTGAAACCATAGTATTTAAATATTAGATTCAGGAATAAAAATGCTATTTAAATTTTGCATTGAAAATAACTTTACCTATTTTTAAGTGCAAATACATTAAAATGTGGTGAAATATGCATGTTTCTTAGATCTGAAAACACAACTTTGAAAACATGGATGATTATGTTACATATTGATGTTTCATTCTATTTACTTGAAGAGAATGTGCTGTGAATTCATAACTTGTATATACCATCTTCATCATTTTAAATCCAAAATAAGACTAAATGGGAATTTCAGAGTGAGTAGTTACAGAAAAGACAAGCTTATTTTTACAGTCTTAATCTGAAAAATTAATTGAATTTATATGTGCACAAAGATGAATGAATAAAAATTAAATATGCAAAAATGTTATATGTACCAGCTAAAAGCAATTAATTAAAAAAAGAAAAAGGGCATGTTTTTAAAGTATGCAAAGTAAATAAGTATAAATTAACTTCTTTGCACACACACACACACACACACACACACGTTTTGAGGGAAATGAGACATGCTATGTAATAATATAACAATGATGTCAAATCTCCTCAAAACAAATCTATACATTAAAGGCAATTCAAATCAAATTTTCAAAGAAAATATTTTTTAAAGATTTTGAAATAATACTTCTAAAGTTTATATGAGCATATACAAAAAAAAAGAATATTAAAAACAGGAAATCTATTAAGTATATATTCAAACGTATTATAAAGCCACATAGTTAAACACCTAAAAAATATTTCTGAGGACAGGCTTAGTGAATCTGTAAACAAAGAAAATCAACAGCCAAAAATAATAGATGAAGTTAGCATGTCAAATCAATGGGAAAGATATAATTACTCAGTAGATAGTGCTGAGATAACTGGTTAACTACTTGGAAAAATGTTAGAGCCTTACCTTATTATACACACCAAAATAAATTCCAGAAGGATTAAAGCATTAAAGATAAAAAGATGAAACTATAAAAGAGCTAGAAGAAAATGTAAGTAAAAAATTACATAAACTTGAAGCAGTTGAACCTTCTAAGTACTAATGGCATATATAATGAAGAAAAAGATGATTTACCATTTTAAAAAATATATAATAACAGCATTTTAAAATATGTACAGTACAGAAAGGGAACCACAGTAGCAAAAAATATATTTTTTCAATAATAGACAACACACAAAGCATTAATAATTTAATAAGTAAAGAGCTCTAAATCAAAAGATCTAACAGATGAAAGAAAAATGGTCAGAATTACACTAAAAGGCAATTTAAAAAAAAGATCTACAAATGGCCTATAAACTGATAGAAAAATCCAAGTCGCTGAGCAAACCTTCTGAGGTGAATTTCTGTACCAGTTCAGACTCAATCGTCATAAGCCACTTCAAGAGAGAAGCAGCCTCTTTCTTCATTTTCCAGGACAACTGGGATGCTCTTTCCAGATCCTGTTTTCCATTGGTTATCTGAAAAGAAGGAACCGAGAGAGGACTAAACATGGATAACAGCTGAGGATCCGAACTGATTCGGATTGAACCCCAAGAGATATACAACCTTGATCTCTGCAAGGGGACACTATATAGAAGTGGTTAAGTGTCAGGCAACCCTCCTGGGCGCTGCCACTTCTTTCCTACGGGACCTTGGTGGAGGTATGACCCTCCAAAGGCTGTTCTGAGTTTTAAATGAGAAAAATGCATACACACAGGACTTGGCCCAACCCGACAGGGTTAAGGGATCGGTAAGTGATATCTTTTGCTATTTTGAATACAAGATGCTTAGAATCCTCTCAATGAAGGACTGTTTAAATCATATGTTCTAGCAATTTGTGGGGAAACAGCACGATGCTCACAATCATGTTTTACAATTAACCATTTAATGAAAAACACAGTAAATGACTCTGCAATAAAGCCCTTAATTATTATTTTGTACTTACCATTGATGACAGAAAGCAAAATGAACTGAATTTAGCATTGACCAGACTCTGGATCCACCTCCCAAATTGTGTTAAGGAATAGTACACGTTACACAATAAAACCCACAACCACCTCTGTAATAGGCACTGCCCTTCCTCATTTACAGAACAGGATGGTGAAGCCTGAAGAGGGGAAGACCATGACACAGGTGACACAGCCACTGGATTGAGCCTCGTCTGAGCCAGTAGCCCAAATTAGAGAACAGGTGAAAAAACCAGCAACACCATTCCCGTGCATATATTGCCCAGTCAATAAATAAATATAACATTTCAAAAAGAACTTCAGCTGTGCAATACCAAAATGATGCGCTGAGAAATGTGATCCAGTGGTACAGCACCTCAAAATGCATCAAAATCAACAACCCAATCTTGCAGAAGTGAAGCAAACACCCAGTGCCCATTTTCACTGCTTTGAAAGTGATAACATTTTAGCTGGTTTTCTCTGGGCTCTTAGAGATGCTCAGTTACTATTTAATAACACAAGAAGGATCCAAAATGTAATCTAACACAGCTTTCTAATACTGCCAAGTTTTCAGTTCCACACTTTTTTTTTTTACTTCACTGGTTTCAAGACTGAGATTCTCAGTGAGAGAAGACACTCAGCCTGTTGAATCCAGTCAGTAAATGGCCCACCATTCCCGGCCGATTCACTAAAATGTCCAAATGATAGCTGTTTCCTGAAAGGATTTTAAATCCTGTTAGACCAATGTGACCTTCTTGTGACATAAAATTTATTAGAACCTGATGTTTGAACACGGCTCAGTAGCCTATTTAAATATCAATCTAAATTCAATTTTTAAAATTATGATTTTAAAAATCCTAAACGCTATTATTGGTATAAGCCAATAACTTGAGTTTAAACAGGGACTATTATTTTTAAAGTTTACTTTTGAATGTCAATAGTCATTGAAAATATAAAGTGAATCTGGATTAAATATTAAAAATAAGTTTCAATACACTTTGTACTCATTGCAATATTAGCACATTTAAAAATTAATAAACATTATTGGAATCACTGAAAACATTAATACTATAAAATTTAAACACAGTTTCTCCCAGAAGTGGAATTTTAAAATGTACAAGAGAGCTGAAACAGGTTTTGCTCAGTGGATAGAGCGTCGGCCTGTGGACTGAGGGGTCCTGAGTTCGATTCTGGTCAAGGGCACGTACCTTGGTTGTGGGCACATCCCCAGGGGGGAGTGTGCAAGAGGCAGCTGGTCAATGTTTCTCTCTCATTGACGTTTCTAACTCTCTATCCCTCTCAATTCCTCTCTGTGTAAAATCAATAAAATATATATTTAAATAAATAAATAAATAAATAAATAAATAAATAAATAAAATGCACAAGAGAGAGAGAGACACACACCCACACACACAGAGAGAGAGAGAGAGAGAGAGAGAGAGAGAGAGAGAGAGAGAGAGAGAGAGAGAGAAGTGGCGGGGCAGGGCTGTCCTCACCTGAGCATCCAGGTCATTGGAGAGCACCTTCAGAGATGTCAGCTGCTCATCTAGCCCCTTGGGGTTGTCGGTCTGCTTCTTCTGAACAATTTGTCTGCCCGTTTTGATTACAGTGTCCACTTCAAGCTTGACTTCACTTAGAGTTTTATAGAGTTCCTTAAAAAGAAAACATAACAAATCACACACATCACAGTGAAAACCCGGTAACTGGAATCATTTCAGAACAGGGCTTATCCAGACTGACAGCTATGATTTACCTACGGAGATCAAAGGGCTTTCTCTCTGCCCAATTTGGATTCAAGGGATGAGTAAAATAGCACCAAGTTTGCAATAACTTTTTTAAATCAGATAAATAAACAAATAAACAAATGGCATTTATATTTGTTTCAAAAAAACACTCAGATACATATTTTAAAAGTTAATGAAAATTTATGAACATTTTCCAAACGTAAAACGTGAAAATATCCGGACTAAAAATTGGAATGTCTATCATTTTTAAAATCATGACTTTAAAAATCCTAAATGCTATTATTAGAAAAAATCCAACTCTGGCTATATTTCTGGCTATTGGAAATTGGAAATATTACCATTATTTTTTTTCTTACAATTCTGAAGTACCAAAGCTACCACATTGGTACCTATACTACTTATGTAATAAGAAGATACATGACAACTCAACACATCAAGATGAATATGACTTTGAGAAATTTTAGTCATCAAGTCAAATTCAGAGCTGTCTTCATCTCCGTTACCTTAAACTGTTCTGTGCAGGTTCTCTTGCCTCCATTCATCGTGATCCTGACCTGAAGCATCTCAGGTGGCTCCGTCACACAACAGACCAAGTTACACACAGTCAACATTGGTGCTTGCTTTGTTGACCTCTATATCTCAGTAAATATTTTCATATATCAGTGAGTGTGTGCGTGTGTGTGCACACACACACACACACACACACACGGAGAAATGTATCCTATTTATTCATTCTTCCACCCATTTCAGCTTTTGAGTAATCAAACAACCTTTGGTATATAAAGACATGTGGAGATAACAGTTTTGATAAGCACAAAGAACTCTTCCCAATCTTTTATTGTCTTTACAGGTGTCATCTTCAGCTTCGTCATGATTCTTCTCAAGCAGAACACTAATTCTAAGAGTGTGTATGCTTAGCCACATTTTAAAATGTATAAGCAACTGAATTTTAAAATTCAAGACTGCAACAACAATAAGGCCTTCTAAATAATTTTTTTTACAGATCTTAGGTTTAAACTTTGACTTAAAATTAATTTTTTTCTGGAGAATGATTTTTCTGTAATAATATTCCTGGTATGTGTTCTAAGTATAATTTCTTCTTTCATATTTTAGATTTAGACTTTATAAATTAAAATGTAAGTATCAGTAAGAATAATTTTTTACATGGTAATATTCCTAACATCCATTCTAAGTATGGTTCTTCTAGCTACCTTAAGTTTATCCTTTAAAAGTTAGTTCATTAGTCACATTCTGCCAAAGCTTTTCCTAATGTCATTTTGTGATTCTGTTTCTTTTATTTTTTAATCATATATATGTATATTTATGCCTTTTTATTTTTTTATTTCATGACACTGTAATAATTTATTTTACTCCATATTATCTATCTCCCCTATCTCTTCTAATGTCTTTGGAGGAAAAGACCACACTTCTTATTTTATAACCTGTTTTTCATCCTTCACGCCTATTGTTAATATTTATTTACAATATATACTAATATTGAACAAACCATGTACGTTATGCTAGATGAAGCCATATTTGCTGCTGGAAAACCTAGTGCACGCATTAACCACAATGCCCTCACCATGCACTTGTCCATGTGTGTCTGTATCATATCAGGATCCACATCCTTCACGTCCAGCACATTCAGTTCTTTCACACTATCCAGCACAGCACATGTCGAGCATGTGCTGTTCGAAGTTCACAGGCTTCTAGGAAAGCTGGAACTTGGTGGACACCTCTCGAGGTTTCCTCTGTTGGAAGAAATGATGAAAATAAGTAATTCACGTTATAATGATAATCTCTCTCAACAGATGGAACCAGTATAGCACCTGCTGCTAAAATGCTGTAAAAAGAAATCACAATAAAGCATTCCATAGAGGAACTCAGAGAGGTTACCCAGGATCATACATCACTTGACATTCAATGTGTCAGTCTTAGATATAATAAAAGGCTAAGTTGGCCTCCCTGAAATGAAAACTTCACTAATTTCCCCACCTATTTGAAAACTACAGTCAGAACTACTCAAAGTGTTCTTCATGAGCTCACAGTGAACAATCAATGTCGCATCCACCGCAAAGGACTGAGCGGTGCCGGTGTATTAGCCGCAGAGAACTGACGTGGACTCTGCATCAGGGGAAAGACGTATCAACCTAACTTCTAAACGTGGCTTTCTATCTCTTCTCAACTCAACTTCAGAATCACATTCGATATTGTCCACGCATGCAACAATTTGTTCCTGCTGCTCTGCCTGGGATGCAATGCACCCGCAATGTGTCACCCGTCTCACTGTTCACATCAGAAAGGAAACCAAAGGCATCCAAGTAATCATGGCCCACACATCGCTCCCCCTGGTCACCTGCATGACATCCATCTGGCTTCTGTTTCTAGCAGCCCTGTCTTCTAGGAAGTTCGGAAGCAGAGAGTACATGCTTTTTAGCAACTCTTCCAGCACTATCTTGTGGGAAGAGATCTCTAATTGAATTCTCTACAAAGAGATCAGAAGCAGGGAAGGATGTATTTTTTTTAAGTTCCATATAGTCATATATTACATAAGAATATGCAGAGCCCTGTTCAAGTTTCAGTTAGTTTGCAGTATAGTAAGACTAAACGCAGACTAGTACTGTATGTTGTGCACAAACTATGGTCTTCGCATTTGTCATTTCTAATGTCCACTGCTTATTTATAAAAAGGAATTTTCCCAATTTCATAGCTCAGAAAGCTATCTTTTTCCAGGATTTCACATAACCAAAAGCAAGGTCACCCTTTCTCACTGACTGCCGGTTTGGGGTGGCGGGAGGGGCTAGTGCTCTTGCAGGTGAGGAGGCGATTACTACACTTGCTCTTCTGACGACTCACACTCCTCAGATCCATGGCAGTGCCTTCGCTTCCTGCGGAACTTGCCAGGCATCTACCTTGTCCGTCAGGTAGGTTGTGAGCTGCTTGTCCAGATCGTGTAAGCTATCCAGCAAAGCTTCAAGCATCTCTCCAGTTTTCCATAGGTCATACAGATGCTTTCCTAAAGACTTCTCCCTTCTCTCTGCCTACACAGGGGATAAAACAGAATCATTCGTCTTCATAAACTTAAATAGCTGACTATAAGAAAACCCTATGATATGGCTACCAAGAAAAAAAATACAGGCTCTAGTTCAAGACTTTGGCGAGCAGCATGAATAAATAACTTGCAATGATCACAATGGAAAGGTCCTTGTGGTATCTTACATATCTTGCAGCAAATTACTCGTTTTTACTTCTTTCTACATACAATGAAAATCTCGTTTTTACTTCTTTCTACATACAATGAAAATCTGTGGAAATGTAAAAGATTTCCTAAATAATATATAAACAGAGAATTTCCCAATTACTATGAATTTATAGTGTTTTAAGAAACCAGCAATAAGCCTATCAACAAGGATATACTATATAACAAACGTCTATCAGTAGAGTGAACCTATAAAAATTTTTTCCAAAACCTAAAACAAATTTCATGTACATATGTATATGCCACTACTTGCTGCACTTTTGAATCAAGATTGATTCTTTTCCCAATCTCAGCATCAACAGTTATTATTTAATATGTGGTTGAAAGCATTAATATTCCTCTAACCCTCCTTGGGAAGAACAGTCTCTCTTCTCTTCTTACTGATATGAGCATACACGTTGCAGTTCATTTTGGCTATGCATCTAAGACAGCTTGGCATTTTATCACAACAGCTTATGTCAAATTCTGCCCTCCCTAATATTTCTAGGACAATGTGAATTATTCTTACATACAGCTATAATATAATTCAAAGGAAATGAAATAGTTCGTAAATAGAAACCATCTCAAAGATTTTTTTTCTTTTTAATCATCAAGTTTTGCCTCCCTAGATTTGGGTTTACTCTTCCTCAGCTAGTATTTCAAAGCCCGCAACACCCCCGTTCATGTTGGTTACAAGCTTTTCCCCTTGGCACAAGTTCTTGAGGTCAGCTTCATCTCCAAACAACTAATCAACTCTCATGCGCGTCCCAGTTCATACCAGGCTACTCAGTTCTTCATATCGACTGTTGAAAGCCTCCAGTTTCTCACTTATCAACTCACCCATTACCCCACCATTAATGAGATTCTGGCCAAGTTCCTCGATCTTGGTGCGATTATTGCCTGGATGTTGCAAAACGGATTCTAGAGACTGGACAGGGACAGGAAGGGGAAAATAATGCCCTTAACTGAGGCAAAATGTATCAAGGATCCAAAAGTGTCCATTTTTTTAAACAAGTAATTCCGTTTTCTACCCAAGAAACAAGATGAGGAATAATTAATTTTCAGAAATATCCATAATGGTATTTAAAAAATACATAGAATTGAGAACTCAGCATAAAAGATGATGTATGACAATACAATTTCATAGATAATTTTAGTAATTATTAATTACATGGGAAAATGTCCATGGTGTGATGCAAAGTTTGAAAGCAGAAAACAATACTATAAAGCATAACTATTTCAAACTGTTGATTATATTTTGAAAAATAGGTACTCAGTTTTCTGTAACACATACAGAAAGCTAGGTGCTATTTTGTATACACATTTTATGTGTACATAAACCTGGGTGAAGGCTATGGTGTCTCTGTAGATGCCTTCACTCTCCGGAGACTCTGTGAGTTGGAGAGGCCGACATTTGGGGTTGATTGGCCTTCAACAGGGACCCTAGACATGGGGCCCTGCACGGGAGTCCGGCGGGCATCCGGACCAAATTCCATACGTTGATATCTGGATTGATGTTCTTATTGATAACCCCAAATGGCTGAAGGAGTGTGGTTGTCTCCCTGACAAAGAAAAATTGGGAAAGAGACCTCCCAGGTCCGTCTTACTCGCCCGGCCACAGGCGAGCAGAGAGAAGCCGAGTCAGGCGCCTTCAGCACCCCCTGTTTTAGAGGCTCCTGAGGAAGACCCGATGTCGGGCCTGAAATTCCCTTGCCCACCCCCGTATGTGGCCGTTCTGTCTCCACTACCTCTCCAGGCGAGGGGAAGGGACCTGACCCCCCAGTGAGATCTCAGATGAGAGTGGAGTATCCCCCCTTTTCACAGAACCCCCAGGGGCTGATAACTTTACACTCACCAGCCCACCCGGGATGACTGCCAGCAACTATTAAACACCCTGTTTACCACAGAGGAGAGAGAGAGAATACAGACTGAAGGGAGAAAACAAGTTCTTGACGGCCATGGGGAGCCGGTTACAGACTCAGCCCAGATTGACACCGTCTTCCCCTTGGCCCGCCCTAATTGGGACCCCAATTCAATGTTAGGTAGGGAGGCTCTGGACCATTACCTCCAGGTTCACCTGAGAGGCATTCGGGCTGCCGCTCGAAAGCCTACCAATCTCTCTAAGATGACTGAGACCAGACAAGGGCCAAATGAGAGTCCGGCGGCTTTCCTTGAGCGACTATGTGAGGCCTATAGGACATACACACCTATCGATCCTGATGCCCCGGCACATCAGGCAGCCCTGCTGGTCCAATTTGTAGCACAGTCAGCCCCAGATTTTAATGTGAAGGTATGAGGTTGTAACAATTATAGTCCAAAAAGGTTAAAAGCAGAGACCGAATTCTAAAATTAACTATTTACAAGAGGAAGCTTGAGCTGGCAAAGGCACCAAGTCTGCCCAGCAAGCTCAAAAACTAAGTGAATCTTATTTGAGACACCTGCCTCCACCCAGGCTTCATCAGTACTGGAGGAACGGTCTCATAACTGTTTGTTTCAATTGGCCATTTAAGTTTAATGTGATTAATGATTACAGTACATTGTAAAATCTTTAAAAAAAAAAAAAAAAAAAAGGAAAATATTCTGTGGGCCGTTTGGTCCTTGTGTGTGTGTCAACTGAAGTTATAATTTTAAAATCAGTAAGAGCTTGTCAGAAAGTTCAGGGAGTCTGATTGCAGTGTAGGGGTCACCGGTTCCCCCATGGGACCTTTGCTAGCAGAAGGCAAGCTGTGGACAGCCAGATGAAAAAGCCCTGGTGGAAGCACCACCTTCGCCACCTGGGACCAGCTCGCTCCCTGCCTCCATTCACCTCCATGGGTTGTTTTGAGTAGCTGGAGGTGGTAAGGCGAGGAGGAAAATTCCCCTGTGACCCCCCTGTACCCCAAGGGGACCCCAAAACCCCCCGATGACTGCTTGGACACTTTTCACCGTGTTCTGTTAGGGGGCTTAAAGGCCCAGCTGGAAATTCTCCTGTTCCCCTTTTCAGTCTTATAGGAATCTGAGATCTTTATCTGTCGGAAGAATGTGGCAGTTTAAATTTCAGGTGGCTGGAGGCCTGTCAACAGAGTGCTGGACCCACTCCCTCTTCCCTCTGCCTTTTCTAAATACTTTAAAATAATGGAAGACTTGAGGTATGGTTATAGATTTTTGAAGGACATAGAAAGAAGGTTTAAAAGTTAATGTAAAATAGTGAAAGTTTTTATGAAAGTTGTGCATGTGATGAGAAGGAGAAACAGGGAGAGAGGGAAAGAACGAAACAGAGACTTAAGAAAGAGACTCTGGGAGTCTGAGAAGGAGGATTTAGACAGAAGCAGAAATGAAGATTGGAAGAGAAAGTGATAAGGGTGTATAAGTGTGAGTGTGTATGTGATAAAGGGAGGGAGAGAGACATGAGCAAGAGACAGGAAAGGACAGAGATTAGAGAGGGAGAGAGACAGAAGGTGGGATCAGAAGAGACAGAGACAATCTGAAAGAAAGGGAGACTTAGATTCCAAGAGTTTTTAACCTCAAGGAAGAAGACTGACAGGACCAGGGCTCTTTTCAATTAAGCTCCTAAGGGTAACCTTACAAGTGAGAGGCAAAGCTATTAATTTCCTGGTGAGCACTTGGGCAGTTTATTCAGTCTTGACAGAGCCGATGGGACCTCTTGGAAGATATCAGTCCAGAGAGCCACCAGACAAACTGACTGTTTTCCGTGGACATCAAGGAGGACTGTGGACCTAAGAAGGAACACGTACTGGAGGAACGCAGCTGCGAAACTGGACTGAAGTAGAACAACAGGCCTTTGAGGAGCTAAAGAAGGCTCTCGTCTCAGCACCTGCCCTAGCCTTGCCAGATGTCACGAAGCCCTTCCACCTTTATGTGAGTGAGGTAAGAGGCATTGCCAAAGGGATTCTCACTCAGACTTTAGGTCCCTGGAAGAGACCTGTTGCCTATCTGTCTAAGAGGCTAGACCCTGTGGCAGCAGGGTGGCCGGTGTGCCTCTGGGCAGTGGCCACCACAGCATTGCTGGTAAAGGAGACAGATAAACAGAATTTGTGCCAGGAGCTAGCCCTGACGATACCCCATGCTGTTGAGGCCCTCCTTTGAGGTGCTCCAGAGAGATGGATGTCAAATATCACCCAGTGCCAAGCTCTTCTCCTGGACCAGCCCTGCATCTGGTTCCATAAGACACTGGCCATCAACCCTGCCAGCCTGCTTCCAGATGATCCAGAGGAACCCATTCATGATGGCATAGAGGTAACAGACACAGTACTGACAGATGTCCTGCCGTCATCACCAGGCAAGGTACTGTTCACTGATGGGAGCAGTTATGTTCAGGATGGGATCTGATATTCAGGGGCAGCAGTAGTCACCCTGGACCACACCATTTGGGCACAGTTCCTGAACTTTTGGCCTTAATCCAGGCCCTTCTATGGGGACACAGTGCCGTCCCCCAGGAAAGAGGATTACCAACTTCAGCCAGAAAGAACATTAAAAATAAGGAAGAGATTGTAGCTTATTTGAGTCCATCTGATTCCTGAAAGCAGTTGCAATAGTGCACTGCAAAGGACATCAGAAAGGGGAGACAATTGAAACCAGAGGAAACAGAGCCCCAGACCAAACTGCTAAGGAAGATGCCCAAAGACCTGTAGGGCCTTTACAAGTCTGCCGGCCCCCAACCTACACCAAACAAGAGGAGGAATTGGCTGAACAGAAGCAAGTCATTAAAGGACCAGATGGTTGGTGGACCCTACCAGATGGCAGACTGTTGGTCCCAGAGGCTCTAGGTCAGACGTTAGTTGCCCAGTTACACCAGGTTACCCACTTAGGTGTCACCAAGACTTCTGAACTTCTGTGAGGCAGATACTACAAAGCTTAAGTAAGGTAAAAGCATAGTCACTAGAAGTACTGTCTGTGTACAGGGAGGAACAGAGGGACCCCTAGGAATTCGGGCCCCAGGGAAATTCCCTAGGAGAGCATTAGAAGGTGGGTTTCACAGAGATTAAGCCACCAGCATTAAGGTACAAGTACATGCTAATTTTTATAGACACCTTCTCAGATTAGGTTGAAGCATAGGATAGAAACAGCCTCTGTAGTAGTCAAGAAATTACTCCAGGAGATTATACCTAGATTCGAGCTGCCAGTAGTCAGAGGATCAGATAACAGCCCAGCCTCTGTAGCAAGGTATCTCAAAGTACAGCTCAAGCCTTAAGACAGGCATGAGCGGAACTATATAAAGTTTAATTAAATTTGTCCTGGAAACCGGTGAAAATTGGACCAACCCCATGCCCTTTGCCCTATTATGGGCCAGGTGTACCCCCTACTGGGATGGGTCCCCCCCTTTTTTAGATCATACATGGTAGACCTCCCTCCATCCTCCCTGGGGTCAGGGAGAAACTGAAAGCTAGAATTCATAACCATTTCCTTGCTCAAGTCCTTATAGGTGCTGCATTTTACCAGAGAGCCACCCGTAAGCTTGTTCCAGATGCACGGTGGGCACCGTGGACCCTGTACACCCCTTCCAGCCCGGAGACTCACTGTGGGTACAGAAGTTCACTGTCCAAGGACTCACCCCAGCCTCACAAATGACTGTTGGTTATGTCTCAACTCTGAACCCCCTTATTATTCAGGAATTACTGTTAACATCTCTCTTGGAGACACCCCACAGGACATTAGAAACATCTCCTTGGACGATGCGGAAGGTCACTGCCATGGGGTCGAAACCCAAAACTTACTCTCGGGGATCTACAAGGACAAGGGACGTGCTTGATGCCTGCTAATTACCCTCTGAAGGACTCTTTCTACGCCTCGTCCTATGCCTCCACCATCCTGCTACCGGAGGAGCCATCTGGAGGAGGAGCAGCCCTGCTGGCTGCCCCTGAAGGGACTTGGTGGGCTTGTACCAATGGAATAACTCATTGTGCCTTTCCCCCGTTTCTCTTAGACAAGGAATCGCCAGGCCTCTGCATCTTAGCACACATACTTCCTCAGGTCTATTACTTCTCTGGGGAAGGGGGCCGAGAACACTTAGGTCTCGCCCCACATCGGGTTAAGAGGGCCCCTGTACTTATTCCCTTTTTACTGGGAATTGGAAATGCAGGATCAATGGCTGTAGGAACATCAGCCCTTGTGAAAGGGGAACCAGGACTACAAAGAATTGAGCCAACAGATAGATACTGACCTTAGCACTCTTGAAAGTACAGTCAGCAAGCTAGAAGGGTCACTGAGCTCCCTAGCTGAAGTTGTCCTCCAGAATAGACGGGGTTTAGACCTACTTTTTCTCAAGCAGCGAGGGCTTTGCCTAGCCCTGGGTGAAGCTTGTTGTTTTTATACCAACCACTCTGGAGTCATAAAGGAGAGCCTCAGCCAACTAAGAAAAAGATTAAAGGAAAGGGAGGAAGCCAGGGCCAGCCAGGGGAACTGGTATGAAAACCACTTTACGTGGTCCCCTTGGCTAACAACTCTTATTAGTGCCTTAGCCGGCCCCCTCCTCATTCTATTGCTAGCTCTAACTGTGGGTCCTTGTTTGTTCAGATCTCTGGTAAGTTTAATACAATCCAGAGTCCAGGACCTTAAGATCATGGTCCTCCGAACTCACTATCATAGTCTCAATACGGAGGACCGGGAGGAGGAGGAATCAAGGATTTGATTCCCCAATAAGACCAGTAGGGAATGTGACAGTCGGCCCCGTCTGCCCAAGAGATAAGGACTCTGGAGACAGACCAGGCCAGGGGGAAAAAGTTTAAAAAAATAAAGTCAGTCGTAACTCAGTGCCGGGAGTTCCTTTGGGTGGGACATGCAGACCTCCCTCCGGATCGGGCTGGGAAATTGGGGTCATCCTGCACTCCCGTTGGGAGTCAGGACAGACATTCTGTTTGAAGCAAAACAGGCCAGGTTGTGTAAATCGCCTAAGGAACAGCTAAAGACGGCCAGTTCTTTGTCCCTCAGAGAGGGACAGACCAACAGTGGGATGGGATGGGAAAAAGAGGTATAAGAGGAGGGACTGCCCCTCCATCGGGGCTCTTGCCTGGGTGTTTGCCGGCTGCTGCGTCAGCCAAGGTTTGAGCCCAGATTCGAATCTGTAATAAATTCTAGCATGCTTAATCAAATTGGCTCTGGTGGTTCATCTCTTGGGGACTCGCTTCGTAACAGCTCTCACCAAGGGGCAGGTCAAAACAGAGTGTCCTGGGACGCCCATAGCCCTGTCTGTGGCCTTTGACATCGGGGACAGAGCTGTGTCAAGTCCAAGAAAATCACTTGCCACTCTGGGGGCACTGCCCTGCACCTCCAGAGGTACTTCCTGATTGGATAGCCAGACCCTGAGGGCCTGCATTCTGCCCCATTGGCGGGTAATGCCCCATCCTGAGGACAAGGGAACCTTTTGCTGGCTTCCAGTCTGGAGCTCAGGAAGGTGAATGCAGGAAGGTGGGGCTTTTGTGGCCACGTGGGACCTTGTCCCCATTCAAAGGGTCCCAGGGCCTTACCCACTGGCTAGCGTTAGGGTTAGGCTTTGGGTTAGGTTGAGGGGTAGGGTTGGGCTTTGACATCGGAAAGAGAGCTGTGTCAAGTCGGAGAAAATCACCTTCCACTCAGGGGGCACTGTCCAGGCCCCTCCAGAGGTACTTACTGGTCTCGTTGCCAGGCCTCGAGTGCCGGCTTTCTGCCCCATTGGCGGGGAACGCCCTCCCCTGAGGACAGGGGAACCTCTTGCTGGCTTCCAGTCTGGAGCTAAGGGCAGTGCGGCCTTTGCGTCCACTGGTGACCCAAGTCCACCTGCACAGAGCCCCAGGGCCCTACCCACCGGAACTCTTCCAGCTGTTGTCCCTTGCCCCAACCCACTATTCCCTTGACTGCTACCCGCAGACCACCTGGCCTCCAGGCCGAGCCCCCAACCCCTCCCTAGGTCCTTCCTGTCTGCAGGCTGGCCTGCCGGTCAAGATGTCCCTGCCCACCAGCCTTTCTCCTGCTGACCTCACCACTTCTTGCTGCTCACCTGGCCCCGCCCCCTCGTTGACTTGACAGGGTTCAGGTTTGGGCCTGGGCCCGCCTCCTCATTCCGGAAGACCCGCCCCCTAGTTCATTGGACAAATGAGCAAGCAGCACCTGCTGGGTTGCCCTGCTCCTCAGGCACAGAATAGCCCCCACCTCTGGGAGCCCTGTCAGGTACCTTAATCCACCAACCTCACATGGCCCTCTAGTCAACAAACCAGTTTTGGCAATGAGATATATTTTTATTCAAATTTTTAGTATTATTTTATTTCCCCATGAAATCACACTCTATTACTTTATGTGCAATCACTGTACACTTTCATAGAAATAGCTCTGGTAATTAAGAGGATGCAGTTTTATGAATACAGACTTGAACACCAGAGGAAGAATTAGTATAAGAGGTATAGAGAGATGCACTCCCAAAGATGAATTCCTTTCTTACCAAAGTGTGGGGTGCTACACTCTCCCTTTTGCCTTCCAGATGGTGGGTAGGCCTGTTGAATTGGCTGATCCCTCTCTCAGATAAGATTCCCTGGCCAGTGAGGCAGGAAGGAGCCTCCCAGATCACCTTTCCCCAGTCGCAATTCTTGCTTCTCAATGGGCCCTTGCAATGCTGGCTGGAACCTGGGATAGTGCCCCTGAGTCCCCCTGCTCTGTCTGCATTTGTGAAGTGTGGATGAACGAGACTTTTAACCTTCCTTCACCCAGACCGATTTAGAGAAAAGAAGCTCTGTCCTTCACATTGGTCTGTGCTTTAGAATCACTGGGGAATTCTAACAATTCCAAACCTGCTCTGCATCCGACTCACTAGGTTAGAGAGGCACTGGTATTTTTGGAAGCTCTGGGGAGGGTTCAGTGTCCAGGCAAGCTAGGGAATGACTGCCTTAATGTGCTAGATGGGGGAAGTTTTCACTGTCAGCACCAGCCCCCACATGGCCTGCCAAGCAGCCAGAGCTTCCGGCATAGAGGGGTCTCCATGCCTAGCTGCTGTGCTCTGTCCGTCTCAGTGTTGTTTTTGGTCAGGCTGTGGAGGGACTATCTCACTTGATGTTGTCTTTTGTTTTCCAGCTGAAGGAATGTGGCTCCACAAGGGTGCATGCTTTAAATCAGGTCAACAGAGTGCTGCAGGGTTTACATCAGAACAATGTAAGTTGGTCAGGTGATGGGGCAGTGTGGGTGCCATCGGGATTGTTTACTGTTGAAACCAGCCACCTGCTCTGTGCATGGACATCCGCTCCTTTATGGAAACATTTTCCTATGAGTGAAGGAGTAGTCACTCTTTTTCTGATTAATGACTTAGGGTATAAGGAACACATTTTTATTTTTATTTATTTTTTTTTTTTGAGATTTAAGTTTACCTGATTTCTCTGATCATTCACATGTATGGCTGTCCAGATGTGCTCAACCAAAACCCTCAGCTTCCATGGAGAATTTGCCTTATTTTCTTTTTCTAACCTTTATTCTCTCTTATTCTGTCAGGTGGATTTGGTGAATATCGGAAGAACTGACATTGTAGATGGAAACCACACGCTAACACTGGGTTTGCCGTGAAGCATCATTTTGCCCTGGCAGATGGGGGATTTTCAGTCACTTATTACTGGTCATTGGAAATGTGTCCTTTGTGTATTCGTTTCTTAGCTCTGCATCACAGAGCACCACAAACCGGGTGGCTTCAACAACAGAAGTTATTTTCTCCCAATTCTGGAGGCTACAAATCTGAGATCAACGTGTCAACAATGATTTTTTTCCCTGCAGCCTCTTTCCTGGGCTTGTGGGTCCTTTGTCCCTTTGTCTCCACATGGTCTTCCCTCTGTGTATGTCATATCCTAATCTTTGCTTCTGATGCCAAGAAACTAGTCATATTGGATGAGACCTCTCCCCTCCATATGACCTCCACTTATCTTAATTACCTCTTTCAAGACTCTCTAAATACAGTCACATTACAAGGTACTGGGGGATAGGACTTCAACATAGAATTTTGTTGAGGGCACAATTCAATGCCTAACTGCCTAACCGTTTGGAATGAAAGAAACTGACAAACTGCTCTATTTTCCTAGCCTAGACAAAAAGAAGATGCCTTTTTAAAATATTGAATTAAAAATTTCAGACATCAAAACCTTGCTAAAATAGCTTAAAAAATTTCCAGGTACTTTTACTCAGATTCCCCAAAGGTTAACAATTGTCTATATTTGTGTTTTCTCTTTTTCTCCTTGCCTAAATTCTTCAGTGTGTATTTTCTGAAAACAAATTATTTGCTGTGCTTATATATAAAAATATAATTGATACCACTACATCTTAGATCTAGAAACTTGTTAAAATTTTACAAAATTAAGTTTGTTTCTGCAGACATAATGCATTTTTGGTAGACCATCCATAGATTATAATAGTCCCCTCCTCTCCCCTCAATTCCACCCTCTTTCTCTTCCCTCTCTTCCCCTCCCCTTCTCTTTTTAAACCTGTTCATTTGTGCCTTGCCTTTCAATACAATATTGATTTGAATTGGTAATAATGAGAAGAATATTTTGTTCTTGAAAATGAAGGGCATACTTTTAATGTTTTCCAATAATAATAATAATATTTGCTGTAGCGTTTTTTGAGATATATAATTAAAATTTGGTTAGAGAACCTCCACACCCAATCTTTTTCACTGTATCGGTTTAGAGAGGTTAACTGTTCTTAGTTGGATAAGACATGTAGTCAGAAAACTTGAGTTTTAGCCTAAACTTTTTTCCATTAACTACTTAATTGGTTCAATAAGTGTGTTTGTAGTACTTTTCCTGTATTAGGCTCAGGTTGTATAACAGAGAAAAAAGGCAAACACCCCTATCTCCTTGTGGTTTATGTGCAATTAGAGGGAGGCAGACAATAAAGAAAGAATAGGAAATGTGAGTTGTGTAGCAGAAAGCTGTGGTAAACATGCTAAAGAAAAATGTAGCTGGCAAGAGGGGAGGCCAGTGGGTGCAGGGTGTGAGTAGGAAGAGTAATAGGAGAGGAAGTCAGAAAGGAATCAGGGGTGGAGTGGGCGAGGCAATCCCAGGAGGTAGGTGAGTGTAGGATGCAATAACGGATGGAGTGCACAAAAATGATCAACTTTTGTGTAAGTCAGCACACAAAATGTCCAGTTTTTAGGATTAAAAGAAAATCTAGATAGACATGAAATACTAAGCAATGTAATATGGAGAGGGTGAGTGGAGGGTAATTCTCTCAGGACGTTTGGTTTAGGAATATCCTGTGTAAGCTGGATTTTCCACTCTGCTAATATTGGTCTTTCAATAAGAGAATTAAATCATTAGTATGAATGGTGGTAATTGACGTAATTTATGTTAATTTTTCATTTTTTTACCTATTTATTTTGAGCTTTTTATTTCTTTTCCTATGTCTTTTTTCTTTTTATCTTGTATTAATAGGTTCATCCTCCTCTTATTTTTCTTTTACTATTTGGAAAGTATTATATACTATTTTTAATCTTCTAGTGATTACTCTAGAAAATTTAATAGGTATGTTTAGCCAATACAGGAAATTTAGAATATTTTATCCATTGTTTTTATTTTTATAAGTTACTTTAAAATACTATATATTTGACAAAGTTTTGGTATATAAAGTTAAACTTTTTAATTTAAACTCACAAACAAAATAATCTCAAACTGCAATGTGTTAGATTATAACAATGACCACTTTGTTTCCACATGTGTTATCTTCAATGTATTTTATTTGTGTGGTATTTTAAGACCTGATCTCTTCAGCTGGGATAGAGTTGTCAAGATGTCCCCTACTGAGAGACTTGAACATGCCTTCAGCCAGGCTCAAATGTACTTGGGAATTGAAAAGCTGTTAGATCCTGAGGGTATTGTTCAGTGCTTAAGTTTAATCTTGATTTTGCTGCACAATTTTGGATATTTGAAGAGCACTGTTTTTTGTTGTTGTGGTTTGTTTTTTTTAGGAGGAATTATGAGAACTGAGCAGGGTTATTTCGTTTGAAACATGCTGCAAGTCATTTTATCGCAGTTATTGGGACTTTTGTACTTAACAGTTTGTAGGATCCTGTAGGAGGAAATTTAATTACCTCATTGGCGAATGGTTATTTGATACCATAGGAAGAGTTAAAGTTTTAAGAAAATATAATTATTAGATAACCAATTCAGTATTTGGTTTAATTTTACCGAAATGCAGTTTTATACTAGTACTAGAGGCCCAGTACAAGAAATTCATGCACGGGGAGGGGGGGTGGTGGTGAGGGAAGGGGTGTCCCTTAGGCCGGCCTGCACCCTCTCCAATCTGGGACCCCTTGCGGGATGTCTGACTGCTGGGATCGGGCCTAAACCAGCATTCAGACATCTCTCTCACAATCTGGGACTGCTGGCTCCTAACTGCTCACCTGTATAGGATGTGAAAACTTTAGTTACAAATGTTGTGGAATTTAATTCTAGACTTTTATAATGTTAATAAAATTTGGCATTATCTTAAATGTCAGCGTATCTTTGAGCATTTGGGAAAAGCTTATAGGGAAGAATTTAAAGAAATAAGATACTGAACAAAATTAAGAAAGTGTCTATGCCTTGTCTCTTCTGTCATTATATGAAACATAAACTTAATGAGCTATGGTACTGCAAAAATTATATAATAGTATTGTTTATGGGTGCTGAGGATAGGTATTTTATATCTCCTACTGAGCTGTTCACATATTTTGTACATCTAATTTAAGCTGGTCTTTATTTCCTTCCCCTTTTAGATGTTGCTTCCTGAAAAGAAATCCATAATTATGTATTTAACATCTTTGTTTGAGGTGCTACCTCAGTAAGTCACCATAGATGCCATCCGTGAAGTAGAGACTCTCCCAAGGAAATACAAGAAAGAATGTGAAGAAGGAGATATTAATATACAGGTAAAGGTAAACTTTTATTGAAATGTTTTACTGGCTGTCTTTGTTATCTCTTAAGTACCAGATAAAAACACTTTTAGAAGATTTTTTTTCTTTCCTTGTAAAAGAATGTTTTTATTAATTTTAGAGAGAGAGGAAGGGGGGGGGGGAGAGAGAGAGAGAGAGAGAGAGAGAGAGAGAGAGAGAGAGAGAAATATTCATTGGCTGTCTCCTACAGGAGACTGTGCCCAAAACCCAGTCATGTGTCCTAACCAAGAATCAAACTGATGACCTCTTGATGCATAGGGGAAACACTCCACCAACTGAGCAACACTGGCCAGGGCAGAGGATTTTTTTTCTTGACTGAGAACATCTTGGCTTGTCCACTTCCATATGCCTTGGAAGTTCAATTTATCAGTTAGCATGCTGTCACATGTGTGTAACAGAAAACCATAACTCAATTGATTTCTTAAGAAGAAATGCACTGCTTCACACAATAAGGGTGCCCAGAGCTGTGATCATACTGCTGCATGATTTGCTGAAAGAGCAGTGATTTTCCATCATTTGGTCACCATCTTCCATCAGTGTCATTTTGTATGACAGATGGTTTCTCTCATGTCAGCTTTGCTTTGTTCTAAGTACTAGTTTTCTTTTTCTGCTTTTCATTTCATCTTTAGCAAAAGGATTTTTCAATTATATTTTCACAAGGGCTATCAAAATACAAGGTTTATTTTTTCTTTCATTTAGAAGGAATGACAATATGTTACTCAGTGGGTTTTTCACTTAAAGATTTATAATACTTTTACTCATTAGGATAAAGATTCATTTTTTTAAATGAAGTCATGAATTTTTTCCTGAATTATCCTGCCCTGAATTAATACATATTTAATGTCTGTGGGATATAGATGCTTCTTTAAACCCAACAGGAATAAATGAAATCACTCAGACCAAGTACACTGAGTGAAGAAAACAGGGCCCAGGCTTAATTTTGAGGAGATTCATGACTTACAGATTGGCTGCAGAGTCGGGAGGAAAACCAGTGTGGGGTTCCTGAGGCAGAGAAAGGAGGGTTTCAGGAGGGTGGGCAGTCAGCCATGCAGTGGGGCTGAGAGTTGAAGTTAACAGAGAGGGTGACCAGATCTCTAGGTTTGCTTGGGACAGTTTGGTTTTGCGGGTTGTCCTAGCATCGTTTTTATAAAAATGTCCTAGTTTGTTGGCTAATAACATGGTCACCGAAAAGGCGGTGCTAGAAAAGTGGATTTGTCAGTGGGAAGGTGTTTGGTGACATTGGCAAAAGCCTTTTCAGTTGGAGGTGGGGGACCAACACCAAAACTGAAAGGGACTATTAACAAATCAGAGCTGTCGAATCCATGAGAATTCCTTATGTTTCCCCTCTACATTGCTGTATGTTTGAAACATATAAACATTGTGGATGGGAAGTGATTAAGTGAAGATTAGCTGTCGGCAGATTTTAAAGAAGTTTTGCTCTAAAAAGGAACCAAAGAACAAAAAAGAGTTCATTTGGTTATAAGATTCTAAAGTAAATAAAAATATTCCATGGTTTGGGATGAATTTATTCCCATGGGTTTAAAACAACAACAACAATAAACCCAGACCAGCAAGTGAACTTGAGGTAGCAGCCTCCAAAAATCACCATCGGCAGCCTGTATGTGTGCCTGCCTTTCAGGGTCAAAAATAAAATGCTAACATGCATTTCAGTAAAAGCAGTTTCGCTAGTGTCAGAGCAGAGTTCTAATCTTCATGTCCTTTCTTTAACTGAGATTTATCCTTTAAGGCCAACACCATCCTGCACGGGCCTTTCCTATTTTAGCCCTGGCTGACCTCAAACAGCATCTCTTACTGGGACCACGGAGTTTCCAGCTTCACTAAGAGCCATTTTACTTTGATTCAGAAGTGATTCACGTGGGTGACTTGTCACTTCCCACCTGTGTGAGCCTCCCCCTGAGCACAGGATCAGGAGAGCAGGCTGCTCTGTGTTCTTGAGGTTCCAATACATGCTTTCTGAGGAGCTCCAGCCTGGCTTTCCCAGCGCCTGCGCGCTGGCTGCATGTCTGAGACACAGCGGGCTCTTCCTGTCCGCTGCTCTCCATGCAGCCTGTCCCTGCTGAACAAACACCTCATCTTCACGCTGCCTGGGGGCTTCCTCTCGGCTCTGTTTTCCTAGAGCTCAGCGCCGGAGGAGGAGCACGGAGCCCGCGGGCTGACACCCCAGCACCATCACCGAGGTGGACATGGACCTGGACAGCCACCAGACAGCCCTGGGGAGGTGCTGGCCCGGCTGCTTTCTGCCGAGGACACGTTCCAGGAGCAGGACGACATCTCGGAGGACATGGAGGAAGTCAAAGAGCAGTTTGCCACCCACGAGGTAAGGCATCTGTGGCCCGTGAGGGGGCCATGCCCGCCACGGTGCCTGTGCCTCCTCGGGCTCTGCCGTGATGTGTGCGCTTCCTGCATTCTGCCCCGCGGGAAGGTCATGGCACATTTTAGGACTCCTGACTTTAAATAAGGGCTTTGTTTAAAGTCGGCGCGGGCGATTCTCACTGTGCATTGGAATTAGGTCTCAGATTTTAATCTTATTGTAACATGTAACTTCTGTGGAGCCACGAACACAAAGCAGTGCACAGCATTGCTGGTTTCTGAAGTGCATGGTTATCCTTAAAACACCAAGTGGCTAATTAATACAATGCACTCAGTCTTTGGAGTTGGAATGTTCCCCAGAAAGCGGTTATTTTTATTTATTGTACGATTAAGCAAATGTCGTAGCCAAAGGGTTCATGTATACTTTTATACAATGAACATTTCCTACTATTTTGAGAGTATAGTATATTGCACTGTAGTGATTAACTTGTATGGAGATTTCTTTTTGATGAAGTAGGTTTGTTTTGGGGCCAGTATGTGTGTCGACAGGTCTTATGTGCTGTTTTGGTTTGAAAATAATAGCAATTGTTGGGTTCTTTAAGCAGTTTTTCTTGGGTGAGCCTGGTGTTTTATTTAATCTGTTTTCTCATAATTCCATGTCATGCTCTCTCAGTATCATCAGCATTTACTTAAAAATAGTTACTATTAGCAGATGTAATACTGTTTTCTTTGATAGATTCCCCTTTTTTAGTTAGGCCAGTGCCTCTTTCCTATATTCAAAGTTGGGCCAAAGTCTACTTTATTTGCACTCTTCATGGCTGCCTTTTTCTGCATCCCTGATATTGAAACATTAATTTATTTACTTTTCTCTTCAATGAGCTGCTCACAAGTCACAGTGATGTAGTCTTCTAGGCTTTTATGATGGAGCTGACTGCGCACCAGAGCAGTGTGGGGAGTGTCCTGCAGGCAGGAAACCAGCTGATAACACAGGGGACTCTGTCCGATGAAGAGGAGTTTGAAATCCAGGAACAGATGACCCTGCTGAATGCTAGGTGAGAGGCCCTCAGGGTGGAGAGTATGGACAGACAGTTCTGGTGAATGGAAGCAAAGAAATGAACACTTTATTCCACTATGTGTGTTGTCCAGTAGAGTTGAAATAAATTCTGTGAATGCAAGATAATTACAGAGCTTGCCTTGTAAAATGTGTGATGTTGCTGGACTTTTGTATGATCTTGATGTGATAACCAAATTAAAAGGTAGAAGTTGGAGTACAGACATCAGGTATAGGAAAGGATATTTTATATGGATAGATATTGATGTGCGGTATCAAATTGGCTAACCATTAACTCAATGTGAAGACAGGACTATGTAGTATTTATTTATAATTTATTACATTTTCCAAAGCAGTCCTGCCCCCCTTCCACTCCCCCAGGCTCCCATAGTTCTTTCCTTCCTCTCTGCATTGTGTATTAAGGAGCAAACTACATTCTATTGGAGTTTCCAACTATTTAATATGCAGGAATTCCTGATTGAAGAAACAATGATTCTGATAGGAATGGTGGCTGCTGTTATTTGCATTCTTGTACTGCATTTAATTGATTCCATTTAGGAGGAAAATGAAAGTGTGTGAGTGTATGTGTGTGTGTGTGTGTGTGTGTGTGTGTGTGTTTTGTTTCTATATTTAAAGACTAAGTGCTGTTTTAAATGGTTAGACAGGGGTGAGTTTCCTTGCCCGACACCCCGTACACCCCACTCTACCCATATTGTTAGCTGCTAGGAGTGTGTATTGTGTGCATTTGCCTTTGCAAAGGGGAAAAGCAAGTGGGGCTGATGCTGTGTCCCTCCCCACAGGCTGCATGACGTGCTGATGGAGTTGCAGAAGTAGCAGCTCTCCGCCTGGTTGACACTCATGGAAGAACGCATTCAGAAGATGGAGACTTGTCCTCTGGATGTTGATTTACAATCCTTGCAAAAGCTGCTAGAAGATCATAAAGTAAATCTGGCTCATTTTTTTTCTTTTCTACCTCATCAACTATGAAACAGCAACACCTAGCCTTCTCACGGGCTTCTGTCCTTACTGCAGGGATGGAACACTTTTCAGTGTCCCCTGCTAATCAGCAGCTTAGCAGCCGGAGTCCATGAGGATGTGGCTTTACTAACATTTTATGTGGGTATGTATAGTGCTCTTAAGAAAGCACAGAGCTTCCCTAAGATTCTCAGGGGTTGTTTTGGACCTGTAAGTGGTTAAGAACTTTAGTGTGTGAGCATCAATACCGTGCAAAGAAGCAAACCCTCAGATTTATCTGTATTACCCTTTAAGGAAATCTATTGCTTCTTCTCCAATCTGGAAAAGTATCTGGCACTAAATGAAGAATCAAAATTTAGTGGATAATTTAATTTCATCACAAATTAAGAAGAAAACTTTTCATAGTCAAGGCAAGGTAACAACTAGCCCCTCTGCAAGTTGTCTGAATAATCTTATTTTTCATTGAAATATCTGGATAACTGATACATACATATATTTACTGATAAATAAAGTTTTAGGGATACTTTAAATTCAACTCAAAGGCATTTGACAACCCTGTTGGTAGTGTTTAAATAAATTACTTGTATACATACATCTTAGCACCTGCCATGCTCTTCCTGTGTAAGGAATGAGAATGAAAGTCATCTTTATCTTTATCTGCTTTCCTGAATAGCTCTTCAGAATAGCTTCCGACTATCAAATATTATCTACTCATCTCTCACTTTATGCCATGCTGCACTAGAGAAAATGATCTTTGTATAGTTAAATTCAGGGCTTTTTAAATTTACCAACTCTACATTCTTACCTTAATTCCTAGTATAGCCATTCTTACCTTAATTCCTAGTATAGCCATTCTTACCTTAATTCCTAGTATAGCCATTCAACTCATTTATGCTGCATTATTATAATAATAATAATTATTATTATTATTATTATTATTGTTATTATTGTTATTATTTTGGCCACAATTTGGACTGAAAGTAAAGACATCCCACTTGCCATCTGTTATGACACTGCATTTTCAAACTGCTTTGGTTCATACTGGAATGTAAAGATGTATAACGGGCTTGTTTCATTAGTAGAACACTTATGGTAATGATTGGAAATTCTAACACGATGCCTCATTAAATGTCCTTAATTACTATTGACAACCAAGTGGATTTTAAATAGGTAAATGTGAGAGAATAGAGATAATGGTATATCTTAATTTTTTTTCTTTCTCTAGAGCTTGCAAAATGATCTTGAGGCTGAACAGGTGAAGGTAAATTCATTAACTCACATGGTGGTGACTGTTGATGAAAACAGCGGTGAGAGTGCCACAACTGTTCTGGAAGATCAGCTACAGGTAAGGACCCTGAGAAGAAGGTGGAACCCAAGGGGCCTGTGGTCTGAGACCCCAGTACATGTACCCTTATTCTTTACGTCTCATCACACCTTGGAAGAGTAGAAGAACCTACTTTAGGCTGTCCTTCCCAGCTGGAGTTCCACAGCATATGGTGACAGGAGGACCTCAGTACCATTCCTTTCCATCCGCCCTTGGGGTGAAAGGGCAGGATGCTTTATGTGCAATAGTAGCTAGGTTGGGAAGCACAGGAATCAATCTCAACAAATGGCCCACAGGCTTCTTGCTCAGAATCACTTAAGGAATTTGCTGAAATGTAGATTCCTGGGCTTCAAGCAGACCTGAATTCCTGGGACTGGAGCTCCTTGGATCTGCACTTAAAAAAATGTCCATGCATTTTAAAATTTGAGAATTTCAGCTATGTAGGATCCCTTTTTCCTATCCCTTTTTCTTTGGTGGAAATTTTCTTTTTCATCCTATGGAAATGTGTGAATTTCAATAGCAGTTTTAGGGACTTGCATTTTTTTTTTCTCACAAAGGTTATGTTATCAAGTCTTTACAAAGAGGTTGATTGGTATTTCATTTGACTTAATCCTGGAATCATCTGCTATGATGTTGCCAGCTTATGATTTTCAGAAACTTTTGGACATGTGTCTTCATTTAAAGTTGGCTAGTGGTTGTGAGACTTTGTGCAGAAGTTCATAGTTATTACAGTATCCTGGGAGGTAGGCATTCGTGTCTAGCCTGTTTAGACAGCGAGTTTTCAGCATAAGGCCTTTTTTCTGGCTCTGTATTCAACCTGTTGCCCTGTACAAAGCTTTCTCTGGTACTACATATCAAAATAAGATAACATGAATTAAATAATTCTTTGCTCATATTTAAATAAAATAGAAATAAGTTGAATACTTGTTAGTTATTATCTATATTCTGGTAACAAAATAATTTATTGGGAAACATATTATGAAGGATACTTTTAAAAAAAAGTAATCAAAATTATTAATTAGTTTTGCTAGTACGTGTACATATCCTGTGTTTAAATTTTGTGGGATTTTCTATGGATAATGAGATGTGAAGAGAAAAAAAGTCAATTAAGTATATTTAACAGGAATACTCTCACTTAACACATAGTTTATAAGGTTAAAAGTTTTTCCCTAGCTTTTGTGTATTATAGATGAAAATTTTCTTGGCATGTAAAGATGGTTAAAAAATTACTGATGTATTGTATTTTGTTTTAAAGACAATTATAGCCTGCATACAATTTCAGCACTAAAAGTGAATGTTTGCTCTATTTTGAAGATGTCTATAAAAATGCTAAATTCTCAAATAAAAACGACAATAAAATGGAAAGGGCAGGAATTTGGAGTAGACAGTTATAGGATAGAGTTCTAGTTGTGCTACTTTTTAGCTATGTAGTATAAAAGAGTTACATCCTATGGGAATTAGTTTTTCTCATCTATAAATATGGAGGATTCATCTGTATTATTTTATTTTTTTAATATATTTTATTGATTTTTTTGCCCCCCTCCCTCGCTCCATACATACCCTCCCTCCCCAGATCATCTGTGTTATTTTAAAGCAACATCTAAAGCTTTGTAATAGAGAACAATTGATGTCAAGAATTTCTTTGAGGATTGTGATAACTGTCTCTGAAAGCTGTGCTGACAAAGGATGGTCTCTGCCTTTACTAGAAACTTGGTGAACGTTGGACACGGTGTGCCGATGGACTGAAGACGCTGGAATAGGTTATTCGAAATCAATATCTTGTGGCAGGAATTATTGGAAGAACAGGTATGAAACTGTTATCCACAGAGGTGGCAGGTAACTCATCTTTAATTATGGCATTAGAACAAAGTTTACTTTTCTAATTTTAATTATTTCTTATTTTTAAAGTCAGATTTCTATCCATTTTACATGAAGAGTATTCATAGAGATTGTACTGTACTGTTCATTGTAACAACAATTTGATCTGTGTTATTTTTAAGAATGTTAGTACTTAGACATGCTACTTTCATGGCTTGCTTGACATTATAGTTTCATTGCATTGTACTGGGCAATGTATTTGAACTTGTACCAACACAGTGTCTAGCATATGGTTTCTGCTACATAAATAAGGAATCCACTTAATGTTTTGTGGCTTTTAAATCACAAGAATTTTTAATGGTTTTAAAATAGAATAACTACTGCAATTAATTAGGAAACATTATTTAGCAACACCATTGATTTAACATTGGATAATAGTATGTCTTTTACCTACTAAGTATTACTATAGAAAATGAACCTTTAGGTTTTCAGTCAGAGCGGTGGCCCTGTGCCTCCTACATCCTTCCAGATAAGCAGCCATCACAACAGAATGCAAATAAGCAAACATTTCTCTGGAAACACCAAACCGTTGTGGTTTAGAAAATAAGCAGATACTCTATTCCCTCATCTCAGTGTCCATTTCAATTCTTTTAAATGCATCTCATTTCTATCCACAAAAGAAGAACTGGATGCTTTTTAGGCAATAAAAACAAGTATGTGATGCTTTGTGGTTTAATAAATATGGTGCAGCTAGAACCTCTTCAAAAGTGGGGTACAAAATGTGTCCCAGTATAAATTGTTAATTATTACTCCCCACCCCCAATCAGTGGCCACAGCCTTCCTGTTAAGAATCTCATAATGGACCAGATTCTGATTTCTGGAATATTTACAGTTCACTTTACGTAAAACTTACATTTACTTAGACCCTTGTTTTCACTCCAAAGTGTAACATTAAGCAGTTAAAAGTTTAATTTAATAATGACACTAGGAGGGCGACATTGATTGCCAGAGAAAACTATTGTGTTACTTTTCTGCTAAGTAAAATAATTTAAAATTTGGAAAGAATTTTAATTTGGAAAATAAAATAATTACAAGTCAGGCATAGCTGATATTCTGGCCAGTATATTAGGTTTACATCTCACCTTTGAATGGCTTTCTGCTAGTGACGTAGAAAGAGGGATCATCTGAAAATGGAGAGTTGAATCCAGCATGGGTACTTAATGTAGAGAAATCTGCGATCATAGGAATGACCCCAAGTCAGCCGTATCCCAGTTAGAACCTCCTTCATGGGATTATTTCTAACTCAGCTGCCAAGGCCTCGAGCATCAGCAAATGGGCTCTGAGAAATTGGTTCCAAACTTCTGCAGCACCGGCCAGTGTCAAGTGTGGCAGGGGGCCTATTCTGTAAAGAACTCCAACCTACCTTTCCAACCTCAGTGTTCCCTCTGCCCTTCCATGTGCCCAGTGCTCAAAGCCTGAATTCCCAGTCCCTAGCCCATGGCGAGGCTGCCTGTGCCACAGGAATAGTGCTGGTCCTTCTTTACTGTCAATTCCAATGCATGGGGCCCTGTAGGTGCCTTTGGTTCGGGTTGTTGTTTTGTTGTCTTTGTTTTTTGAAAGAGCGGCTGTATTTCATTTATTTTCTAGCCTTTGTGTTTTTGATGAAGGATTGGCATCGGCCATGGAATGTCCTTAGACCCATCTCCTCATTTTTAAGTTCTCTGCAGCCATCAAAACCGTGAAGTCATGTATAAATCCCCCGCTCTCCCTATCTCTAAATTGAAAGCCATCTCTTAAGTGATGTCTGCACTTTGTACCTTGTGCCATAGTTACTCCTGCTCATATCTTATTACCCTTACTATTACTGAGGGCAGGATCCGCTTTTGCGATTTATGTCCTTCATAGTCATCTTTTTGTTTGTGTAATATAGAGGAAAGGAATAGTTGTAAAATTCACTGATTAAAAAAACACAGTTAGAGAAAGAATTGATTCTATTGCAAACATAAAACCAAGAACCCCCTCCTCCCCAAACATACACACCCGTCCTACAGAAAAGGGTTGGTGCGGTAGATGCCACATTTTGGGAAGAATTATCCCCATGGAACTATGTTGTTTTCCATCCTGCTTCAAATTGATCTTCCTACTTCTGCCTAAAACAACATGTATTGTTGGCCAATGAAGTTTAACTGTCTTTATTCTTTGGACTATCCTCAGACTTCTTCCTCTGACCATAATTGCTGTTGAACCTGAGGGTTGGTGTGGTTTTCTGGAATGATTCTCTGGAAAAACCATTAGCTTTGCAGTTTGGGTCTTTGATATGGCTCTTCTGTGAACTCACCGAGGGACCTTGGATGTATAACTTGGCTCTCCTCTCTCTCCTCCCTAAAACACGGGACTGAAACAGGCAATCTCCCAGACTCCCCATGTCTCCGGAGAGTTACAATGTGATTCTTTGGAGACTCCAATAGCCTTTTAGATCCCCAACCTCTCTGAGAATTAGGTTTACTTACTCAGGTTTGGGGCTAATTTCGGGTTGATCTGTTGCAAATTTAATAAGGATAATATCTTTTCTGTGTCACTCATGCCTCATGATTAGGTTTTGGAAGTCCTTCTTTTTCAAGATAAGGATAAAGCTTCTAAGAATATAAATGTTAGAGATTTGGGAACTTGATTGAATCGCATTACCAAGTGATTCCCCAAGTGTATATCTAACTTTTGTTATTATTTATGGTGCTTGCCAAAAGCTTGGCTCACCGAAAAAGAAGAGGCGTTAAATAACGTCCAGACGAGGAACTTCAGAGACCAAAAGGAGCTAAGCATTAGTGTTCGGCGCCTGGCTGTAAGTGATGTCATTGTCAGCATCTGTCCTGTAAGCCCGTGATATTTTAGTGTTTTACATCAATGGTTAAAACCATTTAGAAAATCCAGATCAGGACACATTACCTAATACAGGAATGCTGCCGGGGAATGGTCTAGAACCAGGACTCTTATGTTTTAGCATCAGATATTTACAAGGGTACATACTACTATAAAATATATACATGTTTTTACATGCCCTGACCGGGGAACAGGAAGATAAAGTCCTCTTAAAAGGGAGTCATCTAACAAATATCTGAAATACTAGATTTTGAAGGAAGACATGGAATTGAAGCCTCAAGCATTGGACCAGCTGAGTGAGATTGGCCAGGATGTGGGTCAACTACTTGATAACCCTAAGGCTTCCAAGAAGATCAACAGTGATTCTGAGGAACTGACTCAGAGATGGGATTCTCTGGTTCAGAGACTAGAAGATTCCTCCAACCAGGTATTGTTTGCTCCAGGTAATATGTTGTGCTATTAAGAAGAAATTAAATTTCAGGTCAGTTTTAGTTTTTATGAACTAAAAAAGTAGTAGCTAAAGTAATAAGTTGGTTCCTTATATCTGGTTTACTATAAAATTGAAAATTGACATGAAAATGTTCTTTAGTTGTCTAAAGTAAATTTTAATGAATCTTAAAAACATTAATATCCAGTGATTTAATGCTTGCTAACTGATAACAGACATAAATCCATTAAATCATCTTTAAATTTTTTAAACATATTTTATTGATTTTTTAGAGAGAGGAAGAGAGAGGGACAGAGAGCTAGAAACATCGATGAGAGAGAATCATTGATCAGCTGCCTCTTGCACCCCCACTGGGGTTGTACCCCCAACCAAGGTACATGCCCTTGACCGGAATCTAACCTGGGACCTTTCAATCTGCAGGCTGATGCTCTATCCACTGAGCCAAACCTGTTTTGGCTAAATTTTATTCATTTGAAAGCTTTGATAAAAACCCCAAAACTTTGGTATGTACATGAATGTTCATAACAACATTATTCATAATAGACAAAAAATGAAATGTCTCAAATATACAATAGTGGATTGATAAACAAAATATGGTATAGCCATACAATGGAATATTTTTTGGCCATAAAAGAAATGAAGTACTGATATGCTATGACATAGGTTAACCTTGAAAACATACAAGTAAAATGAGCCAGTACCAAGTTTATAGGCACCATGATTCTATCTATATGAACTACATAGAATAGATAAACTCATAGAGACAGAAAGTAGATTAGTGGGTGCCAGGAGCCAAGGGGGAGAGAGGATGGAAAGTGACTGCTAATGGGTACTAGGTTTCTTTATGAAATAAGACAATCATTCTGGGAATAGAAAGTTGGCATGGTTGCATAAGTCTGTACACTAATAACCATTGGTTTGACTTCGTCAAAGAAATAACTTTCTGGCATATGAATTAAACCTCAATAGAGCTGTAACGGAACTTTAAAACCTTGGCTGATTTTATTGCAGGTGACTCAGGCTGTAGGAAAGCTGGGAATGTCCCAAATTCTTCAGAAGGACCTTTTGGGGACTGTTCACATAAGAGAACAAGTAACCACCAAAAGGTCTAAGCAAGAACTGCCTCCTCCTTCTCCGCCAAAGAAGAGACAGATCCCCTTGGATATGGAAGCTAAGAAAAAGTGAGAGCAGACAGGAATTTTCCAAACCCAAGACCCCACACTATGCATTTTGTACTCAGTACTTATGTCATACTAATCACTAAGGAAATAAAAATGTAGACATAATTATTGTTATGAACCACTCACTACCCCTGAGTGTTCTGAATATTCTACTCCCCACTGGCTAAGTATCTCTTGACTCTCAAATCGTTTTATTTATCTTGTGCTCATCCTGAACTCTGTGCTGATACCCTTTCTTCTTTCTTTCCTTTTGTTAACCTGGGAGAATAGGATTGCCCCTGACCCTTCATTTCTCCATTCTTTCACTCTCATGATTCTGACAGTCTTGCTTTAGTTACATCTTTTTATTGTTTGTGAATCTGCTTTCTCTTCTCTCAAGTAGAAAAATACTTAATTTAGGGAATTAGTCTCCTTTTTTCTTTTTCTTTTTTTTTTCACCTTTCATTCTTTTTTCATGTTTTCTTTCTTCCTTTGTTAATTCTTTTTTCTAGATTCATTAACAGATTCTTTGTGTCTGGCTTGAAGATTCATCTTTAGCATATGCTATCTTTTCATCTTAGACATTCAAAATAAACTTGGGTTTTTTATAAGAGAATTAATTACCCCTGGCATAGATAGAACTTTTATGAATACCCGCTATCCTGTTAAGCCATGCTGTAGCAGCTACCATATTTCCCCAAAAATAAAACATAGCACATGAAAAGATAAGACATCCCCTGAATATAAGACCTAGTACAACTTTGGGAGAAAAAAATTAATATAAGACACTCTGAATTGACCTTATTACAAGTGAATTGAGACAATGTTTTTCTTCCAAGGAAAGAGGAGCCGATGGAGGGCTGAGCAGAGCTTCCTCTCTGATGTTAGGAGCTGGTCTCAGTGACCCTCCTCCTGCTGTGGCTGGCAGGGGCAGTTATGGGACGCTGCTCTAGGCATTTTTAACGTTGGGCCTTTCCCCATTTATCTGGCTTCCTTCTGCTGAACTGGATTCTGTTCTTCAAACTGTTATTTTTGAAGAGTTACTTTTCAACAGTTATATGGCAGAACACCCTTAAGGAAACATGTACTCTCCCCTGCTTATTCCTGTGGAGTGTCCACTGGGAACCAACACCAGAGTTTGGACGTGGTAACTCTTATGGGGCTAATCTTGGTCCTAAAGCACTTAGTTTTGTAGATCTTAGTAATAATAGGTGCCATTTACTGCATCCCAGCTCTGTACCTGTGCAAACATTATGTTTTCCAGGAAATTTTCAGGCAAGATATTTGTTATTTTCCCCAGAGGCTTCTGAGGCTCAAAGAAGAGAAATTAGAAAGTTGGTGTTTAGACCTTAGCCTTCCTCTTCCTGGGGGCACGCTTTTTCCTAGGACTCAGCATGGAGGGGTACTTGTGGGGCTCTTGGTTGTGAAAACAGCTTTCCAGATGCCTATCTGTGATCAGTTGGTCTGCATGGCTGGTGTGTGTTCCTCCCCTATTTCTTTTCCCTCATAGTGAAGGGTAAGCAAGGACAGGCGTGTGTGAATTGGGTGTCTTCACATGATCTGTGTGTGAGAGAGAGGGAGGAAGGGTAAGGGTTGATGCCATAAAACTTCTCTTATGCCAAAATGGGTATCGTGGGGGCCACTTGCTCCAGTCAAGGCTGACAGTGACTAAAACTTCCTTGCAGCATGATGCTTCCATGCAAATGTCAAAAAGCCTTGGCCCAGGAGACTGTCAGTTTCCTTATTCAAAACTTGATTTATTGAGTTGTCAGTTATATGGCAGTAGACCTGCTGCTAACTCTTAAAAAGTTCGAAATGGAGATTGGCAGGGCCAGAATGGCAGCTACTTAAGTGGGCAGGTCAAATTCTTCATGCACTTTATAAGAGTTTCATACTTTTCTCTCTTCTTATTTTTTAGATTTTTAAAAATGTATTTCAGAGAGAAAGGGAAAGGGAGAGAGAGTTGGAAATATCATTGGCTGCCTCCTACACACCCCACCCTGGGGATTGAGCCTACAACCCAGGCATATGTCCTGACCTGGAATCCAACCCTGACCTCCTGATTCATAGGTTGATTCTCAATCACTGAGTCATGCTGGCTGGACTCTCTCTTCTTGCACTTTTGTCTTATTGCACACCCCACCGCTACTTGTCCTGACCATGTCTTCTGTGGTAAGATCCTCAGATGCTAGAGACAATAAAAGAAGAGTTACATCACCAAAGCAAGTAATAGCAAAGAGTAAGAGTAGCATGGGCCTATGGAACAGGGGCAGGCTGGTGAAAGAACAGAGGGAAAGGGAACTGCGGAAGGTGCACAGTGGGATGAAAAAAGCTTTCAAAGCTGTGGATGGAAAGGGAGGAGGTGGTTGTGCAGGTGGTATAATCTTAATAGAGCCAGAAAGGCCTCAGCATATCCGCACATGTTACTTTCCATCTTTATCAGAGAATAGCCCTGCAAACTAGAAAGTGTGGAACAGTCATTACTGAGAGTGTATTAGAGCCTGAATTCTGAGATAGATGGGAAAAACCACACGGATCCTTCAGAAGCCTAAATCTGCATCCCAAGTCACCTGGGATTTTTACCATGGTCTCAAGGTCACATCATGTATTTTGTGAGAAATTACCAGAAAAATGGAGACCTAATTAAAGGGGAGCATTGTTTAGAAGTGAAAGGCCTGAAGTAAGTCCTAATTAAAGGGGAGCATTTTTTAGAAGTGAAAGACCTGAAGTAGGATGGATATTGGTTCTTGGCAATAGATAAATGACCAACCAGAGGTCTTATACATGCTGGCAAAGGCTGTGTGGTTGTCAGGAATCAACATGGACACCACTAATAAGCCTTGTCCAGACTCATTTCCTTTAAGGACTGATTTTCCTTTAAAATTATTGTTTTTGGAAAATGGATATTCGATTATTTGAATCACAGACTCATAGAGCCACATTTCATGTTAGCTCATTTAGTTCAAATAATGCTACAAACCATCATTTTTTGGCAAGCCTAGATTTCAGTAAAGTATTTGAGAAAATCTCTTATAACCTTATGAGACAGAGATGGAAAATTAATTGGATACTAGTATTAGGTTGACTCTTATATTTTGAAAAATAAGCTGGAAACTTGTTGAAAAATGAATGACATGGTGTCTTCACAGAGGAATGCTCAGATAAGCACTGCCATTGTCTTTATTTTTTACCTGAGAAAGCCCAATTACCCTCAAAGAAGTCAACAGAAAAGGAATACTTCAATCTCAGATTTGCAGATAAGAAAGAGCTGGAAGGGTTAGCTGATATGAAAGTAGATAGACTAGCCCAGGTGGTGTGGTTCTGTAGTTGAGCTTTCACTTATAAACTTAAGAATCAGTGTGGGGAGTGATTCTCTTTCATCATTGGTGTCTCTCTCTCTCTCCCTCTCCTTTCATCTCTGAAATCAATAAAAAATCTTTTAAAAAATAGAGGAACTAAAAATTCAAATAATTTTGTGAGCTAAGGAGGCAAAGTTTATTGTTTGTAAACATCAACTCCTAATTGTAAGCAATATGAGATAGGGGAAATGTAATTTTGTGGAAGTTACAGGAATTTTGGAGTTTCAGTTAACCATATTCTTGTGAACAATATAGTTATAAACAATCAAATAAAAGAGGAAAGAAACAAAACAACCCTACAGTAGGAAAAATAAAACTTAAAGAATTTTAGATGGCATTTCATGAATGGAATTATTTGCGGTCACATACCAGTTAGCTCCCTTTGTTGTCATTCAACCCAACATTATAAGAATACTCAGTTCCGTGTGGCATACCTACTGTAAGGACATTGAAAAGTTGTAGTTTCCAGAACATGTTGATCTGAGTGGGGAGTACAATACTTGGATATCATGTCCTAGAGCCACCCTGGAAGGGATTGGGGATGTTTAACCAATGGGAGACTAAGGGGAGCAATGGTGGTTGCCTTCAAATCTGAAAGTATTTTTTGAACAGGATAGAAAACATATTTATTCCAAGGTTTGGGCGAGAAGCAAAGAATTAGAGAAGGTGCAAGGAAACAAAGCCAGCTTAATACAAAGGCAACTAAGAAGTCACACTGATGGATGGTGTTGAGGGAGGCCTTGGAAGGAAATGACCATTACTTCTCTCCAGTGGTAGAGATCAAGTTGAACCTACGGACTTGCATTCTTTAAGGGCCACTCCCAATGTTGCTGTCTCTGAAGTCTCTTTCCCTCTGCAAAACATTTCCTTTCTTATCTGTTTTAGAGCTCCCAGCACCATACACGGCATCGGGCTATTGTGGGTGTTAGTACATTGTGGATGAAAGCATGGAGCCGGGCAGTGGACAGTCCTGGGCTCTCAGATAATAGCGTCCAGCAGAACTAAGAATAACCTGTTTCATTCCCTCCACTATGCTCCTTATTTATTTCTGCTTTGAGTAGCTAACCGTAGAAGATAATTTGTTCTAAAATGTGTAAGAACAAAAGATATTTCACTGTTTATACTGAGAAAAGAATCCCCCCTCCCCATAATTTGAAGTTTTAATCCTAGATACTTCTGACATTGAGGCAAAATAGCTTGGTTCATTGGGGGATGTTTTGAAATTTTCAGAATGGTCAGGAAACTGTCAAATCATGGGGGATCAAGTTATTCATGAAGAAAAATCATTATTTTTAAAATTGGAATATTAAAAAAAAGAAGTGAGTTAATGAAAATGATGCTATCAAAGTTTTGAACGATTGTCTTTTTCCCCCAATAGCAATAGATTTTGAGGTGCAGTAGGTTGGATGTCACTGAGTAATATCCCCCTTTGCTATTGTGTTCCGTAGACTGATTTGAAAGTCATTGAGAAGTGGATGGAGGGTGCTAAAGACTTCTAAATGGAAGAGCAGGCTGTCCCAGGAAATGATGAAGGGCTAGAAAGGCAGCTTGACCAATGCTCAGTGAGTCCTGCTGACCTAGGGGACCTGTCCTTATAAATAACATGTTCTTTTCCTTTATTGTTTGCGGCTATTATTCACATGGTTAGAATATGACATGCCAGCACACTGAGATAAAATACCTTTCATTATAAAGCTTTCTTTGCTTTAGAGTTACTAAAAAGCGACTGATTATTTATATTTTATCTTTGGCCATGATTATAGAAATTTGGATAGAGGGAACAAGAGCTGCCGTTTTGGGCCATGATGACAATCTTAGTGTCGTGATTACCAATTGCATATTGCTCTTATTGTGCCACATGGTGAAGCATTAAAGAAAAACATACTTAATAGTCGAAATTTCCCCGTAATACTGCATACAGCTTATATTTGGTGAAATCATTAGGCTTCTCTAAATTCATTAACAGAGCTATATCCTGTCGAAACTGATTTGGCTCAGTGGATAGAGCGTCGACCTGCAGACTCAAGGGTCCCAAGTTCGATTCTGGTCAAGGGCATATACCTTGGTTGTGGGCACATCCCCATGGGGGGTGTGCAAGAGGCAGCTGATTGGTGTTTCTCTCTCATCGATGTTTCTGACTCTCTGTCTCTCTCCCTTCCTCTCTGTAAAAAATAAATAAAATAAATTTTTTTAAAAAGTGCTATATCCTGCTGAGAGTCAAATATTTCCAATCTAATTTGGCAGGTGTCTATATGAAGCGCCCAGGTGAAATGAACTTCTTTTAGGCACAATATTTCTGAAGCAGTTAAACTTTTGAGTCCCAAACATTCTGTTCTTACACTATTTGCAGGGATAAAAGCAAACTATAATTATGGCATACACTTCTATGGAAATGAACTCAATAATGTCTTAATTTATATGTTCAGGCTTTTGTTAAGGAAATAGATACAGTTGAATCATCGCTGAAAAACATGAAGGAAGTAGAGACACACCTTCCAAGTTGTCCAGTTGCTGGAATCAAAACCTGGGTGCAGACCAAACTAGTTGACTACCAAATCCAACTGGAGAAATATAGCAAGGAGGTAAGTTTTTCAGCTTTCCTGTCTGTGTTTTTCAAGAAGTAGATGCCATTGACAAGAGTGATTGTTGTGGCTCATACAGTCTGAAAACCAGAGAGCATACTGATTGTAGTTTGGCTCCTCAGGGGGAATGAGCTTGTCATGCTTAGCAAAGAGCAAGAAAGGCACTGCAGCTGGGATTGAGTGAATGGGGGGATTGAGTGAGTAGGGGGTGGAGAAGGGTGTTGGGAGGGGCTGTTTATGGCCTTGGAGACAAAGGCGGGGGATTCTGTTTCAAGGATCATGCCACACAGAAGGGAACTTATAGAGTTTTGAACAGGGAAGTGACATGTGACAGATCTCTCTGGATTCATCTGGACAGGCAAGATGCCATTGCAGCCTTAGGAGAGCCTGGCTCCTGGACTGGGAGATGGTGGTGGAGGCCATGAGAAATGTGCGGTGTGGACTGTGGTTTGTAAGTAGAGATGAGAGTCTGGTAATGGCTTGGAAGTGTGATATACGAAAAAGTGAACAGACAAGGACAGGCTAGGGATTTTGCAAAAATGTTCACTTGGTGTGAATGGTGGCGCCATTTACTGAAATGGTGAAGACTCAAGGAGCAGAAGCTTTTGTTGGAGCACGGGTCATGATGATTTCCATCTGGAAGGGTTCAAGTCCAGATCCATGTTAGACATGCAGGCGGAGTTCCTTGGCACTTACCTGTGGAAAGAGGAAGGGGCAGAGGCCAAGGATTCTGAGAAGGGAAGGTCGGCCAGAGGAGAAACGCCCGGAGAGTGTGAGGTCCTGGAGGCGGGGGAAAAAGCTTCCCACAGAGCCTGGTGCTGGGATTGCTGAGGCCGATGGGCACTGAAAAACAAGCTCTAGAGTTGTCAAATGGAGGCTTTTAAGACCCAGAGAAACGGGGTATGCGAGGGGCATGGGCATCCAAAGGGAGGCTTTTGTAATTTGTAAAAGTAAGAGATACTACAGGATATTTGCATGCTGGAAAGAAGGACCTCGCCTAGGAGGAGAAATAATGATGCAGAAGAGATTGAGGGAACATCATTCTGAAGTGAAGTCTGTGATCATGTGTGAGAAGGACCGAAATTTACTCTCTAAGCGAAAGAACTGCTGATGCAGTGCTTCTCCCTGGTAATGGAAGGGAAAGGGACTATACTGATTGCTTCTCTTTTGTTAGTGAAACAGCAGTGGAGTGAGGAAAGGGGAGGAAATGTGAAATACAGGAATATTTCACAGACAGTCCTGTGGGTAGTATATCTCTTAATACAGTGTTTTGTTTTGTTGTTCTTTTTTTGGTTAGTGTTTATATAAAAATTTTATATTGCATCATTGAGTATTTTTTTGTCCCCCCCCCCTTCCCCCAAATTGCTTATTTTCATATGTTTAAAGTGAAAGGAAAGTTGAAATAATGATACAGGGAGCAGCCTCATCGCCATGTCTGAATTTGCCCATGTTTAGTGTTTTACCATGCTTGCTTTCTTATTTTCTCCCCTGATCTCTCTAAATACACACATGCATACATACATACATGTATATTTCTTTTGTTTTTGGTTACAAATGTACTATGGACCAGGATTTGAAAGTATCCTCACACTTCACCCCTCAGTGGGGAGACTATTACATAAACCGCCACCCCATGACCACCCTTAAAAGGCCGTTATAGTATCTTCCTACTGAAAGCCTGGGCGGCCCTCTGCCTGTCAGGGATGGTCGTGTGCACCATGGGCGCGCAGGTGAGCGGGCCGGGCTGGCCGCTGAGCGGGAGGGCGCCGGAGGGGGGTGGACGGGAGGCGCATCGGGGAGTCACCCCATGGGGCTGCGGGCCCAGGGCTAACCATCAGGGCAAAGGGCACCCCCTACTCCACCTCCACCTCCACTTCCATCACCACCTCCCCTCCCCCCGGGGGAAATGAGATTCAGCTCCCCTGTCGGGATACACCTGGGGCAGGGATACACCACACGCCAAGTCCACCCCCAGCCTTGACCTGGGGTGGGGACATGTCACAAACCCCCGGTCACTGCCTGCGCCCCACCCTGAGCTGCACCGCACAATGGAGCAGTGACTCGCCCCGATGACGGAGACAGAGCGTGGAACCCTGGTGGCCGGGCAACCTCTCCCCCACCCAGACCCGTCCCGCTCCTCTGGAGCAGTCGTGGATGGAGTTGTCCCTGTCGCGAAGACATGTTTTGTTGTTTCCGGCAGTCCCCCTGCTGCGACCGGCCCGAGGGCGGCCTTGGCAGCGCTTTCCGCCGCGACTGCCGCTGCCTCCGCCAGCGGCCCCGGCGCCTGTGGCCCTTTTCTAGATCCAACAACAGAGAGGTAACCGGGCGGCCCGGGCGGCTTGGTTCCTTACAGCCAGGCCATCCCTCTCACCCCTCACCGCCCCCTGGCCCGGGCACCAGCTTAGGGTTAGAGGTGACCCAGGGGAACCCAGGGCTCCACCCTCATCCCTTCAGCAGCCCCATGTCCGCTGGGGCACGGGCCCTGCTGGGGTCCGGGACTCCGGGAAGTCCTGCAGCCCCACTGGGAGCCGATTAGGCTTAGAGGGAACCCAGGGCGGTTTGGTTTTGGTAGAGCCGGGCCATCACTCTCATCCTCCTCACCAGCCCCGTAACCACTGGTCGTTGGCCCTGCAGGGCTATGGGGCTCCAGCGGAACTCAGGAGTGTTCTGAAGCCCCATGGGGCACCGGCTTTGTCACTGCAAACCCATGGGTGCCCTCACAGACTCTGACAGGATGGAGAGGGAGCCAGACACCTCCACCGAGGACTTGGCAAATAGTGATACTAAAATATTTCTTCTAATTCCCTTTCAATGTGCACGAATTTGTGCACCAGGACACTAGTCTTGCTAATAAAAGGCTAGGTGGTCCTCACATTATCACACAGTCACAGATGGCTCTTCACACAGTGGGGGCGGGGCCTGGCGGCACTCCAGGACTCAGGGCCATCCTGCTCATGCTGGCCCTTCAGGGTGGGACTTTGGAACTTGAGGCCATCCCATGGCTCTGGTGGGGTCCTCAGTTTCCTGAGATTTTATTCGACAGGTCATTAGTTATCTAATAATTTAGCCAAATTTAGATTTCTCTAAATGTGTATAATCTGATGCTATATGCTTGAATGGGTTTTTCGGGGAAGGAAATAGGGAAAATGGTTTGTAAGTGGCAGTGAGGAGCCAGGAAGGTGATGGATACATACATACATACAGACATAGACCTTCAGTTCTATGTCTGTCTCTATCTCCCTATCTACCTATTATACCACACATATGACAGTATAGAATTAGCTGTGAATTATTACTCGTTTAAAACATGAAACTGAATCTATGGGACATTTTTAAGTATCCTAAGCAGCAGGCATTTCTCCAGACTATTGCATTTCACTGAGTCCTAAAAAGGTTGAAGAACTTTGAGATAAGCATAAATGCTGCCAAATTTTTATTTTGCTAAGAAGGGACAGGCATATGAAATCAACCAACAAGCAAAACCCAGTCTATGTCATCTATTCTACCTAGCCAGGAACTCATGAAAGAAAGAACACTATAATGCCAGAAAATAGATAATTTCAGGGAGTTAATTACAATTTTGAGCTTTGCTCTTTCTGAAAAGTTTGCTAGTGTCTTTATTTTTATTTTTGCATTTCTCTATGGATCCATGAAAATTACATAACTAACTAGTGTCCAGAAACTAGCAAAGAGAATGTTCTGGAAGGGGGGCCCAAGAACTGTGGTGTGTGTGTGTGTGTGTGTGTGTGTGTGTGTGTGTGTGTGTGTGTGTGAAGCGGATCAGATTAAACTGCTGATCGGCCAGGCTTGGGCCAGGGCTGTGTGTGTTGCTGGCAGCAGGATCTTAGCGTACCAGACTGGCCTGAGATCAAAGCTCCTGTTTGACCCCTTTCTGTGTTTATGACTGTGATCCTGATGGAGAGTGGGGACAGGAAAGCCGCTAAGCTCTGTCCCTTACTCTCGTGAGAGCCATCTATTCCTGTCCTGGCCGTTGGTGACTATCAGCTGCACAGCCAAGCAGCCCTGGCAGGTGACAGTGCCGTGAGGTTGAACTTGAGCGAGCATGGTCTCTGTGGCCGGCATCTCTCCCCTAGTAAGAATGAGTTTGCAGTTAGAGGGAGGAGCTCTTGGGAAATATTTTAGGGTTCTCTGAAATTTTTAAGTTATTGAACCAAGTTGAGAAAAACATCTATTTTCTCATAACATTTTTGTGTCTCTGTTGAATATGAAAGTATAGTAAATTATCAAAATAAAAAATGTATAGAACAGTATTTTATGAACATCGTTAGTAACAGCTTTCTCTTCTATGCTTTTAAAATTAAAATTGTTACAGCGAATTCTGTTAAAAAGGAGAAAGTGGGTATTTTGGTTGCGTTTTCTTAAAATATCTTTTATTGATTTTTTTGCCCCCCTCCCTCCCATACATACCCTCCCTTCCTAGAGTTTTATGTTCATTGGTTGTACTTATATGCATGTATACAAGTCCTTCGGTTGATCTATTATCTCCCCCAGATCTCCCTACCCTACCTGCTGTAATTTGACAGTCTGATTGTTGCTTTACTGTATATATATATTTTTTCTACAATAAACAATGCTACAGTAAAATTCCTTATGACATGTGCTTTTATTGCTTATAACATGTGCTTTTAGGTTAGATTCCTTAATTAGGGAAGTTATGCATTTTAAAAATTATAATAGACTAAAAAAAAATAAATAAATAAATAAAATAAAAAATAAAAAAATAAAAAAATAAAAATTATAATAGACTAGAGGCCTGATGCACGAAATTCGTGCAAGAGTAGGTCTTATTTCCCCTAGCTGCTGGCATCAGCTTCCCTCTGGCACCCAGGACCCAGGCTTCCCTCCAGCCATGGCAAGCAGTTTGTTTCTCTCACAACCTGGCTTTGTCTGGAAGGATGTCTGGTCTCATTAGCATATTATGTTTTGATTATTATAGATATGTCCAGATTAGATTAACATCCAAAATGTGAACTAGAATCACAGTTATCATTATTGTTTTCATTATTGCTTATATTTTCATAGCATCGGCAGAAACTGTATAATAGCTTTTATCTGAATTTTAACCCTAAAAGTCTTTGTGGGAAGTTACCACTGTACAATTAGCTATTAGAAACCTGTCATTTACTGTATTAACACTTATTTATTTGGCTAAATGGCTTTTCTTTTCTAGATTTCTAGTCACAAAGATAAATGGTCTATACGTCTAGAAAAAGTGAAGAACTTGAAAAAAGACTTAAAGGAAATGCAAAGATGGATAATGGAGGTGGAAGAAGAATACCTAGATAAGAGTTTTGAATACAAGTCACCAGAAGAACTTTTGAAAGATGTAGAGGAGATGCAGGTGAGGCTGGGATAGTCAGTATCAGCAGGCTTTATCTCTCCCTTTAAAGTCAATCCATCATACAAAAGACCATCCATCTGTCTATAAATCATGATTGTGCAATTGACTCTTGAACAACACAGGTTTGAACTGTAGGGGTCCATTCATACACAGATTTTAAAAAATAAATACTGTAAATGTATTTTCTCTTTCTTATGGTTTTCTTTGTAACTTTCTCCCCCTCTAGCTTACATATAACACACAAAGTATGTGTTAATTGACTGTTTATGTTATTCATAAGGCTGTTTAAGTTATTGGTCAACAGTAGGCTTAGTAGTTAGTTTTGGGGGAATCAAAAGCTATTTATGAATTTTGATCCATTGTGTTGTTCAAAGGTCAATGGTACATAATCCTTTATAGGAGTATTTCAAATTAAAAAAAAAAAAAAAAGGAAGGAGAACTGCTGTGATTCTAGTAAGGAAGGAAGTTCAACATGGCTCATGAGTTGAATCCATGTGGGGCCCTGTGACTTTTTTTTATTTTAGAACCTGGGGAACCACAAAGACCGAATTAAAAAAATTCAGTGACATCAATCACATTCACAATATTGTGCAATCATCACAACTATTTCCAAAAATTTTCAGGGATAATTTTTTTTTTTCCATTCGGACCAAGAAAGACTTTCCAGTTTGCTTGGGGTTTATTCTTATTTCATCAGTTGTGTTCTGCCAGTTACTACATGGGGCATATGCCGCATGTAGATAAGTGGTTTGTTAGAACAGGTAGAGTTGCAGTAATCCATTTCAAGGAATTTAATATCACCTGGGGCCACAGGATATACTTCCCGTGCACTTATATTCCTATGGCAATAGTCTTGAACCCTCTTTTTTTTTTTTTAATATGATAAAAGAACTGGGCGTCATTCCCAAATTTCTAACCTTACTTCAAGTCTCCTTCAGTGTCCAAACTAAAAGAGATAGTGATTAAAGGCTATTTTTTAAAAATAAGATTAAGCAACACATTGAATGTTTTACACCAAAATTAACTTGCCTAAAAGCAAAAATCTCTCTGCAGATGTTCTTTAAAAAGTATTAGATTTTGCCCAGCTTGTGTGACTCAGTGGCTGAGTGTCAACCTGTGAACCAGGAGGTCACAGTTCAGTTCCAGGTGAGAGCACATACCCGGATTGCAGGCTTGATCTCCCGTAGAGGGCTTGCAGGAGGCAGTGAATCAATAATTCTCTCTCATTGTTTATTTATTTTTTAAATATATTTTATTGATTTTCTACAGAGAGGAAGAGAGAGGGATAGAGAATTAGAAACATCGATGAGAGAGAAACATCAATCAGCTGCCTCCTGTACGCCCCCCACTGGGGATGTGCCAGCAACCAAGGTACATGCCCTTGACTGGAATCGAACCTGGGACCTTTCAGTCCACAGGCTGATGCTCTATCCACTGAGCCAAACCTGTTTCGGCAATTTTCTGTCATTATTGATATTTCTCTCCCTCTTTCCCTCTCTGAAATCAATAAAAACATATTTTAGAATGGATTAGATGTAATTATGCATTACTATATATAACAAAGGACTTTTATTATACTTATGTTTTCACAGGAGAATAATTTTTAGTGTACCTTTTAAATATATATATATATGTATGTATATATTAATATATATATATGTATGTATATATATATATATATTGATTTCAGAGAGGAAGGGAGAGAAAGAGAGAAAGAAACATCAGTGATGATAGAGAACCATTTGTGGGCTACCTCATGCAGGCCCCACACTGAGGATTGAGCCTACAACCAGGCATGTGACTTGACAGAATCGAACCTTGATCTCCTGGTTCATTGGTCAGCACTGAATCCACTGAGCCATGCCAGCTGGGCTAGATGTTTTTTTTTTTTCTTTAGAATTATTCAGTATATAAGGTATTTTGAAGGTAGCCTACTACATTAAGATGCTGATATTTTTATCATGGGCCCGGCCTTTGAAAATATTTAATGTCAGTAAACATAAGTTAAGGATGACTTAGGTGTTAAAGTTGCCTGCCTATTATTAAATGAAAATATTTATTTAGGACTGTTTTCATTGGGGCATATAATGAGTGAGGATTTATAGCTAGTATTTAATTTAATTTAACTTTATTATATTATTTTTTCAAAATAAGTCTCTCTAGTGATTACCTAAATAGTGTTCTAAATTAGATAGTTGAAATCACATAGAGGCTTTAATTTTGGTTTAGCTATTTTAGGAAAAAGAAAGACATTGGTTAGTGAGAAAGGGGGACAATTTTCATTTCTATCCTTCCCTGGAACAGAGAGCAAAAGAGGAAGTGCTGCAAAAGGAAGTCCCAGTAAATAGACTGAAGAACAACATCAAGTTAATAGCTAAAAAGGTGCCCTCTAGTGGCCAGGAATTGACTTCTAAGCTGCAGGTTGAGCTGGAGAATTACCAACATCTTTGCAAAAGAATTCGAGGAAAGTGCCAAGCACTTGAGGTATGCTATTTTTTTTTCAGTGATGTGTTTCTGAGATTAAAACTTTGTAATGTACTGACCATTTCCGTTTCTTGGGGAAAAAAACTTGATTTTTCCCCCCAAACACTGCATCATAAAGGAAAATAGTTCTTGGTTAATAGGTTAATAAAATGAAGCAGGGATAACAAAATATAGGGGATCAAGATCTGCCCTCAATTAAGGTTCATGGGAAAGTCATTTAACATCTTTCGACTTTACATTTTTTATATTTGAAAAAAAGGTTTCTATATCACAGGTGATCTATAGGCAGATTCTATAGATTCTAGAACAGTGTACTGTGAACATCTCTTTTGTTTTTCCTGGTGAGTGCACACACAGAAATGAAGATTTTTAAAATGTTTTATTTAGAGTGGCATCTACAGTTAAATCACCTGAAAGGCAGTAGAGGAAGTAGAACTTGAATATGCTGGTAATTGACTGGGCAATGGGTTTAAGATGCAGATGATTCTATGAGTTTTGTTTTTTATTTAAAATAAAATTGAGTTCTTATTTGTTTCTATATTAGTGTGACTTTTATGTTATTAAAATAGTTTAGGAGCACTTCAATTTAAATTCAGCTCAACCTCAAATAAATGACCATGTTGAAGTATATCCTAAAATGGTAAACAGCGCAACTATAATATTTAAACTGAACTCTACCATTACTTGCTTGTTATGAAACTATTTTGTGGTAAATATAATCATGGATAATTAAGTTAGTTAATAAGAAAACTACAACTCAAAACCACACTCTTTAATATTAATATATTATTTAATGTAAAATACGGGAGGTTACTTATTTGAGAAATTAAAATTCTATAAACAGAACATGTAGTGTTATGCATGCTTAACCTTAAGTCCTAGTGAATGATATTGGAATTGGACTTTACTACAGTTTTATACAAGTTTTCTTCTCTGTCATAACCACCCTTGATTTTGCTTTTTTTTCTTTTCTTTTTATTTCTAGCCAAAATAACAACTCATTATATATATATTTTTTTAAATTAATTTTCTTTTCATTGATTTCAGAGCAGAAGGGAGAGAGAGAGAGAAACATCAATGATGAGAGTCATCAATTGCTGCCTCCTGTATGCCTCACACTGGGGACTGAGCCCACAATGCCCTTACCTGGAATGAAATGGTAACTTCCTCGTTCATAGGTTGATGCTCAAACACTGAGCCATACCGCCTAGGTTACATAATGAATAGAGTCCCAAAATTATCCCAGTCTAACAAAGACCACATATGTTGTGTCATTTCTTCAAGCTGTCTTTATTCCAGAGGTAACATCCTATCTAAGAAAAGAGTAATATGCAAATTGTCCCTCACACCAAGACAAGATGGCTGCCCTCATATGGTCAAAGATGGCTGCCCTCATGTGGATACAAGATGGCTGCCACATGATGACCACTATAAGATAGCCTGCAGGGGAGGGCAGTTGTTGGCAGTTAGGGGTGACCAGGCCAGCAGAGGAGGGCAGTTGGGGGTGACCAGGCCAGCAGAGGAGGGCAGTTGGGGGAGGAACCCAGGCCTTCACGGGAGAGCAGTTGGGCGGGGCTGGGCCTGCAGTGGAGGGCATTGGGGGCGGGGGGGGGGGGGGGAGGGGGTACCAGGCCTGCAATGGAGAACAGTTGGGAGGGACCCAGGCCTGCAAGAGAGGGCTGTTGGGGGTCCAGGCCAGCAGGGGAGGGCAGTGGGAGCCAGCAGTCCTGGAATATTGAGGGATGTCTGACCACCCATTTAGGCCAGATCCCACTAACAGGCTGCCAGACATCCCTCAAGGGGTTCCAGATCGGAGAGGGTGCAGGATGGGCTGAGGGACACCCTCCACCTCGTGCACAAATTTTGTGCACCAGGCCTCTAGTTTTAAAATAAGGAATGAGGGTTTGGAATTGCTTTGAGAATTAATTTTATAGTTACTTTGAAATTAGTTTGAGAGAAGAGAAGGAAAAATGCAAAAAAAAAAAAAAAAAAGATGAAGGTAAAAGAGAAAAGATAATGGCTTGATATTTTTAAGATGGTAAATGAAAAAGAAGGAAAAAAGGGTTTAAAAGTAAAAACGATTTTAAAATTATGTCAACGATTACCAAGGAATATTGGGCAGAACTAGACCAAATTTCTAACTTAGAGTGAGAATGCCCTTCTTAGAGGAATCCAAATGTATCACCTTGATTATTTTTAGACTCCTGAAAAAGATATGAAATCAGGAACTAGTTCAGACTTACAGAAGAATAGAGGTAATACTATTAAAACATCTTTTCACTATAACTAATGTTAACTTTTTGCCATATTTTCTCAGATCCCATTTTTAAAATAGGGTACATTAGTATTGTAGAATCTGATTTCTTCTTTTCCATCCCATCTCATTTCTCTCTTGAAGTAATCATCATCCAGAAGCTCGTGTATATTCTTCCCAACCATGTTTTTATATTGGTAATATATATACACCCACTTATGTCTCAGTTATCTATTTCTATACAACAATCTCCCCAAAACATAGTGACTTTTAAAATATATTTTATTGATTTTTTACAGAGAGAAAGAGAGAGGGATAGAGAGTTAGAAACATTGATGAGAGAGAATCATCGATCTTGCACACCCCCCATGGGGATGTGCCCACAACCAAGGTACATGCCCTTGACCGGAATCGAACCCGGGACCTTTCAGTCCGCAGGCCGATGCTCTATCCACTGAGCCAAACCGGTTTAGGCTGTAGTGACTTTTAAAACGTTTAAAGCTACTTATTATTTCTCATGGTTCTGTGTCTGAGGTGTCTCAGTGGGTGGCTTCCTGCGCCGTGCTGTCTATGACTGGCTCACTCAGGTGGCTGCATTCGACTGGGGGCTCAGCAGGGACAGTCACAGTGGCCTCTCTCCACAGGGCCTCCCAGTCTCACAGCTTCTCTACCACAAGGCAGCTGGCTTTTCAGAGGGAGAAAGCGGGAGCTCCCAGTCCTCTTCAAGGCTTGGCCTCCAATTTGACACAGTGTCACAGCTGTAACATTCTTTAGGTCTAAGCAAGTCACAAGGCCAACCCCCATTCCAGGGCAGGAGAAAAGAATTTCACCACTTAACGGGAGTAATGGCAAAAAACCATGGCCATCATTAATCCACCATAGTTCATCCTCTGGTCATACGTTAGTGATAGTCCTCCCACATGCAAAAGTCACTGTCCCAGGGACTCCCTAAGGCTTATCCAGTACAGCATCCAGTTCAAAACCTGCCTTAAGCCTAAACTGATGTGACTCTCAGGACAGTTTCTTTAGGTGCAGGTGTGGCACCGTGCAGTCTCGTGGCTTGCCCATTAGGAAGATAAGTTTGTTGCACCGCATACATGCACATTCAAAGGTGAGCTAGGCATAGGCACTCCATTCAAAAAAGTGGAGGCAGCGGAAGGTACATGGCAGTCACTATTCATAGTGACTCTGAATTGTAATAGTAGTCCTTCTGAAATCTGGCCAGGGCCCCTACACCCGGGCCGGGACTGGTACTCAGTTGGGCCCAGTTCTGTTTCCTGGGAATGCTGCTCATTTTTCCTTCCCCATCAGAACATGGGCTCTGCTTGCTGTTGCAGCCGAGTAGATGTCTCTGCTCCTCTCCACCTGTAGAAATTTGGGGGACCAGACACAACTTTTCTCGTTCAGTCTTATTCAGGGGCTGGCACATGGCAACCTGAGGGTCAAATCTGGTTTGTGTCTCTTCCACAGTGGCCTGTGAGCTAACAATGGTGTGTATGGTTTTCATTTTTAAAGGGTTATTAACAACAAACCAAAACACACACAAAATAAACAGAAGAATCTTTGGCAGGGACCAGATGTGGCTTGTGGAACTTAAAATATTTACTGTCTGGCCTTTAATAGAAAAGGTTGCTGCCCCCTGACCGTGTCAACACAACTCATTCGCAGTGCAGGCTGGACCGTGCCTCCTCTCAGCCAGTGGAGCTCAAAGAAAACCAACCGGGGGGCTCCACGTGGAATTCTCTTTCCTGCATTTACCCGTCAGATGGGCTCCTCTTCTGTGAGGAAGCGGCTGTGCCTCCCATAACTTTCTCCTAGGAAGTGGGGGGTATAAACTTATCCCCCTGAAACTCCTCACAGGAATTGGGAGATAGCAATTGCCATTAATACAGTTAGTACAGCTCCATTTGGCAAAATATGGTTCTTTGCACATATAGACATCTTCCTATAAATTTAGAAAACAGTTGGAAAGAGTATACAGCAAAATGTTACATCCATTAGCTCTGAGTTGGAATAGGATGGGCCCATAGAATTCCAGTTTTCTATATAATTGTTAAAAAGTGCTGCGATTATGAGTGCTTTTACCTTTCTAGTTTAAAAGCAAACTAATAAAATATTCCTTTTTTGTTACTAGTTAAGTAATTTATTTTTGACTTTTAACCAGGTCCTTGGAATTTATTTTCCTGAAAAGTGTGAGGCAGCTCGCTCGTCTTTGCCTCCTGTCTTCCCTCCAATTGGTCCAGTGTGATTTACTAAAGAACGAGGTTTTATTTCATTTATTTGAAATTTCAATTCTATCAGTTTCTGGGTCTTCACCTATTCTCCTCTATCTAAATGCAGGGGCTGTTGAGTGGAGAGAATATGTAGCGTTGGAGATGCACTCATCTCTAAATAGCTGCTTGTCTAATGCCCCTTCCTCCTTGCCTATTCTAGGAAGTGTGGTCGTGCTGGCTTCAATTACTGCATTATTTGGACCTTGAGACCAGCTGGCTGAACACCCTTGAGAAGAAGGTGAGAAGCCTGGACACTCCGCCGGAGAAGGAAGACGCTATGCTGGAGGCCAAGGAGGTGGGCATCTGCGTTCTCCCTGCTATTTCTTGTTGCAGGGAAGCCAAATGAGTATTAAAATGAGGAATCTTCTGCCTTATGCCAGCAAGGCATTTTCTCCCTCAGCAGCTTTCAGTGTTGCCTTTCATTGCTTGAAGGGTTTGTAGCATCCTTTATGTTTAGATTAATGATTAACCCACTAACTCAGTTCCCGAGGTAGGTACTTGTTAATTAGTGTATTGTAGACTTCAGGAAAGCACCGCAGCGATTTTCCTGCCTCTTTTTACCAGTCCCTGGACTGAAGGAACTCTGCCTTAAGGCATTAGAACGATTGCTCTCTTGTTTCTTCATAAAATTATTTTTGCTCCTAAGACACGGCAATGACTGTGTTCACAGTGGCTCCTTCCATGCTACCTTCAGATGTGACAAGTTGGAGGACGGGGGGGAGGGAAGAGTGAGAAGTGTGGGATCCTGTCCCAGGAGCTTGTCTCCAGGCCCATTTGAATTCCTTGAGGCCAAGAAATGCATCTGATTTTTCTTTCACGATGACTTAATATCTGCTTCTTAAATGAAATAAATTATGAAGACAGTAGAGCTGCTTAAAAAAAAAGAGGAAGAGGCTAGGAAGAGGACAGATATGCTTTTGAAATTATAGGGACACATGGTAATTAAGCGGATGCCTGGATTGAAGGTCAGAAGTAAGTCAAAGGTGGTACCTGAATCCCAGGAGCTGGATGCTCTGCTGGAGAAAAGATGTCACTTCTCAGATAAAGGAGCAGAGTGAGAGGTGAAGAGCATGAAAACAATGAAAAGCTTAGTTTAAAAATGAATGTTTTCTTAACATGAGAATTAAAACATGTGCACTCTAGAAATACGGAAAGTGGAGAAAAGTATAAAACAAACTTAAGGTAAGTACTTTTAGACATTTTGGCAAATTTCTTCCTCATTATTATTATTATTAATCCTCACCTGAGGATATTCTTTTTCATTGCTTTTCAGAGAAAATGGAAGGAGGGAGGGGGTTGAGGGAGAGAAAGAAAGAGCGAGAAAGAAACATCAGTGTGTGAGAGACACACTGACTAGTTGCCTGTTGCACGAGCCCCAAGCAGGGCGGGTGAGGAGTGAACCTGCAACCCAACTAGGTGCCCTGACCAGGAATTGAACCCCACTCTTAGGTTCCCAAACTGACCTGTAACCACTGAGAAGCACCTGCCAGGGCTCCTCCTAATTATTGTTAATTTTAGCGCACGCACTGGAAGGCAGTGCGTTATAATAACTGGATCAAAGACTTTGAAATCATGAGTCAAGTTGGAATCTTAGCTCTTCTTTTTACCGTATGTACCAGTATGTAGGCTATGTACTTAAGCTCTCTGAACTTCAGTTTTCCCATCTGGAATACGAAATAATATTTAACTCCAAGGTTACTTAGGTTTATGTACACATAAAGTGTTGTATACAAAATAGCACCTAGCTTTCTGTATGTGTTACAGAAAACTGAGTACCTATTTTTCAAAATATAATCAACAATTTAAAATAGTTTTGCTTTATAGTATTGTTTTCTGCTTTCAAACTTTGCATCACACCATGAACATTTTCCCATGTAATTAATAATTACTAAAATTATCTATGAAATTGTATTGTCATATATCATCTTTTATGCTAAGTTCTCAATTCCATGTATTTTAATACCATTATGGATATTTTTGAAAATTAATTATTCCTCGTCTTCTTTCTTGGGTAGAAATGGAATTACTTGTTTAAAAAAATGGACACTTTTGGATCCTTGATTCATTTTGCCTCAGTTAAGTACATTATTTTCCCCTTCCTGTCCCTGTCCAGGTTCTAGAAACCCTTTTGCAACATCCAGCCGATAATCGAACCGAGATCCAGGAACTTGGCCAGACTCTCATTGATGGTGGAATAATGGATGAGTTGATAAGTGAGAAACTGGAGGCTTTCAACAGTCAATATGAAGAACTGAGAAGCCTGGTAAGAACTGGGACTCGCATCAGAGTAGATTAGTTGTTTGTGAGACGAAACTGACCTCAAGAACTTGTGCCAAGGGGAAAAGCTTGTAACCAACATGAACGGGGGTGTTGCAGGCTTTGAAATACTAGTTGAGGAAGAGTAAACCCAACTCTATGGAGGCAAAATTTGATGATATAAAAGAAAAAACTCTATCTTTGAGATGGTTTCTATTTATGAACTATTTCATTCCCTTTGAATTACATTATAGCTGTATGTAAGAATAATTCATTGTCCTAGAAATACTAGGGAGGGCAGAATTTGACATAAGCTGTTATAGGTGGTCTCAGAATCCTCCAAACAGCATTCGAGGCAGCCACAGCACACTATTTCACACCTCCTAGTTCTTAAATATAATTGTGAGATTTTAAAAATGGGTGAAATAATAATGCTATGAGGTTGGCAAAAATGGGGGCAATTCAGAGAAGCTCAAATTGGTAAAACCATTGCTCTAAATGAGTGAAATTAAAGTCAGTTCAGGTAAATGCTCACTTCTTTTCTGACACTCCATTCCTCAGATTAATGACAGAAGGTCCAGTTAAGAATATCCTCTTAAAGGATGATTTTCCTTCCCCAGCTGCTGATTGGCCAGGAACCATTGTCACCTGAATCTCTGGTCAGCACGGAAGAAGCCCTTGAGGCTGACGTGCCTTATTCTGAGTTGGAAAAATTCGAAAATGACATTGACTATTGGCTAAAAGTTTTGGAAAACCATTTGGAATCCTTCGATGAAGATGAAAAGGTTGGTTCAGAGTTTTTCAAACTATGATGTTCTTATGTTTATTCTCTGTTAAGTATAGATTTACATCAATATTGTTTACCCAAACATCTACCAAACATGATTTTCTGATGTGCAAATATGATTTTCTGATGAGTGTCGATGTAATTGATTTAGTAATGCTTAAAAAATAGACATTGCACTTTCTGACTAAAAACAGTGTTATCTGAATGCTAAACCAGCTAGCATTCTTTATGTTTTAACATCAAGTGTGAAATATTTTAAGAAAAACCTGACTTATTTTGTTGTGTATAATTTAGATGAACATATCTTGAGTTATATTTTGTAGGTTAGTTTTCCTCCTTGGGAACTGATGGTAAGTGACCCTATATGCATTTTCCTTTTGAGTAAATGTTTTCTTTCTAAACTTTCAGATGGATGAGGAGACAGTCCAGGTTGAGGATGTTCTCCAGAGAGGAGAACAAATGTTAAATCAACCTATGGAGAAGAACAAAAAACAAGAGATAAGGTTCAAGATACTGCTTTTGAGCACAAAATACAATATAACTAAGGTATTGTCATGAGGTTGCTATGAGGTTGGCGAAAATGGGGTAATTCAGAGACGCTCAAATTGGTAAAACCATTGCTCTAAATGAGTGAAATTAAAGTCAGTTCAAGTAAATGCTCGCTTCTTTTCTGACACTCCATTCCTCTGATTAATGACAGAAGGTCCAGTGAAGAATATCCTTTTAAAGGATGACTTTCCTTCCCCAGCTGCTGATTGGCCAGGAACCATTGTCACCTGAATCTCTACTTGCCACGGAAGAAGCCCTTGAAGTTGACATGCCTTTCCCTGACATGGAAAAATTAGAAACTGACATTGGATATATGCAAAAAGTTGTGGAAAATCATCTGGAATCCAACGATGAAGATGAAAAGGTTTGTTCAGAGTTTTTCAAACTATGCTGTTCTTATGTTTATTCTCTGATGTACAAATATGATTTTCTGATGAGTGTCGATGTAATTGATTTAGTAATGCTTAAAAAATAGACATTGCTCTTTCTGACTAAAAACAGTGTTATCTGAATGCTAAACTAGCTAGCATTCTTTATGTTTTAACATCAAATGTGAAATATTTTAAGAAAAACCTGACTTATTTTGTTGTGTATAATTTAGATGAACATATCTTGAGTTATATTTTGTAGGTTAGTTTTCCTCCTTGGGAACTGATGGCAAGTGACCCTATATGCATTTTCCTTTAGAGTAAATGTATTCTTTCTAAAAATTCAGATGGATGAGGAGAGAGCCCAGGTTGAGGAAGTTCTCCGGAGAGGAGAACAAATGTTACATCAACCTAAGGAGAAGAACAAAAAACAACAGCTCTGGTTCCAGTTACTGATTTTGTGCACAAGATACAACAAAACTAAGGTTTTGCAATGGGGAGTGTCTGTGCCACTGAATAACTCAGCCCTTGTCATTAGATGTTTGATATTGCATTCAAAACACACCATTTGGAATATTGTCTCCTCCTTTTTGGTGTGCATCACTGAACATTTTTTTACTTTTAGGAGGGAAAAGAGTCAAAGAAAATAGGGAGCATAAAATCTTATTATTGGGCATCTCTGTTGGATTTATGATAATGTACTAAATCTTAAAAGGGATCTTTTTTTTTTTTTTTTAGAGAAGATTCCTCCTTTGGATCTTTAGTTTATATGGAGTTGCCTGACCATGTCAAAAAAAAAAAAATGTCTAGTTTAAAATAACCAAATTTGGGAAGTTGATAAACTATGATTTATATTCTAGCAAAGCTTCACTACCAGCTCCCTTTTCAATGGCCAAAATCCCAGCCACATTATAAATGAGCTGCTGTTCCCCCAAGGTCTGTTCTTGTAACACATAAATGCAGAACTCTAGATTAAACATCTTGTTATTAACTCGATGATTTTAGTCTTGAGTTTCGGGTTCATTTAGGAATTATAACCATTTTCAGGGTCACTAACTCATGAACATGATATTTGTGATCATTTTACTATACTTTTGAACTTACAGGGGAACTTCAGAAGCTCAATGTAGAGATACAGTGAAACTATGAAAGAAGCTACCTTAATTCATGAGTAGATGAACTGTGGTTATTTGCAAATAGTAGTCAGCATTTATTAAACTGTAGCCATCTACAAGTAAAATAATTCAACAGCTTAAGGACAAGTGTGTGGCCCATCACCTTTGTTATTTTGAAAGTTCTGATTAGAGGACACAGAAAATAGAATTATTAGGGCAGATAAGTAGTCCACTCAGTTTAGCTTAGTTTTCTCTGAAGTTAGGGACTTAGGACCTTTTATTGTCTTATGTAGAATATTCATCTTCTATAATATTGTTCTCCAGTGTTAAGATTGTATATTGGATTACCTGTATGCTATTTTAATTAAAAATCCAATTACATTTCTTGCTATGTTATCAATACTTATTTAACTTAGTTACATTTTTAACAGTGAGGCCCTGAGGTCTTAAATATAATTGTGAGAATTAAAAAATGGGTGAAATAATAATACTATTAAAATGTTTCATTTCATATGGAAGGTTATGATTTGCAGCATGTTCTCCTGTCCTCAGTAACTCAGGAAAGAACCTGGTATGCTTTCCTGTTTGCTAAATGAGTTTCGGTGGCATTGGTCATAAAGTGAAACATTTCTCTTTAAGAGCAGGCTGCAGACGAAAATTAGAATAGAGATTGTTAAGGGTTTGCATAGCAAAGCAGGGCAAAAATGTAAAAATCCAAAACATAGTTTTAAAAAATTTGATACCATGTATTGTACTTTTCCACAAAATAATCTTGTGCTTTTTTCAGTTAATTGTGGGGATATTTTAAGAGATATACATTGTTATCGTTAATGATTTTTCGGGCAATTCCTATTCAACAGAGGAGAACAGGCCAACTAGCTTCTGGAATTAAAGCATCCCTTCCCCCTGCACATTACTTGGTTGAGATTAACAAGTTTTTACTTTCTATGGATGATGCTGGATAGCTGATCTGGAGAGATCAATTAGTTATTAACTTTGTAAAGGGGGTTTCAGGGAGACAGATGACTTAGATTTGGGCATGTCTGAATATCTAATTGCCAGATTGAAAGTATATTTTTGAGAGGCCTTGGCATCTTTAAACTCTGTGTGGTAGGTGTAACCATTAGAAACCAGGACCCAGGGAGAGAAGCCTGAGTCAATGGAAGAAACCAAGACTCCTACCCTTTAGAAGGTTAGCATTTGATGGATGGGCAGATGAGAATGAGCTGGTAAAGGACACTTAGGAGGTCAGAGAGAGGTGAGAGGAAAGTCAGGAATACAGACTGTTCAGAGTTCAAGGGAGGGTGTGTGACAGCATTAAATGTTAAAAAGGGACAGGGCAGCTAAGGAATGGATGGCGTTCTTTTTTTTTTTTTTAATTGATTTCAGAGGTGATGGGAAAGGGAGGGAGAGAGAAGCATCAGTAATGAGAGAGAATCATTGATTGGATGACTGACCCCTCAAGCTTCCTGAGACCAGGGAATGTGCCCTGGCTGGGAAAGGAACTATGATCTGGTTCATAGGATGATACTCAACCACTGAGCCACACGGTTGGGCTGGATGGTATTTTGATAGTAATGTTGGTGGAGTAGGGGCTTAAGCAAGACTGCAATGGATAGCAAAGCTGTCATGTAGGGTAACACTTTCTCTTTGGGAAACAAGATCACCTTTATTTATATGGTTCTCTTCTCTTTCCACTTGGCCGGATGCTATAGGTATGCAGAGATGTGCCCACTGCACTGAAGGAACAAGGCCAGGAGCCCTGCTCTGTTTCTCAGACAAGAACTGCTGGTAACATACAGTTTATTCCTTAACCATTTTTTTTATAAATATAGCAAGACATTATAACTATGACCATTATATATGAATTAGAGAAAACTTTAAACTGAAAAACACAACACAGTTGTGATCTTTTACTCTATTTTCAATTACTTGAAAGGAATGTCTTCTTTAAACCCAGCACATACTTGCCTGCAAGGCACTCATGAGAGATAAGCTTTTTGCCTTTCTTGGAAAAAGAGCGGGACCTGGTCCCCAGGAGAGCCTGGGAAGGGAAGGGAGGAGAAAAGGTGGGAAACTGAGGACATGCGGTTTTTCAGAAAGTCAGCTATAACCATTACCCAACATGCCCTGGGGGGGGGGGGTAATTGCATACAGATTATGACTGAGAACAAAGGATTAGGTATCCCAGAACCAGGTGGGAGATGGGGTTTTAGAAGAGTTCTCCATCCCAGGGAAGCTATTTACTGATAGAGGCCAATGATCACTTCTGTGTGGAGGGAAAAGTTTTCTCACTATTTCCTTCTCTCCTTGTCCCCATCAGAGTACGGGTTATGGCACCATAGCTATAACACCGTACCTTGCAAGCTCTCTGAAACGTGCCCTGCTCTCTCTCTTTTCTCTTACTGGCCCTTTAATTTTGGAATTGGAAATTTCAGTAGATGATTTTGTCAAGATATATGCAAACCTGTTGGGGCTTTTAATTTAAATTGTGCTGAATTTATGGATTGACGATATCTTTTAGAAAATTAATTAAGCCTAATCTAATATACCGTATGTTAAAGTGGGCTCCAGATGGCTCTAATAATTCAGCTACCTTGTGTAAGATTAAAAAAAAACAATCAACCTTCCATCATTAAAAACAGAAGACAAGCACAAAGAAGACAAGAGAGAATAATATATATCCAAGTTTTGAAGAAGACAAGAATCTCTAACTTAAAGTTCTGGGAAAACAATCTCCCAGGACAGATTTATGGATCTGATCACCCAAATTTGATAACATCTATATGTTAAAAACAAAACACACATTAAAAGTCCTAAAGTAGAAACAGTGTTTTCATCAATATGACAAGATTCATCGTTCCTATAAAAAATGAGTCCTTGCAAATAGAAAAGGAAGCAGATAAAGACCACAGTTATAAGTTATACTATATTTGGTTAACAAACAAAAAAAGTTTGCTCTCACTGATAATAAAAAAACCAGTAAATGAGCACACTGGTGAGCACTGGGTGTTCATCCATTGAGACAGAGTATCATTGGTGTATATCCTGGATGCGGAGTCCACATGTTGCTGTTGCAAATCTCAATTTTCAACGTTTAAGGAAAATTAGCACTGCTATTTTATTTTGCTAATAAATATTAAATACATTACTTTTATTTTCATGTTTTCTGATCTAGTCATTCTGCTTTAGCAAATCGATACCAACATGTTCATCAGAAATATGTTAAGTACTCTATACAAATGGAAGGAGCCAACTAAGTATCTAGCTGTAGGGAAAGAGCTAAGTAACAGGTAGTGAATATATATACATATTAGAGGTCTGGTGTATGAAATTTGTGCATGGTGGGAGAGCGTCCCTCAGCCCTGCCTGCACCCTTTCCAATCCGGGCCCCTCAGGGGATGGCCCTTTTGGGATTGGACCTAAACCCGCAGTCAGACATTTCTCTCACAATCCGGGACTGCTGGCTCCTAACCGCTCACCTGCCTGCCTGCTGGATCACCCCTAACTGCCTCTGCCTGCCTGCCTGATTGCCCCTAACCACTCTCCCTTCCCTGCCAGCCTGATTGCCCCTAAGCACCTCTGCCTCAGTTCAGCCACCTTGGCTTTGTCCAGAAGGATATCTAGAAGACGCCCAGTCTAATTAGCATATTACCCTTTTATTAGTATAGATGTTCTTACTTAGGTATTCACAATGATGAGGATGAAGAATTGCTAACGTTCATATTATAAAGTTAAGTGCTTTACAAGCTCTCTAAAATACAGAAAATTATGAATAAGTTGGCTTCATAATTAAGGCAAACCGCTTGACAAAATAAAATAGCAGTGCTAATTTTCTCCCAGTTGGTGTATTTCTTACTATATCTTCTCTTGGTGTCAGTGTGTTACTTTTGAGTTATTGCTGCCCTAGAATGTTGTATAACTGGGTGTTTAATTGGCTTTACAGCTACCAAAGATACTGTCGGAAATACCATTGCCACTTCCATATGAAGAAATAAAAAACTCTCACCATTTTTAACCTAATCTAAATTTTATATAAGCACACAGATGCATGTCAACATTGCCCCACTACAGTCAGAATATCCTGTTGACTGAGTACTTTGCTACATTTTTTATTTCAGCTCATCCTGTTCCCCTAAAGGTGGTGCTAGCCTCCTCTGTGTCAGAGCCTCCTGCTCAGGCTCCTCGTACTTCAGAAATTTCAGTACCTGATGATCTGGATAAAAGGCAACAGAACTAGCTGACTGGCTGGTATTGATCGACCAGATGCTGAAGTCCAACACTGTCACTGTCGGGGATGTGGGAGAGATCAATAAGACGATTTCCAGATTGAAAGTAGGTTCACAGGGTAGAGGTTTGTCATGGCAACACCTTCGCACACGGGTAGATATGATCTGTCTGGCTCCCTTTTGTTTGTCCTGAACTCTGGGAGAGTGAGCTTTAAGAACTTCTTTATCTGCCAAACAACCATCCCAGACTAGCTGGGAAGAGTCCAGATTTTCTTGCATTTGTGCTGTTTTGGTAAGATCACCTTTACCACGTGAGTTGTAGACTCAGTGTATATTTTCACATCTGAAACTGAGATTGTAAATCTAGTCCCATCAGTACAATGTAAACTAGTGTTACAGTTAATGCCTAGTATGATGTATGATAATTTCCTGAAGTGCTTTTTCAACTTTTGCTTTATAATGAGATAATTTGTTTAATTGCTGACATTAGAAGTGAGAATGCCTGACCATCATTTTATATATATATATATATATATATATATATATATATATATATATATACACACACACACACACACACACACACACTATGCCATGCTAATTTGTAAGGTTATTTTTCCATATTCAGTGTGTGCTGGCTTCTTGGCTTGTGTGCTGTACAGAGAATAGAGATATGGCACAGAATATACTAAATACAAATTGACAAATTTGGAATGAATCATTAAGTAATGACAGTGATTGCTAACTGTTATTAAGTGCTTGATGTGTGTTGGGCACTTTTGAAAGTAATCTACATGTTTACTTCCTTAACTATCTTTTGAGATAGTTACCACATGTATCCCAGATTACATATATGCCCGGCTATGATGGAGGCACTTAATGTGTGCAAGTAGATGGTCTCTGCACAGAACAGAGTGTAATAACAGGCATAGGCAGGTGCATATGACGGGATAGGGGAGCCTGGGTGAAGGAGAGAGTTACTGCCACAGCAATGGAAGGCAGACCATGTAGGAATTTCACATGTAGGAACAATGGCATCGCTGGTCTGGGGAGCAGAGAGAATAAAGACATGAGGTGGGGTGCATGGAGGGTGAGGGTTATGGGGTCATCATTTGTGCAGCAAAGAAATGCAGTAGGAAGTGATAGCAAGGGCAGCTTGAGTTCACGCTGATGGAGCTTGCAGGCCACGCAGAGCCCTTTGGACTTTGCATCTGCAAGCCATGGGCACGTGTTTTTACTCCTTTCCTTTTGTACATTGTGGCTGGAGACTGATGATAACAATGATCTCTCTTAAGCAGGAACAATGGGAATAGTGCAAGAGATGCTTAATACAAAGAAAAGAGCCTTTCTGGGCTGCTAAGACCATGCTGTCGCAATTAGCAGAGATTTGGAATAGTAGAAGTGAAATGTAGATGAGGGTTTGATTGATTCAGTTTCAAGTGTGTTGTGTTGAGAGGTTCTTAGGCCATTTAGAAAGAAATGATCAGCATTCATTGCAATGTCTCTCTGGGCCCCGGATTGGAAGTTGTGAATAATCCATTTAGAAATAACATTTGACACTGCAGGAGTAATTGGAGTCTGCGAAATTAGTGAATTCCGAAAGAGGAAGCGCTGGGAGGGAATCTTTGCCATGCCATTTGCACCTATTGGAAATAGTCTTTAGGGCTATTAGTTCCATAGTTGAAACACACCATTTCCTGACATTAACTTTTCTCCCATCCTTATCAAGAGATACATGTATAGCAACAGTTTTCCGTGTCTAAAATTATTTAATTTACAATTATTCAATTAGCATTTTTCTAATACTTCACTGCCTTCCCTGAAGGTGACAGTGGTTTGTGTTCATACCCAATGCAGGCCTGATAGGCATCACTGCTAATCTTTTCAGAGCAGTTCTTAATTTTTGAAGGGACGTCTTCATTTAATCTCCTCAGACCTGATACAGCTTAGCTGTCAGTATCTTACCATTTCTTCTTGTGAAAACAAAAACACAGACAGGTAAAGTAATCTAGAGGGTAAGTGGTTGAGCTGAGATTTGAACCTAGGACTGACTGTGCCACAATCGAAGATGTCTCACTGTCCTGTTCAGGAGACAGACAACTTTGATGTCAGTCCACCAATTTTGCTCCTTAGCGTTCTTGGCGAGCAGCCTATTAACAGATCTTAAAAATCATTTCTACTTAAACAGATCACAAAGGCGGACATGGAACAGCGCCAACCTCACCTTGACCATGCTTTTACACTGGCTCAGAATTTGAAAAATAAAGCTTCCGGTTCAGATGTGAGAACAGCAATCACAGAAAAATGTAAGTCCAAAAAATTATATGTCATCATCTACTTTCACTGATAATGGTTACACACATATACACCTTTGCAAAGATTATTCCACCAGAAATTAATATTATTTAATACTCTTTATCTATGAATAAATACAGTTTTCACTTGGTTTTTTTAATCTTTTGTGTACAGTCAGAATTCCCTTTTGAACTCATCAAAGTATTAATATTATTATATTTAAGGAGTTACTGATTCATTGGATTATTTGCTCTTAAGGTAATATTCCTTTTGATGGAACCAAGAAAAGAAAAATTAGAGAAACCCACAGGAATGCAAACCCATTCTTTCATTGTAATTCATTCACTAAAACGAAATTTTAGCATGTCTTTTAACTCATCTTCTCAAAATTCAGTCCAAAGATATTTATTGAGCAACTACTCTGTACCTCTGTAGCTGGCAGGAATCTGGGAACACCTTAGCTAAAGACAAAATAAAGCAAAATAAATAATAAGCAAACAAAGCAATCACAGCCACGATTTTTGCTTTGAGTTTAATAGCTGGCTTAAAACTCAAATTCCCATTCTCAATTCCCATTCTTGAGAATTTAGACTTTGTTTGTCATATCAAACAAAGTCTAAATTCTCAAGAATGGGAAGGAAAAAACAATCTAATAATAAAAGGAGGGAGAAAGAAGTAAAATGGAAAATTCAGGAAAAATAACCCCACTTTGTGAGACACTAAAAGTGTTCTGCTAACGCCTCTGTTATAATAAACCTTGTTGTCACATTTATTTTGAAATCAAAACATACTTTAGGGACTTTTAAGGGCGGTCACTATCTGCTTTTATCACCCTCTCTTCCATTTCAGCTCTCAGAGAGGAAGAGAGAAGGATAGAGAGTTAGAAACATCAGTGAGAGAGAAACATCCATCACTGCTTCTTGCACACCCCCTACTGGGGATGCGCCCTCAACCAAGGTACATGCCTTTGACCAGAATCCAACCGGAACCTTTCAGTCTGCAGACCAACACTCTATCTACTGAGCCAAACCGGTTTTGGCTGTCTTAAAATACTATTAATACCTAGGGTCTGGATGAGGTTGGTTGGTTTATTTGGAAGTCTCTTGTGTGAAGTGTATCCTTGGACATGAAAAATTTGAAGTTCTGAAAGCTTAAGGTCTCTTGCCAAAAAGAGGTTTTAAAGCTAACACCTTAATTTCAATGGAGAAAGGGAAGGACAAGCCTTTCCCACCCAGAACTGGTAATCCAATTCCAGCCAGCAGCTATCTTTAAGCAATGTGGCCATTTACATTTGAATGGCTATGCCTTTTGATAGCCTAAGGGCAAGTTTACATGTAAACAAGTTTGCTTCTCAGTTCCCAGGGCAGAAAAAACAAGGTTTAAAATTATTAGATTTTAAAATTTATTCTTAAAAATATAAAAGTTTATTAATTAAAAAAACCTGATGAACAATATTAACTATTGATGATAATAGAATCAGAGATATGGGAGGGGAGTGGACTGACAATTCTCGGGGGAAAGGGGAGTGGTGGATGCAGGAAGAGACTGAACATAAACTGTGCACCTATGGATGAGGACAATGAGGGGTGGGGAGGGGGCTGAGGGTGGCGTGGGAACCTGGTGGAGGGGGGAAGAAATGAGTAACCTTTGTAAAAATATGAACTATAAAGATTGATTTAAAAAAAAAAAAAGAAAAGAAGAAGAAGACAGAAGGAAGGCCAAGAGGCTCATGAAAACATGCTCAGAGTCACTAATTAACCAAGAGATGCAAATCAAAACAACAATGTGGTACCATCTCACATCTGTCAGAATGGCCAACATCAGTTGCAGGGGGGGCGGGAGGGGGGGGGACCCTTGTGCACTGCTGGTGGGAATGCAGACTGGTGCAACCACTATGGAGAACAGTGTGGAGTTTCCTCAAAAAACTGAAAATGGAACTCCCATTTGACCCAGTAATCCCACTCCTAGGAATATATCCCAAGAAACTAGAAACATCAATCAGAAAGGATATATGCACCCCTATGTTCATGGCAGCACAACCTACAATAGCTAGAATTTGGAAACAATCTAGGTGCCCATCAGCAGATGATTGGATCAAAAAACTGTGGTACATCTACAGAATGGAATACTATGCTGCCATAAGAAAGAAGGAATTCTCATCATTTGCAGCAACCTGGATGGAATTGAAGAACATCATACTGAATGAAATGAGCCAGTCAATGAAGGAGAAACACCACATGACCTCACTCATTTATGGATAATAAAGAGCATTATAGACTGATGAACCAAAAGATATAGAGACAGTAAAACAACAAGCAGACTGTCGAATTACAGCGGGGAGGGTGGGGAGATCTGGGGGAGATAATAGATCAACCTAAGGAGTTGTATGCATGCATATAAATGCAACCAATGGACACAAAATTCTGGGGAGGGGGGGAATGTATGGGATGAAGGGGAAATATTAAAATATGTACACAGACAATAATTTAATTTAAAAAATTGTAGCCAAAACCGGTTTGGCTCAATGGATAGAGCGTCGGCTTGGGGACTGAAGGGTCCCGGGTTCGATTCCGGTCAAGGGCCTGTACCTTGGATGCAGGCATGTCCCCAGTAGGGGGTGTGCAAGAGGCAGCTGATCGATGACTCTCTCTCATTGATGTTTCTAACTCTCTATCTCTCCCTTCCTATCTGTACAAAATCAATAAAAAATATTTTTAAAAAATAAAAAATTGTAAAAAAAAAAAAAAAAGAGGCCAGCAGTTGGAACAGTAAATAATAAAATTTAATGGAGTTTAATAGAAGAATTTTTCTTTAAAAAAGGTTTCTGAAATATTTCAACTGTGTAGTGTGACTATGTGTCGACTTGCCTCTTCTCTCTTTTCTTTTGCTAGCTTCATTTGTAATAAGTTTGGTTTCAGGCACTTTTCCCCTTTCCTGAGAGTCACTTTCAGGAATTCTTTTTCTGTATTGCTTCCTTTAGTGGAGGAGGTGAGGAACCATTGGGACAGCACTCAGCAGAGCGTGGAGTTGCGGCTGAAGCAGCTGGAGGACATGGTGATTGACAGCCTACAGTGGGATGATCACAAGAAAGAGACTGAAGAACTTATGAGAAAATATGAGGCTCGACTCTATAGTCTTCAACAAGCCCGAAGGGATCCAATTATCAAACAAATTTCTGACAATCAAGTAAGACTCAATAGATATCTTATGGCGATAATTGATTTGTTGGATGTGTGTGTGGGGGGGGGGGGCGTGGGGGGGTTGTTCTGTAGTTTTAAGGATTCTTGTGATGCTTTCCCAGTTCTTAGAATACGCAGTGAAATTAATATAAAGCATTTGACCAGGAAGAATTCTGAAAAATTCCTGGAGCCATAACAAATTGAAATGTACATGTATCTTAGATTTACAGCTCACTGACTCCTTGCAATTGGAACACATCCACAAACCAGCCACTAGAAAGAGAACATTTTCAGGATCCCAATATCCTTCTTTTGTTCCCTGCATGTCTACCCTGAAGGTTATTTCTATTTAGGAAATTTCTTGGGACTTTCCTTTGAGAGCTACTGTAGGGAACAAATCAGGTAATAAGTAAGTTTAGTTTCTTTTAATACCTTTTTAACAAACTGGTTTATCAATGTCATCAGAGCATCGACCCTCTGTGATCAGTTTGGTTAATAGAGTTGATGACATTGAACATGTATGGCACTATTTTAAATTTTCTCCATAATCACAGAAAATATTCTTGAATTACTGTTTATGGCTGTCAGTTTATATTTTAGTGTAACATTTACTTTCCCTTCAGATAGCCTAATATAAAAGTGTACATTTGTGAAGAATATAATAATGGAAGCTAAGTCTAAATGATGAAAGTATATTTTCATTCTTCACACATATAGACTTTTCTGTGGTTACAATATAAAAAAAAAAAAAAACTGGCCAGGTGTCCTGATTTCCTGGATTACTCCCTATGTTTATGATATCTCCCAACTGTTTTTGCCAAGTGGATCAAAAGTTATATCAGCAGAGCCTCTGACCCTTCAGTAAAGGAATACAATTCAAAGTGGCATCAATGCTTCCATCATCAGATGTAGCATATTCTTTTCTAATTCGCAGTATGGTCATTTTCTCCGGAAACTTCAGGGTTAACTTTTTTTTTTTTTTTTTAATAGCTACAAAAAACTGTAGGAACTTCCATTTGTCCTTTAGATTTCATGAGGAGTATCTTGGTCCCAGGCGCTCTCAGAGATTGAAAAGGAACTGATACACCAACAGACATAGCCTCGGTGTAGCTATGCCAGCAATTCCCAGTGAACCTTGCGTGGCTGCTTGATCCACTCAAGCAGTTACCTGTACAAGGTGATCGAGAGGACAGGAGACCGAAGACTTCTATATTGTTGGCCCTTTCCATTGCTCTAAGTCCACGGACGGGAACTCTATAATCAATTCATTCCTATACAGTGCATGTTCCTATAAGGATCAGATGTATAGCAGAAGGAATGAAAAAAGACAACAGGAAGTAAAATATCTAAAAGAGGAAAAGACAAGCATTTGTTTAATGTCATCTGCTATGGACCTGATGACATTCTTAGTTGTTTTTCTTTTCACTTCTGTAATTCTTTTGATTTAAACTTACATGCAAGAGTTTGTCCAATAATTTGTTTTCTACTTTTGATATCTGTGTCTAAAAGATGTTAAAATCTACTGGGAGGACCAAAGTTTTGGCAATACTGGTTACTGAGTGACCAAGTCTAACAATGGCGCCTGAAATTGCACCTTAGATACTGCTACAAGAACTGGATCCTGGAGACGGGATCGTGATGGTGTTCGATAACATCCTTCAGAAGCTGCTGAGGGAATACAGGAGCGATGACACAAGGAACGTGAAGAAAGCGACGGAATATCTAAAAACATCCTGGATCGATCTCAAACAAAGGTAAACGCTAAGGCCCTGCCAGGTAACCCTGTGTTGTCAGGTTGAGAATTTGGTGGCTTTGGCTTTCTCATGGAAACATGCCAAAAAGTGAGACTACTGGAAGTACATTTTAGTGTGATTAAAATTTTTTTATGCTATTCTGAGTGTTATCATACAGAGTGCATATTTATACAATATCTACTTGATTTTATACAATGGAGATTTTCCTTAAATACGTCTAAACTTTGCCAGTGATTATTTATGTGTTCTGATTTTTCTTTTTTCTTATTTGGCCTCCTGGTGCTACCTAGAGTAAATCTTGTAGCTCCGTGATGCTAAGGAACACTCAGGTATGCACAGCTGCATTAGGGTGATGGTAATCCTAAGGGTCATTAAAATAGTGGAATGTTAGGTCAGATTGCCTCAGTTGAGGCTGAGAACACATGGATCCAACTCTAGACTCCTAAACTATTCTGTGTGTAGTCAGGGCTTACTTGATGTATATATTCTTTTTATTACTCTGTCCAGTCAGCTTATTTAAACAGTCTTAAAATAGCATATGTGTTCATAAGAGAGAGATTTTCTTGTCACTTGAAGACCTAGGACTTGAGGACCTATAAAGAGTGGTTAGTATCTGTTTAAGATTGCATATTTATATTCACCATCAGTCAAGATGTGTTTACCTTCAGCACCCTGCAGGGAGCACCTTGCCTAAGGTAATTCGGTTTCACACACATCTTTACATATGCAAACACAGCTGCCTGAAAGCTTCAAAGATATCCTAACACATTTGTTTTTCTGTGAATAAAATGGATAATATTAGAAAGATTTACGATATATATTACTGGTAATAAAGTATGGTCAAGCATTTAATAACAGTTTGACATGAAGGTGTTTTATACAATTTCAGAATGCTATTTTTAGTTATAATTTCTAAAGTGGAATTTTGGAAAACTCAGAGAGAATTATGAGGGCATTATATGAGCATGAAAACCCAAGGATTCTGGAGGAAATAATACTGGGGTTGCAAATACAAAACTTCATAAGTGGTTAAAGTAGAACATAGCTATAATATTGATCTTTTTAGCGTTTTATACAACTGTTTTGTTGTAACAAGGTATTTGAGTATAGAAAGGATTTGAATCCAAGGCTGGGAAGAAGGTGAATTAAAAAAACAGACTTAAGAAAGTTGGTAAAGTGAGTTAGTGACAGAGTGTGGAGGGCACCGTGTCCCAGGAGAAGCAATGTAGATGTGTTCTGCGGACAACTGAACACTTCGGGAGGTTTTTAGGAAGTAAGTGCTGAGATGAGGTCGCTGACATTCCAGAATGTCATATAAATAGGATCATGGTGTGCAGCTTTTGTGTCTAGCTTCTTTCACTTAGCACAGTGCTTGGCCAACTCATTAGTCAATAGAGCCAAACATCAACAGTACAATTGAAATGTCTTTTGAGAGCCAAATTTTTCAAATTTTTCAAACTTCTTCTAATACCACTTCTTCAAAATAGACTCGCCCAGACCATGGTATTTTGTGGAAGAGCCACACTCAAGGGGCCAAAGAGCCGCATGTGGCTCATGAGCCGCAGTTTGCCAACCACTAACTTAGCAGAACTCACTGGGGATTTCACCCATGTTGTTTCATCTATGAGTAGTTTATTTCCATTACTCAGTATTCCATCATATGCATGTACCCACGATTCAGCATTTAGCACAGGATGACTTTTGGGTTATTATCCGGTTTTGAGCGTTATGAATGAAGCTGCTATAAACAGTTGCACTTGGGTTTTGTGTGGACACAAAATTTCCATTTTTCTCTGGTAAAATGATTGCTGGATTGTATCTTAAGTGCATGGTTAATGTTAAAAATTGGCAAACTGTTTTTTAGAATGGCTGTACCATTTTCCACCCCTGCTTACATTGTGTGAGAGTTACAGTTACTCTACGTTTTCATCAGCATTTGATGTAGTGTAGTCGTTTTAAAATCCATTCTAATAAGTAGTGATATCCCACTGTGGTCTGAATTTATGTTTCTCTGATGATTAATGATGCTTAACATCTTTTTATATGCTTATTTGCCATCCATATATCTTCTGTTATGATCTGCCTGTTTAAATCTTTTACCTATTTTCTTAAAAGAATGTGTTTATTGATCTATAAAAAGATAACGGTTCATTATAAATTTAGAGAATGTGGAGAAGTACAAATAAGCAAGTAAACCACCTTAAATTGAATATTAAAATAACCATTTTAATAGTGTTAACATGCAACTAAGAAGGACAGGTGGGTGGATGCTGATGAATGGATGGATGTGTGTATGTACAATTAGAAAATGTATATAAATGAGTTGTCATAGGTTGCTAAATTTTTTTGCAGGGACACACTGACTCCATCTGCTGCTTTTTAAAAAAAATTGTATTTATTGTTAAAAGTATTACATATGTCCCCAAACTCCCATTGACCCCTTCCAGCTCGCCCCCGCCCTCTGTTCTAGGCCTTCACCATCCTATTATCTGTGTCCATAGGTTATGCATATATGCATACAAGTTGTTTGGTTGATCTCTTATCACCAACTCACCCTCTCCAACATCCCCTCTGAGATTCTGGCCTTTTCCATGTTTTTATGTCTATAGATCCATTTTGCTCATTAGTTTATTTTGTTCATTAGATTCCACATATGAGTGAGATTTGTCTTTTTTTTTTTTTTTTTTTTGGCTTGTTTTGCTTGACATATTATTCTCCAGGTCCCTCCATGTTATCTCAAAGGGTAAGATAACCTTTTTTAACTGCTGCATAGTATTTCATTGTGTAGATATACCACCATTTTCTAATCCCCTCATCTACTGATGGGCACTTGAACTGTTTCCAAATCTTAGCTATTTTAAATTGTGCTGCTATGAACAAAGAGGTGCATATCCTTTCTGATGGGTGTTTCTAGTTTATTAGGATATATTCCTAAAAGTAAGAATCACTGGGTCAAATGGCAGATCCATATTTAATTTTTTGAGGAAACTCCATACTGTTTTCCATAATGGTTGTACCAGTGTGCATTCCCATCAGCAGTATACTAGGGTTTCCTTTTCTCAACATCCTCTCTAGAACTTGTCATTGGTTGATTTATTCATGGTAGCCTTTCTGACAGGTGTGAGGTGATACCTCATTGTCATTTTAATTTACATCTGTCTGATCAGTGACTGAGCATTTTCATGTTTCTTGGTCATCTGTATGTTGGCTTTGGAAAAGTGTCTATATATCTCTTTTGCCCACTTTTAAATTGGGTTGTTTGTCTTCCTTTTGTTAAGTTATATGAGTTCCTTATATATTTTGAATATTAACCTTTTATGAGATATATCATTGCCAGATATGTTCTCCAACACAGTCAGCTCCCTTTTCATTTTAATGATGGGTTCTTTTGCTGAGCAGAAGCTCTTTATTTTGATTTTGTCCCATTTGTTTATTTTCTCCTTAGTTTCCTTTGCCCTAGGAGATATATCTGCAAAAATATGGTTACAACAAATGTCTCAGATTTTGCTGCCTATGGTTTCTTCCAGAATATTTATGGTTTTACAACTTCCATTTAAATTTTTTATCCATTTTGAGTTTATTCTTGCATATGGTGTAAGTTGGTGGTCTAGTTTCTTTTCTTTTTTTTGCATGCATTGGTCCAATCTTCCCAATACCACTTATTGAAGAGACTGTCCTTATTCCGTTGCATGCTCTTGCCTTTTGTCAAATATTAATTAATCATAATGGCTTGGGTCAGTTTCTGAGCTCTCTGTTCTATTCCATTGATCCAGATGCCAGTCCTTGTGCCAGTACCAGGATGTTTTGAATACAGTGGCTTGTAGTATAATTGATATCTGTATTGTATCCATGCAACTTTGCTCTTCTTTCTAAATATTCCTGTAGCTATCCAGGATCTTTTTTTAAATTATTATTCTATATACATTTTTGGAATATTTATTCTAGATCTGTGAACTATGCTATTGGTATTTTAATAGGGTTTGCATTGAATATGTAGATTGATTTAGTTAGTGTGGACATTTTAATGATGGCAATTCTACCAATCCATGAATGTGGTATATTCTTCCACTTGTTTATATCTTTCTCTATCTCTCCTTTTAATGTCCTGTAGTTTTCTGAGTAGGAGTCTTTAACCTTATTTAAGTTTATTCCTAAGTATCTTAATTATTTTGTTGCAGTGGTAAATGGGATTGTTTGTTTCTGTTTCTGAGAATTCATTATTAGTGTATAAAAAATCATCCATTTTTAGGTGTTAATTTTGTATCCTGCTACATTGCTGAATTCCTATATTAAATCTAGTAGATTTCTGGTCGAGTCTTTAGAGTTTCTATGTATAATATTATGTCATCTTTGAGTATACTTTCTCCTTTACAATTTGGATGTCTTGAATTTTTTCTTCTTGTCTGATCACTGTGGTTAAGACTTCCAGTACTATGTTGAATAAGAGTGGCAAAAGTGGACATACCTGTCTTATTCCTGTTCATAAGGGAAATGCTTTTAGTTTTTTCCCACTGAGTATAATGTTGGCTATAAGTTTGTCATATATGCCCTTTATTATATTGAGATATGATCACTCTATTCTCACTTTGCTGAGAGTTTTTATCAAAAATGGGTTGTTGGATTTTGTCAAATGCTTTTTCTGTACCTATTAATGTTATCATTTGATTGTCAATTTGTTTATGTGATATGTCATGTTTATTGATTTGCAAATATTGAACCAGCCTTGCATCCCTGGAATAAATTCCACTTGGTCATGATTTATGACCTTCTTAATATATTACTGGATCCAGTTTGCTAATATTAGGTTGAGTATTTTAGCATCTATGATCATCATTACATTGGCCTGCAATTCTCTTTCTTTGTAGTGTCTTTATCTGGTTTTGGAATTGGATAATGTTGGCCTCATAAAAAGAGCTTGAAAGTATTCCTTCTTTTGGATTTTTTGGAATAGTTTGAGGGAATGTAAGTGTTAGTTCTTCTTTGAATATTTGATAAAACTCCCCTTTGAAGCCATCCATACCTGGGCTTTTGTTTGCTGGGAGTTTTTTTGATTACTGCTATTTCATCTATTACTAGTCTATTCAGGTTTTCTGATTCCTCCTGATTCAGTTTTGGGAGCTTGTATTTTTCTAGGAATATGTCCATTTCATCCACATTGTCCAGTTTGTTGGCATATACACTGAGTGGACAGATTATTATGATCTCTGAATGCATAATCTGGCCACTACTTGTGCACTTGAGAAGAATGTATATGGGGCACTTCGTATCTGCTTTCACTTGGCATAATGTTTTCAAGGTTCATCCATGTTGTAGCATTTATTGATACTTCATTTCTTTTTATGGCTGAATAATGTTTTCTGTATTAAAATGTTTTATCAATTCCCCCCTCAACTGATAGATATTTGGGTTGATTGTACCATTTGGCTATTAGAAATAATGCTGCTACAAATATTTGCGTACAAGTTTTGAATGGACATATGTTTTTAGATCTCTTGAGATTAAATACCTGGAAGTAAAATTATTTGTATCCACTTAAAAATTAGATTGTTTGTTTTCTTATTATGGAGCTTTGATGTCTATAAAGTTTTAAAGGCTGATATTATGTATCTCTTAAATCATGAAACTCTAGAATAGTTCTTTGTGGATTAAATGAATGGCATATAAAAGCTTGATATCCAATGTCTTTCAAGAATAATATGAAATCAACTTAAAGAACCAATTTGTATTGATAATATAAAATTAGTTCTAAGTTATTTTTATTTTATCTTAAGTTTCTTCAGATGCTATTTCTTGTAGAATTCATTTAGTCACCCATTGTGTACATAGTTATTGGTATTGCCTTTTGTGTCATGCATTATACTAAGGTATTAAAATAAATCATATGGGGAATAACATATAATTATGAGTTATAAAAATATAGTCATAATTATTTCGTAATATGGATGTGATTTTTGTCGAGTTATGCCTCTCTCCCTCTTCTTCTTCTCACAATTCACATTATCCCCCCCATTATGGATTAGTCAAGACACATATGAATAAATCCCCCAATTCCATTAGGTGCTTGAAGAAATTGAGGTCCTTTGAGGCTATCTGCTGATTTTTTTCTTTAGTGTGTCATGATGGGGCGTGTTACACTGTAAGTAATGGAGACTTGCCCATCTTATTCCTTGCAGCATTGCTAACAGACAGAATTCCTTGGAGGCTGAACTGAGGGGCAGTGCAGGCCTCTCGCATGGACCTGGAGAATTTCCTAAAGTGGCTACAAGAAGCAGAAACCTAACTGATGTGCTTACTGATGTGTCTCAGCGGGAGCATGCTCCTGACAAAATCTTCTGAGGAGGCTAGTGAACTGTTTGAAGAAAATAGAGCCAAACTACATTTATTAAGACCTGTTACCTCTGTGATACTTTGCAGTATCTTAACATTGAGTGGCACTTTAGCCTTATGGAAATTTTGGTAAATTTAAAAGAAGAGTTTAGAATAATCTTTCAGAGGTTACTTAAAAACTGTGCTTCTCTTTATAGCTAATTGTTGTTGTTTTTCCGATTTGAAAAATTAAAGCACATCTTCAAAACTATTTGACTTACTCTCATCATATCGTATCCCCCATATTCGTGAGTCTTCCTCTATTATAGTGCCACTTAAATTTCACTTAGTTTTATTTGGACAGATAGATTGACTACACTTGTAAGAGGCAACTTGTTTCACAGTTGCAAATTTCAAATACCACATCATCCAAAACGTAGGTCACTGACTGAGTGCCAGTATTTTTTTAAAGTTAGCTATTATATTTTTGATTATAGTTTTGCTTATTTAAACTATGTTCACACTATCTCACTACTTTTGTTAAAAATTGGATCGATTTTGAAATAGGATGAATTAAAATTCTAAGCAAGGTTACAGGCAGAACTTCCTTTTTTATTTTTTAATTAAAGAGCCAGCCCTATATGTATTTAGTGGTTATCTCGATGCTGGCCTTGAAAAACAATGCTGTTCTACCCAATTAAAAAAAAATGCACTTGGCATGTTATTGAGACTGTGGGCATATCTGGTCTGTGGCCTGCAAGGTCAGACAGCTAAGTTTATCTTCATCATTCTTCAAACGGGCTAAAGCAAACTAGAAAGCAACATGTTAACAGCAGAAAATTCCAAACTACAGTTTGTTGTAGAATGGGGGTTTTCCTTCTCAGAATCTTTAAAAATAACTACCTGCCCCTAAAGCCTCGCAGTCGTGTATGTGGTGCTCTTGGAGCTGCCCTGGCCCGTTCAATAAATTCTTGTTTGCTTTTATATTTTTATTTTTTTAAAATATATTTTATTGATTTTTCACAGAGAGGAAGAGAGAGGTATAGAGAGTTAGAAACATCGATGAAAGAGAATCATCGATCAGCTGCCTCTTGCACACCCCCTACTGGGGATGAGCCCGCAACCAAGGTACATGCCCTTGACCGGAATCAAACCCAGGAGCTTTCAGTCCCCAGGCTGAGCCAAACCGGTCCCAGCTTGTTTGCTTTTTTAATAAATGATCAGCCTCTGGTGGTTTTATTTTGAACCCAGGGTTCGACCCCACAACAGCATGCCTGCCTAAGAGGCAGTCGGGGGTTTTCAGGGTGCTCGGCCCAGGACATGTGAGGCAGCCTCCAGGAGCCCCAAGAGTGATGCCTCACCTCCAGGCCCCTCAGCCCTTGGCCACCGTGCTGAGCTGGTGTCTCCCTGCCCCTCACCCACTCCCAAGACCAGATTTCTAGCTGAGCACCTTAGCTCCCCCTACCCACCTTCTGAGCTTCCCAGCGGAGGAGGAGGGCACCTCATTGGGTGGTGGGATTCTATGGGGAGCTCAGGATGGGGTGCCCTTCCTGTCTGAGTAGGACAGAGCCCCTGAGGGCGGCAGACGGTGGAGGACAGCACTGAACTTGGATCGGGTGCATGCACTTAACAGTTTTTTGATTACCTCCCTCCACATCAGCAAATGTTCATTCCGTTATGGTAGCTTTGAGGTGCTGAGTCCCTAGAGGAGCTCTGGGGCTCCCACACGGGCAAACCGTGGTAAAAGACCATCCCTCTAGTGGAGTGGTGCCCTCGTAAGCCGGGCAATGCATTTCTGTGTTTGAGGGCGGTGGCTGGGGATGGCCCAGCTGGTCTCAGTTACAAGAGTAGGCGGGGAGAGGTGCACTTGCTCCCCTGGGTGCTGGCTGGGGACGGGGCAGGGTGTTTCACAGAGTGGCAGGAAAGGAGCAAGCATGGTGGCTTCCAACGAGGCAGGACAGTTCCAGAGGAAGGCCCGCGAGCCGGGGTCACAGGTGTGGGGAAACTCCCGCTGGAGGAGGTGGGATCTGCTGGGTGGTGCAGAAAGGAGTGCCCACCCCAACCGGGCATGGTGCAAGGTGAGGGGTGGCACCTGCCATCCGTCATGTGTGCTGGGTTCTCTTAGCATCTTGGTGGCTACCTCCCTCCATAGCACCATGTTCATTCAGTTCCCTCTGTTTAGGGGTTTCAGGTCCCCAGAGGGGCGCTTCAGGCTTCATTTCGGGTGCAGGGGGGTAGGAGACCCCCCTCTAATGGAGGGGTGTCTTTATAAGCCAGGAGACATCTTCCCTGACTGGTGGTGGCCCTCAGAGGGGCGTCCAGCTGTGCTGGATTCCAAAGTAGCCCGGCGTCCGCTCCACATGGACATGGGGCAGAAGTGAGACGCAGCTGTTCCCTGAGCAGGGCAGGAGGTTGGGGGCCAGTGGGCATTTCTCAGAATTACAGCAAGGGGGTGGGTGTGGTGGCCAGTTGCAGTTAGCTACAGTTCCGGAGGGGGGCCTCATGGAATGGGGCTGGGGTGGCATAATCCCTCAGAAAAAGAGATACTAGCACTGTGTATGGGGCCCTAGCATATTAGCTTGTGTGTCTGTGGTGGGAGGGCGAGCATCTGGGGACAAACAGCCAACAGGACCCTGTGTTCCCAGGCGGTCTCCCTTCCAAGCATGAACCAGGCCTGACCCTGCTTAACTTCCTAAATCAGAGGAGACAGGGGATAGTCAGGGTGTTCTGGCCCAAGATGCTGGCAGTGGACTCCAGGAGCCCCAAGTGCCCACACCTGTCCTCAAGACCCTGGGCGCTTGGCCCCAGGCAGAGCTGGTTACCCCCACCCCTGACCATGCTGGGACCAGACCTCTAGCTGAGCTTTTGGCTGCCCCTGGCCTGAATTCTCAGCTTCCAGAGGGTGAAGGAGGGCACCTCTTTGTGGGATGGAATTCCCTGGGTGGTGCAGTAGGGTTTACCCTCACCAACTGAATAGGACGGAGACCCCTAGGGATGGCAGAGGGTGAGGGACAGTATGAGCCTTTGGCCAGGGGTTGGGGGTTCCTATGTCAGGTTGGGGACTGCCTCCGTCCATAGCATCAGGGGTTCATTCAGTAACTCCTGTCATGGCACCAGGTCCCCATTGAAACGCTGTGGGCTTCTACTGGGTGAGCCTGGGTAAGAGACTACCCTCTAATCGCAGGTTCCCTCTGTAAGGTGGTTAACACCTTTTCCTATTTAGGGGCTGAGATCAGTGGGAAGTCCCCCCTGGGGCCTGATGATCAGAGTAGCCTTGTGGTTCCCTCCACCCTCCAAGGGAGGAAGGAGGGTGTGAGGTGGAAGGATTTTCACAGAATGGTAGGAAGAGGGTGGGAATGGTGGCCTGCTACAGGGCACTACAGCTCCCAAGGGAAGCCCCAATGGGCTGGGGGGTGAAGAGGGTGTAGGAGGCATGAAAAGATTCCTTGGGAACCAGAGACACAGGCACCCTGAATCAGCCACCAGGCATCCTGGCCCTGGCCACCAGCCACCAGGCATGTAGCTCATGTGGGGGTGGGGCCATCTCTTGAGGAGAACAGCCTGCAGCGCCTGGGACTCCCAGGCAGTCTCCCACCCGAGCACTAAACCTGCTAGCCATGCTTAGCTTCCAGGTCACATTCTTTCTGGGTATGTGTCCGCAACCAAGGCACATGCCCTTGCCTGGAATCAAACCCAGGACTCTTGAGTCTGAAGGCTCATGCTCTATCCACCCAGCCAAACCAGTATGGGCTATGATGAGTTTATCTGAACCAGACTGTCAGCAATTGCTGGGAAGCAGAGTCTCAGGAATTAAAATCTCTTCTGGTCAAGGCAGGGAGGAGGCTTTCGAAACCCTAGATAACAAAGCCTGCAGGCCAGGCCAGGCCGGGCCAGGCCAGGGTGAAGGGTGAGCTTAACTCAACCACATAGGAGTTTAAGAGCAACCTGCCTCTGCCTAAATACACAGCACAGCAAAGCCCAAAGTCCACAAGCAAGCATGTCTGTGTTTGACCTATTTTTATAAATCGCCGTACAGGAAGAAACGTAAGTGGTTTCAAACAATGTTCTACGACTCTATCCTGATGTTGACCAGCCAGTGGGTTCCATGAGATCCCCTGGTGATAGATGACGGAGATGAGAGAAAGCAAGAGGTAGGGAAAGTGGGGGATGATTGGATAAGATGTAAAATGAGGAGAAACCAAGATGGCGGTGTAGGTAAACAACTGGTCTGCCACCTTGCACTACAAGTTCAAAACTAAAACTAAAAGACAAAGCGTCTATCACCCAAAAACACGGGACAGCTGGCTGAAAGAGAAAGGAGCCCAAGTGCTGAAAAGCTGATGAGCCTAGGTACGGAGACATGAGAATCGAGCTGGTGGCAGGCAGCTGGGCATGTGGCTTTCTTTCAACCCGAAGGGAAACAAGCTCCCAATCACTTTCTGGGGTCATGCAGGGGACCCAGACGCCTATGGGGAGAAGCTGGTCTGTCAGCCATCGGGTCCAAAAGTGAGGGTGACTCTCTTGCAGAGGTGCGGGTAGCAATCATTGTTTACTGCGCAGGATTGCAGGGATGCAGGGACTTGGAAACACGAGAACTTGGAAACATGGAAGGGTAGAGAAGGCTGATGGCAGCCATCACTGTTTGCCATGCCCCAGCCTAGTGAAGTCCTGAGACCCCACCCATCCCTGAGGACCCGCCTAAAAACCCTGCCCGCACATTCTACAGACCTGCCCAGGCACCACACAGCTGCTTTTGCATAGAAAAGGCCTGTATTGTGGCAGCTTAACAAAAGAAATTGCAGCTCCAGTAACAAAACCACCAAGTCCCAAGCCAAGAGGACAAAACTGTAGTTCTTGTGGTAGCTCCTGCTGGGTGGCCTCAGACAGTAGCTGTACTCCCCCCCATTGGAGATCTCAAACTAGTGTATCTAGTGGTCAGTGCAAAAAGACACCACGTTTCAACTACTCTCATAAGGGACACATTCAAGGAAAGACTCAGTGAGCACCGAAGCCCTGCGGGAACAAGTCCTCACCCGTAAACGTGTCTCCAGCACAGCAATTCTTCCATTATACACACAGTGGGTTCCCACAGCCAATTGGCCGGGAGGTCAATTCCTCTCAGTGACACTGACAACAATCAAGACTTAACTACAACAAGGTTGTACACACAGTCCACAAAGGGGTGCACCAAGTGTGTCCACATCAGGCAACTGGGAAGTTGACCCATTGAACCATATAGTACACCCAGGCCCACAAAGGAACCCTACCAACTCAGGGAAACAGCGAAAATGCCAAGAAAAGAAAACAGATCTCAAACAAAAGAAATGGAGAACAAAAGACTGGATATAGAGTTCAAAAACACAGTTATAAGGTTTTTCAAGAATTTCCTAGAGAAGGCCGATAAATTTAATGAGACCTTCGATATGAAAAAGGACCTACTTGAAATTAAACATACACTGACTGAAATAAAAAATATTATACAGAGACCCAACAGCAGACTAGAGGAACACAAGAAACAAGTCAAAGATTTGGAATACAAAGAGACAAAGGACACTCCTCTGGAGAAGCAAGAAAATGAGAGAATCCAGAAACTTGAAGATAATGTAAGAAGCCTCTGGGAAAACTTTAAGTATACCAACATCAGAATTATGGGGGTGCCAGAAGAAAAGAGAGAACAGGACACTGAAAACCTATTTGAAGAAATAATGTCAGAAAACTCCTCCCTCCCCCCCTTTAAAGAAATAGACTTACAAGTCCAGGAAGTGCAGAGAACCCCAAACAAAAGGAATCCAAAGAGGACCACACCAAGACACATCATAATTAAAATGTCAAGAGCAAAAGACAAAGAGAGAATCTTATAAGCAGCAAGAGAAAAACATCTACAAGGGAGCACTCATATGACTATCAACTAATTTCTCAACATAAACCATGCAGACCAGATGGGAGTGGCAAGAAATATTCAAAGTGATGAATAGCGAGAACCTACAACCAAGATTACTCTACCCAGCAAAGTTATCATTCAGATTTGAAGGGCAGACAAAGAGCTTCACAGATAAGAAAAAGCTAAAGGAGTACATTACCACCAAACCAGTATTATATGAAATGCTAAAAGGTGTTCTTTAAAAGAGGCAAAAGAAGAAAAAAGTAAAGACAAAATTTATGAACAACAAATAGGTATCTATCAACAAGTGAATCTAAAAGTCAAGTGAATTGATAAATCTGAAGAACAGAATAAACTGATGAATATTATAGAATCAGGGTCATAGAATGGAAGGGGATTGATAATTGTCGGGGGAAAGGGGTGTCTGTGTGGGGAGTATGGGAAGAGACTGGACAAAAATCATATACCTATGGATTAGGACAGCAGGGGAGGAGGGAGGTAAGGGCAGAGGATGGGGTGGGGATTGGGTGGCGGTGAGCTATCGGGGAGTGGGGGGGAGGAGAAACAATTGTAATAATCTGAACAACAAAGATTTGTTAAAATTTAAAAAATAATAATAAATAAGTAAAATAAAATGGTGTGTTTTCTAGAAGAGTTAATAATCATACTAGTGGCCCAGTGCACAAAATTTGTGCACAGTAAAAGGGAATTAGAGGAAATATTTTAATATTGCTATTTTCCCTTTCTCTATGATAGAAGTGTCAGAGATGAAAGAAAATTAGTAAAATTTATATGAAAATATACCTCCTGTCAAAGTCTCGGGCATGCCATCGGACCAAGTCAAGTTACCACCCCACCCACACGCACCTTGAAATCAAGGGAAACCTAGACACAGCCAGCCTCAACCCCCATAAAGCCCTGCAGGGCAGGAGGTACCGCCTCAAGTCCCTCCCTGCTAGTGCCAGGTGGGAAGAGGGGGCAACAACCTCAGGTCCCCCATCAAGCCCCACCGTGGGGGGGGGGGGGGGCGGTGTTGCATGGCCTCAAGTCCCCCGGTGCAGCCTCAGGTTCCCCAGACCTGGCAAAGGGTATGAGGGCGTGAGGGCGTGAGGGCATGATGACCATTTGCCTATTAGCTCTTTATTGTATAGGATTGTTTACATTTGCTAGGTTACTAAAGATGTTGCCTGGTGCACATTTTCATAGGTTTTTTTTTTTAAAGTAATTGTTTTTGCTATGTAAATGACAGGCTCCTCAAATATATTTGTCATGTTGTTACTTTCTGTTCCTATAACAAGAACAAGTATAAATTGAAGAATTTTTATATAAAAAAGTAAACTTTTGCCCAGCTGGCATAGCTCAGTGGTTGAGCATCGACCTATGAACCAGGAGGTCACGGTTCAATTCCAAATCAGGGCACATGCCCGGGTTGTGGGCTTGAGCCCCAGTTTGGGAAGTGCAGGAGGCAGCTGATCCATGATTCTCTCTCATCACTGATGTTTCTCTCTCTCTCTCTCTCTCTCTCTCTCTCTCTCTCTCTCTCTCTCTCTCTCTCTCTCTCTCCCTTCCACTCTGAAATCAATGAGAATAAAAAAGTAAACTTCACAAGCTTCTGTGGGCTATTACATGTTGACCCAAGTTTCTGTTTTACTTTTCATGTCCATATAAAAGAACATTTTGAAATCATTTGAAAAACTATTAAGTAATGTATGTCTTTAAAAGCTTAATAATTTATTTTTGTTATAAAATATTGTAAAGCATGGTCTCAAACTTTTAAATACACTTTTAATTTCTTCTCTGAATTATTAGCATTATTGATCATCTCATTATAAACACTAAATTCTGTCACCATTGGTCATTTTAAAGTTTTTTATTGATTGATTGATTTGAGAGAGAGAAACATCCGTATGTTATTCCACTTATTTATGTATTCATTGGTTGATTCTTGTATATATATGTGCCCTGACCAGGGATGGAACTCACTACCTCAGAGTACCTGGATGATGCTCTAACAAACTGAGCTACACAGCTGGTCACTTTCTTTTATTCATTTAAATGTGTTTTTCTTATGTGTATTATAAAAGTGTATTTTCTGATCTCATACATAAATAAATGCATGCAAATGGGGAAAAATGCTGGCCCTCCAGGGCTTTAAATCTGAATCTGTCGCTAACATTTTAAAAACTATATTTCTAGTATAAAACCATCCAGATTTCTAACTGCCTTTAAAGACATTGAGGATGGATCCAAGATGGCTGCACAGGTAAACACCTAACCGCAGCCACACACAAAAGTTTCAATGGAATACAACTAAAATATAAAATGGACATTGCCCAGAGCTACAGGTAGTTGACTGACTGAAAATTCTACAAGAAGGAAAGAGAAAACCAGAAGGAAAATCAGAGGAGCTGAAAAAGCCTAAGGTACGGTGACATGCTGTGCGCCCGCACAGACAGGACGGAGCCGGAGAGGAGAAGAAGGCTGGGTGTCTTCCTGGCATTCCCTATCAGGAAGGAAATAAAAGTCCCAGACTGGGCTGAACCCCAGAACCGGCAGCGCTGAGCCCCAGTTCTGGGCCAGACCCTGGAACCCAGGCTCAAACAGGGGGAGACAGGGCTGTGAGGCGGAATCCCAGGGGAGCGGCGAAAAGCGGAGCCACAGGAGCCTGGCACATTGCGCACAGAGGACAGAATGTTGACTCTGATGCTAAACTGCCCTGGCAGGAAGGAAACAAGAGCTCCAGCATTGCTGGGCCCAGTTCCGACTGCTCTGAACCCCAGTTCTAGGCCAGACCCTGGAAACCCAGGCTCAAACAGAGGGTTCTCATCTCTGTCCTCCTTTCTGTATTCCTCTCTGTCCTCAACCCTGTTTTCCGCCCTGTCCTCCTCCCTGTCCCCCTCCCTATTCTCCTCTCTGTCCTCCTCTCTGTCCTTCTCTCTCTCCTCCTCTCTATCCTTCCTGTCCTCCTCTCTTTCCTATCTCTCCTGTCCTCTCTGTCCGGTCCTTTCTGTCATCCTCTCGGTCTTCTTCCCTGTCCTCCTCTCTGGTCTCATCTCTGTCCTCCTCTCAGTCCTCCTCTCTGTCCTCCTCTTTATCCTCCTCCCTTTCCTCTCCCAGTTCTCCTCTTTGTCCTCCTTTTGTTGTCCTCCTCTGTCCACCTCTCTGTCCTCCTCCCTGACCTCCTCATTCTCCTCTCTGTCGTCCTCTTTATCCTCCTCCCTGTCCTCCTCTCTGACCACCTCTCTCACCCACTCCCTTTCTTCCTCCCTGTACTAACTGTCCTCCTCTATGTCCTCTTCCCTGTTCTCCTCCCTGTCCTTCTCCCTGTCCTCCACTCTGTTTTCATCTGTCCTCCTCTCTGTCCTCCTCTCTGTCCTCATCCCTGTCCTCCTCGCTGACCTCCTCCCTGTCCTCCTCTCTGTTATCATTTCTGTCCTCTCTGTTCTCCTCTCTGTCCTCCTCCCTGTCCTCCTCTCTGTCCTCCTCCCTATTCTCCTCTCTGTCCTCCTCTCTGTCCTCCTTTCTGTAATCCCTGTCCTGTCCTTACTGTCCTGTCCTCCTCCCTGTCCTCTCTGTTGTCATCACTGTCCTCCTCTCTGTCCTCCTCTCTGTCCTCCACTCTGTCCTCCTCTCTGTTCTCTCTGTTCTCACAGTCCTGTCCTCGCTGTCTGGTCCTCTCTGCCCTGGTCTCTGTCCTCCTCCCTGTTCTATTTCCTGTTCTCCTCCCTGTCTTCCTCCCTGTACTCTTCTCTGTCCTCCTCTCCCTCCTCCTCCCTCTCTTCCTCTCTTTCCTCCTCCCCGTCCTGCTCTCTGTTCTCATCTCTGACCTCCTCCCTGTCCTTCTCTATGTTTCATCTCTGTCCTCCACCCTGGCCTCCTCTCTGTCCTTCTTCCTGTCCTCCTCTCTGTCCTCCTCCCTGACCTCCTCTTTCTCCTCCTCTCTCTCCTCTCTGTCCTCCTTTCTGTCCTTCTCTCTGTCCTCTCTATCCTGTCCTTTCTGCCCTGGCCTCTCTGTCCTTCTCCCTCTCCTCCTCCCAGTTCTCCTCTCTGTACTCCTTCCTGTCCTCTCTGTCCTCCTCCTTGTCCTACTCTCTGTCCTCCTTTCTGGCCTCCTCTCTGTTCTCTCAGTCCTTTCCTTTCTGTCCTTTCCTCTCGGTCCTCCTCTCAATCAGTCCTCCCTGTCCACCACCCTGTCTTTCTCTCTGTCCCCCTCCCTGTCCTCCGCACTGTTCTCCTCTCTGTCCTCCTCCCTGATCTCTTTGTCCTGGCCTCTCTGTTCTCCTCTCTGTCCTCCACTTTCCTCTCTATCCTAGCCTCTCTGTCCTCCTCCCTGACCTCCTCCCTGTTCTGCTCTCTGTCCTACTCCCTGTCCTCCTTCATTTCCTGGGCCTCTCTGTCCTCCTCCTTTTTCTTTTCTCTGGTCTCCTCCCTGCCCTCCTCCCTGTCCTCTCTGTCCTCCTCCCTGTCTTCCTCTCTGTTCTCATCTCTGTTCACCTTTCTGTATAACTCTCTGTCCTCTTCCCTGTTCTCCGCCCTGTCCTCCTCTCTGTCCTCTCTATCCTATCCGCTCTGTCCTGGCTTCTCCGTCCTCCTCCCTTTCCTCCTCCCTGTTCTGCTCTCTGTCCTCCTCTCTATCCTCCTCCTTGTCCTCTTTCTTGTCCTCCACTGTGTCCTCCTCTCTGTCCTCCTCCCTGTTTCATCCCTGTCCTCCTCCTTGTTCTATTCTCTGTCCTCCTCTCTCTCCTCCTTGCTGTCTTTCTCTCTGTCCTGCTCTCTGTTCTGATCTCTGACCTCCTGTCTGTACTCCTCTCTGACCTCATCCCTTGTCTCCTCCCTGTCCTCATCTGTCCTCCTCTCTGTTATCATCTCTGTCCTCCTCTATGTCCTCCTCCCTGTCCTCCTCTCTGTCAACCTCCCTGTCATCCTCTCTGTTCTCCTCCCTGTCCTCTTTGTCCTCCTCTCTCTCCTCCTTTCTGTACTCCTTTCTGTACTCCTTTCTGTCCTCTCAGTCCTGGCCTTTCTGTCCTGTCCTCCCTGTCCTCCTCCCTGTCCTCCTCTCTGTCCTGCTCACTGTCCTCCTCCCTGTCCTCTTCCTGGTTCTCCTCTCTGTCCTCCTCCCTGGCCACCTCACTGGCCACCTCCCTGGCCTCCTTCCTTTCCTCTTCCCTGTCCACATGCCTGTCCTCCTCTTTGGTCTCATCTCTGTCCTCCTCTCTTTCCTCTTCCCTGGCCTCTCCATCCTGGCCTTTCTGTCCTCTTCTCTGTCCTCCTCTCTATTTTTCTCCCTGTCCTCTCTGTCCCGGCCTCTCTGTCGTCCTCTCTGTTCTTTCTGTTCTCACCGTCCTGTACTCGCCTTCTTGCCTACTCTGCCCTGGCGTCTCTGTCCTCTGTCTGTCCTCCCCCTTCTCCTCCTCTTTGTTCTCCTCCCTGTCCTCCTCACTCTCCTCATCCCTACCCTGCTCATGGTTCTCCTATCTGTGCTTCTATCTGTGCTCCTCTCTGTTCTCCTCTCTGTCCTCCTCTCTGTCCTCCTCCCTGTCCTTTCCTGGTTCTTCTCTCTGTCCTCCTACATGTGCTCCTCTGTCCTCCTCTCTGTCCTACATCCTGTCTTACTCCCTGTCCACCTCTCAATCCTCCTCTCTGTCCTCTCTGACCTCCTCTCTGTCCTTCTCCCTGTCATCCCTGTCCTCCTCTCTGTCCGCCTCCCTGTCCTCCTCACTTTCCTTATCCCTGTCCTCCTCCCTGTACTCTTCTCTGTCCTCATGTCTCTACTTTTCCCTGTCTTCCTCTCTGTCCTCTTCCCTATCATCTCTGTCATGGCCTCCCTGTCCTCTTCTCTGTCCTCCTCTCTGTCCTCCTCCCTGTCCACTCTGTCCTGGCCTCTCTGTCCCGGCATCTCTGTCCTCCTCTCTGTCCTGTCTGTCCTCTCAGTCCTGTACTCGATGTTTTTTCCTCTCTGCTCTGGCCTCTCAGTCCTCCACTCTGTCCTCCTCCCTGTCCTCCTCCCTGTCCTCCTTTCTATCCTCCTCTCTGTGCTCCTCCCTGTCCTACGCCCTATCCTCTTCTTTGTCCTCCTGTCTGTTCTCCTCTCTGTCTCCTCTCTGTCCTCTTCTCTGTCCTCTCTGTCTTGTCCTCCATGTCTTGTTCTCTCTGTCCTCCTCTCTGTCCTTCTCCTTGTCCTCCTCCCTGTCCTCCTCCCTGTCCTCCTCACTTTCCCCCTCACTATCCTCCTCCCGGTTCTCTTCTCTGTCCTGTGTCTTCCTCACTCTCTTTTTCCCTCTCCTCCTCTGTGTCCTCCTCCCTGTCCTCCTCTCTGTCCTCCTCATTCTTCTCCTCTCTGTCTTCCTCCCGGTCCTCCTCCTTGCCCTCCTCTCTGTCCTTCTCCCTGTCCTCCTTCCTGTCATCCCTGTCCTCCTCTCTCTCCTTCTCAGTGTCCTCCTCCCTGACCTACTCCCTGTCTCCTCTCTGTCCTCCTCTCTATCCTCCTTTATGTTCCCCTCCCTGTCGTGCTCCCTGTCCTCTTCTCTGTCCACCTCTCTCTCTTCCTCCCCGTCCTGCTCTCTGTCCTCCTCTCTGTCCTCCTCCCTGTCCGCCTTTCAATCCTCTCTGTACTCCTCCTTGTCCTCCTCCCATTTCTCCTCTCTGTCCTCATCCCTGGCCTCTTCACTGGCCTCCTCCCTTTACTCCTCCCTGTCCTTATTCCTGTCCTCATCTCGGCCCTCCTATCTGTAAATCTCTCTGTCCTCCTCCCTGTCCTCTTTGTCCTGGCCTCTCTGTCCTCCTCTCTGTGCACCTCCCTGTCCTCCTCTCTGTCCTCTCTGTCCTCCTCCCTGACTACCTCTCTGTCCTCCTCTCTGTCCTCCTCATTCTTCTCCTCTCTGTCCTCCTCCTCTATCCTCCCCTTTAACACCCTCTCTCTACTTCTCCCTTTCCTCCTCCCTGTCCTCCCTGTCCTCCTCTCTGTCCTCTTCCCTGTCCTCCTCCCTGTCCTCCTCTCTATCCTCCTTTCTGTCCTACTCCCTGTCATCCTTCCTGTCATCCTCTCTGTCCTCCTCTCTGTACTCCTCACTGTCCTACTCCCTGTTCTCTTCTTTGTCCTCTTGTCCGTTCTCCTCTTTGTCCTCCTCTCTGTCCTCTTTTCTGTCCTCTGTTTCCTGTCCTTTGTGTCCTGTTCTCTCTGTCCTCCTCTTTGTCCTCCTCCTTCTCCTCCTCCCTGTCCTTCTCACGCTAATCCTCCCTATCCTACTACTGGCTCTCCTCTCTGTCCTCCTACATATCCACCTCTGACCTCCTCTCAGTCCTCTTCCCTGTCTTTCTCCCTGTCCTCCGCTCTGTCTTCCTCACTGTCCTCCTCTCTGACCTCCTCTCTGTCCTCTTTTTTGTCTTCCTCCTTGTCCTCCTCACGCTTCTCGTCCTGATCGTCCTCCCAGTTCTCCTCTCTGTCTTCCTCCCTGGCCTCCTCATTGGCCTCCTCTCTGTCCTCCTCCTTGACCTCCTCTTTGTCCTCCTCCCTGTCGTCCTCTCTGCCCTCCTCTCTGTCCTCCTTCCTGTCCTATCTGTCCTGGCCTGTCTATCCTGGCCTCTCTGTCCTAATCTCTGTCTTCCTCTCTGTCCTCTCTATCCTATCCTCTCTGTCCTGGACTCCCTGTCCTCCTCTCTGTCCTCCTCCCTGTTCTCTCTGTCCTCCTCCCTATCCTTTTCTTTCATCTTCCTTGTCCTTCTCCTTGTTTTCCTCTTTGTCCTCCTCTCTGTCCTCTTCACTTTTTTCCTCCCTGTCCTCCTCTTTGACCTGCTCTCTCTCCTTCTCCCTTTCCTCCTCCCTGTCCTCCTCTCTGTTCTCATATCTGTCCTCCACACTGTTCTCCTCTCTGTCTTACTCCCTGTCGTCCTCTCTTTCCTCTTCTCTGTCCTCTCTGTCCTGTCCTCTCTTTCCTACACTCCTTTGTTCTTTTCTCTGTCTTCATCACTGTCCTCCTCTTTGTCCTACTCCCTGTCCTCCTCCCTGTCCATTCGCTGTTCTCCTCCCTGTCCTCCTCTCTGTTCTCCTCTGTGTCCTTCTCCCTGTACTTCTCCTTGCCCTCCTCTCTGTCCTCCTCTGTCCTCCTCCCAGTCCTACCCCCGGTCCTCTCCTTTGTCCTCCTGTCTCTTCTCCTCACTGTCCTCCTCTCTGTCCTCTTCTCTTTAATCTGTCCTTTCCTCCATGTTCTGTCCTCTCTGCCTTCCTCTCTGTCCTCCTCCTTGTCCTACTCCCTGTCCTCCTCACTCTCCTCCTCCCTATCTTTCTCCTGGTTCTCCTATCTGTCCTCCATTCTGTCCTCCTCTCTGTCCTCCTATCTGTTCTCCTCCCTGTCCTCTCCCGGTTCTCCTCTCTGTCCTCCTCCCTATCTCCTCTCTGTCCTCCTTTCTGTACCCTCCCTGTCCTCCTCCCTGTCCCCTTCTCTATCCACATATTTCTACTTTTCCCTGTCTTCTTCTCTGTCCTCTTCCCTGTCTTCTCTGTTCTCATCTCCGACCTCCTATCTGACCTCCTCCCTGTCCTCCCCCCTGTCCTCTTCTCTGTCCTCCTTTCTCTCCTCCTCCCTGTCTTCCACTCTGTCCTCCTCCCAGTCCTGTTCTCTGTTCTCATCTCTGACCTCCTCTATGTCCTCTTCTATGTTTTCATCTCTGGCCTCCTCCCTGTCCTCCTCTCTATCCTCTCTGTCCTCCTCCTTGTCCTCCTCCCAGTTCTCCTCTCTGTCCTCATCCCTGGGCTCATCCATGATCTCCTCCCTTTCATCCTCCCTGTCCTTATTCCTGTCCTCAATTCTGCCTTCCTCTCTGTCCACCTTTCTCTCCTCCTCCCTGTCCTCTTTGTCCTGGCCTCTCTATCCTTCTATCTGTCTTTCTCTCTGTTCTCCTCCTTGTCCTCCTCCCCGTCCTCCTCCTTGTCCTCTTCTATGTCCTCCTCTCTCTCCTCCTCACTGTCTTCCTCTCTGTCTTCCTCCCTGTCCTCTCTGTTCTCATCTCTGTCCTCCTCTTGTTTTCCTCCTCTCTGTCCTCCTCTCTGTCCTCCTCACTGTCCTCCTCCCTGTCCTCCTCATTATCCTCCTCTCTGTCCTCCCTGTCCTCCTCTCTGTCCTCCTCTCTGTTCTCATCTCTGTCCTCCTCTCTGTCTTCCTCTGTCCTCCTACCTTTTCTCCTCTCTGTCCTACTTCCTGTCCTCTCTTTCCTCCTCCCTGTCCTCCTCCCTGTCCTCCTCCTGTCCTCCTCTGTCCTCCCTCTCCTCCTGTCCTCCTCTCTGTCCTTCTCTCTGTCCTCCCTCTCCTCCTGTCCTCCTCTCTCTCCTCCTTTCTGTCCTCCTCCCTGTCCTCCTCCCTGTCCTCGTCCCTGTTCTTCTCTCTGTCCTCCTCCCTTTCCTTTTCTCTGGCTTCCTCCCTGACCTCCTCCCTCTCCTCCTCCCTGTCCTCATCCCTGTCCTCCTCTCTGTTCTCTTCTCTGTCCTCCTCTCTTTTCTTCTGTCTGACCTCTCTGTCCTTTACTCTCTGTCCTTTACTCCTTGTCATTCTCTCTGTCTTCCTCCCTCTCCTCCTCCATCTCCTCCTCTCTGTCCTACTCTCTGTACTCCTTTCTGTCGTCCTCTATGTCCTCTCTGTCCTCTGTGGGTGGCGTCACCCCAGTACAAGGGTTCCTGTCTGATGCCAGGTCAGGCCCTGTTTTGGGTCCCCAAAGGGGGGTCAAAAGGCAGCCCATTGGGGATTTTCTCTCCCTGTCTTCCCCTCCCCCTCTCTCTGTCTCTAAAACCAATAAAAACATGGAAAAGAAAGTCAGGACTTGTATGGCTGCTATTACCATTCCTTCTTAGCCTTTACATCTGTGAAAGTTGTGTATTTTTTTTTTTTTAGATTCACAAGCAAAAATTATTCTAGTAAAAGAAATCAAAGACATGAAAAGGTATATTTAAAAAAACACAACTGTTGCCTTGACTGGTTTGGTTCAGTGGAGGGAGAGAGCGTCGACCTGCAGACTGAGGGGTCCCAGGTTCAATTCCAATCACCAGCATGTTCCTTGGTTGCAGGCACACCCTCAGTAGAGAATGTGCAGGAGGCAGCTGATCAATGTTTCTTACTCTCTATCCCTCTCTCTTCCACTCTGTAAAAAATCAGTAAAATATATATTTTTTTTAAAAAACACGTAAGACCCATAGTGTGTTTTTTTAGGGTTTTTTATACATTTTTACTGAGGGGTTGATGGGGAAAAAGGAGACATATGTAATACTTTAAATAATAAAAACAATGCACATAGGGAAACTGATATATATATATATATATATATATATATATATATATATATATATATATATTGTCAGTTTGAGCCAATATATATAGATTGGCTCAGTGGTATAGACCTAAAGGCGTCAGGTTCAGTTCTGATCAAGGGCTGGTCAACCTTGGTTGCAGGCTACTTCCCTGGTCAGGGCTCATGCAGGAGGCAACCAATTGATGTGTTTCTCTCACATCGATGTTTCTCTCTGTCTTTCCCTCTCTCTCCCACTCTCCCTAAAAATTCAATGGAAAAATATCCTCGGATGAGGAATAACAAAAAATAATAAAATATATATTTTTTAATTTCAGAAAGGAAGGAAGAGGGAGAGAGAGATAGAAACATCAATGATGAGAGAAAATCATTTTTTGGCTGCCTCCTGCACGCCCCCTACTGGGGATGGAGACCACAACCCGGGCATGTGCCCTGACTGGGAATCGAACTGTGACCTCCTGGTTCATAGGTCAACACTCAACCACTGAGCCACGCCAGCCGGATTCATGGTGTCTTTTTGAAGACAACAACATTTTTATTTTAATAAAATTCAATTAGTTATTTTTAAAAATAAAATAGTCTTCCATAATCACCTTGCTGAGCTTTCCCCAACATTGGCAATGTGGGGTCCATTCTTGCATGTCTTACAAATGCTAATACTCATGTAATAACAAACGAATAATTATTAATACTGAAAAAAGAATAATAATATTGAATTATCATTATCCTCCACCTACAGTCAGAAGGGGGGAAAGGTTTGGGAAAGGGCTGGTTCTACAGAAGTTCTGACAGAAAAGAGGAAAAAGGAAAAGGAAAGGCTCAGAGGGAGCTTCAGCTTCAGGGCCTCTGTCGCCACCAGCTGGCCGGAGGCGGTAACGCGGGCCCGTGGGCTCCCTCTCCACCAGGTGCTCCTGGGACCGCCCTCCCCTCCTCTCCCACCCCCCCCCCCCCAGGCTCTGTGCCCCCTCCTGGCGGCCAAGAGGAAGGGGGACTCCGCCCTGGGCACAGGAACAGAGGCTGGAATTCTGGGTAGGTCTGTCCAGGGAAGACACTGCGGATGATGGAACTTTTCTAAATGTTGGTTATTAAGACCAAAATTCAATTAACCACACTAGAGGAGAGCCTGGACTTCTTCCCATTCTCTCCGCGGAAAACAAATTATGAAACTGGTATTATATGCAGACCAAGGAGTATGCAGCCCTAACAATGTAGAAAGAGAAATAAAGAGACATGTAAGTCACACAGTAATAGTAGTTGTTGTTACTACTGTCTTTTGGATGTTGTCTTACTAGTCATCTTATTTAACGTTTGTGATTCATTGTTATCGTTTTCCTTAAATAACTGCACTTCCCCCCCCCCCCAAAACTGAATAAGATACAGGCCCCACAAATTCTGCCTGTGCCTGAGCTTGGGTGTACTTGAGGCTGCTTTTTTAAAAATTTTCTTTTATCCTCACCCAGGGATATTTTTTCTATTGACCTTTAAAAAGAGAAAGTGGAAGGAAGAGAGGAGGGGAGAGAGAGAGAGAGAGAGAGAGAGAGAGAGAGAGAGAGAGAGAGAGAGAAACATCGATGTGAGAAACACACATGGACTGTTTACCTCCAGTCCAGATTGGACCAGGGAGTCAAACCTGACACTTGGGTCTGTGGCCAATGCTCTAACCACTGAGCCACCAGCCAGGCGACAGGGCTGCTCCTGAAAGAGCACAGAACTGCAGGCTGAGATCAGCTTCCGGAGGTCTGTCACTCACTGGGCCCTGGCCTCAGAGCGGCCAGGCTTCCTTCCTCACACTCACTCACTCACACACACTCATATACGCACACACACACACTCACACACACGCACACACGCACACACACACTCACACACACTCACACACGCACACACACACTCACACACACTCACACACGCACACATACTCACACACACTCATACACTCTCACAGCCACGTGAGGAGGTCACGGCTGAGGAGCCTGTGGATAAAACATGCCTTTGGGCTTTCCTTTCCCGGCCCCTGACAGAATCTCAGGCTCCGGCCCGGCCAGCAGCCGCAGGGTGGCTTCCGCCTGTGCGAGCGCCTGCGGCTCTGGTGCCGGTGCTGTTCTCTGGGCGGAGGGTGCGGAGCCTCCATCCGGCCGAGGCCATGGGCACCCTGTCAGCCTCAGGGCCTCCGTGTGCGAACATCTCCTTCTGGAGCTGGGAGCGGGCAGCACAGCGGACGTGAGGCTTGGGTGACTGTGGCTGAGCTACTTCCACGCACAGTCCTGACCGTGAACACACGTGGGGGCGGGTGACGGTGTCAGCAGCAGTGTGACGCCAAGGCTGGAGCTGATGGATGGGTGATCATGTACATACCAGTGAGCACATACATGCTAGCGCTCACTACATTCTGACCGTGTTCTTGTCATTGAAAAGAACATTCCAGGGGGCTGCTCCAGCCACCCAGGACCCCCAGAGGCACCACAGCCAGTTCAACGACACTGCCCTTCGACCTGTGTGGCCCTGTCCTCGGCGTGCCCTGTCCCCAGCGTGAGCTGTCCCCCGGCGTGGCCCTCTCCTCCTGGGGGCCTGTCCTCTGGAGTGGCCTGTCCTCAGCGTGGCCCTGTCCTCTGCGTGGCCCTGTCCTCAGCATGGGCCTGTCCTCAGCATGGCCCTGTCCTTGGTGTGGCCCTGTCCTCAGCGTGGCCTGCCCTCCAGTGGGAGTGTGCATGCAGCCGGTCCCCGCCCTAGCTGTGCAGACTCCAGTGGCACAAAGTCTTCCTCTCCCCTTTATCTATTTATTTTTAATATGTTTTATTGATTTCAGAGAGGAATGGATAGAGATAGAGAGAAACATGGATGACTAGAGAGAATCATTGATCGGCTGCCTCTTGCACACCCCCTACGGGGGAGGGGGGGGATCCTGCAACCCGGGTGTGTGCCCTTGACCAGAACCAAACCTAGGACCATTCAGTCCTCAGGCCGATGCTCTATCCACTGAGCCACACTCTCTCCTTTTTAAGTAACATAAAGAGAAGCCTTTCCCTGTGAAATGGAAAGAAAAAAAAAATCCATATACGGCAGCCGTTTAATAGAAGCCTCGGGTCCTGAATCAGCTGGGGTGAGAGCTGCCAGTCCCAGACCTCCAAGCACTTCTAGCTGTTCACCTGTCCCCGCCCCCTTGTTCTCCGGACCGCCTCCAGCTGCTCACCTGGCCCCACCCCATCGTTGACTTGACCTGGTTCAGGTGTGGGCCTGGGCCCGCCTCCTCGTTTCAGTAGCCCCGCCCCCTTGTTCATTGGACCAATGATCGAACAGCACCTGCTGGGCTGCCCTGCTCCTCAGACACAGAATTACCCCACCTCTGGGAGCCTGTCAGGTGCCTAAATCCACCAAACGCACATGGTCCTCTTCTCACAGGGTGCCTCCCGGGTCCCCAGGCGTGGGCAGACCAGCCAGCCACCCGCTTCAGGACAGCCATGGGCCTCCGGAGCCTCAGGGGCGGCCCAACCTGGTAGCTCCCACCAAGGACCAGGTCACAACAGAGTGTCCTGGGACGCACACTTCCCTGTCTGTGGCCTTTGACATCAGGGAGAGAGCTGTATCAAGCTGACACTATCAATTGACACTCTGGGGGCACTGCCTGGTCACCTAAAGAGGTACTTACTGGTTGGGTAGCCGGACCCTAAGGGCCTGCTTTCTGCCCCCTTCGCGGGGAACGCCTTGCCCTGAGGAAAATGGAACCTCTCGCTGGCTTCCAGTCTGGAGCTCAGGACAGTGAGCTCAGGAAGGTGGGGTTTTTGTGGCCACGTGGGACCCTTGTCCCCATTCACAGGGCCCCAGGGCCTTACCCACTGGTTAGGGTTAGGATTAGGCTAGGGTTAGGTTGAGGGGTAGGGTTGGGCTTTGACATCGGGGAGAGAGCTTTGTCAAGTCAGAGAAAATCACCTTCCACTCTGGAGGCACTGCCCCGGCCCCTACAGAGGTACTTAATGGTCTTGTTGCGGGGCCCCCAGGGCCGGCTTTCTGCCCCATTCGCGGTGAACACCCTGCCCTGAGGACAAGGGAACCTCTCCCTGGCTTCTAGTCTGGAGCTAAGGGCGCTGGGGCTTTTGCGTCCACTGGCGACCAAGGTCCACATTCACAGGGCCCTAGGGCCCTACCCACCGGAACTCTTCCAGCTGTAGCCCCACGCCCCAACCCACTCTTCCCTTGACCGCTACCCGCAGCCCACCTGGGCTCCCCGCTGAGTTCCCGACCCATCCCTAGGTCCATGATGTTCGCAGGCCAGCCTGTGGGTCACCGTGTCCCTGCTCACCAGCCTTTCCCCTGCTTACCTCACCATTTCTTGCTGTTCTCCTGCCCCCGCCCTCCTTGTTCTCGGGACCGCCTCCAGCTGCTCACCCAGCCCGGCACCCTCATTGACTTGACAGGGTTCAGGTGTGGGCCTGGGCCCGCCTCCTCGTTCTAGAAGCCCCACCCCCTTGTTCATTGGACCAATGAGCGAGCAGCACCTGCCTGGCTGCCCTGCTCCTCAGACACAGAACAGCCCCCTCATCTGGGAGCTCTGTCAGGTGCCTAAATCCATCAAATATACATGGCCCTCTGCTCACAGGGGACCAGGAATTCAAACTGTGAGCAGAAGGCCATGTGCAGTTGGTGGATTTAGGCACCCATGGATACACCACAAACTAGTTCCCATGGAGACACCAAAGACTAGTTCCCATGGAGACACCCCATACCAGTTGCCATGGAAACATGCCAATCCAGTTGGCATGGAGACACCTCAAACCATTTCCCATGGAGACACCCCAGACCAGTTCCCATGGAGACACCCCAGACCAGTACTCATGGAGACACCCGAGACTAATTCCCATGAGACACCCCATACCAGTTGCTATGGAGACACACCAAATTGTCATGGAGACATCCCAGGCGAATTCCCATGGAGACATTACAGACCAGTTCCCATGGAGATACCCAAGACTAGTTTCCATGGAGACACCTCATACCAGTTGCCGGTCTCTGGGGGCAGGCGCATTTCCTGATAAGGTAAGGGTTACATACCTTTTGGCCTTTCCGACCTAAATAGAGATTTATAAATATTAGTGCAGCCCTTGCTGCTCTGGCTCAGTGGATAGAGTGACGGCCTGCAGACCGAAGGGTCCCAAATTCCATTCCTGGCCAGGACACATGCCTGGGTGCTGGATCCCCAGTGTGGGTGTGCAGGAGGCACCTGATCCATGATTCTCATCATTGTTATTTCTCTCTCCCTCTCCCTTCCTGTCTAAATCCAATAAAAATACAGTTAAAAATAATGAACAAATGAAATTTAAGGCTGAATCTGAGAGTGGTGTGTGTGTGTGTGTGTGTGTGTGTGTGTGTGTGTGTGTGTGTAAAAGAGAGAGATAATTTGCATCAGATACTTTGATCACAAATCATTGTATATTATACTTACTTGTCTTTATTTCTGCAGAAAATTAGAGAAAAAATGAAAGGCATTGGAGGCACGAAACTAGATGACCACTTTCTTGACATGGAAAGGGTAAGAGCATTTTTATGTCAATTGTGTGAAGAATGTGAGTCTCATCACATAATCTCACTCCTATGTGGAGTCTAAGTAACAAAATACCAAACTGATGGGTGTGAACATGGAAGCATGGAACAGAGTGTGGAACCTCGGAGGGAAGGCAGGGGAGGTAATCAGACAAGGACCTTGCATGCATCTGTGCATGGCCCAGGAACACAGACAATGGGGTGGTGAGGGCCTGGGTCAGCAGGCAGCAGTGGGCTGGAGGGGAAAAACTGGAGAAAAAGTGGACATAAGTAATAATTTCAACAACAGGAATTCTTTTTAAAAAGAGAGGCAGCAATCTAGAGGGAAATTTTTTTTAAAGGAAATAAATTTGACTGTAGTTGTGAGATGAGACACACTGATACTATGAAGAGAGTGGAGTCTAGGTTGCTCATACACAGGTGTGGATCCTGTGACCCAAAAGGCAGTTTTTTTCCAGGTCTAAGCCCAAATGAGGACCCTTAATTATGAAGGAGCCTGGATACAGCTCGCTGATTCTCTCTGGTGGACAAAACTCAGAATGCTCAAAAGATGGGCAGTCTTTACACACATACACACACACACACACACACACACACACACACACACACTAGTGGCCTGGAGCACGATATTTGTGTGGGAGGGGGATGAGGGTGTCCTTCAGCCTGGCCTGCACCCTCTTCAGTCTGGGACTCCCTCTCACAATCCAGAACTGCTGGCTCCTAAACGCTCACCTGCCTGCCTGATTGCCCCTAAACACTCTGCTGGTCGGCTTGCTTGTCCCCAGCTACCCCCAGCCTGCTTAATCACCCCCAACCGACCCTCCCTCCCCCCCCCCCCCGCTGGCCTGATCACCCCCAACTGCCCTTCCCTCCTGGCCTGATGGCCCCTAACCACCTCTATTTCAGCTCTGCCACATGGCTGTGTTGGGAAGGATGTCCGGAATGTCCCCTGGTCTAATTAGCATATTACCCTTTTTATTAGTGTAGACTAGAGGCCCTGTGTACAATATTTGTGCACAGGTAGGTTCCCTATCCCTGGCTGACGATCAGGGCCAATGTGTGGGGCGATCAGCAGGGTGATCAGGGAGCCCATGCTGGCACCCCACCTTGGCTGTCATAGGGCCTTGCAGGCTGTGGGGCAGCTCCTGTGTTAAGCATCTGCCCCCTGGTGGTCAGTGCATCTCATAGTGACCAGTAGTTCTGTCATTTGGTCAATTGGCCTATTAGGCTTTTATTATATAGAATATACATTCTTATTGACTTCAGAGAGATAGACAGAGGGAGATAGAAACATCCATGATGAGAGAGAATCATGGATTGGCTGCCTCCTGCACACCTCTCATGGGGATCAAGCCCACAACCCTGGCATGTGCCCTGGCTGAGAATCAAACTGTGACCTCCTGGTTCATAGTTCGACCTCAACCACTGAAGCACATCGGCTGAGCAAGATGGGCAGTCTCGGCAAGCAGTTAAAAAGCCCAAGCATTGTAGTTATGCACCTTGGAGAGTATGTTTCTGGGCCGAGATCCTCACATGGAATCATATTGATACCCCACATGGAAGCCCTGGCTGTGTCCCCTGGGCATGACAGCTGTGTGATGCATCATCAGGTCCTGGCACTGCCCTGCAACCAGCCTCAGCACCTGGGTGGGTGGGTTCGCCTTTTCTGACTATGACACAGGGTAACACCCAGAGCGCTGCTCACCTGGCATTTCTGTGTGACAGTTATGGGAACATTCATGCATGTGAAAGCATTGGGGAAGTACAATGAGACTCCTTTTTTTAAAACGTATTTCACCCCAACTGGTGTGGTTCAGTGGTTGAGCATTAACCTATGAACCAGGTCATTGTTTGATTCAGGTCAGGGCACATGCCTGGGTTGTGGACTTGATCCCCAGTAGGGGGCATGCAGGAGGCAGCCAATTCATGATTCTTTCTCATCATTGATGTTTCTCTCTCTCTTTTTCTCTTCCTCACTAAAATGTTTTTTTTAATCCTCACCTGAGGATATATTATATTGATTTTAGAGAGAAAGAAAGAGAGAAACATCAATGTGAGAGAGAAACATCTCACTGCATCCCATATGCACCCTATCCAGGGATTGAACCCGTGACTGTTCAGTGACTAGGATGATGCTCCAACCCACTGAGCTATGGCCAGGGCACATCATGACCCTTCACAGAAATGATTGTGAAGTTGTCCCTGGTCTCCTGTGTGGACCGTCCCTGGGGCCCCCAGGAATCGCCAGGATCCTCCATTTCATCCCTTGTTGTGGGCAAAAGTTATGTCTGTGTTTTCCTATGAATTCACCATTTGTCACTCACCAACATTTTATGTGTGTTTTTTTAGAAAATAAATAACACCAATAAAGCTGTTACAGAAATTCGTTTGAAAGCCACAGAATACATTCAGCCCAATCCAGGTAACGTGGGACAATGGCTGGAACTGTCCTATTGCCCGTTCATGGTGACCCACACTGAACACCCACATTGGCTGTGCCCACCCTTGATGTGATCTAGAAACAATGTCCTTGGGGTCTCAATCATGAAATGTGGTTTTTGGTGTGTTTTTTTTAAATATATTTTTATTGATTTCAGAGAGGAAGGGAGAGGGAGACAGAGAGAGAAACATCAATGGTGAGAGACAATCATTGCTCCACTGCCTCCTGCACACCCCACACTGGACATTGAGCCCATAACCCAGGCCTATGCCCTGACCGGGAATCGAATCGTGACCTCCTGGTTCACAGGTTGATGCTCAATCCCTGAGCCACACCTGCTGGGCCTGAAATTCGGTTTTATGATGTCTAGTCTCCAGCGACTCAGTGGTTGCCTGGGCTGATGAGTGGACAGTCCTGGGATCCATTGGGAAGGCTTCTGGTTTGGCAGCTGGACATTGCTCAGCAAAGACTCGCAGGAGACCCTTCAGAAATCCATTCAGTGTTTTGTAAATGCTTGCTGCTTACTTAGACATTTCCTCCTTTTTTACATACTGTTTTTGTTGTGCTTAATCCTCACCCGAGGATAGTTTTCCATTGATTTTTAAAAAATAAATCTTTATTGTTCAGATTGTTACATATGTTCCTCTTTAACCCTCCATAGCTCCCCTCCACCTGATTCCCCACCCCACCCCATACTCCTACCACCACCCCAGCCACTGTCTTCATCCATAGGTGTAAGATTTTTGTCCAATTTCTATCCGAACCCCTCACACCCTCTTTCCCCTGAAAATTATCAGTCCTTTCCCTTTCTATGCCTCTGATTGTATTATATTCACCACTTTATTCTGTCCATCAGATTTTTTATTCACTTGATTTTTATTTTTTTATTTTTTTTTAAATCAATCTTTATTGTTCATATTATTACAAAGGTTCCTCATTTCTTCCCCCCTCCACCAGGTTCCCATCCCACCCTCTGTCCCCTCCCCATCCCCCATTGTCCTCATCCATAGGTGCAGTTTATGTTCAGTCTCTTCTTCCCTCAATTTCCCCAATAGTAAATCCCTTTTCAGATAGTAAATCAGTTACTTAGCATTTTCTCATATCAATAATACCTCCACATGCCCAATGATACACTTCACACAAAAGACATTTCCCAATAGGTCAACCAGCCTCATCCAGGCCCCACCCAAGGCACTCACAGATCAACACCTCGGTCCTAAACTAACTCAACACATCCAGATCTAAGCCTTCATCACTTGATTCAGCAGACCCTCAAGTTCCCACGAAAGTTTCCAGCCATGTCTGAGAAGCAGCCGTGGGGCAGGGGCAGGCAAGGAGCGAGCTGTTCTGGGCCTGGCTGCTCAGGGCCTGGCCTCTGTTGCTCTGGTTCATTCCACAACCAGCTGCTCCGGTCTGGTCACTGCCGCTCCTGACCTAGTTGCTCTGGACTTGGCTGCTGCTGCTCCGGGCCTGGCCGCTCCCAGCCTGGCAGCCGCTGCTCCGGGCCTGGCCGCACCCGACCCGCCTGCTCCCCCCGGCCTGGCCGCTCCCAGCCTGGCAGCCGCTGCTCCGGGCCTGGCCGCACCCAACCCGCCTGCTCCCCCGGGCCTGGCCGCTCCCAGCCTGGCAGCCGCTGCTCCGAGCCTGGCCGCACCTGACCCGCCTGCTCCCCCGGGCCTGGCCGCTCCCTGCCTGGCAGCCGCTGCTCTGGGCCTGGCCGCACCCGACCCGGCTGCACCCCCGGGCCTGGCCGCTCCCAGCCTGGCAGCCGCTGCTCCGGGCCTGGCCGCACCTGACCCGGCTGCTCTGGGCCCAGCTGCCCCGGGCCCGGCCGCTCCGAGCCTGGCCACTCCCGACCTGGATGCTCTGGGCTTGGCTACTGCTGTTCTGGGTCTGGCTGCTCCCACCCCGGCTGCTCTGGGCCTGGCTTCTTCGGGCCCGGCCACTCCGGGTCTGGGTGTTCCTGGACTGGCCACCCTGGGCTTGGCCGCCTCCGCCTCATGTCTGGCTGCCATTGCCCCAGGTCTGGCTACTCCAGTGCTGGCTGTTGATGCTCTGGTTCTGGCTGCTGTTGTTCTGGGGCCTGGCCGTTGCTGCTCCGGGTCTGGCTGCCATTGCCTTGTGCCTGGCCACTCTAGGCCTGGCCGTAGCTGTTCCAACATTCTGTCCTTTTTTTTTCTTTTTAAAACGCATTTATGTTGCAATGTTGGCTGGTGAGTTGAGTTCTGACTTAGTCTTTGATTTTTCAAGATCTTCTTTGTATTCTTTCTTAAGTAATTTTACTATTTTTTTTTTGCTCTCACTTGATTTCTTCACATTGAGAACTTCTTTGGTTTCTTCCTCCTTGTCCTGGGAGCTCAGCAGGTTGGCCTGTGGCACCCCTTTGTTCTCCTCGGGCTCCTGCGCTGCTTCAGCCTGTTGCCGGGAAGGCGCCGCCCAGGAAGCAGCCCCCGGCCTTGGCTCCATTGCCCGAGCTCAGTGGTCAAAGGCTTAGGGGCACCCACTCCCCCAGGGGCCCCGTGGCCAGCCTCCTTGCTGGTGCCCGGTTGGCTGGAGTCCGGCAGGGGCTTCCGCTCCCCTCCACGTTCCCCCAGCTTAGAGCTTTTTTTTTTTTCTCCTTTCCGCTAGAGAAGTCCAGCATCAGAGTCAACAGACTGTCCTCTGCGCGCAGTTTGCGCGAGTCCCACAGACTGTCCTCTGCGCGCAGTTTGCGCGAGTCCCGGGGGCCCGGCCTTTCGCCGCTCTCCCCGGACTCCACCTCACAGCCCCGTCTCCCTCTGCCTGAGCCTGGGTCCCCAGGGATTGGCCCAGAACTGGGGTTCGGAGCAGTCCGGACTGAGGCTCACTGCCGCCGGAGGCCTTGTTTCTTCCGGCTAGGGCAACCCAGCATCAGAGTCAACATTCAGTCCTCTGCACTCACATTGCGCGCGACTCCCGGGGCCCTGCTTTTCGCCGCTTTTCCACCTCACGGCCCTGTCTCCTCCCACCGGGGCCTGGGTCCCCAGGGTCTGGCCCATAACTGGGGCTCAGCGCTGCCGGTTCAGGGGGGCTCAGCGCTGCTGGTTCGGGGGTTCAGCCCAGGCTGGGGGTTTTATTTCCTTCCTGCTAGGGAAGGAAAGGCGGCTCCCCGCCCTCTCCTCCTCTCCGGCTGCGACCTCTCCGTGCGCTCGTGCAGGCGGGCACGCGCGCGCAGCATGTCTCCGTACCTTAGGCTTTTTTTCAGCTCCTCTGATTTTCTTTCTGGTTTTCTCTTTCCTTCTTGTTGTAGAAATTTCAGTCAGTCGACTACCTGTAGCTCTGGGCAATGTCCACTCTACATTTTAGTTGTATTCCATTGAAATTGTTGTGTGCTGCCGCGGCTAGATGTCTACCCGAGCAGCCATCTTGGATCCCTCCTGTCACTTGATTTTTAGATTCACTTGTTGATAGATATGTATTTGTTGTTCATAATTTTTATCTTTACCTTTTTCTTCTTCTTCCTCTTCTTAAAGAACACCTTTTAGCATTTCATAAAATACTGGTTTGGTGGTGATGAACTCCTTTAGTTTTTTCCTATCTGTGAAGCTCTTTATCTGACCTTCAATTCTAAATGATAGCTTTGCTGGATAGAGTAATCTTGGTTGTAGGTTCTTGCTGTTCATCACTTTGAATATTTCTTGCCATTCCCTTCTGGCCTGCATAGTTTCTGTTGATAAATCAGCTGACAGTCACATAGGTACTCCCTTGTAGGTAACTAACTATTTTTCGCTTGCTGCTTTTAAGATTCTCTCTTTGTCTTTTGCCCTTGGTATTTTAATTATGATGTGTCTTGGTGAGGTCCTCTTTGGATTCCTTTTGTTTGGAGTTCTGTGTGTTTCCTGAGCTTGTAATTCTATTTCTTTCACCAGGTAGGGAAAGTTTTCTGTCATTATTACTTATAATAGGTTTTCAATACTTTTTTCTCTCTCTACTTCTGGCACCCCCATAATTTGGATATTGGTACGCTTAACATTGTCCCATAGGCTCCTTACACTATATTAATATTTTTTTATTCTTTTTTGTTTGTTTGTTTGTTTTTCTGGTTGGGTGTTTTTTTGTTTCCTCATGTTTCAAATCTTTGATTCTTGGGGTTCTTTGATCTACTGTTGAATTTCTGTATATTCTTTATTTCATACAACGTATGCTTAATTTCTGACTGGTCCTTTTTTTTTTTTTTTTTTTTTGGCATTCTCATTAAGATCTTCAAAGTTCTCACTAAGTTCCTCACAGATTTTTAGCAGATTCTTGAGTAACCTTATAAATGTGATTTTTAACTCTATGTCCAGTCTTCTGCTTTCCTCCGTTTCTTTCATTTGTGATCTGCCTCTTTGTCTCCACATTTTAGCTGCTTCCCTGAGTTGATGGAGTTGCTTTGTGTGCCAAGTGTCTTTTGGGCCAAGTGGCTCAAACTCACCAAGGAGGACACTCTTGTGCACAGATTTATGGGCTGCACAGTCTTGTTGTAGTTAAGCCTTGATTGTTGTTGGTATCACTGGGCGGAGTTGACCCACAAACCAATTGGCTGTGAGGATCGGCATTGTCTCCACTGGGAGAGCTTCTGTGCTCAGTTTGGATGGGGTGAGGTCTCAGAGCAGAGCAGGCAGCCTTGGTTTCCCATCATCCCTACCTTAAAAGGCTTGGGTCTCAGTGTTATGTGGCAATGGCTGCTCGGACCTCTGAGAGAAAGCTGCTCTCAAGCTTTGCCTGCTGCCAGACAGTCCTATTTCTTTCTGAATGAGTGTGGGTCCCCTTAGTCTCACCTGGAGCTGGAGTACGTGTAGTTCGGGAAGCTTTGTTTCCTCCAGAACGAGAAAGGCATCCACACGTTCAACTGCCCGAGCCCTCTCCACGAGCGTGCTTCCTCACCTCTATCTTCCACAGTTCCTCTGGGTCTCCGTGCCCCGAGGCAATCGCTGCATGCACCTCTCAGAGAAAGCTGCTCTTGAGCTTTGCCCACTGCCAGACAGTCCAGTTTTTCCCCAAATGAGTGTGGTACGCAAAATCTCCCCTGGAACTGGAGTATGGTGCAGTCGTGAGGCCCTGTTTCCCTTCAGAATAATCAAGGCAGCCAAGTATCCAGCCGCCCGGCCTTTCCTCTTGTGCATGCATGTCTCTGCGTCTCTGCACCTCTGTCTTCCATAGTTCTCCAGGGTCTCAGTGCCCCGAGGCTATGGCTGAACACACCTCTGAGAGAAAGCTGCTCTCGGGCTTTGCCCGCTGCCAGACAGTACAGTTTCTCCCCATATGTGTCTCGCCCAGGACTGGATTTTGGCACTATGGGGAGCCTTTGATTTGCTCTGGTTAGAGAAAGCCAGCCTTGTATTCACCTACCTGCACCTTCCTCTCGAGAGTGCACCTCTCCGTGTCTCTGCACCTCTGCCCTGTGTTTCAGTGCCCTTTTCTTTTTCTTTCTAATTGTAGTTTTGAAATTGTTGTACAAGGTAGCAGTATAGGTGTTCACTTATACTGCCATCTTGGTTTCTCCCCGCTTACTATATGCTTTCTCCATTGATTTTTAGAGAGATTGGAAGGGGGAGGGGGAGACAGAGAGAAACATTGATGTGAGAGAGACACATCCATGAGTTGCCTCCTGCACATGCCCAGATCAAGGCCAGGAGACCTGCAACCAAGGTACATGCCCTTCACCAGAATCGAACCTGGGACCCTTCAGTCCACAGGCCTACACTGTATCCACTGAGTCAGACCAACTAGGGCTCATTTACTTTTTGAAATGCATTTTTATTGATTTCAGAGAGTAAGAGAGAACGAGACAGAGACAGAAACAGAAACAGCAATGATGAGAGAGATCATGGATTGGCTACCTCCTGTATCACTAGGGATGTGCTCTAACCAGAATGGAACTCGGGACCGTTCAGTCTGCAGGCCAATGCCCTATCCACTGAGCCATACAGACTAGGGATAAATAAATTTTGAGAGTTAAGCACCCACCTGGGTGATGCATGTGCCAATCACAGGAAAGAATAAATAGGTCACTGTGGCCCTTTGGCACCTTGGATCTCTGACATGTCATTCAATCTTGCTGGCTCATGCTCTGTGCCAGTGTGAGAGACTGCCCTGTCCCTTGAAGGAATTACAAATGATCCTGTCTTGAAGTATACAGAGAGAAGCTGGGCATGCTGAGCCCGGCATCAAAGATCCATAACCAGGGGAAGGCCCTCAAGTGCCCACAGCCATTGGGCCTGCTGGGCAACTGCATGCTCAAGTATGGCCACGAGCTGGGTGAGGACTCCAACTTCGGTGAGTGAGCAGGGCCTGGAGGGCGGGCGGCCCCTGTAGCCTGTAAGTTATACACAAAGACTTTCTTTTTCTCTTCTTTTCTCTTTTTGATTGATTTCAGAAAGGAAAGGAGATAGAGAAACATCAATGGTGAGAATCATGGTTTGGTTGCCTCTTGCACGCCCCCTACTAGGGATCCCAGGTATACCCTGAGCAGGCCTCAAACTGTGACCTCCTGGTTCCTAGGTTGATGCTCAAACATTGAGCCATGCAGGCTGGCTACGAGATGATTTTTGTTTGTTTGTTTATGTTAATTTTCACCTAAGGATCATTTTTTAATTTTTATTTTTAGGGAGAGTGGAAGAGAGAGGGAGAGAAGAGAAACATCAATGTGCAAAAAACACATTGATTGGTTGCCTCTTTCATGAGCCCCGACCAGGGTCAGGTCCCGACCCAAGAAGCCTGCAACCCAGGTACATGCCCTTGACCTGAATCTAACCTGGGACTCTGGTCCTGTAGGCTGACACTCTGCCCACTGACAACACTGGCCAGGGACCAGGATCTTTTTAAGAGAACCTGCCACCTCATTGTGCACAGCTTCGAGGTCACCCTCTTGCAAATGAATGTTGATTAGCTGATGCCCTTAGTAGGCCACACTCGGCATGGCTGCCCATCCTGCTGGGAGCTCCCCTCAGGACACTGCCAGGCTTCCTCCACACCAGGAAGGATCCGGGTGACTTTCCCTCAGAATGATCCAGGGAGAGGCCCCTGGAGGACCTGGAAGCAAAAGCTGAGATGAGATGTTCATTCATTCCTATTGGCATCTTTATTGGTGGGTGCTTAGCCCTGAGGAGGACTCAATCCTTTATTGTTTACTAGAGGCCCGGTGCACGAAATTTGTGTGTGGGGGGGGGGGGGGGATGGGGGCAGGTGTCTCTCAGTCCAGCCTGCACCCTCACTCTCTCAGTCCAGCCTGCACCCTCTTTAATCTGGGATCCTATCAGGCCTAAACGGGCAATAGGACATCCCTTTTACAATCCAGGTCTGTCGGCTCCCAACCTTTCACTTGCCTATCTTACTGCCCCTAACCACTTCTGCCTGCCACCCTGATCACACCCTAACCACTCCCCTTGCCAGCCTGATGGAAGCCTATTTCGCTGACAGCCCAATTGCCCCTAACTGGCCTCCCCTGCGGGCCTGGTTGCCCCCCCAACTGCCATCCCCAGGTGGTCCATAACCCTGAACTATCCTCCCTTGACAGCCTGGTAGCCCCTAACTTCCCTCTCTTGCAGGCCTGGCCCCTCCCAATTGCCCTACTCTTCCACAATTGCCCTCCCCTGCAGGCCTGGGTTCCCCACAACTGCCATCCCCTGCAGTCCTGGTTCCACCCCAACTGCCCTCCCCTGTTGGCCTGATCGCCCCTAACTGCCCTCCCCTGCAGTCTGTGTTCCCCTCAACTGCCCTCCCCTACACAGGTGGGCACCCCTTACTGCCCTCCTCTTCAGGCCATCTTGTGGTGGTCATCTTATGTCCACATGGGGACAGTTATTTTTTACCACATGGGTAGAGCCATTTTGTGTGTTGAAGTGATGATCAATTTGCATATTACTCTTTTATTAGATAGGATAGAGGCCTGGTACAATGGTGGGGGATGGCTGGTTTGCCCTGATGGGTGTCCCAGATCAGGGTGGGAGCTCCCTTGGGGTATGGAGCATCCTGGGCGAAGGTCCTGTGGTATTTTGCAGGCCAGACATGCCTCCAAGGGATGAGGGCCCCTACAGGATGGGGTAGGCCAGCCTGCGTGAGGAACTGAGGGCTGTTTTCAAGCTGGCCACACCACCTTTAGGGTGGAGGTTCCCGCTGGAGTGCCTGGCCAGCCTGGGTGAGGGTCTGGTGATTGTTTGCAGGCTGGCCATGCCCCCATCGGGGGCCCTCACCCAATGGGGGCATGGCCAGCCTGGGTAAGGTGCTGAGGGCTGTTTTTTGGCTGGCCACATCCCCTTCAGGATGGTGGTCCTCACTGGGTGCCTGGTGAGGGACTGATAGCTGTTTGCAGGCTGACCATGCCCCCCAGCAGGGACTCTTACTCCATCCCCCTCAGAAAGCCAGGCCCCCAGCCACTCCATGAGTGGTGGCCACAGCAGGCTGGAAGCCTGGGCTGCCCCTGATGACCCAGGCTCTTAGCCCTCTTTTTTTTCTATAGCCACTCCTTCAGCAGAGGCTAGGGTGCATGGGAATCTTGGCTTCTTCTGTCACCGGGGGCAACCCAAGTCTCTGCTCCTGTCAGCTCCATGGCCGCTGCCATCTTTATTGGGTTAATTTGCATACTCGCTCCTGCTTGGCTGGTGGGTGTAGCAGAAAGATGGTCAATTTGCATGTTTTTTTTATTAGTGTAGAATATTACATGCAATAAACATTCATTTTTCAATAAAAAAAATGTTTTAATCACTATAATTACTAGAGGCCTGGTGCATGAAATTCATGCATGGGGATTGTCCTTCTCAATTCAGGAATGCTGGCACCCAACTGCTCACCTGCCTGCCTGCCTAATTGCCCCTAACCGTTTCTGCCTACCAGCCTAATCACCCCTTAACCACTCCCCTGCCAGCCTGATCAATGCCTAACCGTTCCCCTACCAGCCTGATTGCCCCTAACTGCCCTCCCCTGCCAACCTGTCACCTCTAACTACCCTCCCCTGCTGGCCTGGTCACCCTTAACTACCCTCCCTTATCAGCCTGGTTGCTCTTAACTGCCTTTCCCTGCTCACTTGATTTCCCATAACTGCCTCCCACACTGGTCTGGTCACCTTAACTGCCCTTCCCTGCAGACCTAGTTGTTCCCAACTGTCTTCCCCTACAGGCCTGGTTGCCCCCAACTGCTCTTCTTTGCTGGCCCAATCACCCTACACTGCCCTACCTTGCTAGCCTGGTACCCCTAACTACCCTCCCCTGCCAGTCTGGTCCCACCCAATTGCCCTCCTTTGCAGGTGTGGTCCCTCTCAACTACCCTCCCTTGCTAGCCTAGTCACCCACAACTTGCCTACCATCTTGTGGCAGCCATCTTGTGTCCAGATGAGGGAGGCCCTCTTATGTGTTGGAGTGATGGTCAATTTGCATATTACCCTTTTATTAGATAGGATTACTAGCTACACAGTGCACGAAATCATCCACCTTGAAAGAAACTTTGGGCTGTGAGGCTGTATTTTGGTACAGGGGGAGGTCTCAGCCCATCCTCCATACCTCCACCCAGCCCCTCCTGCTATGGCTTCCGAAGGTGCCAAGTAATTGGGGCCAGCACCGGCAGTGGGTTCAAGCAGAAATTCTGGCACCAGCAGCGGGTGCAAGTGGCAGCTGCCAGTCCAGATCTCCCCTCAGGAGCAGGAGGTGGAGAAGCCCTGAGAGATCACAGCTGGCAGCCACTTCTCACACCACTGAAGGTGCTAAGCAATCAGGATCAGCTCTGGCTACTCATGTGGATACGAGTGTGCCTCCAGCACCGGCAATGGGTGTGAGTGTGGCCAGTGCTGGCAATAGGTCTGAGCACCAGGCAGGACCTCAGCACACTAGAGCAAAGAATTTTCAGTAACCACCAAAGGCTCGCCCCTGTCTGTTGCCCGCATTCACCTACTCCACCATCCCACTGTGGCCAACGCCCTCCATGTTCCACGCATGAACCCTGGTGATCAGTGCACGTCATAACAGCCCATTGTTCTGCTTGTTCCACTGGTCTTTTGCATATTAGCCTTTTATTATATATAATAGTCAGTGGTTGAGTTTTGACCTAAGAACCAGGAGGTCACAGGGTGATTCCAGTCAAGGGCACATGCCCAGGTTGTGAGCTTGATCCCCAGGAGGGGCCATGCAGAAGGCAGCTGATTCATGATTCTCTCTCATCATTGCTGTTTCTCTCTCTCCCTCTCCCTTCCTCTCTGTAATCCATAAAAAATATGTTTAAAGAAAGAGAAAGTTTTTGTGTTTATTCTTTTCCGAGTCAGTCCCTCAGCAAAGACCTTGTTAAATAAGGAAAATCTTTATTGATCCACTCCAGTTAGTCCACGACGAAGATTTAAAACAGATTTCAGTAAGTTTTCTCAGCTATAAAACCCCGGCATTGCTATATAAAATGATGTTTGTAGTTAAAACTGTGGGGACGTTTCTGTAGGGAGCCAGCAACAGCATCACCTTAGTGTGGGCAGTGACAGAGATAAGCACTCAGTGATGTTCACCTGGCCCCCTGGGTGGGAGCCCCAGAGCCATGAGCCCTTTATCCTGTAGCTGTGTGTGTGTGTGTGTGTGTGTGTGTGTGTGTTATGGTAAAGGTGTTTACTTATTTTAATCCTCATCTGAGGATATTTGTTCCATTGATTTTAATTTATTTTTAAAAAATTTTATTGATTTCAGAGAGAAACAGATTGGGAGAGATAGAAAGATCAGTGATGAGAGAGAATCTTTAATCGGTTGCCTTCAGTATGCCCCCCAAAAAGGAGTGAGCCTGCAATCCAGGCATGTGTCTTGTCCGATTTGTACTCAGGACCCTTCAGTCCACAGGCTGACACTCTATCTACTGAGCCAAAAACAGCTAAGGCTGTTCCATTGGTTTTTAGAGAGAGTGGAAGAGAGAGGGAGAGACAGAGAGAAACATCAATGTGAGAAAAACATATTGACTGGTTGCCTCCTTCTCACACCCTGACCACCACCCCTGCTGGGGAGGAGCCTACAACCAGAATGGAATGCCAGACCCTTAGGTCTGAAGGCTGACACTCTATCCACTGAGCCACACAAGCTAGGGCTATCTTGTGGATTATTGAATCCAGAAAGTAACCAAGCTAAGGGTACTTATTTCCACAACCATTGTTCACAGCAAATGATTCTTAAACTGTGGAGTGGATTTTTTACAATGAAAATAATAACCTCATTACATCATTTATATATATATATATATATATATATATATATATATATATATATATATATTTCTCATGAGTCACCGAGACCAGCACTCATGGGGCCAGAGGAGACTAGTTCCCATGGAGACACCCAGTCCAGTACTCATGGAGACACTCCAAACGAGTTCCCATGGACACACCCCATACCAATTGCCATGATAACACGCCTGTCCAGTTGCCTGGGAGACACACCAGACAAGTTCCCATGTGGAATACCAGACCAGTTCCCATGGAGACACCCAAGACCAGTTGCAATGGAAACACTCTAGACAAGTTTCCATGGAGGCACCCCTGACCAGTTCCCATGGAGACACGCCACTTAAGTAATCATGGAGACATCCGAGACTATTTCCCATGGAGATACCACTGACCAGTTTCCATGAGACACCCAAGAACAGTTGCAATTGAAACACACCAGGCCAGTTGCCATGGAGATAACGCAGTCCAGTTGCCATGGAAACACCCCAGACCAGTTCCCCTGGAGACCCCATACCAGTACTCATGGACACACCTCAAACTAATTCCCATGGAGAGACACCATACTAGTTGCCATGGAAACACGCCAGTCCAGTTGCCATGGAGACACCCCAGACCACTTCCTATGGATACACCCTATATGAGCACTCATGGAGACACCTGAGACTACTTCCCATGGAGACACCCCAGAGCAGTTGCCATGGAAACATGCCAGTCCAGTTGCCATGGAGATACCCCAGTTCAGTTCCCCTGTAGATCCCAGACCACTACTCAAGACACCAAGACCAGTTCCCATAGAGACACCCCATACCAGTTGCCATCGAAAAACGCCAGTCCCAGAAGGGTTCTCATGGAGACACACAGACCAGTACTCATGGAGACACCCAAGACCAGTTCCGATGAAGACACTCCATATCAGTTGCCATGCAGACACTCCATACAAGTTGCCATGGAAACAGGGCAGTCCAGTTGCCATGGAAACACGTCCAACAGTTGCCAAGAAGACTCCCCAGACCAGTTCCCATGGTGACACTATTGAACACTTCACATGGAGACACCACAGACCAGTTGCTATGCAAAAACGCCCCTCCAGTTGCCATTGAGACACCCCAGAAATGTTCCCATGGAGAAACCCCAGAACAGTTCCCATGGAGATACACCAGACCAGTACTCATGGAGACACTGGAGACTAGTTCCAATTGAGACACCCCATAACATTTGCCATGGACACACCCCATACCATTTTCCATGGAAACACACCGGTCCAGTTGTCATGGAGACATCCCATATCAGTTCCCATGGAGAAACCCCATACCAGTTGTCATGGAAACAATCCATTCCAGTTGCCATGGAGTCAACCCAGAAAATTTCCCATGGAGAAACCCCAGAACAGTTCCCACGGAGACACACCAGACCAGAATTCCTAGAGACAACGGAGACTAGTTCCAATTGAGACACCCCCTACAATTTGCCATGAAAAAACCATACCAGTTGCCATGGAAACACACAAGTCCAATTGCCATGGAGACACCCTAGACCAGTTCGCATATAGACACCCCAGACCTGTAGTCATGGAGACACCCAAGACTGTTTTCCATGGAGAAATATTATATCAGTTGCCATGGAAACACGACAGTCCAGTTGCCATGGAGACACCCCAGACAAGTTCCCATGGATACCCCCAGACCAGAACTCATGGAGACACCCAAGGGCAATTGCAATGGTGACTCATGAGTCACTGAGACCAGCACTCATGGAAACACAACAGACCATTTCCCATGAAGAAACTTCAGAACAGTACTCATGGAGACACCTGGACTAGTTCCGATGGAGAAACACCATGGGAACTAGTAAAACACCTGTCCAATTGCCACGAAATACCCCAGACCAGTTTCCATGGATACTCCACAGACCAGGTCCCATGGACACACCTCAAACCAGTTCTCATGGACACACAGACTAACAAGTTCCCATGGAGACACTCCAGACGAGTACTCATTAGTCACTGAGACCAGCACTCATGGGGACAGAGGAGACTAGTTCCCATGGAGACACCCCAGATCAGTACTCATGGAGACACCCCAAACGAGTTCCCATGGACACACCCCATACCAGTTGCCATGATAACACGCATGTCCAGTTGCCAGGGAGACACACCAGACAAGTTCCCATGTGGAATACCAGACCAGTTCCCATAGAGACACCCAAGACCAGTTGCAATGGAAACACTCTAGACCAGTTTCCATGGAGGCACCCCTGAGCAGTTTCCATAGAGATACCCCACAGGAGTAATCATGGAGACACCTGAGACTATTTCCCATGGAAATACCACTGACCAATTCCTATGGAGACACCCAAAACCATTTGCAATTGAAACACACCAGGCCAGTTGCCATGGAAATAATCCAGTCCAGTGGCCATGGAGACACCCCAGTCCAGTTCCCCTGTAGACCCCAGATCACTATTCAACGAGACACCCAAGACCAGTTCCCATAGAGACACCCCATACCAGTTGCCATGGAAACCCACCAGTCCAGTTGCCAAGGAGACACCCCAGAGAACTTTCCATGGAGAAACCCCAGAACAGTTCCCATGGAGACACCCCAGAAGAGTTATCATGGAGACACACAGACCAGTACTCATGGAGACACCAAAGACCAGTTCCGATGAAGACAATAGCAGTTGCGATGCAGACACACCATACAAGTTGCCATGGAAACAGGCCAGTCCAGTTGTCATTGAAACACGCCCAACACTTGCCAAGGAGACTCCCCAGACCAGTTCCCATGGAGACACCTTTGATCACTTTACATGGAGACACCACAGACCAGTTGCCATGGAAACACGCTCCTCCAGTTCCCATGGAGACACCCTAGACCAGTACTCATTGAGGATATCCAGATGAGTTCCCATGGAGACACCCCATACCAGATGCCATGGAAACACGCCAGTCAAGTTGCCATGGAGATACCTCAGACAAGTTCCATGGAGACACCCCAGATGAATTCCCATGAAGACAATACATAACAGATGCCATGGAAACAAGCCAGTCCAGTTGTCATGGAGACACCTCATACCAGTTGCCATGGAAACACACCAGTCCAGTGTCCATGGAGACACCTCAGACCAGTTCCCATGGCGACAACCCAAGACAGAAATCATGGAGACACCTGAGACTAGTTCCCATGGAGTCATCACATATCTGTTGCCATGCAGACACCCCATACCAGTTGCCATGGAACCACGCCAGACAAGTTCCCATGGAGACACCCCAGACCAGTTCCCATGGAAAAACCACAGATCAGTACTCATGGAGACACCCGAGACTACTTCGGATGGAGAAAAACCATATCAGTTGCCATGGTAAAACACCAGTCCATGTGCTGTGAAGACACCCCAAACCAGTTCCCATGGAAATTCCCCAGCCCAGATCCCATGGAGACACCCCAGATGAGTACTCATGAGTCAGCAAGACCAGCACTCATGGAGATACCTGAGACTACTTCCCATGGAGTCACCCCAAACCAGTTCCCATGGAGACACCCCAGACCAGTACTCATAGAGGCACCTGAGACTAGTTACCATTGTGAAACCACATATCTATTGCCATACAGACACCCCATACCAGTTGTCATGGAAACATGCCAGTCCAGTGCCATGGACACACCCCAGACAAATTCCCATGGAGAAACCCCAGAAAAGTTTCCATGGAGAAACTCCATACCATTGCCATGGACACACCCCATACCAGTTGCAATGGAATCATAATAGTCCAGTTGCTATAGAGACACCCCAGACCAGTTCCCACGGAAACACGCCAGTCAAGTTGCCATGGAGAAACATCAGACCAGTTCCCTTGGAGACAACCCAGACCACTTGCCATGGAAACATGCATATCCAGTTTTCATGGACACACCCTTGTCCAGTTGCCATGGAGACAACCTAGACTAGTTCCCATGGCGACACCCCAGAAGAGTTTCCATGGAGACAACCCAGACCAGAACTCATGGAGACACCTGAGACTAGTTCCCATGGAGACACCAGATATCTGTTCCCATGCAGACACCCCACACCAGTTGCCATGGAAACACAGCAGTCCAGTTGCCATGGAAACACCCCAGACCAGTTCCCATGGAGACACCCCAGACCAGTTTCAATGGAAACACACTATTACTGTTGCAAGGAAACAACCCAGTGCAGTTCCCATGGAGACACCCCAGAACACTACTCATGGAGACAACCGAGACTAGTTCCCATGGGGAAACCCAAGACCAGTTGCCATGGAAACACGCCAGTCCAGTTGCCATGGAGATATCCCAGTACAGTTGCCATAGAAATACGCCAGTCAAGTTTCCATGGAGAAAACCCATACCAGTTCCCATGCAGAACCTAAGACCAGTTCCCATGGAGACACCCCAGACAGTACTCATGGAGACACACTAGACTAGTTCCCATGGAGACATCCCATATCAGTTGCCATGAAGAAACCCCATACCAGTTGCCATGGAAACACACCGGTCCAATTTCATGGAAACATCTCAGACCAGTTTTCATAGAGAAACCCAGCCCAGTTTCTATGGAGACACCACACAAGTTTTTATGGTGACACCCCAGACAAGTCCCCATAAGACAACCTAGACTAGTCCCCATGGAGACACCCAATATCAATTGCCATGCAGACACCTCATACCAGTTGCCATGGAGACACTTCAGACCAGTTTCTATTGTGACACCCCGGACCAGTTCTCATGGATATTTGCCAAACCAGTTCCCATGGATACACCCCAGACGAATACTAATAAGTCACCCAGACCAGCACTCATGGAGACACCCGAGAATAGTTTCCCTGGAGAACCATAGAGAAGTAAGCAGTGAGACACCAGAGACCAGTTCCCATATAGACACCCCAGACCAGTATTCATGGAGACACCCGAGACTAGTTCCCACGAAGAGAACAGATATCTATTGCCATGCAGAAACCCCATACCAGTTCCCCTGGAGACACCTGACCAGTACTCATGGAGACACCAGAGACTGGTTCCCATGGAGACACCCCATTACAGTTTCCATGGAAACACCCAGAGCAGTTCCCATGGAGACTCGCCAGACAAGAACCCATGGAGACACCCCAGACCAGTTCCGATGGAGACACCCCACTCCACTTGCAATGTAACTGACTGTGTACAACCATTTGTGATAACTCACTACCTCCGGACCAGCTCCCACTCCACTTGCAATGTAAACACGCCAGTCCAGTTGCCATTGAGACTCGACAGATAAGAACCCATGGAGACACCCCAGACCAGTTCTCATGGAGACACCGCAGAACAGTACTCATGTGCACAACCGAGACTAGTTCCCATGGAGACACTTCATATAAGTTGCCAAGCAGACACCCATTAAAAGTTGCCATGGAATTAGGCCAGTCCAGTTGCTATGGAGTAAACTAAGACCAGTTCCCATGGAGACACCCAAGACCACTTTCCATGGAAACACGCCAGACCAGTTTTCATGGAGACACCCTAGTCCAGTTTTCATGGAGACACCCTAGAACAGTTCCCATGGTGACACCCCAGACAAGTTTCCATGGAGACAAACCAGACCAGTACTCATGGAGTCACCAGATACAAGTTCCATGGAGACATCCCATACCAGTTGCCATGGAAACACGCCAGTCCAGTTTTCCTGGAGACAACCCATTCCAGTTCCCATGTAGAACCTCAGACCAGTTCCCATGGAGACACCCCAGACAGTACTCATGGAGACACATGAGACTAGTTCCCATGGAGACACCCCATATCAGTTGCCATGCAGACACCCCCAACCAGTTGCTATGGGAAAACGCCAGTCCAGTTTTCATGGAGACACCTCAGACCAGTTCCCATGGAGACACCCCAGATCAGTTGCTATGGAGACACCACACAAGTTGCCATGGTGACACCCCAGACCAGTCCCCATAAGACAACCGAGACTAGTCACCATGGAGACACCCAATATCAGTTGCCATACAGACACCCCATACCAGTTGCCATGGAAACACGCCAGTCAAGTTGCCATGGAGACAATTCAGACAAGTTCCCATGGAGAAACCCCAGACCAGTTCCCATGGAGACAAGCCAGACAAGAACACATGGAGACATGCCAGAAAAGTTCCCTTTGAGAAACCCCAAGTCAGTACTCATGGAGACACCCGAGACTAGTTCCCATAGAGAAACAGCATTCCAGTTTCCATGGTAAAATGCCAGGCCAGTTGCCATGGTGACACCCCAGACGAGTTCCCATGGAGACACCACAGACGAATACTAATGAGTCACCCAGACCAGCACTCATGGAGACACCTGAGAATAGTTCCCTTGGAGAATCCCAGACAAGTACTCAGGGAGACACCTGAGACCAGTTCCCATGGAGACACCCAGACCAGTTCCTTTGGAGACACCCAAAACTAGTTCCATTGGAGACACCACATATCTGTTGCCATGCAGACACCCCATATCAGTTGTCATGAAAACTCTCCAGTCCAGTGCTATGGAGACACCCCAGACAAATTCCCATGGGGAAACACCAGAAAAGTTCCCATGGAGACACATGAGACGAATACTCATGGAGACACCAGAGACTAATTCCCATAGAGACAACCCAGAACAGTTCCCATGGAAACACCCCGGTCCAGTTGCCATGGAGACACCCAATATAAGTTCCCATGAAGATACCACAGACCAGTTCCCATGGAGAAACCCCTGACCAGTTGCAATGGAAACACACCAGTCCACTTACCATGCAGACAGCACAGACCAGTTGCCATGGAGACACCCTAGAACAGTACTCATGGAGAGAACCGAGACTAGTTCTGATGGGGACACCCCAGACCAGTTCTTATGGAAACACAACAGACCAGTTAAAATTAAGACAACCGAGTCCAGTTTCCATGGAAACAACCCAGACCAGTTGCCAAGGAGACACCCCAGAGAAGTTTCCTTGTAGAAACCCCAGAACATTGCCCAGAGAGACACACCAGACCAGGACTCATGGAGACACTGGAGATTAGTTCCAATTGAGACACCCCATACCATGTGCCATGGATACCCCCCATACTAGTTACCATGGAAGCACACCAGTCCAGTTGCCATGGAGACACCCCAGAGAAGTTCCCATGGAGAACACCCAGACCAGTTCCCATGGAGAAACTCCAGAACAGTTCCCATTGAGAACCCCCAGACCAGTTTCCATAGAGAAACACCATACCAGTTTCCGTGTTAAAACCCCAGTCCAGTAGCCATGAGACACCCCAGACCAATTCCCATGGAGACTCCACAAACCAGTTCCTATGGAAACACCCCAGAACATTTCCCATGAAGACACCACAGACCAGTTCCCATGGAGACACCCCAGACCAGTACTCATAGAGGCACCCGAGACCAGTTACCATTGAGAGATCACATATCTACTGCCATGCAGACACCCCATACCAGTTGTCATGGAAACATGCCAGTCCAGTGCCATGGAGACACCACAGACAAATTCACATGGAGAAACCACAGAAAAGTTCCCATGGAGACACCAGAGAAGTACTCATGGAGACACCAGAGACTAATTTCCATGGAGACACCCCAGAGCAGTTCCCATAGATACACCCCAGACCAGACCTTATAGAGACACCCCATACCAGTTCCCATGGTGAAACTCCATACCATTTGCCATGGACATACCCCATACCAGTTGCAATGGAATCATGCCTGTCCAGTTGCTATAGAGACACGCCAGACCAGTTCCCACACCAGTGAAGTTGCCATGGAGAAACAGAAGACCAGTTCCCATGGAGACAACCCAGAACACTTGCCATGGAAATAGTCCAGTCCAGTTTTCATGGACACAGACTTGTCCTGTAGCCATGGAGACACACTAGACCAGTTCCCATGGCGACACACCAGACGAGTTTCCATGGAGAAAAACCCAGAGAAGAACTCATGGAGACACCTAAGACAAGTTCCCATGGAGACATCATGTATCTGTTCCCATGCAGACACCCTGTACCAGTTGCCATGGAAACACAGCAGTCCAGTTGCCATGGAAACACCCAATACCAGTTCCCATGGAGACACCCCAGACCAGTTTCAATGAAAACACGCCATTACTGTTCCCAAGGAAACAACCCAGTGCAGTTCCCATGGAGAAACACCAGAACACTACTCATGGAAACAACCGAGACTAGTTCCCATGGGGAAACCCAAGACCAGTTTCCATGGAAACACGCCAGTCCAGTTGCCATGGAGACATACCAGTCTACTTGCCATGGAAATGCACCCGACCAGTTCCGATGGAGACACCACACACCAGAACTCATGGAGTAACCAGAGACAAGTTTCCATGGAGACACCCTATACCGGTTGCCATAGAAACACGCCAGTCTAGTTTCCATGGAGACAACTCATACCAGTTCCCATGGAGAACCTCAGACCAGTTCCCATAGAGAGACCACAGACAGTACTCATGGAGACACACGAGACTAGTTCCCATGGAGACACCCCATATCAGTTGCCATGCAGACACCCCCTACCACATGCCATGTAAAACGCCAGTCCAGTTGTCATGGAGACACCTCAGACCAGTTCTCATGGGGAAACACCAGAAAAGTTCCCATGGAGACACATGAGACGAATACTCATGGAGACACCAGAGACTAATTCCCATAGAGACAACCCAGAACAGTTCCCATGGAAACACCCCAGTCCAGTTGCCATGGGGACACCCAATATAAGTTCCCATGAAGATACCACAGACCAGTTCCCATGGAGAAACCCCTGACCAGTTGCAATGGAAACACACCAGTCCACTTACCATGCAGACAGCACAGACCAGTTGCCATGGAGACACCCTAGAACAGTACTCATGGAGAGAACCGAGACTAGTTCTGATGGGGACACCCCAGACCAGTTCTCATGGAAACACAACAGACCAGTTAAAATTAAGACAACCGAGTCCAGTTTCAGATCAGTTGCTATGGAGACACCACACAACAGTTGCCATTGCGACATCCCAGACCAGTCCCCATAAGACAACTGAGACTAGTCCCCATGGAGAAACTCAATATCAGTTGCCATACAGACACCCCATACCAGTTGCCATGGAGACACCTCAGACCAGGTCCCATGGTGACACCCCAGATGAGTTTCCATGGAAACAACCCAGACCAGAAATCATAGAGACACCTGAGACTAGTTCCCATGGAGACATCACATATCTGTTGTCATGCAGACACCCGGTACAAGTTGGCATGAAAACACCGCAGTCCAGTTTCCATGGAAACACCCCAGTCCAGTTCCGCTGTAGACCCCAGACCAGTATTCGAGACACCCAAGACCATTTCCCATAGAGACGCCCCATACCAGTTGCCATTGAAACAAGCCAGTCGAGTTGCCAAGGAGATACCCCAGACCAGGTACCATGTAGACAACCCAGACCAGTACTCATGGAGACACCCGAGACTAGTTCACATTTAGACACCCCATACCAGTTGCCATGGAGAAACCCCAGACCACTTCCTATGGATACACCCTAAACCAATACTGATGTAGACACCCGAGACTAGTTCCCATGGAGATACCACAGAGCAGTTGCCATGGAAACATGCCAGTCCAGTTGCCATGGAGACACCCCAATCCAGATTCCATGGAAATACCCCAGTACAGTTCCCCTGTAGACACCAGACCATACTCAAGGAGACACCCAAGACCAGTTCCCATAGAGACACCCCATACCAGTTGCCATGGAAACACACCAGTCCAGTTGCCAAGGAGACACCCCAGAGAACTTTCCATGGAGAAACCCCAGAACAGTTCCCATGGAGACACCCCAGAAGAGTTCTCATGGAGACACACAGATCAGTACTCATGGAGACACCCGAGACCAGTTCCAATGAAGACACCCCATATCAGTTGCCATGCAGACACCCCATACAAGTTGCCATGGAAACAGGCCAGTCCAGTTGCAATGGAAACACACCCAACAGTTGCCCAGGAGTCTCCCCAGACCAGTTACCATGGAGACACCCGAGACCAGTTCCCATGGAGACACCTTTAACCACTTCACATGGAGACACCACAGACCAGTTGCCATGGAAACAGGCTAGTCCAGTTTCTACAGAGATACCCCATAAACGTTCCCATGGAGAAACCCCAGAACAGTTCCCATGGAGATACACCAGACCAGTACTCATGGAGACACCTGAGACTAGTTCCAATAGAGAGATCACATATCTATTGCCATGCAGACACCCCATACCAGTTGCCATGGAAACGGACCCAACCAGTTCCAATGGAGACACAACAGACCAGTACTAATGGAGTCACCAGAGACAAGTTTTCATGGAGACACCCATACAAGTTGCCATGGAAACACACCAGTCCAGTTTCCATGGAGACAACCCATACCAGTTTCCATGGAGAATCTCAGACCAGTTCCCATGGAGACAACCCAGAAAGTACTCATGGAGACACACGAGACTAGTTCCCATGGAGACACCCCTTATCAGTTGTCATTCAGACACCCCTACCAAGTTGCCATGGAAACATGCCAGTCCAGTTGTCATGGAGACACCTCAGACCAGTTCCCAAGGAGACAACCCAGACCAGTTGCTATGGAGACACCATACAACAGTTGCATTGGCGACAATCCAGACCAGTCCCCATAAGACAACTAAGACTAGTCCCCATGGAGACATCCAATATAAGTTACCATAGAGACACCCCATACCAGTTGCCATGTAAACACGCCAGTCCAGTTGCCATGGAGACACCTCAGACCAGTTCCCATGGCGACACCCCAGAAATGTTCCCATGGAGAAACCCCAGAACAGTTCCCATGGAGATATACCAGACCAGTACTCATGGAGACACCTGAGATGAGTTCCAATTGAGAGATCACGTATCTATGGCCATGCAGACACCCCATACCAGTTATCATGGAAACATGCCAGTCCAGTACCATGGAGATACCGCAGATAAATTCCCATGGAGAAACCCCCCAAAAGTTCCCATGGAGAAACACCAGACCAGTAGTCATGGAGACACCAGAGACTAATTTCCATGGCGACACCCCAGAGCAGTTCCCATGGATACACCCCAGACCAGACCCTATAGAGACACCCCATACCAGTTACCATGGAGAAACTCCATACCATTTGCCATGGAAACACCCCATACCAGTTGCAATGGAATCATGCCTGTCCACTTGCTATAGAGACACCCCAGACCAGTTCCCATGGAGAAACCCCAGATCAGTACTCATGGAGACACCCGAGACTACTTCCGATGGAGAAACCATACCAATTGCCATGGTAAAATCCAGTCCAGTTGCCGTGAAGACACCCCAAACCAGTTCCCATTGAGACTCCCCAGCCCAGTTCCTATGGAGACACCCCAAATGAGTACTCATGAGTCAGCAAGACCAGAAATCATGGAGACACCCGAGACTACTACCCATGGAGTCACCCCAGACCAGTTCCCCTGGAGACATTCCAGAACACTACTCATGAATACACCCGAGATTAGATCTCATGGAGACACCCCATATAAGTTGCCATTCAGAAACCCCATGAAAAGACGCTAGTCCAGTTGCCATGGAGACAACCCAGACCAGTTCTCTTGGAGACACTGCAGACTTGTTCCCCTGGAAACATACAAGACCAGTACTCATTTAGACACTGCAGACTACTTCCAATTGAGACACCCCATACCATTTGCCATGGACACACCCCATACCAGTTGCCATGGAAATACGCCAGTCCAATAACAATGGAGACACCCCAGTCCAGTCCTCATGGAGACTCTAGAGAGTTGTTCCCATGGAGACACAGCAGACCAGTTGCCATGGAAACAGGCCAGTCAGTGGACATGGAGACTCCCCACATCAATTCCCATGGAGACTCCGCAGCGCAGGTCCCATGAACACAATCCATGCCAGTACTCATGGAGACAGCCGAGAATAGTTCTCATGATGACACCTCATATCAGTTGCCATACTGACACTCAATACCAGTTGCCATGTAAAGACGCCAGTCCAGTTGCTATGGAGACACCCCAGACCAGTAGCCATGGAGACACCCCAGGCCAGTTTCTATGGAGACACCCCAGACTAGTTTGCATGCAGACATCCCAGACCAATTCCAATGTAGACACCCGAGAATAGTTCCCATTAAGACACCCCACACCTGTTGCCATGGAAACTCGTCAGTCCAATTGCAATAGAGATACCCCAGACCAGTTCCCATGGAGACACACCAGAACAGTACTGTTCCAGGAACCCAAGACTAGTTCCCATGGAGACACCCAGACCAATTCTCATGGAGACACCAGAGATTAGTTCCCATGGAGAAACCCAGACCAGTACACATGGAGACATCCCAGACTACTTTCCATGGATTCACCCAATACCAGTTGCCATGGAATCACCCCAGTCCAATTGTCATGGAGACCACCCGACAAGTTCCCATGGAGAAACCTTGGACCAGTTCTCATGGAGACACTCAAGAAAAGTATTCATGGAGACACACTATACCAGTTGTTATGGTAACATGCAAGTCCAGTTGCCATGGAGACACCCCAGACCAGTACTCTTGGAGACACAGGAGACTTGTTCCATGGAGAGACACCATAACAGTTGCCATGGAGAGACCGAAGACCAGTACTCATGGAGACACCCCAAACCAGTTCCCATGGAGATTCCGCACACCAGTTTCCATGGAGACAGCCCAGACCAGTACTGATGGAGACACCGGAGACTAGTTCCCATGCAGACACCCCAGATCAGTCCTCTTGGGGACAGTCTAGACTAGTTCCCATTGGGACACCCCAGACCAGTTGCCAAGGAAACACACCAGACCAATTCTCCAGAGACACCACAAACAAATACTCATGGAGACACCCCATACCAGTTGCCATGGAAACACGCCAATCCAGTTGCCATGGGAACACGCCAGTACAGTTTCCATGGAGACACCCCAGACCAGTTCTCAATGAGATACCCTAGACAAGTGCCCATGGAGACACCACAGACCAGTACTCATGGAGACACCTGAGACTAGTTCCCATTGAGACACCCCATATCATTTATCATGCAAACACCCCATACCAGTTACCACAGAAACAGGCCAGTACCGTTGCCATGGAAGCAAGCCAGTCCAGTTGCCATGGAAACATGCCAGCCCAGTTGCTATGGAGACACCTCAGAACTGTTTCAATGGAGTCACCACAACCAGTTCCCATGCAGGCACCCCAAACCATTTCCCATGTATACACCCCAGACCAGTTCCCATGGAGACACCCCATACTAATTCATGGACACTCAAGACTCCCCATAACATTTGGCATGGAGACACCCCAGACCAGTTCCCATGGAGATACCCCAGACCAGTACTGTTGGAGAAACCCAAGACTAGTTCCTATGGAGTCACCCCATAGCAGTTGCCATGGAATCATGCCACTCCAGTTGGCATGGAGACACCCCAGACCAGTTCCCATGGAGACACACCAGACCAGTTCCAATGGAGACCACCTAGACCAGTACTCATGGAGACATCCCAGAACAGTTCCCATGGAGAAACCCCAGACCAGTACTCATGCATACACTTGAGACTAGTTCCCATGGAGACACCTCAGACGAGTTCCTATGGAGACACCCCTTTCTGGCTCCCATGGAAACATCCAGTCTAGTTGCCATAGAGGCACCCAAGACTATTTTCCATGGAGATACCCCTGACCAGTACTCTTGGAGACACCTGAGACTTGTTACAATGCAGAGACCCCATACCAGTTGCCATGGAGACACCCCAGACCAGTTCCTATGAAGACACTGCACACCAGTTCTCATGGAGACATCTGAAACTAGTTCCCATGGAGACACCTTATAGTAGTTTCTATGGAAACACAGCAGTCCAGTTGCCATGGAGACACCCCAGACCACTTCCCATGAAGACACCCCAGACAAGTTCCCATGGATACACCCCAGACCAGAACTCATGGAGACAGCGGAGACTAGTTCACATTGAGACACCCTGTACCAGTTGCCATGGAAACAAACCAGTTCAGTTGCCAGGAAGACACCACAGACAAGATTCCATGGAGAATCCCCAGACCAGTTCCCAAGGGCAATTGCATTGGTGACTCATGAGTCACCTAGACTAGCACTCATGGAAACACCCGAGACTTGTAACCATGGAGAAACCCCATATCAGTTGTCATGCAGACACACCGTATCAGTTGCTATGGAAACACACCAGTCCAGTTGCCATGGAAACATGCCAGTCAAATTGCTATGGAGACACCTCAGAACTGTTTCAATGGAGTCACCCCAACCAGTTCCCATGGAGACACTCCAAACCCTTTCCCATGTATACACCCCAGACCAGTTCCCATGGAGACACCCCATAACAGTTCATGGACACTGGAAACTAGTTCCCACTTACACTCCCCATAACATTTGCCATGGAGACACCCCAGACCAGTTTCCATGGAGATACCCCAGACCAGTACTGTTGGAGAAAACCAAAACTAGTTCCCATGGAGACACCCCAGACTACTTTCCATGGATTCACCCCATAGCTGTTGCCCTGGAATCATGCCAGTCCAGTTGGCATGGAGACACCCCAGGCAAGTTCCCAGAGAGAAAACCTCAGACCAGTTCCCATGGAGACACCCAAGAACAGTACTCATGGCTATCCCCGAGACAAGTTTTCATGGAGACACCCCAGACCAGTACTCATGGAAACACCTGAGACTAGTTTACATTGAGACACCCCATATTAGTTGCCATGCAAACACCCCATAACAGTTACCATGGAAACAGGCAAGTCCCATTTCCTAGGAATCTCGCCAGTCAAGTTGCCATGGACACAGGCCAGTCCAGTGGCCATGGAGTCACCACACATCAGTTTCAATGGAGAAAACCCACACCAGTACTCATGGAGACATAAAACTATAGTTCTCATGCTGACACCTCATATCAGTTGCCATACTGACACCCAATACTAGTTGCCATGTAAAGACGCCAGTCCAGTTGCTATGGAGACACCCTAGACCAGTGGCAATGGGACACCACAGACCAGTCCCCATGGAGACACCCCAGGCAAGTTCAAGTGAAGACACCCCTGACAAATTTCCATGGAGAAACGCCAAAACAGTTCCAATGGAGATACCCCAGATGAGTACTCATTGAGACACCCAGTCCAGTACTCATGGAGACATCCCAGAGCAGTTCCCATGGATACACCCCTGTCTGGCACCCATGGAAACATGCCATTTAGTTGCCATGGAGACCCCCCAGAGCAGTTCCCATGGAGACACACCAGACCAGTTCCCATGGAGATACCCCAGAGCAGTACTCATGGATACACCTGAGACTAGTTCACATGGAGACACCCCATAACAGTGGCCATGGGACACCCCAGAACAGTTCCCTTGGAGATACCCCAGACCAGTACTGTTGGAGAAACACAAGACTAGTTCCCATGGTAACACACCATACCAGTTGCTATGGAGACACCACAGATGAGTACTCATGGAGAAACCCAGACCAATTCTTATGGAGACACCGGAGATTAGTTCCCATGGAGACACCCAGACAAGTACACATGGAGAAACCCCAGACTACTTTCCATGGATTCATCCCATACCAGTTGCCATGGAATCACGCCAGTCCAGTTGGCATGGAGACACACCACACAAGTTCTCATGAAGAAACCTCAGGCCAGTTCCCATTAGGCACCCAAGAACAGTACTCATGGAGACACCAGTTGTTATGGTGACATGCAAGTCGGGTTGCCATGGAGACACCCCAGACCAGTTCTGATGGAGACACCAAAGACCTGTTACAATGGAGGCAGCTCAGACCAGTTCCCATGGAGACACCCCAGGCAAGTTCACGAGGAGACACCCCAGAACCAGTTTCCATGGAAACTCGCCAGTCCAGTTGCCATGGACATACCACAGACAAGTTCCCAGGGAGACACCCCAGACCAGTAGTCATGGATACACCTGAGACTAGTTCCCTTTAGACACCCCCTATCAGTTGCCATGCTAACACCCTATACCAGTTGCCATGGAAACAGCCCAGTTCAATTGCCATGGAAACAAGCCAGACCAATGGCGATGGAGAAACTCCAGACAAGTTGCCATTGAGACACCCTAGAGCAGTTTCCCATGCAGACAAACCAGACCAGTTCCAATGTAGACACCCAAGACTAATTCCCATTAAGACACCCCATACCAGTTGCCATGGAAACAGGCCAGTCCAGTGGCCAAGGAGACACCCCACACCAATTCCAATGGAGATATCACAGACCAGTTACATGGAGTCAACACAGACCAGAACTCATGGAGACACCTGAGACTAGTTCACATGGAGACAACCCATAGTAGTTGCCATGGGAACTCGCCAATCCAGTTGCCATAGAGATACCCCAAACTAGGTCCCATGGAGACACTCCAGACCAGTAGTCATGGAGACACCTGAGACTAGTTCCCTTTGAAACACCCCATATCACTTGCCAGGCTAACACCCCATACCATTTGCCATGGAAATAGTCCAGTCCAATTGCTCTGGAAACACGCCAGTCATGTGGCCATGGAGACACCCCACACCAATTCCCATGGAGACACTCCAGAGTAGTTCCCATGAAGACAACCCACGGCCGTATTCATGGAGACATCTGAGACTGGTTCTCATGGTGACAGCCCATATCAGTTGCATTACAGACACCCTATAGCAGTTGTCATAAAAAGATGCCAGTCCAGTTGCTATGGAGACACCCCAGACCAGTGGCGATGGAGACACCCCATCCAGTTGCCAATTAGACACCCCAGGGAAGTTCCCATGCAGACATCCCAGACCAGTTCCAATGTAGACACCCGAGACTAGTACCCATTAAGACACCCCATACCAGTTGCCATGGAAACAGACCAGTTCATTTGACATTGAGACACCTCAGACCTGTTTCAATGGAGTCACCCCAACCAGTTCCCATGGAGACACCACAAACCATTTCCCATGTAGACACCGCAGACCAGTTCCCATGGAGACACCCCATAGCAGTTCATGGACACTTGAGACTAGTTCCCACTTAGACTCCCCAAAACATTTGCCATAGAGAAACCCCATACCAGTTGCCATTTCAACACGCCAGTCCAGTTTCCATAGAGACACCACAGACAAGTTCCCATGGAGAAACACCAGACCATTTCCCATGGAGACACCCAGACCAGTACTCATGGAGACATCCGAGACTAGTTCACATGGAGACACCGCATAATATTGGTCATGGACACACCCCAGACCAGTTCCCATGGAGACACACCAGACCAGTTCCCATGGATATACCCCAGACCAGTACTATTGGAGACTCCCAAGACTAGTTCACATGGTGACACCCCATAACAGTGGCCATGGAGGCACCCTAGACCAGTTCCCATGGAGATACCCCAAAGAAGTACTGTTGGAGACACCCAACAAGTTCCCATGGAGACACACCATACCAGTTCCCATGGAGACACCCCTGTCTGGCTGCCATGGAAACATGCCATTTAGTTGCCATGGAGACTCCCCAGAGCAGTTCCTATGGAGACACCCAAGACCAGTACTCTTGGAGACACAGGAGACTTGTTCGATGGAGAGACATCATACCAGTTGCCATGGAGACACCCCAGACCATTACCCAGGGAGACACCCCAAACCAGTTCCCATGGAAATACCCAAGACCAGTTACCACGGAGACAGCCCAGACCAGTACTGATGGAGACACCCAAGACTAGTTCCCATGGAGAAACCCCATACCATTTCCCATGGAATCACTCTGTCCAGTTCCCATGGAGACACCACAGACCAGTACTCATGGAGATACGCCAGATCAGTTCCCATGGAGACACGCCAGACTAGTACTCATGGAGACACCCAAGACTAGTACTCATGGAGACAACCCAGATTAGTTCCTATGGATACACCACAGACCACTTTCTATGAAAAAACTGCACACCAGTACTCATGGAGACATCTGAGACTAGTTCCCATGGAGACACCCCATACCAGTTGACTTGGAAACACACCAGTCCAATTGCCATGGAGACACCCCTGACCACTTCCCATGGAGGCACACCAGACCAGTTCCCATGGAGACACCCCAGACCAGTACTCATGGAGACACCTGAGACTAGTTCCCATGGAGACACCCCATACCATTTCCCATGGAATCAGTCCAGTTCCCATGGAGACACCACAGACCAGTACTCATGGAGATTCGCCAGACTAGTACTCATGGAGACAACACAAATCAGTTCCCATGGACACACCCCATACCAGTTCCCATGGAGACAACGTACCCCAGTACTCAGGGAGACACCGGAGACCTGTTCTCATGGAGACACCTCATATTAGTTGCCATTGAAACATACCAGTCCAGTTGCCATGGAGAGACCCCAGACCAGTTCACATGGAGATACCCCAGACCAGTACCCATGGAGACACCCCAGGCAAGTTCCCATGGAGACAGCCCAGACCAGTACTCATGGAGACACTGGTGACTAGTTCCCATGTAGATACCCCAGTCCAGTTCCCATGGAGACACCCAAAACCAGTACTCATTGAGGCACCCTAGGGTAGTTCCCATGGATAATCCTCATACCAGGTGCCATGGAGACCCCCCAGACCAGTTTCCATGGAGACACATCAGATCAGTTCCCATGGAGACATCCCAAATGAGTACTCATGGAGACACCCAAACCAGTACTCATGGAGACACTCAAGACTAGTTCCCATGAGAACACCCAGACCAGTACTCATGGATACATTTAATACTAGTACCCATGGAGACATCCCAGACCATTTCCCAAGGATACACCCCATACCAGTACTTATGCAGACACTTGAGACTAGTTCACATGGAGACACCCCAATCTGGCTCAAATGAAAACATCCCAGTCAAGTAACCATAGATACACCCCAGACCAGTTCCCATGGAAACACCCAAGACCAGTTTCCATGGAGGCACCCAAGTCTAGTACTCATGGACACAACCCAGATCAGTTCCCATGGACACATCCCAGACCAATTCCCATGGAGACACCGCACACCAATACTCATAGAGACACAGGAGACTAGTTCCCATGGAGACATCCCAGACCAGTTCCCATGGAGACACCCCAAACCAATTCCCATGGTGGCATCACAGTCTTGCTCCCATGGAAACATGCCAGTCAAGTTGGAATGGAGACACTCCAGACCAGTTCCCATGGAAGCACCCAAGACTAGTACTCATGGACACAACCAAGATCAGTTCCCATGAACAGATCCCAGACCTGTTCCCATGGAGACATCACACACCAGTACTCATGGAGACACCGAGACTAGTTCCCTTGGAGACACCCCATTCCAGTTGCCATGGAAACACACTAGTCCAGTTGTGATGTAGACACCCCAGACAGTTCCCATGGAGACACCACAGATCAGTTGCCAGGGAAATATACCAGTCAGTTGCCATGGAGATACCACACACCAGTTCCCATGGAGACACCACAAGCCAGTACTCATGGAGACACCCTAGACAAGTTCTCATGGAGACACCCCAGACCAGTTCCTGTGTTGACACCCCAGTTTGCCTCCCATGGAAGCAGGCCAGTCAATTTGCCATTGGGACACCCCAGACCAGTTCCCATGGAGACACGCCATAACTGTTGCCATGGAAACGTGCTAGTCCAGTTGCCATGGAGACACCGCAGACCAGTTCTTATGGAGATACCCCACACTAGTACTCATGGAGACAACCCAGATCAGTTCCCATGGATATACCACAGACCAGTTCCTATGAAGACAATGCACACCAGTACTCGTGGAGACATCTGAGACTAGTTCCCATGGAGACACCCTATACCAGCTGACATAGAAACACACCAGTCCAATTGCCATGGAGACACCCAAGACCACTTCCCATGGACACCCCCCAGACCAATTCCCATGGAGACAGCCCAGACCAGTACTCATGGAGACACCTGAGACTAGTTCCCATGGAGACACCCCATACCATTTCCCATGGAAACACTCCAATCCAGTTCCCATGGAGACACCACAGACCAGTACTCATGGAGATACGCCAGACAAGTTCCCATGGAGACACCCCAGACTAGTACTCATGGAGACAACCCAAATCAGTTTTCATGGACAAACCCCATACCAGTTTCCATGGAGTAAACGCAAATCAGTACTCATGGAGACACCAGAGACTAGTTCCCATGTAGACACCCCATACCAGTTGCCATGGAAAGAAGCTATACTAGTTGCCATGGAAACACGTCAGTCCTGTTTCCATGGAGACACTCCAGTCCAGTTCCCATGGAGACAACCAAGACCAGTACTCATGGAGGCACCCTAGGGGTAGTTCCCATGGAGAATCCTCATACCAGGTGCCATGGAGACACCCCAGACCAGTTTCCATGGAGACACGTCAGACCAGCTTCCATGGAGACACCACAGACAAGTATTCATGGAGACACTCGAGACTAGTTCCCATGTGAACACTCAGACCAGTAATCATAGAGACGTTTAATACTAGTACCCATGAAGACATCCCAGACCATTTCCCATGGAGACACCCCAAACCAGTACTTATGCAGACACTTGAGACTAGTTCACATGGAGACACCCCAATCTGCTCCCATGAAAACATGCCAGTCAAGTGACCATGTTCCCATGGAGGAACAAAGACTAGTACTCATGGACACAACCCAGATCAGTTTCCATGGACACACCCCAGACCAATTCCCATGGAGACACCGCACACAAGTATTCATAGAGACACCCGAGACTAGTTCCCATGGAGAAACCCCATACCAGTTGCAATGGAAACAACTCAGACAAGTTCCCATGGAGACACCACAATCTGGTTCTGACTGAAACACGCCAGTCAATTTGCTATGTAGACACCCTAGACCAGTTCACATGGAGACAGGGCATATCAGTTGCCATGGAAACATGCCAGTCCAGTTGCCATGGAGACACCCCAAACCAGTTCACATGGAGACAACCCAGACTAGTTTCCATGAAGACTCATCAGACCAATTCCCATGGAGACACGCCAGTCTAGCACTCATGGAGATACCCAGACCTGTACTCATGGAAAAAACCGAGACTACTTCCCTTGGCGACACCCAGACCAGTACTCATGGAGACATCCCAGACAAGTTCCCATGGAGACAGCCCATACCATTTGCCATGGAGACATGCCAGGCCAGTTGCCATGGAAACACACCAGACGCATTCCTGTGGAGACACCACAAACCAGTACTCATGGAGGCACCCGAGACTAGTTCCCATGTAGACACCCCATACCAGTTGCCATGGACACACCCTATACAAGTTGCCATGGAAACACGCCAGTCCAATTGACATGGAGACACCCTAGACCAGTTCCCTTAAGACATCCCAGACCAGTAGTCATGGAGACACCTGAGAATAGTTCCCAGGAGAACACCCAGACCATGTCCCCTGGAGACACCCTATACAAGTTGCCATGGAAACACGCCAGTCCAGTTGACATGGAGACACCCCAGAACAGTTACCATGTGACACCCCAGATCAGTACTCATGGAGACATAGGAGGCTAGTTCCCATGGAGACTCCCCATACAAGTTGTTATTGAGACACTCCAAACCAGTTCACATGGAGACTCCCCAGAACAGTTTCCATGGAGACACGTTAGACCAGTCCCATTGAGAAAACCCAGAGCAGTACTCATGGAGTCACCCAAACCAGTACTCTTGGAGACACATGATAATAGTTCCCAGGAGAACACCCAGACCATTTTCCATGGAGACACCCCAGACCAGAACTCACGCAGATACTTGAGCCTAGTTCCCATGGAGATATCCTATATTAGTTTCTATGGAAACAGACCAGTCCAGTTTCTATAGAGACAACCCAGACCAGTTCCCATGGAGAAACTCCAGTCAAGTTCCCATGGAGACACCCTAGTTGGATCCCATGCAAACATGCCAGTCAAATTGCCATGGTGACACCCCAGACCAGTTGCCATGGAGACTCCCCAGACCAGTATTCTTGGAATTACCAGAGAGTTGTTCCCATAGAGAGACCCTATACCAGTTGCATGGAGACACCCCAGACCAGTTCCCATGGGACACACTAGACCACTTCCCATGGAGAAACCCCAGACTAGTTTCTATGGAGTACTCCATACCAGTTGCCATGGAAACACGCCACTCCAGTTGCCACAAAAACACACCAGACCAATTCTCCTGCAGACACCACAAACCAATACTCATGGAGACACCCTATACCAATGGAAACATGCCAATCCAGTTGCCATGGGACCATGCCAGTACAGTTTCCATAGAGACACCCCAGACCAGTTCTCAATGAGATACCTTAGACAAGTGCCCATGGAGACACCACAAACCAGTACTCATGGAGACACCTGAGACTAGTTTCCATTGAGACACCCCATATCATTTGCCATGCAAACACCCCATACCAGTTACCACAGAAACAGGCCATTACCGTTGCCATGGAAACAAGCCAGTCCAGTTGCCATGGAGACACCTCAGAACTGTTTCAATGGCGTCACCACAACCAGTTCCCATGCAGGCACCCCAAACCATTTCCCGTGTATACACCCCAGACCAGTTCCCATGGAGACACCCCATAACAGTTCATGGACACTTGAGACTAGTTCCCACTTAGACTCCCCATAACATTTGCCATGGAGACACCCCATACCAGTTCCCATGGAGATACCCCAGACCAGTACTGTTGGAGAAAACCAAAACTAGTTCCCATAGAGACACCCCAGACTACTTTCCATGGAGTCACCCCATAGCAGGTGCCATGGAATCAGGTCAGTCCAGTTGGCATGGAGACACCCCAGAAAAGTTCCCATAGAGAAACCTCTGACCAGTCCCCATGGAGACAACCAAGAACAGTACTCATGGCTATCCCCGTGCCAAGTTTTCATGGAGACACCCCAGACCAGTACTCATGGAAACACCTGAGACTAGTTTACATTGAGACACCCCATATCAGTTGCCATGCAAACACCCCCTGTTACCATGGAAACAGGCAAGTCCCATTTCCTTGGAATCTCGCCAGTCAAGTTGCCATGGAAGCAGGCCAGTCCAGTGGCCATGGAGACAACCCACACCAGTTTCAATGGAGACAACCCACACCAGTACTCATAGAGACATAAAACTATAGTTCTCATGCTGACACCTCATATCAGTTGCCATACTGACACCCAATACTAGTTGCCATGTAAAGACGCCAGTCCAGTTGCTATGGAGACACCTCAGACCAGTGGCAATGGGGACACCACAGACCAGTTCCCATCTAGACACCTGAGGCAAGTTCAAGTGGAGATACCAATTGCCAAACTGACACCCAATACTAGTTGCCATGTAAAGACGCCAGTCCAGTTGCTATGGAGACACCTCAGACCAGTTCCCATCTAGACACCCGAGGCAAGTTCAAGTGGAGACACAAATTTCCATGGAGAAACGCCAAAACAGTTCCCATGGAGATACCCCATACGAGTACTCATTTAGACACCCAGTACAGTACTCATGGAGACACCCCAGACCAGTCTCCATGGATACAACCCTGTCTGGCACCCATGGAAACATGCCATTTAGTTGCCATGGAGACCCCCAGAGCAGTTCCTATGGAGACATCCCAAACCAGTTCCCATGGATATACCCCAGATCAGTTCCCATGGTGACAGCCCAGACCAGTATACTGTTGGAGACACCCGAGATTAGTTCCCATGGAGACACCCCAGATCAGTCCTCTTGGAGACACCCTAGACTAGTTCCCATGGGGATACCCCAGACCAGTTGCCATGGAAACACGCCACTCCAGTTGCCACAGAAACACACCAGACCAATTCTCATGGAGACACCACAAACCAATAATCACGGAGACACCCCATACCAGTTACCATGGAAACAGGCCAGTCCCATTTCCTTGGAAACTCGCCAGTCAAGTTGCCATGGAAACAGGCTAGTCCAGTCGCCATGGAGACACCCCACACCAGTTCCCATGCAGACATCCAATGTAGACACCTGAGACTAGTTCCCATGAAGACGCCCCATACCAGTTACCATGAAAACAGGCCAGTCCAGTTGCCATGGAGACACCTCAGACCTTTTCCAATGTAGTCAACCTAACCAGTTCCCATAGAGACTCCCCAGACCAGTACTCATGGAGATAGAAACTAGTTCTCATGTTGACACCCCATATCAGTTGCATTACAGACACCCAATACCAGTAAAGACAGCAGTCAAGTTGCTATGGAGACTCCCCGGACCATTTCCCATGTAGACACCCCAGACTAGTTCCCATGGAGACACCCCATAGCAGTTCATGGACTCTCGAGACTAGTTCCCACTTAGACTCCCCATAACATTTACCATGGAGACAGCCCATACCAGTTGCCATTTAAACACGCCAGTCCAGTTTCCATGGAGACACCACAGACAAGTTCCCATGGAGACACACCAGACCAATTCCCATGGAGACACCCCAGACTACTTTCCATGGAGTCTCCCCATACCAGTTGCCATGGAATCATGCCTGTCCAGTTGGCATGGAAACACCCCAGGCAAGTTCCCATGGAGAAACCTCAGACCAGTTCCCATGGAGACACCCAAGAACAGTACTCATGGAGACACCCGAGAGAAGTTTTCATGGAGACACCCCAGACCAGTTCCAATAGCGACATACCAGACCAGTTATCATGGAGACCCTGGAAACAAATTCCCCTTGAGACACACCATAGGATTTGACATGGACACACCCCATACCAGTTTCCATGGAAACACTACAGTCCAGTTTCCATGGAGACACCCAAGAACAGTTCCCATGGAGACACCTCAGATCAGTACTCATGGAGAAACCCCAGACCAGTTCCCATGGAGCCTCACCAGACTAGCTCCCATGGAGACACCCCAGACCAGTTCCCTCAGAGAAACCACAGAACAGTACTCATGGAGACACCCGAGACTAGATCCCATGAGACACCCCATACCAGTTGCTATGGATACACACCAGACTGGTTGCTATGGAGACACCCCAGACCAGTTCCCACAGAGAATCCACAGACCAGTTCCCATGGAGACACTCCAGTCACGTTTCCATAGAGACACACCAGACCAGTATCCATGGGGACACCACAAACCAGTTCCCATGCAGACACCCCATACCAGTTGCCATGGAAACACCTGTCCAGTAGCCAGGGAGACACTAAGACAAATTCCCATGGAGACACCCCAGACCAGTACTCATGGAGACACCCCAGACCAGTTGCAATGCAAACAGGACAGTGCAGTTGCCATGGGGAGACTCTAGACCAGTTCCCATGAAGACACCCCAGAACAGTGTTCATGAAGAAAACCAAGTCTAGTTCGCATGGGGACACGCCAGTTCCCATGGAAACACGCCAGATCAGTTACCATGGTGACACCCCAGAACAGTAATCATTGAGACACCTGAGACTAGTTCCCATGGAGAAACCCCATATCAATTGCCATGCAGATACCCCATACCAGTTGTCATGGAAACACAACAGTCTAGTTGCCATGGAGACACCCCAGGAGAGTTCCCGTGGAGACACAACAGACCAGTACTTATGGAGACACCAGAGACTAGTACCAATGAGACACTCCAGAACAGTTGCTATGGAGAAAGCACAGACCACTTCCCATGGAGACACACCAGTCAAGTTGCCATGGAGTGACCCCAGACCAGATCTCAAGGAGACACCAAAGACCAGTTCCCATGGAGACACCAAGTCTAGTTCCCAGGGAGATAACCCATACCAGTTGCAATGGAAAAATGCCAGTCTAGTTCCCATGTAGACACCTCAGACCAGTTGCCATGGAGACACCGGAGACTAGTTCCCATGGAGACACCCCATTTCAGTTGCCATGCAGACACCCGAGACCAGTTCCCAAGGAGACACCAAAGACCATTTCCCATGGAGACACCAAGTCTAGTTCCAATGGAGATACCCCATACGAGTTGCACTGGAAAAACGCAAGTCCAGTTGCCATGAAGACACCTCAGAGCAGTTGACATGGATACACCAGAGACTAGTTCCCATGGAGACACCCCATATCCATTGCCATGCAGACACCCCATACCAGTTGCCATGGAAACACGGCAGTCCAATTGTCATGGAGACACCCCAGACCAGTTCCCATGGAGACACCCCATACCAGTTGCCATGGAAACACTCCAATCCAGTTGCTAAGGATACACCGGTGACTAGTTCCCATGGAGATACTCCATATCAGTTGCATGCAGACACCCCATACCAGTTGCCATGAAAACACTCCAGTCCAGTTGCCATGGAGACACCCCAGATAAGTTCCCATGGAGAAACCCCAGAGCAGTTCCCATGGAGACACCCAAGACCAGTTGCCATGAAACACGCCAGTCCAGTTGCTATGGAGAAACCCAAGACGAATTCCCATGGAGTCACCCAAGACTAGTACTCATGGATACACCCTAGACTTGTTCTCATGGAGACACCCCATACCAGTTGACATGGAAACATGCCAGTCCAGTTGCCATGGAGACACCCCAGACAAGTTCCCATGATGAAACAGCAGACCAGTTCACATGGAGACATCCAAAACCAGTTGCAATGGAAACAGGCCAGTCCAGTTGCCATGGAGAAAACCTATACCAGTTCCCATGGAGACACCGAAGACTAGTGCTCATGGAGACAACCGAGACTAGTTCCCATGGGGACACCACAGACCAGTACTTATGGAGATACGCCAGACCAGTTCCCATGGAGACACCTCAGACTAGTACTCATGGAGACAACACAAATCAGTTACCATGGACACACCCAATACCAGTTCCCATGGAGACCACGTACACTAGTACTCATAGAGACACCGGAGACTAGTTCCCATGGAGACACCCAGACTAATTGCCATGGAAACACACCAGTCCAGTTGCCATGGAGAGACCCCAGAACAGTTCCCATGGAGATACCCCAGACCAGTACCCTGGAGACTCCCCAGATGAGTTCCCATGCAAACACCCCTGACCAGTACCCATGGAGACACCCGAAACTAGTTCCCATGGAAACACTCCAGATCAGTACTTTTGAGGACACCCTAGACTAGTTCCAATGGGAACACCCCAGACCAGTTGCCATGAAAACACACCAGTCCAGTTTCCATGGAGACACCCGAGACTAGTTCCCATGTAGACACCCCATACCAGTTGCCATGGAGAGAAACTATACCAGTTGCCATTGAAACACGTTAGTCCAGTTTCCATGGAGACACCCCTGTCCAGTTCCCATGGAGACACCCAAGACCAGTACTCATTGAGGCACCCGAGGGTAGTTCTCATGGAGAATCCTCATACCAGATGCCATGGAGACACCCCAGAGCAGTTTCCATGGAGACACGTCAGACCAGTTCCCATGGAGACACCCCAGATGAGTACTCATGGAGACACCCCAACCAGTACTCATGGAGACACTCAAGATTAGTTCCCATGAGAACACCCAGACCATTACTCATGGAGACGTTTAATACTAGTACCCATGGAGACATCACAGACCATTTCCCATGGAGACACCCCAGACCAGTACTTATGCAGACACTTGAGACTAGTTCACATGGAAACACCCCAATCTGGCTCCAATGAAAATATCCCAGGAAAGTGGCCAAGGACGCACCCCAGACCAGTTCCCATGGAAACACCCAAGACCAGTTCCCATGGAGACACCGCACACCAGTACTAATGGAGACACAGGAGACTAGTTCCCATGGAGACATCCCAGACCAGTTCCCATGGAGACACCCAAACCAATTCCCATGATGGCATCACAGTCTTGCTCCCATGGAAACATGTCAGTCAAGTTGGAATGGAGACACTCCAGACCAGTTCCCAGCAGACACTGGAGACTAGTTCCCATGAAGACACACCATACCAGTTGCCATGGAAACATGCCAGACCAGTTGCCATGGAGACAACACAGACCATTTCCCCTGGGGACAACACAGGCCAGTGCTAATGAAGACACCCGAGACTAATTCCCATAGAGAAACCCCATACCAGTTGCAATGGAGACACCCCAGACAAGTTCCCATGGAGACACCACAATCTGGTTCCAACTGAAAAACGCCAGTCAATTTGCCATGTAGATACCCCAGGCCAGTTCACATGTAGACACGTCATATCTGTTGCCATGGAAACATGCCAGTCCAGTTGCCATGGAGACACCCCAGACCAGTTCACATGGAGACAACCCAGACTAGTTTGCTTGGAGACACATCAGACCAATTCCCATGGAGACATGCCAGTCGAGTACTCATGGAGACACCCAGACCAGTACTCATGGAAAAACCCGAGACTAGTTCCCTTGGAGACACCCAGACCAGTACTCATGGAAACACATGAGGCTAGTTCACATGGAGACACTGCATAATATTGGTTATGGACACACCCCAGACCAGTTCCCATGGAGACACACCAGACCAGTTCCCATGTAGATACCCCAGACCAGTACTCATTTAGATACCCAAGACTAGTTAACATGGAGACACCCCATAACAGTGGCCATGGAGATACCCTAGACCAGTTCCAATGGAGATACCCAAAACAAGTACGGTTGGAGATACCTGACTAGTTTCCATGGAGACACACCATACCAGTTGCTATGGAGACTCATGGAGACAGCCACACCAATTCTCATGGAGACACTGAAGATTAGTTCCCATGGAGACAACCAGACAAGTACTCATGGAGACTCCCCAGGCCAGTTGCCATGGAGACAACACAGACCAGTTCCCATGGAGACACGCCAGACTACTTTCTCCCCCCCCCATGGAGTCACCCCATACTAGTTGCCATGGAATGACGCCCATCCAGTTGGCATGCAGACACCCCAGGCAAGTTCCCATGGAGAAACCTCAGACCAGTTCCCATGGAGACACCCAAGAACAGTACTCATGGAGACACCCCAGACCAGTTCCAATGGCTACCTACCAGACCAGTTATCATGGAGATCCTGGAGACAAGTTTCCCTTGAGACACACCATAGGATTTGACATGGACACACCCCATACCAGTTTCCATGGAAACACTACAGTCCAGTTTCCATGGAGACACCCAAGAACAGTTCCCATGGATACACCTCAGATCAGTACTCATGGAGAAACCCCAGACCAGTTCCCATGGAGACTCGCAAGACTAGCTCCCATGGAGACACCCCAGACCAGTTCCCTCGGAGAAACCACAGAACATGGAGACACCTGAGACTAGATTCCATGAGACACCTCATACCAGTTGTTATGGATACACTCCAGACTAGTTGCTACTGAGACACCCCAGACCAGTTCCCAGGAAGAATCCGCAGACCAGATCCCATGGAGACACCCCAGTCAAGTTGCCATGGAGACACACCAGACCAGTTCCCATGGGGACACCACAGACCAGTTCCCATGGAGACACCTAAGACCAGTTCCCATGGAGAAACTCGGAACTAGTACTCATGGAATCACCCAAGACCAAGTCCGATGAAGACACCCCATATCAGTTCCCATGGAGACACTTCAGACCAGTTCCCATGGAGGAACCCCAGATCAGTTCTCATGGAGACACCTGAGTGTAGTTTCCAGAGAGACACCTTATACCAATTGACATGGAAACACACCATTCCAGTTGCCATGGAGACACCTCAGACCTGTACTCCTGAAGACAGACACCCCAGACTAGTCCCCATGGGGACACACCAAATTAGTTGCCATGGAAACATCCCATACCAGTTGCCATAGAAACTCGCCACTGTAGTTGCCATGGAGACACCCAGACCAGTTCCCATGGAGACAACCCAAATTGGCTCCCATGGAAACATGCCAATTAGTTGCCATGGAGACCGCCCAGACCAGTTCAATTGAAACACTCCAGACCAGTACTCTTGGAGACACTGGAAACTGGTTCCCATGGAGACACCCAATACCAGTTGCCATGGAAACACGCTAGTCCAGTTGCCATGGAAACACCCCAGACCAGTTTTTTTGGAGATACCCCAGACCAGTTCCCATGGAGACACACCAGACCAGTTATCATGGAGACCCTGGAAACTTGTTCCACTTGAGACACACCATACCATTTGAGATGGACACACCCCATACCAGTTTTCATGGAAACACGACAGTTCAGTTGCCTTGGAGACACCCCAGAACACTTCCCAAAAAGAGACACCCCAGAGCAGTACTCATGGAGACACCCCAGAGCAGTTCCCATGGAGAAATCCCAGATCAGTACTCATGAAGACACGCAAGACTAGTTTCCATGGAGATACCCCAAACCAGTTCCCATGGAGATACCCAAGACCAGTTCCTATGGAGACACCCCAGACCAGTACTCATTGAGACACCCGAAACTAATTGCCATGGAGACACCCCAGACAACTTGCCATGGAAACACGCCAGTCCATTTGACATGGAGACATCCCAGTCCAGTTGCCATGGAAACATCCCAGACCAATTCCTTTGGAGACACCACAGAACAGTACTCATGGATATACCCTATACTAGTTCCCATGGAGACACCCCATATCAGTTACCATGCAGACAACCCATACCAGTTGTCATGGAATCCTGCCATTACAGTGTCCTTGGAGACACCCCAGTCCATTACTCATGGAGTCACCCAAGACTACATCTCATGAGACACCCCATACCAGTTGCTATGCATACACTCGACTAGTTTCTATCGAGACACCACAGACCAGTTCGCATGGAGACTCCGCAGACGAGTTCCCATGGAGAAACGCCAGTCAAGTTGCCATAGAGACACCCCAGTACTAATGGAATCACACCAGACCAGGTCCCATGGAGATACCCCAGACCAGTTGCAATGGAAAAATGCCAGTTCATTTGCCATGGATACATCTCAGTACAGTACTCATGGAGACAACCGAGACTACTTACCAGGGAGAACCCCAGACCAGTTCCCATGAAAACACGTCAGTCCACTGGCCATGGAGACACCCCAGGCCAGTGGCCATGAAATATCCCAGACCAGCCGAAACCGGTTTGGCTCAATGGATAGAGCGTCGGCTTGGGGACTGAAGGACCCGGGTTCGATTCCGGTCAAGGGCATGTACCTTGGTTGCGGGCATATCCCCAGTGGGGGGTGTGCAAGAGGCAGCTGATCGATGACTCTCTCTCATCGACGTTTCTAACTCTCTATCTCTCTCCCTTCCTCTCTGTACAAAATCAATAAAATATATTTTTTTTAAAAATATCCCAGACCAGTTCTCCTAGACACACCACATACAAGTACTCATGCAGACACCAGAGACTAGTTTCCCTGGAGACACCCCATACCAGTTACAATGGAAACACACCAGAACAGTTGCCATGCAGACACTGAAGATGAGTTCCCATGGAGATACTCCAGAACAGTTCCCATGGAGACACCCCAGACCAGTTGCAATGTAAACATGCCAGTCCAATTGCCATGGATACAACCCAGACCAGTTCGCATGGAAACACGCCAGAACACTACTCATGGATACAACCGAGACTAGATCCCATGGAGACACCTCATAACAGTTGCCATGGAAAGATGCCAGTCCAGTTGCCATGGAGACTCCCCAGACCAGGTCTCATGGGGACACCCCAGAGCAGTACTATTGGAGACACTGCAGACTTGTTCCCATGGAGACAAGAACAGTACTCATGGAGACACTGGAGACTAGTTCCAATTGAGACACCCCATACCATTTGCCATGGACACACCCCATACCATTTGCCGTGGAAACACCCCAATAGCCAAGGAGACACCCCAGTCCAGTTGCCAAGGATATACTGGTGACTAGTTCCCATGAAGAAACTCCATATCAGCTGCATGCAGACACCCCATCCTAGTTGCCATGGAAACACTCCAGTCCAGTTGCCATGGAGACACCCCAGATAAGTTCCCATGGAGAAACCCCACAGCAGTTTCCATGGAGACATCCAAGACCAGTTGCCATGGAAACACGCCAGTCCAGTTGCTATGGAGACACCCAAGATGAATTCCCATGGAGTCACCCCAGACTAGTACTCATGGAGACACCCGAGACTAGTTCCCGTGGAGAAACCCGATACCAGTTGCCATGAAAACACGCCAGTCAAGTTGCCATTGAGACACCCCAGAGAAGTTCCCAAGAAGAAACCCCAGAACAGTTCCCATGGAGACACACCAGACCAATATTCATGGAGACACCGTGGACTAGTTCCAATTGAAACATCCCAAACCATTTGCCATGGACACACCCTATACCAGTTACCATGGAAATACACCAGTCCAGTTGCCATGGAGACACCCCAGACAAGTTTTCATGGAGAATACCCAGACCAGTTCCCATGGAGAAAACCCAGAACAGTTGCAATGGAAACAGGCCAGTCCAGTTGCCATGGAGACAACCTAGAGAAGTTCCAATGGAGACACCCCAGATGAGTTCCCATGAAGACAACCAATACCAGTTGCCATGGAAACACGCTGGACCAGTTGCCATGGAGACACCCCAGACCAGTTGCCCTGGAGACCCCTGACCAGTACTCATGGAGACACCTGAGACTAGTTCCTGTGGAGAAACCCCATACCAGTTGCCATGGAAACACCAGTCCAGTTGCCATTGAGACACCCCAGAGAAGTTCCCATGGAGAAACACCAGAACAGTTCCCATGGAGACACACCAGACCAATACTCATGGAGACACCCGAACTACTTCCCATGGAGACACACCATACCAGTTGCCATGGAAACACGCTGGTCCTGTTGCCATGGAGACACCCCAGACCGGTTTCCATTGAGACACTTGAGACCAGTTCCTATGGAGACACTTCATATCAGTTGCCATTCAGACACCCCATACCAGTTGCCATGGAAACAACCGGGATCAGTTCCCCTAGGGCATCAGACCAGTTCTCATGGAGACACCCGAGACTACCTCTCATGGAGACACTCCATACCAGTTGCCATAGAAACGTGCCAGTCCAGTTCTCATGGAGACACCCCTGAGAAGTTCCTTGTAGAAACCCTAGAACAGTTCCCATGGAGACACTGGATACTAGTTCCAATTAAGAAACCCCTTACCATTTGCCTTGGACACACCCCATACCAGTTACAGAAACCCAATAGCAGTTGCAATGGAAAAATGCCAGTCCAGTTGTCATGGAGACACGATAGACAAGTGCCCATGGAGAACACCTAAAGCAGTTCTTATGGAGAAACACCATAAAAGTTTCCATGGTAAAATGCCAGTCCAGTTGCCAAGAGACACTCCAGACCAGTTCCCATGGAGATACACCAGAACAGTTCCCATGGAGACACCACAATACCAGTTCTCATGGAGACACCCCAGATGAGTACTCATTAGTCACAGAGACCAGAACTCATGAACACAACAGAGACTAGTTCCGTTGCAGACACCCCAGACCAGAACTCATGGAGACACCCCAGACGAGTTACCATGGAGACACCCCAGATGAGTTCCCATGGAGACAACCAATACCAGTTGTCATGGAAACACCCCAGTCCAGTTGCCATGGAGATAGCCCAATCCTGTTCCCATGGAGACTCCCCAGCCCAGTTCTGATGGAGAAAGCCCTGACGAGTAATCATGAGTCAGCCAGACCAGTACTCATGGAGAAACCTGAGACTAGTTCCCATGGAGACACCCCAGATCAGTTGCCATGGAGACACCCCAGACCAGTTCCAATGGAGACACCCAAGACCAGTTCCCTTTGAGACACCCCAGACCAGTAATCATGGAGACACCCGAGACTCGTTCCCATGCATAGACCCCTAACCAGCTGCTTGGATACACCCCAGATCAGTTGCCCTGGAAACACACAAGTCCAGTTTCCATGGAGACACCCCAGTACAAGTTCCATGGAAACACCCAGACCAGTTCCCATGGAGACAGCACCGACCAGTACTCATGTGGACACCTGAGACTAGTTCCCATGGAGAAACCACAGACCAGATACCATGGAGAAACCCTAGAGAAGTTGCAATGGATACACACCAGTCCAGTTTCCATGGAGATACAACAGACCAGTTCCCATGGAGACAGCTCAGAACAGTACTCATGGAGACAACTAAGACTAGTTCCCATGGGGACACAACAGAACAGTTCCCATGGAATCACCCGAGACTCGTTCCCATGCATAGACCCCTAACCAGCTGCTTGGAGACACCTGAGACCAGTTGCCCTGGAAACACACCAGTCCAGTTTCCATGGAGACACCCCAGTCCAGTTTCCATGGAAACAACCCAGACCAGTTCCCCTGGAGACACCCCAGACACTGGAGACTAGTTTCCATGGAGTCAGCCTATACCAGTTGCAATGGAAACACGCTAATCCAGTTGCCATGGAGAAACATCACACCAGTTCCCATGGAGAAAACCCAGACCACTTGCCATGGAAACATGACAGTCCAGTTGTCATGGAGACACCCCAGTCCAGTTGCTATGGAGACACACTAGACCAGTTTGCATAGCAAAACCCTAGATGAGTTCCCTTGGAGACAACCCAGACCCATACTAATGGAGACACCTGAGACTAGTTTCCATGTAGACACCCCATGTCAGTTGCCATGGAAACACACCATACAAGTTCCCATGAAGACACCCCAGATAAGTACTCATGGAGACACCCAAGACTAGTTCCCATGGAGAAACACAATACCAGTTGTCATGGTAAAACTCCAGTCCAGTTGCCATGGAGAAACCCCAAACCCATTCCCATGGAAACTCCCCAGCCCAGTTCCTATGGAGAAGCCCCTGACAAGTACTCATGAGTCTACCAGACCAGCACTCATGGAGTCACCCTAGACTACTTCCCATGGAGAAACTGCAGACCAGTTCCCATGGAGACATCCCAGACCAGTTCCTGTTGAAACACCCCAGAACAGTACTCATGGAGACACCCGAGACTAGTTCCATGGAGAGATCACATATCTATTGCCATGCAGACACCCCATACCTGTTGTCGTGGAAACATTCCAGTCCAGTGCCATGGAAAAACCCCAAACAAATTCCCATGGTTAAACCCCAGAACAGTTCCTATGGAGACACACCAGACCAGTTCTCATGGAGACACTGGAGACTAGTTTCAATTGAAACATGACATAACATTTGTTATGGACACACCCCAAACGAGTTGCAATGGAAACATGCCATTCCCCTTGCCATAGAGACACCACAGACAAATTCCCATTGAGATACATCAGACAAGTTCCCATGGAGAAACCATAGCCCAGTTTCCCATGGAGAAACCACAGCCCAGTTCCCATGGAACCACCCCAGACCAGTTTCAAGGGAAACATGACTGACCAGTTACTATGGAGACACCCCAGACCAGTTCCCATGGAGACACCCCATACCAGTTGCCATGGAAACACTCCAGTCCAGTTGCCAAGGATACACCGGTGACAAGTTCCCATGGAGATACTCCATATCAGTTGCATGCAGACACCCCATCCTCGTTGCCATGAAAACACTCCAGTCCAGTTGCTATGGAGACACCCAAGACAAATTCCCATTGAGTCACCCTAGACTAGTACTCATGGATACACCCAGACTAGTTCCCATGGAGACACCCCATACCAGTTGACATGGAAACACGCCAGTCCAGTTGCCATCGAGACACCCCAGACAAGTTCCCATGAAGAAACAGCAGGCCAGTTCACATGGAGACATCCAAGACCAGTTGCAATGGAAACAGGCCAGTCCAGTTGCCATGGAGACACCCTATACCAGTTCTCATGGAGACACCAAAGACCAGTGCTCATGGAGACAATCGAGACTAGTTCCCATGGGGACACCCCAGACCAGTTCCCAGGGAAACACGCCAGATCAGTTACCATGGAGACACCCAAGTCCATTTGCCATGGAAAAACCGCAGACCAGTTCTCCTGTTAACACCCCAGACCAGTACTCATGGAGACAACGGAGACTAGTTCCATTTCAGAAAACCCATTCCACTTGCCATGGACACACTCAATACAAGTTGCTATGGAAACACGCCAGTCCAGTTGCCATGGAGACACCCCAGTCCAGTGGCCATGGAAACACTTCAAACCAGTTCCCCTAGACACCACATACCAGTATGCATGGAGACAATCGAGACTAGTTCCCATGAAAACACCACAAAGCAGTAGTCATGGAAACACACCATTCCAGTTGCCATAGAGACACCCCAGACAAGTTCCCATGGAGACACCCAGACCTGTACTCATGTGGACATCCGAGACTACTTCCAATAAAACCCCATACCATTTGCCATGGACACACCCCATACCAGTTGCCATGGAAACACGGCTGTCCTGTAGCCAGGGTGACACCCCAGACAAATTCTCATGGAGACACCCCAGACCAGAACTCATGGAGACACCCCAGACTAGCTGCAATGGAAACAGGCCAGTCCAGTAGCCATGGAGACTCTTTAGACCAGTTCCCATGGAGACACCCCAGGCCAGTGCTCATGAAGACATCCAAGTCTAGTTCACATGGGGCCACCCCAGACCAGTTCCCATGGAAACAGGCCAGATCAGTTACCATGGTGACACCCCAGTCCAGTTGCCATGGAAACACCCCAGATCAGTTCCCTTGGAGAACACCACATACCAGTACTCATGGAGACACTGTAGACCAGTTTCCATGGAGACAGCACATACCAGTAGCCATGGAAACATGCCAGTCCAGTTCCCATGGAGACACCCCATACTAGTTGCCATAGAGATACCACAGGGCAGTTGCCATTGAGACACCCTAGACCAGTACTCATGGAGACACCCGAGACAAGTTCCTTAGGAGACACCACATATCTGTTGCCATGGAGACACCCCAGGCCATTTGCCCATAGAAACACTGCAGACGAGTTTCCAAGGAGACACCCAGTCTAGCTATTATAGAGACACCCTTGTCCAGTTCCCATGGAGACACCCGATTCCAACTCCCATGGAGACACCCCCAGACCAGTTGCCATTGAGCACCCCAGACCAGTACTCATAGACACACCCCAGACAAGTTACCAAGCCACATCTCATATAAGTTGCCATCGAGGCACTCGAGATCAGTTGCCATGTAGACTCCCAAAAAAAGTTTCCATGGAGACACCCAAGTCTAGCTCCCATAGAAACATCCCAGTCCAGCTCCCATGGAGACATTCCCAGACCAGTTCTCATAAACACATTCCAGACCTGTTCTAATGAAGACACCCCAGAGAAGTTCCCATGGAGACACCCCATACCACTTGACATGGAGACAACCCAGACCAGTTGCTATGAAGTCACCACAGACCAGATTCCATGGACACACACAGGCCAGCTCCCATGAAGACAATCGAGACCTGTTGTAATGGAGACACCCCCTGACGAGTCCATTGGAGGCATCACAGACCACTTCCCATGGAAACAAACCTGGTCAGTTCCCATGGAGACAGCCCAGGCCAGCTCCCATGGAGACACCACAGTACAGCTCCCATTGAGACACCCCTGTACAGTTGCCATGGAGACACCCCAGACCAGTTCCCATGTAGACACCACAGTCTAGCTCCCATGGAGACACCCACAGACTAGTTCCCATTTAGACACGCCAGACCAATACTCATGGAGACACCCCAGACAAGTTTCCATGCAGACACCCATATCAGTTGCCATGGAGACACCCCAAACCAGTTGCCATGGAGACACCTCAGACCAGTACTCATGGAGACACCGGAGACTAGTTCCCAAGGAGACACCCCATAGCAGTTGCCTTGGAGTCACCCCAGACCAGTTGCCATGGATACACACAAGACAATTTCCCATGGAGACACTGTCCAGTTGCCATGGAGACACCACAAATCAGATTCCATGAAACACCCAGGCCAGCTCACATGGAGACACCCCTGACCAGCCCCCATGGAGACACCCCCATGCTAGCTCGCATAGATACACCCCAGACCAGTTCCCATAAACACATTCCAGACCTGATCTAATGAAGACACCCCCAGATGAGTTCCCATGCAGGCATCACAGACCACTTCCCATGGATACACCCTTGGTCAGTTTATATGGAGACACCCCTGGTCAGTTCTCATGGAGACAACCCAGGCCAGCACCCATGGAGACACACCTGTCCAGTTGCCATGGAGACACCGCAGATCAGTTCTCATGGAGACAAGCCAGTCCAGCACCCATGGAGACACCCCAGACCAGTTGCCATGGAGACACCCCATACCATTTGCCATGGAGACACCACAGACCAGTTTCCTTGGACACACCTCAGTGTAGCTCCCATGGAGACACCCCTGTCCAGTTGCCATGGAGACACCCCAGACAGGTTCACATGAACCCACCCCAGACCAGTTCCCATGCAGATACCCTAGTCTAGATCCCATATAGTCACCCCAGACCAGTTCCCATGGACACATTACAGTCCAGCTTCCATGGAGACACCCCAGTATAGCTCCCATGGAGACACCCCTGGTCAGTTGCCATGGAGTCACCCCAGACCAGTTCCCATGTAGACACCACATTCCAGCTCCCATGGAGACACCCATAGACTAGTTCCCATTTAGACACCCCTGACCAGTACTCATGGAGACACCCCAGACAATTTTCCATGGAGACGCCCTTATCAGTTGTCATGGAGACACCCAGATCAGTTGCCATGGAGACACCCCCAGACCAGTTGCCATGGAGTCACCCCAGTGTGTTTCCCATGGAAACACGCCAGTCAAGTTGCCATGAAGTCTCCCCAGACCTGTTCCCATGGAGACACCCCAGACCAGTTCCCATGGAGACACCCTTGTCCAGCTCCATTGAAACATCCTCAAACCATTTCTCATGGAGACACCCCAGACCAGTACTGATAAAGACACCCCAGACAAGTTAACATGGTGACAACTGATACCAGTTGCCATGCAGACACCTTAGACCAGTTGCCATTGAGAAACCCCAGACAAGTTTCCATAAAGACACACCAGTCTAGCTTCCCTGGAGACACCCCTGTTCAGTTGCCATGGAGAAATCCCAGAGAAGTTCTCATGGAGACACCCCAGTCTAGCTCCCAAGGAGACACCCCTGTCCAGTTTTATGGAGACATACTAGACCAGCTCCCATGGAGACACCCCCAGGCCAGCTCCCATAGATATACTGCAGAGCAGTTCCATAACTCTTCCCATGGAGACACCCCCCAGATGACTTCCCATAGAGGCATCACAGACTACTTCCCACTGAAAGACCCCTGGTCAGTTCCCATGGAGACACCCATAGACCAGTTCCTATTTAAATACCCCAGACCAGTTTCCATGGATCTGCCAATACCATTTGTCATGGAGACACCCCCAGACCAGTTCCCATGTATACACCCCAGACCAGTACTCATGGAGACATCTGAGACTAGTTCCCATGGAGACACCCAGACCAGTTTCCATGGAAATACACAGGACATGTTCCCATGGATACAACCCTGTCCAGTTGCCATGGAGACCCCCCTGTCCAGTTGCCATGGTGAAACCCCAGACCAGGACTGATGCAGACACCCCAGACAAATTAACATGGAGACACCCCATTCCAGTTGCCATGGAGACCCCCCTGTCCAGTTGCCATGGTGAAACCCCAGACCAGTTCCCATGGAGACACCCCAGACCAGTTCCCATGGTGACACCCCAGGGTAGCACCCATGGAGATGCCCCTGTCCAGTTGCCATGGGGACACTCCAGACCAGTTCCCAAAGAGACACCCTAGTCCAGCTCCAATGGGAAACACCCCAGACAAGTTCCCATGGAGACACGCCAGTTCAGTTGCCATACCACAGTCCAGTTGCCATGTAGACACCCCAGACCAGTTCCCATGGAGACACTATAAATGTTAAGGCATTTATTACCTCATATGTAAAATGAGGAAATTGGTCAGATAATTTTTATAATTTTTAGAAATTCTAAAACTCTATAAATTTTTAATTTAATACTAGATAAACTATAAGCCTTGGATCCAATGGCTTTACAGGTCAATTTTACCAAACATTCAAAGAAGAACTAACGTTCATCTTTCTCAAACTATTCCAAAAAATTCAAGAGAAGGGAAGCTTCCTAAGCTCCTATTGTGATGCCAACATTATCCTGATTCTAAACCAGATGAAGTCCCTGATGAACATAGATGCTAAAATCCTCAACAAAATGTTAACAAGTTAAACCCAGCAATACATTAAAAAGTTCATACAGCATGGTCAAGTAGGACTTATTACAGGATGGTTGGCATAATATCTGCAAAACAATAACCATGACACACCACATATACAAAATAAAGAATAAAAATAAGATGATCTTATCAAAGATGCAGAAAATGTATTTGATAAAATCCAGCACTCATTTATGATAAAATCTCTCAGCAAAGTGGGAATAGAAGGAATATACCTGAACATAATAAAGGCATATATGACAAACCCACAGCCAACATCATACTCAATGGACAAAAACTACAAGCATTCTCCTTAAGAACAGGAACAAATCAGGGTTATCCACTTTCACCACTCATTCATCACAGTACTAGAAGTTCTAGTCACAGCAATCAGACAAGAATAAAAAAATAAAAGACATCCAGATTGAAAGAAAGATGTCAAATTGTCATTATTTTCAGAGGGATGACATGATGCTGTATATAGAGAACCCTAAAGATTCCATCAAAAATTATTAGAATAAATAAGTTCAGTAAAGTAGCAAAATGTTTATCCTTTTTTGCTTAAAATATTGTGCCATTCACTCATCAACTGAGTTGCAACAAAAGCATAACATTTTTGTCACTCATATCAAAGTGACTTACATTCTAAAGAAATGTGTTCATATTTTAAAGATGTAAATATGCAATTTTTCCATCTTAGAATTTTCTTTCTGAAATATTTCCATCTTTGAAAATACCCAATATTCACACTTTTCCTTTAAAATTGGACTATATTTTGGAAACAATCAAAGATCAATGGTGATCTGGCATACACAGTTGGTACTCAAAAGAGTAATATTTTATTGAGCAGAAAATGTAAATGTTAATGAGTGAATTTAAATACAATGAGTCCATGTTTGTGCCCTAGGTCTTTGCTCATTCAGTGTCTATTCCCAGAATTACCTACTCTATTAAATTCTATCTACTTCTTAAGGTCCCTAATTATCTTTTCTCTAAATACTTCCATGACATTTTCAAGTCAGCATTGACTTTCTTTTGTGTCCACAAAACTTTTAGTTTTATTACATGGTACTTCCCATTTGAGACATCAGTGTTTGGGTTCCCAGCTTAGCATCTGGATTTTAGACATTTTTGAAAATAGACTGGTCCTAGACTTAGGCAAACCAGTTAACTTTGCTGAGTTTTAGTTTACAGTCTATGGTTGCATTTTCCAGCTAACAATTTCATAAAATGTTTTTCATTAGTATCACCTATTTCTGGGAGGGTACAGGAAACTAGGCATCCAAGCTGTTAATGGGCATGTAAACAGGTACTGCCTTGTAAGAGAGAATTTGGCAATAAATAGTAAATGTCATTAATTATCATTTGTCAATTTTAAAAACATATCCTGAAAATCATCAGCATGTACTCTATGATTTATGAAGGTGTTCACCAAGAAGTATTTATCATGAAAACACTGGTGATAACATAGCTATCTAACCATAGTGGATTGCTTAAATAAGTTATCTTGCAGACATTCAATAGAATTTTATTAACACTATTAAAAATCTCATATAAGAAATGTTTAATAACATGGAAAATCTTTCATGATGTGTCAAGTTTAAAAGGAAGGTTTTAAAATCCCCAAAGAAACCTAATTGAAAATAATACTTTCCTTGCCTCCAGCTCACAACTCACACTGGGTAGGTGCACATATACTGCATTCTTTTAAATTTCTGAATATGGAGTCAATATGATCTCAGATCATGTTTTTGAGCCAAATAGCAAGAGGTTTCCATAAAAGGTCATAATGAATAGTCTATCTATACCAAGGACAGTAAATTTAAGTATTCTGAGAGTGAACTTAAAATAAAATATAATGGTGTTGAAAAACACAATCCTTAAAAGTGTTGAGAATACATTTAAGAATTTCTGTATTTCTTTCCATTCTCTTCTAACCAAACATGCTTGTTTGTCCTCCTGCATCAGACACTGCAAAGATAACTTCTTCGCTTTGTTCAGATTCTGGAAATGGAAAAGAACTTCTTAACAAGTGTTTTAAGTAAATCAGGATTGTTTCAGTTTCACTGTGGGTTCATTTGAATTTTAGGTGGTCTCTAGAAACCTAATCAATAATCTAGAGGAACCCTCAGAAATTGGTGAATACTAATTCTACAAGAGTTTCTGACAAAGTTCATTAATACTAGGAAGCTTTTTCTTATACTTCTTCAAGCTGGCTCTCACGCAGATAAAATAAAACCTCAAAGATTTGGGAAAAACCTCAAAGATTTGTTTTCCCTACCCCATGTTAAAAGCAGGGATGACCCATTTTGCAATTCAGACTCTGTGAGTCAAAGTCAGGGTAGGGGGATGAATCTTTAGGAAAAGTTCCCTAGGCAAATGAACTTTAAAAGTGAACCCCCTTGTTAAGATCTAAGGGTTCATTTAGGAATAAAGATAATAAGAATGATGATAACACCCTAATACCGAAGACATATTAAGGAACCTCTATGTTCAAGGCACTGTACTGGGCATCACATTGATCATCTTGTTTGATCCACACACAACAATGTGTAAGATAATCATGATAATACTGATAACCACCAATGGTCACAAGAGCAACCAATACACATAGCATCTTATTATGTGGCAAGCTCTGTGATACCATTTTATAAATACATATTATTATTTTTTAAATTTTTATTGTTGAAAGCATTACATATGTCCCCTAAAATTCTCACAGCTCTGTGTGAGAGAGACAGACGAACACTAATTCTAGCTCCATTTTCTGAAAAGGAAGATGAGATGCAGATATCCAATGATTTGTTCAAGGTCACATCACTGGCAAATGGCAAAGTCATGATTGTTTGAATTCATACCATCAACCACCACAGCATCATGAACTCTCTTAACCACTAAATGTCTTCAAACAAGTTTTCTAAATTTGCTTGTTTTACACGGGAAATGCAAAGTTGTATTTTGTGTTTATGCTGCTTAACATGCACTTTTGATACATGATAGCCATTCAATACATGATCTTGGAGTTGAATTGTTTTGTTGTTGTTATTTTTATTGAATTTATTGGGGTGATGATATATTATCCATACATTGTGTTCACCACCCCAATTAGAGTATACTTGTTAAAAAATTTCTTAATAAAAAAGAACCAGTCTCGCAAGTTAGTTAACTGACTTTTCAACTTATTTTTTAAGGAGCTATTATACCCTTTACATATAATGATGATTTTAAAAACTACATTTGAGTATATAAAGACTTAGATTCACTGAATGCATGACTAAATGCTTGTGATATGGAGACTTCCAAAAATCTAAAGTATCACTCAAACACCAGAACCAACAATATTATTTTGCATTAAAATGAACCAATCTCTTTTTTTTTTTAGATAAAACTGTGAAATAAGCCCATTAAAAAGCATTCAATATGCAAGTTTAAACTAGAACAAAATTTTTGTTCTCTTCAAAATATGTAGCCCCGACTCAAATATCAAGATAGTTTTGGGGGGAAAAAACACACAAACACACACACACACACACACACATACACACAAAACACCATATTTCGTTATGTTCAAACTACTAGGAGAAACCAAGTACATCTCCACCTCATAAAACTAGCCGTGACAAAATATTCCTAAAACTACCTGCAATTAGATTTAAAGAGGCACTGGATCTGGAATCAGAAAAAGTACGTTTAATTCAAGTTGTGATACATATTAGCTGAGCAATTAATGACATGTTCCTAAACCTGGCAATTTACAAAACCTATTTCATCATTTGTCCAATGGGAAGAGTGAGAATTTCCTTGCTACCTATTCCTTAAAGAAAAATACTATAATTATTCATTAATACTCTATGGTATTAATGGTGAAATATATGATAAAACACTCTAAAATTTAAAGGAAACTGTATCAGTGTGTAGAAAGACTTTTTTCAAGTATGAAAGCTTGAGTTTATTTTATTGCTATATTTGAACATTATTCTTTCAATTTTCTTAAAGCAAAGTTAAATATTGTATTGTGAAACAATTCAATGCCTTCTTTCATTTGCTATTTTCGCAAGTCTTGCTTAACCTCTATCAAGTTACACTTTCATATCTGCCTATTCTTTATTCAGCAGTAAAAGGTTCCATCCGTTTTTGTAGGTGAACTTTGTTATGAATTAATCCTCTAGAATTCCATAGAATTTAACAAACTGGAAGAAAAATAAATAAATAAACCTTGAATGTACTACACATCCTTTTCAATTTCAGTTTTTTGTATTCATTTACCTTGCCCTGAAATGAATAAACTTTGTGAAACTGAGGAAGCTATCATAGCATGACATTTTCTATATTCTTCTATCTCTATGGTAGGAGTTCTACTAATTGCTTATTATTTTTTTAAATATATTTTATTGATTTTTTACAGAGAGGAAGAGAGAGGTATAGAGAGCTAGAAATGTCAATGAGAGAGAAACATCGATCAGGGCATATGCATATGCCTCTCGCACACCCCCTACCAGGGATGTGCCCGCAACCAATATACATGCCCTTGACCGGAATCGAACCTGGGACCTTTCAGTCCGAAGACTGACGCTCTACCACTGAGCCAAACTGGTTTCAGCTACTAATTGCTTATTTTACAGAGCTAAAAATAAAGTACAAAGTGTAATAAGTGAAACTGGCAATGTTCACAGTCACTGGTGAGAGGGAGTGGATAATGTCTCTACACTTAAAATTTAGCAATACAGTCAACTTAGAAATCTCCCCTTGAAATTTAATAAACTTTACCCCTAGGTAAACACAAATCATTCACACTTTAGTCAGAATTATCACATGATAAAAATAAAGGACATGTTTTATCTATATCCATAACGCTATTCTAAAACTGATCTAGACTTTCACAAATAATGATATCTTGACTGTTAAAGAACTATTTAAAATGCAATCTTGTAAAATTGCTTTATTTTTAGTTAAGTGGCAAAGCATTATATCACATCTAATTATACTGCTCTTAGCTAAAAGTCATTGACAGCTTGAGTTTTCTAATGAACAAAATGTTAAATTAGATAACTGTTTTTTACAATAAGTTTGCCTGAGGAGCTATGCCAAAATGGAGATCAAGGAGAAATCTAAAATGTTTGCCTGGCCAGAGTGGCTAGTAGTTGAGCGTTGACCTATGAAGCATAAAGTCATGGTTCGATTCCTGGTCAGGGCATATGCCTGGGCTGCAGGCTCAAAGCTCAATCCCCAGTGGAAGGCATTCTTTCTTATCTTTGATGTTTCTATCTCTCCTCTCCCTTTCTCTCTAAAATAAATGAAAAAACATATTAAAAAATAATTATAAAAATAAAATAGCACTGCAGGTTTTGGAAGCCACAAAAAAGGACAAAACATAGTAGTCTCGCTGAAACTGGTTTGGCTCAGTGAACAGAGCATTGGCCTGGGGACTCAAAGGTGCCGGGTTTGATTCCGGTCAAGGGCATGTACATTGGTTGTGGGCACATCCCCAGTAGGGGGTGTGCAGGAGGCAGCTGGTCAATGTTTCTCTCTCATCAATGTTTCTAACTCTTTATCCCTCTCTCTTTATCCCTCGCTGTAAAAAGTCAAATATATATATATATAGTAGTCTCGTCTTATCTGCAGGGGATACATTCTAAGACAGATAGTACCAAATCCTACTATAAATCCTGTTTTTTTCCTCTACACTCATTCCCATTATAAATTTATAAACTAAACACAATAAGAGATTAACAACAATAACTAATAATAAAGTAGAGCAATTATAACAATATATTGTAATAAAACTTATGTAATGTGGTCTCTCTCTCTCTCTCTCTCTCTCTCTCTTCTCTCTCAGTATTATACTCTACATATAGTAAGAATACGCTGGACAAAGATTGATTCACATCCCAGGTAGAACCATGCTGGATGGTGCATAAGTTCATCATGCTACCAAAAATGAAGCAAAACTTAAAATTCATAAATTGTTCCTTTCTGGAAATTTCTATTTAAATTTCAGCCCACAGTTGACTGTGGGTAAGTGAGAAAAGTGAAAGCATAGATGAGGGGGCCTGCTGTACCTGATGACAAATAGGGATGTAGGTGTTGTCTCTCTTAACTCACTTTTATCTGTAATTTCAACCCACTGAGGGAGTATGGAACTAGAGGGAGAGGAAGGGAAGGCATGTGCCCAGGTGCCCATACAGCTTTGATGCAACAGGCCTAAAACATCAACGAAGACACACGAGATGAAGGCAATCCTTCCACATTTGGCTTTTTCAAGCCTATTTAATACCTTCACAAATTTTTTGAACTAACCAAAGTAAGAATTTTGTCATAAAACTAAAAAGTGACAATGCTCATATGATCAACTAGAGTTCTACCTCTACACCAGAGACCATGATTCTGACCTTTTCTGTGGTTCAAACAATGCTGATACGTGTGTGATTTGATTATGGAAAGAAATGGAGGTAGCCTGAGAACTGCCCTTAAAATATATACATCTCTGCCAAAACCGGTTTGGCTCAGTGGTAGAGCATCGGTCTGTGGACTGAAAGGTCCCAGGTTCGATTCCGGTCAAGGGCATGTACATTGGTTGCGGGCAAATCCCCGGTAGGGGGTGTGCAAGAGGCAGCTGGTCGATGTTTCTCTCTCATCGACGTTTCTAGCTCTCTATCCCTCTCTCCTCCTCTCTGAAAAATCAATAAATATATATATATCAACATTCAGATCATGACAAAGAAATCTCCAGTGCCCTAGGATTTAATTATTCAAGAATAAGAAAGTTTAAAATCTAAAAATAAAATGAGTAGGGGAACTTGATGAAATAAAAAACATAAGTTATCTTTATGAGGTGTAAGTTATATACCACTGCATTTTATGTCTTCTTTAAAAACAAATATTCAACCTTAACTCCTCTAAATAAAGGAACCCAAACATGTAGATGAAAAATGATGTGTAAACTTTCTTCATCAGTGAATGTGAAATCTGTTCAGAGACTCTGTGCCATCGTGGTCATAGATTAAGCCTCCACACAGCTCTTTAGTGTCTGTGTATGGAGAGAGAGAGAGAGAGAGAGAGAGAGAGAGAGAGAGAGAGAGAGAGAGAGAGAGAGAGAGCCTTTTGTAGACATCACCCATCAATTCAGACCTGCCAGGTGGAATCTCCTGCTTTACTTCTATTTTCACAGGGTGCTCAGAGGCAGCTGCTCTGATATCACAAAAGACCTGGGTTTTCAGCATGGTTTTGAGGTCAGCACTCAGTCACTGTATGTGTGAATTAGCAGTCACCAAAATGGCAAGTTTATACCACACAGGGAGAAAAAGAGACATGTGATTGGGTTGCAAGGAGAGATCAGTAGAAAGTAAGAACAAAATTGTGCTCTACTAATATTTAATATGTGATTTTACCATAGCATAGTGTATAATTTCTAAATGGATAGAGATGATTAAAATATTTTACTGATATTGCTACATGATCAAAAAAGTTTGGAGATGATTAAAACCATGTAAACTAAAGTAATTTCCATATACATGCAGGCAAATAAAACATTATTCAAATTAAAAATTTTAAATGCTTAAGTCATAAGAAATTCAATTTATAACACAAATTTTATATTTTCCTCACTTTTTGTGATGGATTATGTATCAGTCTACTCTACAAAAGCTGCTTTTACCATCTCTTTGATGAATAAGTATTTTATGAAAATTGGCATTAGAGAAAAAAATCAGGCCTTACAAAATTCCTTTCAGATTCAACATAATCCAATCAACTTTTAATCAAAATATTTAATAATAAAATATCCCCAAATAATCAGATGACCATAAAAACAAATAAATGTTAATTTTTTAATAAATCATTTACTGTGCTATATTAGAAGAAAAAATATTTTTATAGTCAGTATTTTAAAGGTGCCTCAGCAATGAAAACCAAATATGGAAAAATTAGCATTCAGGAAGAGGTAATTTTAGGTCATCGGGGCAATTTCAATGCTTCTAATTATATCTCCAAGAAAGCAGAAGCTTGTGTTTCTGTTTCCTGACCAAATTTTATGGGATGTATAACCAAGAAGAAATATTTTTAAAAGCAAAAAAATACAAGTGAATGTGTGACTTGGGTGAGAGTCACACGTTCACAGCTCTTTAACTCTTAAGAGCTGTGGATTCCAAGTGCCTCTTTTCATTTCTCCCCTCTTTTCAAAACATGCATGAGGGGATAAACACAAAATGAGAATATCTAACACAAATTTTCAATTATGCAACACAAGCTATTTTCTGACACTTAAGACAAGTATGAAAATAAGCAAAAGAAGACAAAGTACCGGGACAGACAATGTCTGGTAAAAGACAGAATTTCCCAATAAATTTAATTTTAAGAAAGATAGAATTTCCATATGATATGTAAAAAGAAAAATTTAAAAAAGGACAAAAAGGGGGAGATTAAAATGCCAATATAAATTTAAAATACTTATGTCTCCCTTAGATTATACAGCATTTTCCTCATTCATGTCAGTCTGTGGTATAGTTACAATAGACTGCCTCTATATTTTCATGAAGAAACACTGAAACTTAGAGCATTTCTTTTCTCAGAAACTAAATTTAGAGAATGTAGGAGGTATAGGTAGAGATTAAGTCATCACGGCATTTACAATTTAAGAACAGAATTTGTGGTGTTTTGAAGCGAATAAATACCAAGCTTATTTAGATCTTCAGGTACTACAATTAACTATTTGTAGTCGATACAGATATTTGTGTCAGTATTTGAGATGGCAACTGTTAATATTTAATTCTGCAACTAAACTTTTATTTATATTTTATGAGTTAACACAGTCAATAACTAAGATCAGTTTTTAAAATATAACCAAGCATGCCAAAACCGGTTTGGCTCAGTGGATAGAGTGTAGGCCTGTGGACTGAAGGGTCCCGGGTTCGGTTCTGGTCAAGGGCATGTACGTTGGTTGCAGGCACATCCCCAGTAGGGGGTGTGCAAGAGGCAGCTGATCGATGGTTCTCTCTCATCGATGTTTCTAACTCTCTATCTCTCTCTCTTCCTCTCTGTAAAAAAAAAAAAAAAAAAAAAAAAAAAAAAAAAATCAATAAAATATATTTTTTAAATAAAATATAACCAAGCAAATAAGTTATATCTGTTACTAGCTGATTTATGTCATGGTAATTGTGGCACTTCCTTTTCTGGATTTGCAGTTCTCTAGGCAAAATCTCATATATCATTGCCTTACATTGACACCTACTGGAAAATACTGGAATTGTATTTTTTTTTTTTTTTTATTATCTGGGCAGTTGTTAATTTTGCATCTGTGGAAAAAACGTGGAAGCTATAATTTTAACTGCAAATTTTAATTTTCTAAAAGGAAAAAAAGCACCATTTATCTTAAACATTTTAACTGTAATGGTTTCTTTAGGAAATTGTAAATCTCAAGAAGTCTGCTCAAAGAGTATTTCTGATGGGAATTAATTTACTCAATGACTTCAGTTACTGAACTTCTGTTTATTTTGGGTATGATTATGAAAGTAATTAAACAACTTTGTTGGGTATTTGAACTTCTACTGCTTCATACCCCAGACTAAATACTTAGGGTCACAGGACTTGAGGAAAAATTACCTGATTTTGTGAAAGTATGCAAGCAAATGAATCAGAAAAATTATCCAAATAATAGAAAATAGATGCTTACACATTCACATTTGAAGTTAAAAAGATAAAATAAACATGCATTAATGAATGAGCCTTACTCCTCTATTATCAAAACTACCTGTTCATATAGTACACAAATGTTTAACAGAATAAATTCATCCTCTGAAATAGATCAAAAGACAACATAATGAAATAATTAATTTACAAATTTTACAATTAATTGATTATTAAGTTATATTAACTTTTAATTAACTTCTTATGCAAATGAAACACTTCTAAGAATTTCTTAAAATACCCTTCTACCTTAGTCTCCTAAAACTCTTTTTTTTAATCAATCTTTATTGTTCATATTATTACAAAGGTTCCTCATTTCTTCCCCCCTCCACCAGGTTCCCACCCCACCCTCCACCCCCTCCCCATCCCCCATTGTCCTCATCCATAGGTGCACAGTTTATATTCAGCCTCTTCCTCCCTCCCTTTCCCCGGTAGTAAATCCCTTTTCAGATAGTAAATCAGTTACTTAGCATTTTCTCATATCAATAATACCTCCACATGCCCAAGGATACACTTCACATAAAAGACATTTCCCAATAGGTCAACTAGCCTCATCCAGGCCCCACCTAAGGCACTCACAGATCAACACCCCAGCCCTATACTAACTCAACACATCCAGATCTAAGCCTTCATCACTTGATTCAGCAGACCCTCAAATTCCCCCAAAAGTTTCCAGCCATGTCTGAGAGGCAGCCGTGGGGCAGTTGCAGGCGAGGAGCGAGCTGTTCCGGGCCTGGCTTCTCTGGGCCTGGCCTCTGTTGCTCTGGTTCGTTCCACAACCAGCTGCTCCGGGTCTGGTCACTGCCGCTCCCGACCTAGTTGCTCTGGACTTGGCTGCCGCTGCTCCGGGCCTAGCCGCACCCGACCCGGCTGCTCTGGGCCCAGCTGCTCCAGGCCTGGCTGCTCCGGGCCTGGCCACTCCCAGCCTGGCAGCTCTGCTCCAGGCCTGGCCGCACCCAACCTGGCAGCCGCTGCTCCGGGCCTGGCCACACCAGACCCGGCTGCTCCGGGCCTGGCCGCTCCCAGCCTGGCAGCCGCTGCTCCGGGCCTACCTGCACCAGACCCGGCTGCTCCGGACCTGGCCGCTCCCAGCCTGGCAGCCGCTGCTCCGGGCCTACCTGCACCAGACCCGGCTGCTCCGGACCTGGCCGCTCCCAGCCTGGCAACCGCTGCTCCTGGCCTGGCCGCACTCGACCTGGCTGCTCCGGGCCTGGCCGCTCCCAGCCTGACAGCCGCTGCTCCATGCCTGGCCGCACCCGACCCGGCTGCTCTGGGCCCTGCTGCCCTGGGCCCAGCCGCTCCGAGCCTGGGCACTCCCAGCCTGGATGCTCCGGGCTTGGCTACTGCTGTTCTGGGTCTGGTTGCTCCCAACCCGGCTGCTCTGGGCCCGGCCACTCTGGGTCTGGGTGTTCCTGGACTGGCCACCCTGGGCTTGGCCGCCTCCGCTTCAGGCCTGGCTGCCACTGCCCCAGGTCTGGCTGCTCCAGTGCTGGCTGTTGATGCTCTGGTTCTGGCTGCTGCTGCTCTGGGGCCTGGCCGTTGCTCCTCCGGGCCTGGCTGCCACTGCCTTGTGCCTGGCCACTCTAGGCCTGGCCGCCGCTGTTCCAACATTCTGTCCTTTTTTTTACAAAAACGCATTTATGTTGCAATGTTGGCTGGTGAGTTGAGTTCTGACTTAGTCTTTGATTTTTCAAGATCTTCTTTGTATTCTTTCTTAAGTAATTTTACTATCTTTTGCTCTCCCTTGATTTCTTCACATTGAGAACTTCTTTGGTTTCTTCCTCCTTGTCCTGGGAGCTCAGCAGGTTGGCCTGTGGCACCCCTTTGTTCTCCGCGGGCTCCTGCGCTGCTTCAGCCTGTTGCTGGGGTCGGCGCCACCCAGGAAGCAGCCCCCGGCCTTGGCTCCGTTGCCCGCGCTCAGCGGTCAAAGGCTCAGGGGCACCCCCCACCCTGGGGGCCCCGTCGCCCGGCTCCTTGCTGGTGCCCAGCTGGCTGGTGTTCGGAAGGGGCTCCTGCACCTCGTCGCGTTCCTCCAGTCTGAAGTTTTTTTTCTCCTTTCCGTTAGGGGAGTTTAGCATCAGAGTCAATAGACTATCCTCTGTGCGCAGTGTGAGCAACTCCGGGGGCTCGGCCTTTCGCCCCTTTCCCAGGACTCCACCTCACAGCCCCGTCTCCCTCTGCTTGAGCTTGGGCCCCCAAAGATTGGCCTAGAACTGGGGTTCGGAGCAGTCCGGACTGAGGCTCAGCGCCGCCGGAGGCTTTGTTTCTTCTGGCTAGGGTAACCCAGCATCAGAGTCAACATTCAGTCCTCTGTGCGTGCATTGCGCGCGACTCCGGGGGCCCTGCTTTTCGCTGCTCTTCTGGGATTCCGCCTCACAGCCCCATCTCCCCCTGCCGGAGCCTGGGTCCCCAGGGTCTGGCCCATAACTGGGGCTCAGCGCTGCCGGTTCGGGGGTTCAGCCCAGGCTGGGGGTTTTATTTCCTTCCTGCTAGGGAACGCCAGGCAGCACCCAGCCCTTTCCTCCTCTCCGGCTGCGTCCTCTCCTCCTGTGCACGCTTGTGCGGGCGGGTGCGCAGCATGTCTCCATACCTTAGACTTTTTCAGCTCCTCTGATTTTCCTTCTGGTTTTCTCTTTCCTTCTTGTTGTAGAATTTTCAGTCAGTCGACTACCTGTAGCTCTGGGCAATGTCCACTCTACATTTTAGTTGTATTCCATTGAAACTGTTGTGTGCTGCTGCAATTAGATGTCTACCCGAGCAGCTATCTTGGATCCTCCCCTCCTAAAACTCTTCAGAGAAAATGTTTCGGACAGAAATACATTTAATTGACCAAACTATAAGAAATAAAAATAGGATGTGACAGAGTTAATAGAATACTACCTTCCTCTCCACCCCCAGTCTGCTGCTACATAAAATGCACAATTTAGGTGCTTGGACCTGTCATATTTTATATAATCATGAGCATACTATTGTCCTAGAGGCAGTTGTTCCAATTATAAATGAGTTTGGGCAGCTCAGGGGACAATAATCTACATTCTTGGAAATGATACTAAGAACATGAGGTGAAGGCAGAGCATTACACAATTTACACTGTACTATACAAACTGCTTTAACATTCCTGTTGCAATTCCTTTTTTTAATATAAAATCAATCCATTTTTTACAAAAGTAGTGAGATAGTGTGAACATAGTTTAAATAAGCAAAACTATAATAAAAAAATATAATAGCTAACTTTAAAAAATACTGGCACTCACTCAATGACTTATGTTTTGGATGACGTGGTATTTGAAATTTGCAACTGTGAAACAAGTTGCCTCTTATAAGTGTACTCAATCTAACTGTCCAAATAAAACAAAGTGAAATTTAAGTGACACTATAATAGAGGAAGACTCACGAATATGGGGGACACAATATGATGAGAGTAAGTCAAATAGTTTTGAAGATGTGCTTTAATTTTTCAAATCAGAAAAAACAACAACAATTAGCTATAAAGAGAAGCACAGTTTTTAAGTAACCCACTGAAAGATTATTCTAAACCTTCTTTTAAATTTACCAAAATTTCCATAAGGCTAAAGTGCCACTCAATATTAAGATACTGCAGTATCACAGAGGTAACAGGTCTTGATAAATGTAGTTTGGCTCTATTTTCTTCAAACAGTTCACTAGCCTCCTCAGAAGATTTTGTCAGGAGCATGCTCCCGCTGAGACACATCAGTAAGCACATCAGTTAGGTTTCTGCTTCTTGTAGCCACTTTAGGAAATTCTCCAGGTCCATGCGAGAGGCCTGCACTGCCCCTCAGTTCAGCCTCCAAAGAATTCTGTCTGTCAGCAATGCTGCAAGGAATAAGATGGGCGAGTCTCCATTACTTACAGTGTAACACGCCCCATCATGACACACTAAAGAAAAAAATCAGCAGATAGCCTCAAAGGACCTCAATTTCTTCAAGCACCTAATGGAATTGGGGGATTTATTCATATGTGTCTTGAATAATCCATAATGGGGGGATAATGTGAATTGTGAGAAGAAGAGGGGGAGAAGCATAACTCAACAAAAATCACATCCATATTACAAAATAATTATGACTATATTTTTATAACTCATAATTGTATGTTATTCCCCATATGATTTATTTTAATACCTTAGTATAATGCATGACACAAAAGGCAATACCAATCAATATGTACAAAATGGGTGACTAAATGAATTCTACAAGAAATAGCATCTGAAGAAACTTTTAAGATAAAATAAAAATAACGTAGAACTAATTTTATATTATCAATACAAATTGGTTCTTTAAGTTGATTTAATATTATTCTTGGAAGACAATGGATATCAAGCTTTTATATGCCTTTCATTTAATCTACAAAGAACTATTCTAGAGTTTCATGATTTAAGAGATACACACATAATATCAACCTTTAAAACTTTATAGACATCAAAGCTCCATAATAAGAAAACAAACAATCTAATTTTTAAGTGGATACAAATAATTTTACTTCCAGGTATTTAATCTCAAGAGATCTAAAAACATATGTCCACTCAAAAACTTGTACACAAATATTTGTAGCAGCATTATTTCTAATAGCCAAATGGTACAATCAACCCAAATATCTATCAGTTGAGGGGGGAATTGATAAACAAAACATATTAATACAGAAAATATTATTCAGCCATAAAAAGAAATGAAGTATCAATAAATGCTGCAACATGGATGAACCTTGAAAACATTATGCCAAGTGAAAGAAGACAGATACAAAATGCCCCATATTGTGCAATTTCATTTATATGAAATATTGCCAGAAAGATAAATCCATAGGGAGAGAAAGCCAATTATCTGTTGACTAGGAGGTGGAAGCAGTGAAGACTGACTGCTGATAGTGGTAGGTTTCATTTAGTGGTGATAAAATGTACAAAAATTAAGAGTTTGGTGATGTCTTTACAACATGGTAAATATACTAAAGTCCACTTAATTGTATACTTTACCAGGGGTGGGGAACTTTTTTTTGCCAAGGATCATTTGGATATTTATAACATCATTCACAGGCCACACAAAATTATCAACTTAAAATTTAGCCCGCTATATTTGGTCAAACATTTAATTAACTCAACCCTAATTCCTTGGCAGGGCTAGACCAAAAGATTCTGTGGGCCTTACAAGGCCTATGGGCCAAATGTTCCCCATCTCTGCTTTAAATGGTGAATTGAATGGTATATAAAATATATCTTTTTTTTTTATTAGCACCTGTGACAGACTTTGCCAAACTATCTTAAGCCACAGCTAGAGAAGAGATTAAAAATGGCAGTGGAGTAAGTGGGAGCTACACTGACACTCTCCCAGGAAATACAACTATAGTACAGAAGAACTATTTTGAAAAATCAACTGAGGACTAGTTGAGAAATAACCGAGATGGAAACTGGAGACTGCATAGAGACTGCTAGGAAGTGCAAAGGCACAAAAGGGCTGGCCTGGCTTCCACAGTCAGAAGCTGAAGTGCCAGAGGGATATCTCAGCTATGGGGGATTCCCACTGAAGACTATGGGATCAAAACCCCAAGCTGGACTCCCCACCCAGAGCACCAGAACTGAGAACAATGCCCACATCACATCTGGCTGAGAAAAGAAGGAGGGCTGCTGTCAGTCAGGCAGAGACTACTGGAAATGCAGGCACCCTCTAAAAGGGCCAATACATACAACAATATAGTCATAGTAGGGGACTTTAACAACCTGCTGACTTCACTGGATAGATCTTCAAAAAAAAATTAACAAGGAAAGGGTGATTCTAAAGGACACACAGGATCAGACTGATTTAACTGACATTTATAGAACATTTCAGCCCAATGCAGCATAATATACATTCTTCTCAAGTGCACAAGTAGTGGCCAGATTATGCATTCAAAGATCATAATAATCTGGCCACTCAGTGTATATGCCAACACACTGGACAATGTGGATGAAGTGGACATATTCCTAGAAAAATACAACCTCCCAAAACTGAATCAGGAAGAATCAGAAAACCTGAATAGGCTAGTAATAGATGAAATAGCAGTAATCAAAAAAACTCCCAGCAAACAAAAGCCCAGGTATGGATGGCTTCAAAAGGGAGTTCTATCAATTATTCAAAGAAGAACTAACACTTACATTCCCTCAAACTATTCCAAAAAATCCAAAAGAAGGAATACTTTCAAGCTCTTTTTATAAGGCTAGCATTATCCAATTCCAAAACCAGATAAAGACACTACAAAGAAAGAGAATTACAGGCCAATGTAATGATGATCATAGATGCTAAAATCCTCAACAAAATATTAGCAAATTGGATCCAGTAATATATTAAAAAGATCATAAATCATGACCAAGTGGAATTTATTCCAGGGATGGTTCAATATTTGCAAATCAATAAACATGACATATCACATAAATTGAAAGACAATCAAATGATAACATTAATAGATACAGAAAAGCATTTTACAAAATCCAACAACCCATTTTTGATAAAAACTCTCAGCAAAGTGAGAATAGAGTGATCATATCTCAACATAATAAAGGGCATATATGACAAACTTTTAGCCAACATTATACTCAATGGGCAAAAACTAAAAGCATTTCCCTTAAGAACAGGAATAAGACAGGTATGTCCACTTTTGCCACTCTTATTCAACATAGTACTGGAAGTCCTAACCACAGTGATCAGACAAGAAGAAAAAATACAAGACATCCAAATTGGAAAAGAGAAAGTATACTCAAAGATGACATAATATTGTACATAGAAACTTTAAAGACTCCACCAGAAATCTATTAGATTTAATATAGGAATTCAGCAATGTAGCAGGATACAAAATTAACACCTAAAAATGGATGATTTTTTATACACTAATAATGAATTCTCAGAAACAGAAACAAATAAATAATCCCATTTACCACTGCAACAAAATAATTAAGATACTTAGGAATAAACTTAAATAAGGTTAAAGACTCGTACTCAGAAAACTACAGGACATTAAAAGGAGAGATAGGGGAAGATATAAACAAGTGGAATAATATACCACATTCATGGATTGGTAGAATTGCCATCATTAAAATGTCCACTCTACCTAAATCAATCTACATATTCAATGCAGACCCTATTAAAATACCAATAGCATAGTTCACAGATCTAGAATAAATATTCCAAAAATGTATATAAAATCAAAAAAAGATCCTGAATAGCTACAGAAATCTTTAGAAAGAAGAGCAAAGTTGCAGGGATACAATACCAGATATCAATTATACTACAAAGCCAGTGTATTCAAAACAGCCTGGTACTGGCACAAGAACTGGCATATGGATCAATGGAATAGAACAGAGAGCCCAGAAATTGACCCAAGCCATTATGCTTAATTAATATTTGACAAAGGTGGCAAGAGCATGCAATGGAATAAGGACAGTCTCGTCAATAAGTGGTGGTATAAGAAGAAGGAGAAGAAAAAGAAGAAGAAGAAGAAGAAGAAGAAGAAGAAGAAGAAGAAGAAGAAGAAGAAGAAGAAGAAGAAGAAGAAGAAGAAGAAGAAGAAACTAGACCACCAACTTATACCATATGCAAGAATAAACTCAAAATGGATTTTTTAAAAAATTTAAATGGAAGTTGTAAAACCATAAAAATCCTGGAAGAAATCATAGGCAGCATAATCTGAGGCATTTGTTGTAACTATGTTTGTAGATACATCTCCTAAGGCAAAGGAAACTGAGGAGAAAATAAACAAATGGGACAAAATCAAAATAAAGAGCTTCTGCACAGAACCCATCATCAAAATGAAAAGGGAGCTGACTGTGTGGGAGAACATATCTGGCAATGATATATCTCATGAAAGGTTAATATCCAAAATATATAAGGAACTCATACAACTTAACAAAAGGAAGACAAACAACCCAATTTAAAAGTGGGCAAAAGAGATATATAGACACTTCTCCAAAGCTGACATACAGATGATCAAGAAACATGAAAAAATGCTCAGTCACTGATCAGACAGATGCAAATTAAAATGGCAATGAGGGGAGTTGTTTCAAGATGGCTGACAGGCCGAAACCGGTTTGGCTCAGTAGTAGAGCATCGGTCTGCGGACTGAAAGGTCCCAGGTTCGATTCCGGTCAAGGGCATGTACCTGAATTGCGGGCACATCCCCAGTAGGAGCTATGCAAGAGGCAACTGGTCGATGTTTCTCTCTCATCGACGTTTCTAGCTCTCTATATCTCTCCCTTCCTCTCTGTAAAAACTCAATAAAATATATTTAAAAAAAAAAAAAAAAAAAGATGGCTGACACCTAGCTGCAGCCGCACACAACAATTTCAATAAAATACAACTAAAATATAAAATGGACATTACCCAGAACTACAGGAAAGTCAACTGACTGAAAATTCTACAACGAGAAGCAAGGAGAAAACCAGAAGGAAGAGCAGAGGATCTGTAAAAGCCCAAGGTACGGAGACACGCGGCATGAGCAGAGAGGAGGGAGCCAGAGAGGAGGGAGCGGAGTGCCTGGCTGGCATTCCCTAGCGGGAAGGAGATAAAAGCTCCGACTGTGCTGGGCCCCAGTTCCGACTGCTCTGAACCCCAGTACTAGGCCAGATCCCGGGGACCCAGGCTCAAACAGAGGGAGCTGGGCTGTAAGGCGGAACCCCGGGGGAGCAGTGAAAGGAAGTCCCGGAGGCGCGCACATTGCACGCAGAGAAGGGATGGTTGGCTGTGCCGCGGGATTGCCCTGGCGGGAAGGAGACAGGGGCTCCAGACTGCTCTGAACGCCACCTCCAACTCCACTTCCAAGTGAACTGAACCCCAATACAGGGTTCAATGGGGGAGAGCCTAGACTGTTTGATAGCAGGCGAAAATCGAGGGCACCTTTCTCTCAGAGGCACTTGCAACGAGTACTGAAGGACCTGAATAGGGCGGGGCTGACGGAAGCCAAAGCTGTAGGCTCCACCCTGAAACCCCACCCCATCCAAGCAGAACACAGAGACTTTTAAGGCTACCAACTCAGGGAAGCAGCAAAAATGCCGAGACAACAAAATAGATGACAAACGAAAGAAATGGAGGACAAAAAGCGACTGGATATAGAGTTCAAATCTACGCTTATAAGGTTTTTCAAGAATTTCCTAGAAAAGATGGATAAGACCTATGAGGATATGAAAAGGGATCAACTAGAATTAATAAGGAATCAATAAGAAATGATAAGGGATCAACAAGAAATAAAGAATACATTGACTGAAATAAAAAATATTATACAGAGTCCTAAAAACAGAATGGAAGATTGCAAGAATCAAGTCAAAAATTTGGAACATAAAGAGCCAGAAGACACTCTTTCGCAGAAGCTAGAAGGCAAGAGAATCCAGAAAATTGAAGATAATGTAAGAAACCTCTGGGACCACTTCAAGTGAACCAACATCAGAATTATGGGGGTCCCAGAAGATGAGAGAGAGCAAGAAATCGAAAACATACTGAAAGAAATAGTGACAGAAAACTTCCTCCACCTGGTGAAAGAATTAGACTTACAAGTCCAGGAAGCACACAGAACTCCAAACAAAATGAATCCAAAGAGAACCACACCAAGACAAATCATAATTAAAATTCCAAGAGCAAAAGACAAAGAGAGAATATTAAAAGCAGCAAGAGCAAAGCAGGTAGTTACCTATAAAGGAGCACCCATAAGATTGTCAGATGATTTCTCAACAGAAATTATGCAGGCCAGACGGGAATGGCAAGAAATATTCAAGGTAATGAATAGTAAGAACCTACAGCCAAAGATAATCTATCCAGCAAAGCTATCACTCAGAATTGAAGGTCAGATAAAGAGCTTCACTAATAAAAAAAAAAAGCTAAAGGAGTTCATCACCACCAAACCAGAATTATATGAATTGCTGAAGGGGGTTCTTTCAGAAGAGAAAGTAAATAAAGATAAAAATTATGAACAACAAATACGTAACTATCAAGTGATTCTAAAAACCAAGGAAATTTTTTAAAAATCTGATGAACAATATTAACTGTTGAACATAATAGAATCAGAGGTATGGAAGAGGAGTGAACTGACGATTCTTGGGGAAAAGGGGAGAAGAGGATGTGGGAAGAGACTGAACATAAACTGTGCACCTATGAATGAGGACAATAGGGAGTGGGAAAAGGGCAGAGGGTGGAGTGGGAACCTGATGGAGGAGAGCAATGGAGGGGAGAGGGGGGGAAGGAACATTTGTAATAATATGAACAATAAAAATTTATAAAAATAAATAAATAAATAAATAAATAAATAAACAAATAAAATGACAATGGGGTATCACCTCACACCTGTCAGAAAGGCTACCATAAATAAATCAACCAATGACAAGTTCTAGAGAGGATGTTGAGAAAAGAAAACCCTAGTATACTGCTGGTGGGAATGCACACTGGTACAACCATTATGGAAAACAGTATGGAGTTTCCTCAAAAAATTAAATATGGATCTGCCATTTGACCCAGTGATTCTTACTTTTAGGAATATATCCTAATAAACTAAAAATACCAATCAGAAAGGATATATGTACCCCTATGTTCATAGCAGCTAAGATTTGGAAACAGCTCAAGTGCCCATCAGTAGAAGAGGGGATTAGAAAACGGTAGATATCTACACAATGACATACTATGCAGCAGTTAAAAAGGTTATCTTAGCCTTTGAGATAACATGGAGGGACCTGGAAAATAACATGTCAAGCAAAATAAGCCAGTAAAAAAAAAAAAAAAAAAAGACAAATCTCACTCATATGTAGAACCTAATGAACAAAATAAACTAATGAGCAAAATGGATCTAGAGACATAAAAGCATGGAAAAGGCCAGAATCTCAGAAGAGATGTTGGAGAGGGTGAGTTGGTGATAAGAGATCAACCAAACAACTTGTATGCATATATGCATAACCTATGGACACAGATAATAGGATGGTGAACAGAGGGTGGGGGCAAGCTAGAAGGGGTCAATGGGAGTTTGGGGACGTATGTAAGACTTTTAACAATAAATACAATATTTTTAAAAAGCAGCAGATGGAGTCAGTGTGTCCCTGCAAAAAAATTTAGCAACAGACATCTCATTTATGTATGTTTTCTAATTGTACATACACACATCCATCCATTCATCACCATCCACGCACCTGTCCTTCTTAGTTGCATGTTAACACAGTATTAAAATTGTTATTTTAATATTCAATTTAAGGTGGTTTACTTTCTTATTTGTACTTTTCCACATTCTCTAAATTTATAATAAACCGTTATCTTTTTATACATCAATAAACACATTCTTTTAAAAAATAGGTAAAAGATTTAAACAGGCAGATCATAACAGAAGATATATGGATGGCAAATAAGCATATAAAAAGATGTTAAGCATCATTAATCATCAGAGAAACATAAATTTAGACCACAAAGAGATATCACTACTTATTAGAATGGATTTAAAAACGACTACACTACATCAAATGCCTGTGAAAATGTAGAGTAACTGCAACTCTCACACAATGTAAGCAGGAGTGAAAAATGGTACAGCCATTTTAAAAAACAGTTTGGCAATTTTTAACATTAACCATGCACTTAAGATACAATCCAACAATCATTTTACAAGAGAAAAATGGAAATTTTGTGTCCACACAAAACCCATCATTCATAACGCTCAAAAACTGATAATAACCCAAAAGTCATCCTGTGCTAAATGCTGAATCGTGGGTACATGCATATGATGGAATACTGAGTAATGGAAATAAACTACTCACAGATGAAACAACATGGGTGAAATCCCCGGTGAGTTCTGCTAAGTTAGTGGTTGGCAAACTGCGGCTCATGAGCCACATGCGGCTCTTTGGCCCCTTGAGTGTGGCTCTTCCACAAAATACCATGGTCTGGGAGAGTCTATTTTGAAGAAGTGGTATTAGAAGAAGTTTAAAAATTTGGCTCTCAAAAGACATTTCAATTGTCGTACTGTTGATATTTGGCTCTGTTGACTAATGAGTTTGCCAACCACTGTGCTAAGTGAAAGAAGCTAGACACAAAAGCTGCATACCATGATCCCATTTATATGACATTCTGGAATGTCAGCGACCTCATCTCAGCACTTACTTCCTAAAAACCTCCTGTAGTGTTCAGTTGCCCACAGAACACATCTACATTGCTTCTCCTGGGACACGGTGCCCTCCACAATATTAAAATGGTTATTTTAATATTCAATCTAATTTCCCCAAATTCACTCCAATACTCTGTTCAGGTCCAAGTGGCTGTTCCATGTTCACATAAAATTTTATAGCCACATATAAATCCCGACCACCTCCACTTAGCAAGATCCTGCCGAACCTTTAAAGGCTAGTAACCACCGTCTCCTCCAAAATATCTCTGGCCAATTAGGTTTCCTTGTTCTGGGTACATTAAAGGTCAGTATGGCTCTTTTTTTTTTAATATATTTTATTGATTTTGTACAGAGAGGAGGGGAGAGAGATAGAGAGTTAGAAACATCGATGAGAGAGAGTCATCGATCAGCTGCCTCTTGCACACCACCTACTAGGGATGTGCCCACAACCAAGGTACATGCCCTTGACCGGAATCGAACCCGGGACCCCTCAGTCCCCAAGCTGACACTCTATCCTTTGAGCTAAACCGGTCTCGGCTCAGTATGGCTCTTTATACAGAAATTAATCACCTGTATCCTGGGGAGATCCTTGGATTGGGACCTTTTTTTAAAAATTTATTTTATTGATTTTTTTACAGAGAGGAAGGGAGAGGGATAGAGAGCTAGAAACATCGATGAGAGAGAGAGACATCGATCTGCTGTCTCCTGCACATACACAACCCCCCCCCCCCCCACCGGGGATGTGCCCATAACCAATGTACATGCCCTTGACAGGAATCGAACCTGGGACCTTTCAGTCCGCAGACCGACACTCTATCCACTGAGCCAAACCGGTTTCAGCTGGGACCTTATTTTTATTTAAATTTTATTTTAACTATATTATAGAGATTTTTTTATCTGTCCATTTATTCTGTAAATTCACTATGGGCAGAAGCAGTCTTTTATATCTCCACTAGAAATCCAGTGCACAAAAATTTGTGCACTCGGGGCGGGGGGAGAGTCGTTCAGCCTGGCCTGCTCACCCTCTTGCTGTCCTGACCCCTCAGAGGATGTCCACCTGCTGGCTTAGGCCCACTCTGCAGGAAATTGGGCCTAAGCCATGAGTCAGACATCCTTAATGCTGCAGAGGAGGCAGGAGAGGCTTGCTGAAGCCATAAGCCCTGTGAGAGCACACCGACCACCAGAGGGCAGCTCTTGCATTGAGCGTCATAGTGATCGGTTGTTCCTGGTCATTCTGCCGTTAGGGTCATTTTGCATATTACTCTTTTATTATTAAGGATGTTTCTCAGTCCTTACTACACTATTATAATAAGCATTTATAGAATAATGAAAATCTATAATATCCCTTTAAAATTACCTACCAAATATCCATTGTTAAGAAGCTACAAAGAGACATCCCCCATAAAACTCAGTTTGTAAATCCAGAAAGAAGATAGGAGAAGCACGAAAACAAGAGATCAGCACAAGGAGGAGCTCTCACGCAAAAAGTGCGAGGCAAACGCAGAAAAGAGTGCGGTGAATTCAAACTGCAGGTGCCGGCTGCGTCACCATTCCAACTGCCATGTTTCATTTTCACTTGACAAAGTTTACAAAGGAGACACCCATCAAAGCGAAAAAATAACCCAAAATGGGACCCTCTGCTACAAAAAATATATATAAATAAGAGGAAAGAAAGCAACAAAGCAAAAACCCATGAGATCCAGGAAATAGGGATTCCAGACGAGGAGGAAGGCACAGACACTCCCCAAACGATGGCTGTGCAGCGTACCTAGAAAGCTGGTCCCCAAGTAAACACATTAGAAGGGACAGACTCCTTAATGCGATTGGCTTTGGGGGAAACTGTGCTGTCAGGCCATCGGAAAATGTGGGAAGAATCAGCAACAGGTGCAAAGAAAACTGAGCATGTAAAAACAAAGCCATTATTAATTTCAGGTAAACCAAACAGAGGAAGCAAAATTATAGTCAACTTTCAGTGTTCAGCTGTTAATCATATTTAGACAGGCATAATAATGTCAACACAGTATCTGTTATCTAAAAATTCATGATGAGATGGTACAGCCACTGTGAACATTATATATATATATATATATATATATATATATATATATATATATATGACCTAGCAATTCCATTTCCGGGTATATACCCAAAATAATTGAGAGCAGGATCTCTGCTATACCTATGTTCATAGCAGCACTATTCACAATAACTAAAATGTGGAAGCAACTTTAATTCTTTAATAAACATGTGCCTATATCTCTTTAATTTTTAAAATTTAAAAGTTACTCACCAGAATTTGGGTGACTGTTGTTAGTGGTGTTTTATCTTCTACCTAAGAATTGCCCATATTTACAAGAATTAAAACATCAACAGTAAAAACATTAGGAATAGCCAAATAAAGGCTGTGCCAATAAGAAACTAGAAAGGAAGAAAGCAAAGGAGTACACACAAGCAATCATCCATGAACAGATGATTCTTATTTTAAAAACACTCATATAAAATTTAGTAATTATAAAATTTTTCATTTGGTTATCAGGGTCCTCTCCAGTGATTGTTCTGTTGATTATTCAGGAAATATTTTGTATTTTAGTTGTAACTCCAGTTTGGTCCTGGAAAGGTGTCTATGTAGCATCCACTTACTCTGCCGCCATTTTTAATCTCTTAGTATAGATATTTTTTTAATATATTTTATTGATTTTATACAGAGGAAGGGAGAGAGAGATAGAGAGTTAGAAACATCGATGAGAGAGAGTCATCGATCAGCTGCCTCTTGCACACCCCCTACTGGGGATATGCCCACAACCAAGGTACATGCCCTTGACCGAATCGAACCCGGGACCCTTAAGTCCCCAAGCCGACGCTCTATCCATTGAGCCAAACCGGTCCCGGCTTAGCATAGATATTTTAATGATGTTGATTCTGCCAGTCCATGAACACAGTATATTCTCCACTTGTTTATGTCACCCTCTATCTCTTTTTTCAAAGAACTATAGTTTTTTAGTACAATTTTTGAGTACAAGTCTTTTACCTCCTTAGTTAAGTTTATTCCTAAGTATCTTATTTTTTGTTGTAATGGAAACTGAGATTGTTTGTTTATTTTCTCTTTCTGATAATTCATTATTAGTGTATAAAAAAGCCATTGATTTTTTTAGTGTTGATTTTGTATCCTGCTACATTGCCAAATTCATTTATTAAATCTAGTAGTTTATTGGTGGGGTTTTTAGGGTTTCCTATGTACAGTGTCATGTTGCCTGCAAATAATGAGAGTTTTACTTCCTCCTTTCTGATTTGGATGCCTTTCACTTCTTGTCTGATCGCTGTGGCTAGGACTTCCAGTGCTATGTTGAATAAGGGAAGAACACCCTACATTTTTTTTAATATATTTTATTGATTTTTTTTTTAACAAAGAGAAAGGGATAGAGAGTTGGGAAACATCAGTATGAGAAATATCAATCAGCTGCCTCCTGCACACCCCCTACTGGGGATGTATCCACAACCTAGGTACATGCCTTTGACCAGTATCAAACCTGGGACCCTTCAGTTCACAGGCCGACACTCTATCCACTGAGCCAAACCATTCATGGCACATGCTACATTTACATAGAACTTAGATTCCCAATACCTGGACTTGCTGTGTGATCTTTTGTGAACTACCCAATCTTATCCAGTCTGTAAGTTGAAAGACTTGTTCATTTTTTTTTAATTTGAAAGTGAGAGGGAGAGAGAAACATCCATGTGTTGTTCCACTTATGTATATATTCATTGGTTGATTCTTGTATATGTCCTGACTGGGGATCAAACCCTCAACCTTAGGTATTGGGATAAGGGTCTAACCACCTGAACTACCTGGCCAAGGCAACATCCTTGTTCTTTTTTCTTTCTTTTCTTTTTCTTTCTTTCTTTCTTTCTTCCTTTCTTTCTTTCTTCCTTTCTTTCTTTCTTCCTTCCTTCCTTCCTTCCTTCCTTCCTTTCTTTCTTTCTTTCTTTCTTTCTTTCTTTCTTTCTTTCTTTCTTTCTTTCTTTCTTCTTTCTTTTTAGAGAAAGGGGAGAAACATCAATGGGGGAGCTAAACACCAATTGGCTGCCTCCTACAGCATCCCTCTGGGGATCAAGCCCTCAATCCCTTGGTGCAGATGCCTTGCTATTTTAATGGCTGTTAAAAAATCATTTTCAAAACAAAATATAGTCCATCAACAAACTCCCAGACTAGGAACTATTGTGTAAACTCATTTGATGCCATCCATTGCACTGATTCCCAAAACAGATGCTGGGCTTAACAGAGGGGAGACTGGAGTGGCCCCTGGGATTACACAGAAAAGTTGTTCAGCTCCTGGTGTTGAGGCAAGCAGGGTGTTGAGCTCTGGGTGCATCTTTCCAACCTGCAGAAGAAATGAAGTTCAGACACTCCCACTAGGAGATCCCCATAACAGCCCTGTGGGGTCTGAGTTGTTAACCCCATTTTACAGATTAAGAAAATTAAGCTCAGAATAACTGACTGAAGTCCAGGAGGAGCTTGAATCCAATTCTTTTGGCTCCAAGTCTAGTGTTTATAACCACGCCATGCTTCCTCCTGACTCCCACCCCCCACTGCCTGGGGCCACACAGTGTCTCCTGCGACTCTGGACTGTCCGGGTGGCTTTGATGTGGAGCTGCTGTCACAATGCCGAGCAGCACAGCAGGCACCCGTGGTCCCCTCCCTTGGGACCAACGGCAACATTATTGTTGGGCCACAGGTGGAAATTTGAGTGCAGTAGGAGGCTAATGGGAATGAGTGGAGGTGCTCTCCATGCCCTACTTTCTATGGGTACAAATGGGAGGGAGAATTATACCTACTTTACACATTCTGTGGGGATTAAATGAGCTATTCAGATGAAGCCACTGGCAGGCCACCTGCAGCATCCCACCCTCTATAAGTGTTGGTCCATGCTCAGGGGCGCCTTTGTTCAGTCTTCACCCTAAAAGCAGCTGAAGATCACCTGTATTCTGGAATGACTCCCTAACTTTAAAAATCACTCAGACTTACTGATCCTCCCTTCTCTGATCTCCCCACCCCGCAAACACACTTGGAAGGGAGAGGTGTCCATTGTAGGATTCACAGCTGGGGAAATACCTGGAGAGGGCCCTAATTTGAAACTCAATCTCCCTAGAAAGAGTCAAACCCCAATGCGTGACATGACCTTGTGTGAGACCCTCACTCTGCTTGGGCCTGTTTCTTCACCTCTAAATGAGGCTTTGGATTAGAATCTGCCTGAAATCCCTACAGATCTGAGACTGTGGATGACTTCCCAGATATGCTACAGGCACTAAGCCCATTCAGAATCTTACCCCTTCATAGATGGAAGGGCTGTGGTTCCTCTTCTTAGATCCAGACTGAAATTCAGAGGGTAAAGAGTTCTTAACTTCCGCTGAAGAAATGCCCCACTCTGAACTGGTGTGAGAGGTCCCAAAAAAGACTCAGTGCCCAGAGAATCCTTGAAGGGTCCCCAACCAAATGTGAATACAATCTCCTACCCGAGGAGCAAACAATGGTGTTTTTGTTTCCAGAAGGTGTTAACACATACTTTCCTATGATATGACATTTCTGAACCAAAATCAGTTTAACATACCACAGCCCTGTACCCCTCAGACCACACACACACACACACACACACACACACACACACACAGCCTTCAGACAAACCTAATACAAACACGGCCTCCAACTGCGTGTCTGTTCAATGCCTGGCACACACGCTCACCAGTGGCGCTCAGGAGCTCCCGGTAGTCAGCAACGTCTTCAGATGTAAAACCAAAGCTGCAGCCGGGTGCGTGGCCATGTCGGCCATGTGTGCAGCACAAAATTTAAATATCAGTCCCTCTTGATAGAATCCAAGTTGATTGAATGACTTATTGGAAGGGGGTAGATTAAAAGTCTCCCCTTTTTACATAAACACACAATCGCTGACCTGCTCGAATGCCGTCCTTCACATCCACCAGGCTCCCCGCTCTCATCACTAAGTTCAGCTTCTGGTCTGCACTGAGTCCAGCCTTGGGAGTATCATTCTTCCCACCCCTTCCACCTGAGATGAAAGGATGACAATGGGCCCAGGACACCCAGCTCTGTGGGTCCAGGTACAAAGAGCTGTGAGCCCCCCTTGGATCAAGATTAGAGGGACTCCAATGGTTGCCTCAGTCCCAGGCCTCCACCCTGAGGTGACTGGCCGAACTTTGTCTGGTTCCCTGAGGTCAATACTGTGTCTCTCCAGGTCCAGTGCAGTCCTGCCACTCAGTCCGCATGCCCATCATCGGAAATCTCTCCTTCTCTCACCTCAGCCTCAGCTGGCTCACCGGATCCTGTGGTCCCTGCACCAAGCACTTCCTCTCGGACTGTCCTCTACCTTCCATAGAAACTTCTGGAAACACCTCTCCCAGACTCAGCTGTTGTTTTTCTCCAAACAGAACTAGAAAAGCACTCGCCCATTCACTTTTCAATAGTCATTTAACACAAGTCACTTGGATACACGCAGTGGAAGTCAAGTCACTCAGAAGTGCAAGCCCCGCCCTGCACTGCGCATGCAGAACACACCCCTGCCCAGCACCCTGAGGCGAACTCACCTTCCCCGCGGGCAGGACCACCGAATACAGAGTAGATGCAGTTTCTTGTGATGTGGCAGCGGAAGACTAATGAGAGGAGAAATGAAATCATTTCAGAGGCATCGATGGATCTAGCACACCCCTAGGGAGGGAGTTACCTCATCCCTGCCCAGAGAGAGGCATTCAGCGTCCCCTGAAAGAGCCCCGCCTAGGAGGGAGTCACACAGCCGAATGCTAGTCTCTCTCTTTAAGGCAGTTGCTGCTTTTGTGGAAAATATGTTTGATTTTAGAGAAAGGAGAAGGGAAGGGGAGAGAGAGAGCAATATCACTGGCTGCCTCCTGCACACCCCCTATTGGGGATGGAGCCCACAACCCAGGCATGTGCCCTGACCAGGAATCGAACCTGGATCTCTCAGTGTATGGGACGACACTCAACCAACTGAGCCAAACTGGCCGGGGGGGGAACTGGCCCTGCACTTGCATTCTCCCGTAATCTTCAGGACTCTCCTATCTGATAAGAATGACTGTGATTTGCCTCATTCTACAGAGGAGCCTCCAAAGAGAGAAACAGCCCGAGTCACAGTGTCACAGAAGCAGCAGAATTTAAACGCAGACTCCCCAGGGTTCTTTCCTCGAAACCTCCATGTCTCCTTCTGGCAACCGTTTTCCTTCATAGGTCAAGCTCAACCACTGAGCCACGCTGGCCAGGCTTCATTTTACTTCTTATCCAATCCCAGAGATTTCCCCCTTTGCTTTCTCCTGCCCCCCGAATCCATCACTGATGGAGTTCATGTAACCCACTTATGCCTTTCTTTATTGTAATGTACAAAACAAGGGGCAAAACTGCCATTCTCTAGAGCATTTTCTCAACCCATAGATTTTGATTCTAGATGATTGTGGTCAGTTTGTATCAAATAAGCTCATAAAAATTCCTACAGGTCTGGCCCTAACCAGTGTCGACCTGCAGACTGAAGGGTCCCAGGTTCCATTCTGGTCAAGGGCATGTACCTTGGTTGTGGGCACATCCCCAGTAGGGGGTATGCAGGAGGTAGTTGATCGATGTTTCTTTCTCATTTATGTTTTTAACTCTCTATCCCTCTCCCTTCCTCTCTGTTAAAAAATAAAAAATCAATAAAATATATATTTTTTTAAATTTTCTTACAGGTTTGGACTCTAAAACTCTTGACTTGACCAATGAGCCCCATTACTGTAAGGGGAGCGGGAGGAGGCAACACACTTCTTGGGAATTCCAGGACGGCACTGAGGGACCAGACACCCCTGCTTCCCTCCTCCTCTCGCTGCCTTCCCTTCTTCTCTTGTCCATGGCCGTCCTCTGAGCCATCCACATTTCACCAAGCTGAAGAGGTTGCTGCTTCAGGTTCAACTTCTTTTTTTTTAAGTAATTTTTATCAGAACTTGTTTTTGTTTTTAAGTAATTTTGATCAGAACTTTTTCACCATTGGCCACCAGGGGGCAGTGTTTCTCTAGAAAGAGATGCCCAGCCGGGTCCCCTACTGATGGTGCAGCTCTAACCCTGGATGTTAGAGCCAGTGCAGGGGAGACTCCGGACCCCATGGCACAGCTTTGTCCAGCTCATGGCCTTGAGCACGTTCTTTTATCTCAATCTACAGACCATGAGACTATTAGAGGAGATTCATTTAAAAAATAGACAGGCCCCATTGATAGACCCAAAGACACTGACTGGCATAGAGACTGACCAATCAGAACCAAATCTGGTGAATGTGAGGAGCCAGAGCTTTTGATGCTGACTGATTTGAAACCAATCAATCAGAACCAAACTGGCCAGCAGAGGTGGACAGTTGGGGGCAAGATCAGGCCTGCAGGGGAGAGCAGTTGAGGGCAAAATGAGGCTGGCAAGGGAGGGTGGTTAGGGGTGATCAGGCAGGCAGGCAGAGGAATTAGGGGCAATCAGGTAGGCAGGCAGAAGCAGTTAGGGGTGATCAGTCAGAAAGGTAGGTAATTAGGAGCTAGTGGTCCCAGATTGCAAGAGGGATGTCCAACTGCCAGTTTCAATCCGCAGAGATTGGGCCTAAAGTGGCAGTCAGACATCCCCCAAGGGGTGCCTGATTGGAATGGGTGCAGGCTGGGCTGAGGGAACCCCCCTCCATGCACGAATTTTATGCACCAGGCTACTAGTAATAAGATAAAAGAGAACAACACAGACCCTGTCTTTCCTGAAAACAGGTATAATAAATGAGGAGAAAAAGTGCCCAGCCAGTTTTGCTCAGTGGGTAGAGCATTGGTCTGCAGACTGAAGGGTTCCAGGTTTGATTCCAGGCAAGAGCACATACCCGGGTTGAAGGCTTGATCCCTGGTAGGAGGCAGCAGAGCAATGATTCTTTAAAAAAAAAAAAAAAATCTTTATTGTTAAGATTATTACCATTGTTCCTCTTTGTCCCCCCTATAGCTCCCCAGCACCCGATTTCCACTATACCCTCTGTCCTTATCCCTCCCCCCCCACCACCACCACTGTCCTCATCCATAGATATATAATTTTGGTCTAGTCTCTTTCCGCACCCCCCCACACACACCCCTTCTCCCCTAAAATTGTCAGTCTACTTTTTTTCTATGCCCCTGATCTATTATATTCACCAGTTTATTCTGTTCATCAGATTTTTTTATGCACTTGATTGTTAGATTCACTTGTTGATAGATATGTATTTGCTGTTCATTGTTTTTATATTTACCTTTTACTTCTTCTCCCTCTTCTTAATGAATACCTTTCAGCATTTCATGTAATACTGGTTTGGTGGTGATGAACTTCTTTAGCTTTTTTTGTTTTAATATATTCTATTGATTTTTGTACAGAGAGGAAGGGAGAGAGATAGAGAGTCAGAAACATCGATGAGAGAGAGTCATTGATCAGCTGCCTCTTGCACAACCCCTACTGGGGATATGCCCGCAACCAAGGTACATGCCCTTGACCGGAATCGAACCCGGGTCCCTTCAGTCCCCAAGCCGACGCTCTATCCACTGAGCCAAACCGGTTTAGGCTTCTTTAGCTTTTTCTGAACTGTGAAGCTCTTTATCTGCCCTTCAGTTCTGAATGATAGCTTTGCTGGGTAGAGTAATCTTGGTTGTAGGTTCTTGCTATTCATCACTTTAAATATTTCTTGCCACTCCCGTCTGGCCTGCATAGTTTCTGTTGAGAAATCAGTTGATGAGTGTTCCCTTGTAATAACTAAATGTTTTTCTCTTGCTGCTTGTAAGATTTCTCTTTGTCTTTTGCCCTTGGCATTTTAATTATGATGTGTCTTGGTGTGATCCTCTTTGGATTCCTTTTGTTTGGGGTTCTGTGCGGTTCCTGGACTTGTAAGTCTATTTCTTTCACCAGGTGAGGGAAGTTTTCAGTCACTATTTCTTCAAATAGGTTTTCAGTGTCTTGCTCTCTCTCTTCTTCAAGCACCCTCATAATTCTGATGTTGGTATGCTTGAAGTTGTCCCAGAGGCTTCTTACACTATCTTCAACTTTCTGGATTCTCTTCTCTTCTTGCTTTGGTGGAGGAGTGTCCTTTGCCTCTTTGTATTCCAAATCTTTGACTTGATTCTTGCACTCCTCTACTCTGCTGTTGGGTCTCTGTATAATATTTTTTTTAATATATTTTTTATTGATTTTTTACAGAGAGGAAGGGAGAGAGATAGAGAGCTAGAAATGTTGATGAGAGAGAAACATCAACCAGCTGCCTTTTGCACATCCCCCACTGGGGATGTGCCCGCAACCAATGTACATGCCCTTGACCGGAATCGAACCTGGGGCCTTTCAGTCCGCAGACCGACGCTCTACCACTGAGCCAAACCAGTTTCGGCTCTGTATAATATTTTTTATTTCAGTTAGTGTATGTTTAATTTCTAGTTGGTCCTTTTTCATGTCCTCGAGGGTCTCTTAAATTTATAGGCCATTTCTAGGGAATTCTTGAAAAACCTTATAACTGTGGTTTTGAACTCTATGTCCAGTTGTTTGTTCTCCATTTCTTTCATATATGATCTGTTTCCTTGGCTCCTCATTTTTGCTGCTTCCCTGCGTTGATAGGGTAGCTTTGTGTGCTGGGTGTCCTATGTGGTTCAATGGGTCAGCCTCCCAGTTACCTGAGGTGGACACTCTTGGTGCACCCCTTTGTGGACTGTGTATATAGCCTTGTTATAGTTAAGTCTTGAGTGTTGTTGCTATCACTGGGAAGAATTGACCTCCAGGCCAATTGGCTGTGAGCATCCGCTGTGTCTATGATGGAAGAATTGCTCTGCAGGAGACATGTTTATGGGGCAGGACTTGTTCCAGTGGGGCTTTGGTGCTCACTGAGTCTGCCTCTTGAATGTGTCCCTTATGACAGTAGTTGAAATCTGGTGTCGTCTCACACAGACCACTAGATACACTAGTTTCTGGATCTCCCATGGGGTGTAGGTCAGCTACTGTCTGAGGCCACCAAGCAGGAGCTACAGCAAGAACTACAGTTTTCTCCTTTTTGCTTGGAATTTGGCGGTTTTGGAGCAGTCCGACTGGAGCTGCAGTTTATTTTCTTAAGCTGCCACAGGGCCAGCCATTTATATGCAAAAGCCGCTGTGTGGAGCCTGGGAGGGTTTGTAGAATGTGTAGGACGGGGTCTCAGGGCGTCACTAGGCTGGGGCATAGCAAACAGTGATGGCTGCCATCAGCCTTCTCTGCCTTTCTGCGTTTCCAAGTCCCCCTGTCCCCGTGCTCCAGTGCAGTAAGCAATGATTGATGTTCACACCTCTGCAAAAAAGTCACCCTCACTTTCCGACCCGATGGCCGACAGTTCAACGTTTCCCCGTAGGCATCTGGGGCCCCTTGTGTCTACAGAAACTGGATTTCAATGTGATCAGGAACTTGTTTCCCTTCGGGTTGAAAAAAAGCTGTGCGCCCAGTTGCCTGCCATCAGCTCAATTCGTGTGCCTCCGTCCCTCAGCTTTTCAGCGTTTGTGCTCCTTTCTCTGTCCTTCCAGTTGTAGGACTTCCATTCAGCCAGCTTTCCCATGGTTCTGGGTGATAGACATTTTGTCTTTTAGTTGTAGTTTTGAAATTGTTGTGAGAGGTGGTAGTTAAGTTGTTTACTTTTGCCGCCATCTTGGTTTCTCTTGGATTCTTTTTTTTTTTTTTTTTTTTTTTGCTTTTCTAGTTGGGTGTTTTTTGCTTCTTTGTATTTCAAATCTTTGACTTGATTCTTGTGATCCTCTAGTCTGCTGTTAGATCTCTGTATATCATTTTTTATTTCAGTCAGTGTATGCTTAATATCTAGTTGGTCCTTTTTCATATCCTTGAGGGTCTCATTAAATTTATCAGCCTTTTCTAGAAAATTCTTGAAAAATCTTATAACCATGGTTTTGAACTCTATATCCAGTAGTTTGCTTTCCTCCATTTCTTTCATTTGTGATCTGTTTCTTAGTCCCTGCATTTTGGCTGCTTCCTTGAATTGATAGAGTGACTTTGTGTGCTAAGTGTCCTATAGGGCCCAATGGCTCAGCCTCCCCAGTTACCTGAGGTAGACACTCTTGGTGCACCCCTTTGTGAGCTGTGTGCACAGTCTTATTGTAGGTAAGCCTTGATTGTTGTTGGTATCACTGGGAGGAATTGACCTTCAGGCCAGTTGGCTGTGAGGACCAGCTGTGTCTGTGATGGGTGGACTTCTGTGCTGAAGACACCCTTATGGGGCAAGACTTGCTTCAGTGGGGTTTTGGTGCTCACTGAGTCTTCCCCCTGGTGTCCCTTATGGATCTGAGGAGTTGTAATCTGGATGGTCCCACTCTGATCCCTGGGTACACTGGCTCTTGGATCTCCAAGGTGGTCATAATTTAGCCTCTGCTTGAGGCCACCCAACAGGAACAACAGAGAGATCTGCAGATTCTTCTTCTTTGTTTGGGTTTGGAGGTGCCCAGATGAGGCCCAGCTGTGAAGTAATGCAAGCTGCTGTGGGGCTTTGGACCTTCTTTTGGATGTTCTGGGTCTCTCTGACTCAGCTGCAGTTTTTTAGGTAAGTTTGTATTTCAAAGGACCAGGTCATTCATATGCAAAAGCCTCTGCACACAGCTTGAATGGGGCAGAGTTGGGGGTGGGGGGCACACAGCAATGGCTTCCCATCAGCCCTGCCCTAAGAGGCCCTGGGGTCTCAGTGTCCCTCAGTAATCACTGCAAGCGCCTCTGAGAGAAAGCCACCTTTGAGTTCCACCGCTGCCAGACAATCTAGTTTCTCCCCATATGTGTCTGGGTCCCCAGAGTCTCACCCAGAACCGGAGTTCAGAGCAGTTGGAAGCTTGTGTCTCTCTGAAATTGAAAAAGCCAGCAGTGTCCTCAGTTGCCAGCCCCTTCCACATGCACATGTACCTCTGTACCTCTGCACTTTACTTCCACAGCTCCTCTGAGTCTCAGTGTGCTTTTCTCTTCCCTTCTAGTTGTAGAATTTCCACTTAGCCAGCCTTCCTGTGGTTCTAGATGATGTCTGTTTTGTCTTTTAGTTGTAGTTTTAAAGTTGTTGTGCAAGGAACCAAGTTCAGGTGTTTACCCATGTTGCCATCTTGGTTTCTCCTCAGATCAATGATTCTATATATATATATTATTGATTTTTTTACAGAGAGTAAGGGAGAGGAATAGAGAGCTAGAAACATCAATGATGAGAGAAACACCGACTAGCTGCCTCCTGCACATCCCCTACCAGGAATGTTCCCACAACCAATGTACATGCCCTTGACCAGAATCGAACCTGGGACCTTTCAATCTGCATACTGATGCTCTTTTATTATATATATAATAATATATATTTTAATATATATAATAAAAGAGTAATATGTTAATTATTCATCACTCTGCTACACCCACAAGCCATGTCTACCAGCCACGCCCACAAGCCAATCAGAGTGAGTATGCAAATTAACTCAACCGAGATGGCTGCAGCCACAGAGAGAACAGGAGGGAGGCTTGGATTGCCCAGGTGATGGAAGAAGCCAAGCCTTCCACACACCCTGGCGAGCCCAAGCCTCTGATTAAGGCTACAAAGTTTCAATTATAGAAGGTAAACCAATCCAAACAGAAATGGCGGCAGCCACTGAGTGAGTAGGAGGCTTGGCTCTGCTCCAGGCTACAAAGTTTCAATTGTAGAAAAAAAATAAACCCCAGATACCAGGGCCTCCGCTTGGGGGGGGGGGGGGGAGGCGTGGCTGGCCTGCAAACCACCACAGGCCCCTCGCCCAGGCTGCCCCATGCCCCAAGAGAACCCCCACCCTGATCCAGGACACCCTTCAGGGCAAACCAGTCAGCCCCTACCCATGCACCAGGCCTCTATCCTATCTAATAAAAGAGTAATATGCAGATTGACCATCACTCCAACACACAAGATGGCTGCCCCCATGTGGTCAAAGATCCTGCCCCTATGTGGACACAAGATGGCCGGAAAGGGAAGTTGAGAGAGACCAGGCCAGCAGAGGAGGGCAGTTGAGAGGTACAGGCCTGCAAGGAAGGGCAGTTGGAGGCAATCAACCCTGCAAGGGAGGGCAGTTGGAAGTGATCAACCCTGTAGGGGAGGACAGTTAGGTGTGGCCAGGCCAGCAGAGGAGAGAAGTTGGGGGCAAACAGGCTGGCAGGGGAGCAGTTAGACATCAGTCAGGCTGACATGGGAGTGGTTAGGGGGTGATCCGGCTGGCAGGCAGAAGTGGTTAGGGGCAATCAGGAAAGCAGGCAGGTGAGCAATTGGGAGCTAGCAGTCCTGGATTGTGAGAGGGATTTCCGGCCCGTTTAGGCCCAATCCCATATTTTATGTGTTTGTGATTCTGTGGAGCTAAATGCTAACACTCTTCTTCACATTCCTATTTCCCTCTTCTTTGGGAAGATGTGTCCACCGGGATCAGATCTAAATGGGCAGTCAGACATCCCTCAAGGGGTCCCAGATTGGAGAGGGTGCAGGCTGGGCTGAGGGACACCCCTACCCACACTCCCATGCACAAATTTCATGCACCGAGCCTCTCGTGTATGTGTGTGTGTGTGTGTGTGTGTGTGTGTGTGTGTGTGTGTATACCGTGTTTCCCAAAAAATAAGACATCCTCTGAAAATAAGACCTAGCCCATGGAAAGATAAGACATCCCCTGAAAATAAGACCTAGCACAACTTTGGGAGAAAAAATTAATATAAGACACTGTCTTATTTTCGGGGAAACAGGGTATATGTATATAGTTTTTTAAGTGCAAGGGCCCCATGTCCTGGAAGCAGCAGGGAAGTGGGGAAAAGAACACAGAAAACCAGAAGCTGAACTCCTGTCATGGTCATACTCCCGTGCCTTCCTCGGCCCCGCCTCTGGCTGCAGGGAGGAATCCCCTGCCCGGCTGTTAGGCTGTGGAGACCCCAGAGCACTGGGACTGTCAGGCAACCTCAGCGGCCACTGCCCAGCCACCTCCCTCCGGGAGCACCAAATTCTCAAAGGTCTCACTCGCCACTCAGGATCCGAGGTGTGTGGAGATTTGGGGGTGGGGGCTGAGGAAGCTCATACACAGGTGTGGACTCCAAGCGAGGACGAGCCGTACCTGGGGCAGCACCGTGGAGTAGACAGTGCTCCCACTCCCAGAGGAGCCCTGCTCCTGCCTCCACGCCTGCAGGAGAACGGGAAGGCAGGTGGCAGCTCAGCAGGCGCTCAGCCTTCCGGGTTTGGGTCCTGTAGGGAGAAGGTGCAAAAGAGAGGGCTCCCAGGAGCTGGGAGGGAGCGCCCGGCCCCGGCCAGCGTGGCAGGGAGAGCAGCCACCGGACAGCAGCTGGGACGAAGCACCACGAAAGGGCCGGCCCGGAGACCCAGCCCTGAGTGCCTGTCCTGCATAGAAACGCCCCTTCCCCACCTGACTGTTGGCCGCAGACTGTGCACTAAGTGAGGTCGGAGTCTCGCTGCAGCCACTGATTCCAGGACTAGATGGTTCCGAGCCCCAGCCCGGGCCCAGCCCAGACCCAGCCCAGACCCAGCCCAGACCCAGCCTTGCTAGTCCGCAAGGCTCTTGGCTCCAGCCAGCCCCCTGCAGTGTGCAGCTGAGTGAACCGACCCCAGCCAGAGACTGTCTCTCTCTCTCAGTGCTGCCCCCCATGGGGTCATTCATGCCCTCCCCCTGGAGGTCTGCTGCCAGGACGGGCTCTGGAGTTCAGCAATCCTTGTGTTGGGGCAGAAATAGGATCCTGGGGCTCAGCTATAACTAAGAAATATGAATCCTGCTCTGTTAACCAGGATTGTTTTGTTCTGATTAAGGAAGACAGCCTAGCCGGCCTGCCTCAGGGGTTGAGTATTGACCTATGAACCAGGAGGTCACAGTTCTATTCTGGGTCAGGGAACAGGCTCGATCCTCAGTGTTGGGCGTGCAGGAGGCAGCTGACCCATGATTCTCTTTTATCATGGATGTTTCTATCTCTCTCTCCCTCTCTCTTCCTCTCTGAAATCAAGAGGGGAAAAAAATTAAAAAAAAAAAAAAAAAAAAAAAAAAAAGCACGTTCTAACCTAGCTGGAGTTGCACATAGTACCTGGGAGCTCGCTGGAAACACACTCCCGGGAGCTGCCTGTTGTCAGGGAAAGATTAACCATCTTGTTGCAGAGACCAGAGGGGCCCCACACCCCCTCTTGCAAAACCCCAGCCTGCGTTGCCTGTAAACTGCCCGTTTTGCATGCCCATTCCTATCCCTCTGCCTCCCTCCCATATATAACCTCTGTCCTTCTGCCCAGTGTGAGCAGCCGGCTTACGGGGCGGGGAGCAGAGGTGTGTGGCTGACCTGCTGCTCTCCAAGCCACTTGGCGCAGGACTGGGATATACACTCGCACTGGGCTCCACCCTGCCTCTGCTGAACTGGCTCCACCCCTCGGTGTCCGGTCACTTGAGGGCTGGGCGGCATAGGCAGCTGGCAGACCTGGCTCTGTTGCTGCTCTCTTCTTCCCGGCCTGCGGGAAGCCAGAAGGCCCAGCCAGACCCCGTGGGGAGGTGGAGGCCTTTGGACAGAACCTTGGGGAGAGCGGGGACAAGGCCACGGGAGATGAACCCCTGGCTTAAAAGCATAGTAATGGGCCTACATCCCCAATAGATTTTTTCTCCTAAATACTCATTTTCCCCAATATTATCCTCCATTTTTCTAATCTAAAGTGACCTTCCCTGAGCAGGGCCTCCCTGGCTGTAGGCACTGGTATTTGTCGTGATTTGTACTAGGTGTGGAGACGGGTGTAGGCACCGGCATTCTGCTGCTGGGCCCCGACAAGGCCCCAGAGAGCCTCGGGAGCTGCCCTGTGCGCGGTTCCAGGCCCCCACCTGGCTTCCCGCTTCGCTGCCCAAGCCCAACGCCAGGCTCACCTCAGCCAGACACGCCTTTTCCCATCTGCACACACACCACGGAGCCGGCAGCAAGACTGTCGGCCAGCACCCTCCCCGTTGGGCAATGACCAAGGGCCCCCAAAAGTAAACTTGAACTTACAGGGGCAGGAGAATTCGTCACACGCAACATACAAGGTTGCACTTCTCCTGAGCCTTAGCCCGGCCGCCGGAAATGAGGGCACCAGGGGCCCTCATGCCTGCTGCCGGGGTCCCAGTTCTGCCCCAAATGCCCTTGGGCCTCATCTCATCATCTCCCCCCAGTTCTCTCTGTCCACCCGCGGCCAGAGCTAGGACCTGAGAGGGACCGAGATGGGCTGAGGCCACTCAGAGGCAGCAGCGGGCTCTCGGGCCCCTGCTGGGCAGGGCCACGCTCCCAGGACACGTCCGGAAGGAAGGAAGGCGAGAACCCCCCTCGGGCCGCCTGGCCGCTCCCGATGGGCGGGCTGCGGGCATCTTCACAAACGGTCAGCGCCTCCTCTGCGCCGGGCTCTGGGGGAGGGAGCAGAGCAGAGCTCAGAGACTCCGGGGGGGACGGGCAGGCGCTCGTTCCCAGCATCCACCCTCGTTCAAGGTGGCGAGACCCTGAGGAAGATTCTAGAAGGGAGGAGGGTTACTCAAAGAGCTCAAGGCAGCACCTGCCTGATAGTTTCCCCCAAACCAGCCACAGCCAGTAAAGCTGCTGCTAGGGATCAGGCCATGCACATCTCCCCCCACACCCCGCACCCCTCCCCCAGCGAGACCCGGAGCAGCCATTGCGTCCCCTCCCTGACGCGGGCATGTCCCTCCGGTGCGGGGAGGCAGGTCAGGCAGCCTGTCCTAGGGCCCCTCCCCCTACCTGCCGGCTTCCTCCCCCTTCTCCACATGCAGACGCAGGTGAGGGTGCCGAGCAGCATGAGTTTGGGAACCAGGATGATCATCAAAAGGGGCAGGAGGCTGAGCTCTGAGGGAGACGGAGACATGGGCGTGAGGACTCGCCTTCTCCCTGCCTCCCTGCCTCCCTGCCTCCCTGCCTGCTGCAGTGACCGCTTCCCCCCCCCTCTCTGGGGTGCTGCTCTCACCCCTGTGAACTCAGGTCAGAGGTGTCTCCCTGCTCCACTGGAAGGCCGCCCAGTGACACTGGAGCAGGGGACTCGGAATCAGGTGCTGACGCTAAGCTCTGTGCCCTTGGGCGAGCTCCTCAGCCTCTCTGGGCCTGTTTTCTCACAGGAGACAATGTACCTACACAGCAAGCAGTAACAGCGGACAGATCCCAGCTCAGTCACTGTCACCCAGACCCTTTCCTTTGTTTTACCGCGACAAGCATGCCCGCTCCTGCCAGGCCGCCTCCACCGCCTTCTGCGACCTCTGCTCTCCCCGCGGGACGTCCGTGCCAGGGCCTGTCCCGTGGCCGAGGGCAGTGCCGAGCGGCCACGCAGGGAAGGAGGGCAGCCCAGATGCTGCCGATGAGGCCCTCACAGACAGGGCCTCGCTGTGCCTGAACTGCAGCCTGCCAGGCGTTTGCAGGAGCTGCCCAGTGTGCCCGCGCGTTGGCTTTAGTGTCGGTGTGCCGGGAGAGCTTACTCTGTGCCCCTGTTTGGCTGTAAGTTCCTTAAAGACAGGGTGCAGGCGGGTCTTGCCCGCACACCCTGTGAATCCATGCTGACATCACATTAGGTCTGATTTACCCAAGAAAAAGCGGTGCGAAGTGGCCCGGGTGACTCTCAGGGAAGCACAGTGCCTCTGCCCAGTGCCCGTCTGAGCCGCCAGCCCCTGCACTGCTCTGGGGCCACAGGGCAGGGGCTGGCGGCCCCTGAGGGGGAAGCGTCCGGCAGCCAAAGAAGAAAACAACTCACAGCCAGACTGGCTGTCCCTCCCCGACAAGGAGGGCTTCCTGTGGGAAGGAAGTGACTGCCAGGAGGTTCTTGATGGGGACGGATTCTCCCAGCTCCAGGCGGCCTGGCTGCCCGGACCTGTGCCACTGAGGCCAGGACCCTGGCGAAGGGCTCCCAGACCCCCCGACTCCTGCTCCCCAGCCCCGAGGGCACTCACCGTGGCCGGCGCTCCCGCAGCCCGGACCGAGCTGGAGGCTCTGGCTGGCCCAGCTGACCGCGTTGCTGGCGTTGCAGGTGTATGTGTGCAGGCCGCCCGCCCGGATCTGCTCCTCCAGGCGGAAGGGGCTCCTGGGCGGCGGGATGGCCTGGCCCCCTCTGGACCAGGTGTAGGCCACATCGCCGCCTCCGGAGGCCGAGCAGTTCAGAGTCACCCGGCACCTGCCGCCCGGGGCCGCCCGCTGCTCCAGCAGCCGCAGCTCGCAGAGGTTCGGTCAGGCCGGCCCCAGGCCCCCGCCCGCGCGCGGGGCACTCACCCAGCACGGACACGAGGAAGCAGTGGGTCCTGACGGCGCCCGCCTCGCTGGTGACCTCCAAGGAGTAGGTGCCGCTGTCGTCCTGCTGCGCGGCCTCGAAGAGGAGACTCAGCGGGCTGGTGCTGAGGCGGAGCCTGTGGCGGCCGGAGCCCCGGCGCTCCCCTTCGGAGCTGCCACCGTCCCTCCAGGTGAACAGCACGCGAGTGCCTTCCTCTGAGCGCAGCTGTGCCTTCCATTCCAAGGAGCTCACCGCTGGCGGCGTGTCGCTGGGCCCCAAGTGGAAAGACGTGCCCGAGCGCCTCACCACAGCTTCATCCGGAGGCCGGGGTCCCAGGCAAGAGGCAGCGGCTGCGACAGAGCGGAGCCTCAGCAAGGGGGCAGCGGCCTGACTTCCCTGAGCCTGAGCCTGAGCGCCCGCCTGCTCACTGGCCCCTCTCCCCGCCCAGAGGAGAGGGAGCCCTGAGCTCAGCACCCGGCAGGTGGAACCGCTCTGCAGCTGTGAACCTTTCACTGCGCAGCGGCCCCCTTGACAAGCGAGGAAACAGACTTAGAAAGAACTTAAAGTCACAACCCTAATTATCAGTGAGAAAGATGAGCCTGCAACACAGTCAATTTGGCTTTAGAAGGTGAATTTTAATATATTTTCATTGATTTCAGAGAGGAACAGAGAGAGATAGAAACATCAGTGATGAGAGAGAATCATTGATCATCTGCCTTCTGTCCACCTCCTACTGGGGATGGAGCCTGCAACCCAGGCAGGCATGTGCCCTTGACCAGAATCGAACGTGGGTCCTCTATCCCCTGAGCCAAACCAGCGAGGGCTGAATTCTCTTATTTATTTACTAGAGGCCCGAAGCACAAAATCTGTGTAAGACTAGGCCTTCCTTCCCCGCTGCCGGCACAGCTTCCCTCCAGCTCCTGGGATCCAGGCTTTCCTCACAGCCCCCACTTCCTCTGGAAGGTCGTCTGGTCTAATTAGCACATTACACTTTTATTATTATAGACCGAGGCCCGGTGAATGAAATTCATGCATGGGGTTGAGGGGGATGTCCCTCAGCCCAGCCTGCACCCTCTCCCATCTGGGACCCCTCAAGAGATGTCTGACTGCCCGTTTAGACCTGATCCCATGGGCAGTCAGACGTCCCTCTCACAATCCAGGACTGCTGGCTCCCAACTGCTCACCTGCCTGCCTGCCTGATTGCCCCTAACTGCCTCTGCCTGCCGGCCTGATTGATGTCTAACTGCTCCTTTGCTGGCCTGGTCACCCCTAACTGCCCTCCCCTGCAGGGTTGATCACCTCCAACTGCCCTTCCTTGCAGGACTGGTCCTCCCAACTGCCCTCCCCTGCAGGCCATCTTGTGGTGGCCATCTTGTGTCCATATGGTGGCAGGATCTTTGACCACATGGGGGCAGCCATCCTGTGTGTTGGAGTGATGGTCAATTTGCATATTACTTTTTTATTAGATAGGATAGAGGCCTGGTGCACGGGTAGGGGCCAGCTGGTTCGCCTGAAGGATGTCCTGGATCAAGGTGTTGGTTCCTTGGAGCGTGGGGCAGACTGAGCAAGGGCCTGTGGTGGTTTGCAAGCTGGCCAATACCCCCCCCCCCCATGACCCAAGCGGAGGCCCTGGTATCTGGGGTTTATTTATCTTCTACAATTGAAACTTTGTAGCCTGGAGCGGACCCAAGCCTCCTGCTCGCTCGCTCCATGGCTGCCGCCATTTCTGTTTGGATTGGTTTACCTTCTATAATTGAAACTTTGTAGCCTTGAGTGGAGGCCTAGGCCAGCCAGGGCAGGTGGAAAGCTTGGCTTCCTCCATTGCCTGGGAAACCCAAGCCTCCCTCCTACCCCCTGTGGCCGCAGCCATCTTGGTTGGGTTAATTTGCATGCTTGCTCTGATTGGCTGGTGGGCGTGGCTGGTGAGTGTGGCAGAGTGGTTGTTAATTTGCAGATTACTATTTTATTGGGTAGTTTTTTTTTTATTGATTTCAGAGAGGAAGGGAGAGGGAGAGAGAAAGAGAAATAGAAACATCAGTGATGACAGAGAATCATTGATTGGCTGCCTCTTGCATTCCCCCTACTGGGGATTGAGCCCATAACCTCGAATCGAACCTGGGACCCTTCTGCAGGCCAACGCTCTATCCACTGAGCCAAACCAGCTAGGGCTGGAGGGTGAATTCTTAAGTACAATGCTCTAAATAAACATTCTATCTGATGTGACGGCCCCTGCAGGGGGACCATGGGTGACCAGTGGTGACCACTATACCACGTTCTGAACAGTCAGACCAAGGAAGACGAACTCCACACTGAATTCCCAGCACCCTCCTTGCCCTCCCACAGAGCTGGGTTCCTACCCCCTCTCCCCCCGGAGAAGTTGGTGCAACAAACTGGTCCTTCTTGATTCCTATTTGCCAGGTTTTCAGTCACTGGAAGGTCTCCACAAGTATTACTCCATAGGAAAAAAATGGAAAGGCAGGAATAAAAATACACTGCCCGGGCACCTCCCAGCTCCTGCCCGGGCACCTCCAGCTCCTGCCCGGGCACCTCCCAGCTCCTGCCCGGGCACCTCCCAGCTCCTGCCCGGTTCAGGGTGGGACCTGTTGCACAGGAGGGTGCCCCCGCCCTCGCAGAGCAGCCAGCGGGGAAGAGCAGGGCTGTCCCCGTGGCCGTGTGGGCAGGAGAGTTGCTCACATCGCCAATGAAGCAGGAAAGCCAGCCTGACTGGGTGGGCTGGAGGGGGTCAGAGTTTTGGAGGAGAGGTTAGGAGACGGCTATCGACAGGAACAGATCTGTTAAATGAGGCTATAGAGACAAGAGGTCGATAGAATCTGTTCCTTTGGTGGTGACCCTGAGGTTGATGCACACGAAGGGAATCTGCCTGTCACCACACTGGGAGCAGCCTGGGCCTGCCTGGCCGTCTCCGTGGTCCTCAGACTCTTTACACCCAAGAGCGGGCAGCACGCCAGCCCTGCACACAGGCCCCTCGGGAATGGACAGTCATGAGTAAGCTTCTAGACAGGGTTGGGTGTTCCGTCTGCACTGTCCCCACAGTCCCAGAGCCCTGAGGAGCCCGGGCCTCTTCCTGTGTCGGCACAGGTCCTGACCCCGGAATCCGGCATCTGGGACCAGGTCATACTGGTCCCACAGCACACGCTAGTGCCTGAGATAAGGGGCCGCCCAAGTTTTAATCTAATCACAGAAGACCAGGTAGAGACATGCTAACCAACACTCCCACTAAGAATAAGAAGAAAAATGGGCAAAATATAAGGACATTTGTTGAAGGCATCAGAGAGCTAATGAAATGGTAGGGGGAGGCCGAAGCTGGTTTGGCTCAGTGGTAGAGTGTCAATCTGCGGACTGAAAGGTCCCAGGTTCGATTCCGGTCAAGAGCATGTACATTGGTTGCGGACATGTACATGGGTGTGCAAGAGGCAGCTGGTCGATCTTTCTCTCTTATTAACGTTTCTAGCTCTCTATCTCTCTCCCTTCCTCTCTGTAAAAAATCAATAAAATATTTTTTTTAATGGTGGGGGGAATTTTATAAGAAAGCATTTTTTTAAAGATGGTAAGACAAACTCTGACCTAACTTTCTTTGTTTAAAAAAATATATTTCTGATTAGCTTGGGAGAGGATCCAAGATAGCTGCTCAGGTAGACACCTAACCACAGCAGCACCCACAATTTCAATGGAATACAACTAAAATGTAGAGTGGACATTGCCCAGAGCTACAGGTAGTCGACTGACTGAAAATTCTACAACAAGAAGGAAAGAGAAAACAAGAAGGAAAATCAGAGGAGCTGAAAAAGTCTAAGGTACGGAGACATGCTGCGCGCCCGCCCGCACAAGCGTGCACGGGAGGAGAGGACGCAGCCGGAGAGGAGGAAAGGGCTGGGTGCTGCCTGGCGTTCCCTAGCAGGAAGGAAATAAAACCCCCAGCCTGGGCTGAACCCTCGAACCGGCAGCGCTGAGCCTCAGTTATGGGCCAGACCCTGGGGACCCAGGCTTGGGCAGGGGGAGACGGGGCTGTGAGGCGGAATCCCAGGGGAGCAGCGAAAAGCGGAGCCCCCGGAGTCGCGCACACTGCACACAGGGGACTGAATGTTGACTCTGATGCTGGATTGCCCTGGCAGGAAGAAACAAAACCTCCGGTGGTGCTGAGCCCAGTCCCAACTGCTCTGAACCCAGTCCTAGGCCAATCCCTGGGGACCCAGGCTCAAGCAGAGGGAGACGGGGCTGTGAAGTGAAGTCCTGGGGGAGCGGCGAAAGGCGGAGCCCCCGGAGTCGCGCACACTGCGCACAGAGGACAGTCTGTTGACTCTGATGCTAGACTCCCCTAGCGGCAAGGAGAAAAAAAACTCCAGACTGGAAGGAATGCGAGGAGGAGCAGGAGCTCCTGCCGAACACCGGCCAGCCGGGCACCAGCAAGGAGCCGGGCGACGGGGCCCCCAGGGGTGGGGGGTGCCCCTGGGCCTTTGACTGCTGAGCGCGGGCAACGGAGCCAAGGCCAGGGGCTGCTTCCTGGGCGGCGTCGACCCCGGCAACAGGCTGAAGCAGCGCAGGAGCCCACGGAGAACAAAGGGGGGCCACAGGCCAGCCTGCTGAGCTTCCAGGACAAGGAGGAAGAAACCAAAGAAGTTTTCAATGTGAATAAATCAAGTGAGAACAAAAGATAGTAAAATTACTTAAGAAAGAATACAAAGAAGATCTTGAAAAATCAAAGACTAAGTCAGAACTCAACTCACCAGCCAACATTGCAACATAAATGCGTTTTAAAAAAGAAAAGGACAGAATGTTGGAACGGTGGTGGCCAGGCCTAGAGTGGCCAAGCACAAGGCAGTGGCAGCCGGGCCTGGAGCAGCAACAGCCAGGCCCCAGAGCAGCAGCAGCCAGAACCAGAGCAGCAACAGCCAGGCCTGGAGCAGCCAGACCTGGGGCAGTGGCAGCCAGGCCTGAGGAAGAGGCGGCCATGTCCAGGGTGGCCAGTCCAGGAGCACCCAGGCCATGAGTGACCAGGCCCAGAGAAGCCAGGCCAAGAGCAACCGGGTCAGGAGTGGCCAGGCCCGGAACAACAGCAGCCAGGCCGGGTGCGGCCAGGCCCGGAGTGGCCGGGCCCAGAGCAGCCGGGTCAGGAGTGGCCAGGCCCAGAGCAGCAGCAGCCAGGCCGGAAGCGGCCAGGTCGTGAGGTGCCAGGCCCGGAGCAGCAGCAGCCAGGCCGGGAGCGGCAGTGGCCAGACCTGGAGCAGCTGTTTGTGGAACGGACCAGAGCAACAGAGAGGCCAGGCCCGGAGCAGCCAGGCCCGGAACAGCTCACTCCTCGCCTGCCCCTGCCCCACGGCTGCCTCTCAGACATGGCTGGAAACTTTTGCGGGAACTTGAGGGTCTGCTGAATCAAGTGATGAAGGCTTAGATCTGGATGTGTTAGTTAGTATAGGGCTGGAGTGTTGACCTGTGAGTGCCTTGGGTGGGGCCTGGATGAGGCTGGTGGACCTATTGGGAAATGTCTTTTGTGTGAAGTGTATCAGTGGGTATGTGGAAGTATTATTGATATGAGAAAATGCTAAGTAACTGATTTACTATCTGAAAAGGAATTTACTATTGGGGAAAGGGAGGGAAGAAGAGACTGAACATAAACTGCACCTATGGATGAGGACAATGGGGGATGGGGAGGGGTCGGAGGGTGGGGTGGGAACCTGGTGGAGGGGGAAGAAATGAGGAACCTTTGTAATAATATGAACAATAAAGATTGATTTAAAAAAAATAAATAAAATTTCCATAATACTGGAAAATAAATAAATAAATAAATAAATAATATATATATATATATTTTTTTTTTTTTTATTGATTTCAGAGAGGAAGGGAGAGAGAGAGAGATAGAAACATCAATGATGAGAGAGAAACATTGATTGGCTGCCTCCTGCACACCCACCCTGGGCATCAAGCCTGAAACCTCATCAGATGTGGAGCAAGAGGCCAAGTACAAGAGTGCCTTCTGAGTCCATCACAGGAGCTAACCCAGGATGCGGGGGGGGGGGGGGGGGGGCGGGGAACACGGGGAAAGGCGTGGCCGCACAGAGCCGTCCATCTGAGTAGCAGTGACGGTGCCCCCTGTGCCTGTCACGTCGGGGGCGGTGTGGCCGAGAAGCAGAGGCTCAGCATCCCTAGTGATTTCTGCCGGCCGAGCTCCTGCCGCCGGGCCCGGCGTCTCTGCCCGGGCTCTCCTGAGCCCGCACACCCCTCCCTCTGAGGAAGAGAGAGCTTGCCAGCCCGCCACACAGCCGCCCGAACCCCGCTGCGACGTGGCGTGTCAGCCGCAGCCCCTCAGCTCACCCCCCGGTGCTGCCCGTTTTGTCCGCAGCCTCCAGCGTGTCCTTTGGGGCTTCCTCAGGATGCACGGCCAAAACCGGGATTTGGGGTCAAGTGACCTTTAGGACCAAGGCCCGCTCGTGTGGGCAGTGCCCTGAAGGTCCCCCAACCCCTCTGACCCGAGCTCCCCGCCATCTGCCTCTGAGTGCTTGGCACGGGCCCTTCCTCGGTGCCCACTGCCTCGGCCGTGTGCGCTGTGTGCGCTGAGCGCCCTGTGCCATGCGCTGGCTGCCGGGCAGACACGGGCCCGGAGAAAGGCGTGAAGCCCAGCGTCTCGTACGGCTGCGCAAACACATCCAGGGAGGAGCAGGAATGGAGATTAAAATTAAATGTTTCACATGATGTAATAATACAGCTAAATATCTCCTAAGTCCCCTAAGCTAAAGGTGTGGAGGTCTCCCTAAGTTCCTGGTTACGATGATAAGAAACCTCAGCAAAGAGCCGCACAGTCAAGGTTTATCATCTCATCTCAACATTTTCTTACTTTCTATTCCATTAAGTGGTGGCAGAGGGGTGACGGCGTGGTCTCTGGGCTCTGGGGCCGGAGCACAGCGAGCAGCCGCCTCTTTGGGCCCTGGGGCTGGAGGCCTGGCATTGCAGCACTCCGTTCGCGCCTCCCTCCAGCCTCGCTGCCCCAGGAGGCCGCTGCGTCCTCACTGCGTCCTCACTGCACACGCGAGGAACACACAAGGAACATACGTCCTCATTGCACATGGGAGGAACACGCATCCTCACTGCACACAGGAGGAACCCAGAGGCGCATCCCCACCCCAGGACCACAGAAACGGAAAACTCGCCGGACAGGCAGGAGCGGACAGACCAGAGCGGACAGACCTGAGTGGACAGGCCGGAGTGGACAGGCCGGAGCGGACAGGCCGGAGTGGACAGGCCGGAGCGGACAGGCCGGAGTGGACAGACCGGTGCGGACAGACCGGAGCGGACAGGCCAGAGCGGACAGGCAGGAGCGGACAGACCAGAGCGGACAGACCGGAGTGGACAGGCCGGAGCGGACAGGCCGGAGTGGACAGGCCGGAGTGGACAGACTGGAGCGGACAGGCCGGAGCGGACAGACCGGAGCGGACAGAGCGGAGCGGACAGACCGGACTGGACAGACCGGAGTGGACAGGCCGGAGCGGACAGGCCGGAGCGGACAGGCCGGAGCGGACAGGCCGGAGCGGACAGAGGGGAGCGGACAGGCCGGAGCGGACAGAGGGGAGCAGACAGGCCGGAGCGGACAGGCCGGAGCGGACAGACCGGAGCGGACAGGCCGGAGCGGACAGGCCGGAGCGGACAGGCCAGAGCGGACAGGCCGGAGCGGACAGGCCAGAGCGGACAGGCCAGAGCGGACAGACTGGACTGGACAGACTGGACTGGACAGACCGGAGTGGACAGACCGGAGCGGACAGACCGGAGCGGACAGAGGGCAGCGGACAGACCGGAGCGGACAGACCGGAGCGGACAGGCCGGATCTCACTGTCATCATGCCCCCTGAAGGGACTAAGAACCCAACCAACCCCAGGCCCTGGCCAGCACTGGGTGGGTGCAGAGCTGGCCTGAGCACCCGCGGTGGCCGGCTCCATTCTGGGTGGAGGCTGGTACCAGGTTGCAGGTGCCCGGGTGTGCTGTGTGCTGGGGTGAGGGGACCCCGGAGTCACCTCTCTGTGGTGGGGACCACCCGCTGTGTTTTGGGCATAGCAGCTGGGGGGAGGGGACCTCTGTGCCCTGCGCTCCCTCCCTGAGGGCGGCGGCTGGTCCTGAGACAGCAGCTTCCTCCTGCGGACACGCGGGAGCGGTGGGCAGGGGGGAGCTGCAGGCTGGGCCGGAGGCAGCAGGGGAGCCTGAGCTCCTGGGCTGCATCTGGGGTGGCGGGGGGAGGGGCACAGGGAAGGATGCAGCGGGGTGCCCTTCCCCATGGCTGTGTGACACTGGCAGGTCAGAGGGCACAGAGATGGAACCTGTATCAGCCTCGGGGATCCGTGTCAGCGAGCCAGGGTCCTCACTTACAGCGGAGCACCCCCCTCCCTTCAGAGCCACGAAGGGCGGAGGCGGCAGCGTGAGCTGCAGGAGGGAGTGCCCGCGTCCACCCGTCACCGGTGTCCTGCCGCGGAGACACGCGGGAAGCTCGCCTCCTCCCGCCGAGGCCAGGGCGGCATGGCCGGGACCACCCCCTCACCTCTCCCCCAACACTCTCTGCCGGCCGGGACCCCCCCTCACCTCCCCCCCCAACGCTCTCTGCCGGCCTGGACCCCCGCTCTCTGCCGGCCGGGACCCCCCCTCACCTCCCTCCCCCCCTCTGCCGGCCTGGACCTGGGGCTGTGGAAGGCAGCCAACCAAGGTGTCCCTCTCACATCCGTGTTTCTCCCTCTCACACCTCCCGGCCCTTCCTCCACCCCCTCCCCTCCACCCCCCTAAAAACATCAACGGAAAAGCGTCATCCTCGGTGAGGTCTGAAAACAAAGGCGGCAGCACTTGTTCGGCATCCTGGCCAAAAGGGCTCCTCTGAATCACAGGAAACACCTGACACACCCGGAGAGGGGCTGTGGCTGTCACCACAAACGTCCTGCAGGAAGGGCAGGGCGCGGAGGCCGGCAGAGGGACGGTCCGCCTGTGCGGCCGCGGGCCCTCGGCTCCTGGCCCCTGGCTAGCGGCACCTTCACAAGTGGCCTCTGCACTCCACGGCGTAGCATTGGGTTTTCTAGATGTGATGATGTGCTGAAGTCATCTGATAAGGAAGGATTCCTGTCCCTAGAAGATACGTGCCAACATATTTAGGAGTAAAGAGGCTTTACTCTCAGGTGGCTCAACCAGCCATCAGCAGCATCCACTTCCCAGTGCACGCACACGCAGTGGAGGGAAAAGGAATGAAGCGAAGGCGATTAGATGTTAACTGGTGAATCTACCGTGTTTCCCCAAAAATAAAACATCCTCCAAAAATAAGGTATCCTTACAGGTTTCCTTCTGAGTGAAATATAAGGCATCCCCCCCCGAAAATAAGGTCCCCCTAGGCTCTGTCTCAGAAACTTTGTGAAATCTAAACTGCAAGAAGTTGTGACTTGGGTGAAGAATTCATGGGAGAAAATCACTGACAGTTGCATTGCAAATGCACTGCAAGCAGGCTACCTTGACAAGAAGTACTCATCTAAAGACAGTGCTATTGCTAAACATGAGAGATTTGGTCCACTGATTCTGAAAGAAACGGAGTCACAGGAAATTCACCAGGAAATTCAGGAATTGGATTGTTATGATGATGTTCCAGAAGGTGATGTCATGATTGTCATTGAATAAATGAGTAAATTCTTGATACTGTAGGATTCACAGTTTGTCTGGTTTGTGTTGACAACTACTGTACTATCGTACCGTATACAGATAATAAATTTCCTTTATTTTCATTTAACAATAAATGTGTACCGTATTCTTCTTCATGGAAAAATAAGACATCCCCTGAAAATAAGACCTAGCACATCTTTGGGAGCAAAAATTAATATAAGACACTGTCTTATTTTTGGGGAAACGGGATAGGTGAAGAAATACAAGCATTTTCTTACAATTGCTCTGGAGCTCCAAAATTTTTTCAAACTATACCTTTTAAAAATTAAAATAAGAGGGTTTCTGCCTGGACCGGTTTGGGTCAGTGGATAGGGCATTGGCCTGCCGACTGAAGGTTTGATCCCGCTCAAGGGCATGTACCTTGGTTGTGGGCACATCACCAGTGGGGGGTGTGCAGGAGGCAGCTGACTGATGTTTTTCTCTCATCGATGTTTCTACCTCTCTATCCCTCTCCCTTCCTCTCTGTGAAAAATCAATAAAATATATTTTAAAAAACAGTGGTTTCTGTCTGCCTCCACCAGGCCCGCCCCACAGGGCCCTTAGCCCGAGCCCGTGCCCCGCACCCAGCGCCGCCCGCCAGGGCTGCAGAGCTGCCAGCAGAGCCAGCCGCTGAGGGAGAGCTCGCCCCATCACAGCCTCATCGTCTCATCTCACCCTCAACCTTCTGCCACTCTCATCCCCAAAGCCAGGCTCCTGCCCCCTCAGCCCGAGCTCAGCCTTCTCATGGGCCCTGGACAAGCACTCATGGGCCTGTGCCCTCGCTTCTTGCCCAGGGTGCCCTCAGTACTCGCCACAATGCCCTCCAAGTCTCCCAGGCTTCCGGGCGGAGTCTCTGAGCTTCCAGTGGCCTCACCTTCCCCCTCCCCCCCACAGGCGCCTGTGGCTTTGGTGCTGCCAGAGGGCCAGGCCACCAAGCAGAGGACAGCCGTCCCTCCTGGGCGTCAGGGTCCTGCCTCTGGGACGATGTGCGGTCTCTGGACTCCAGAACCACCACCTGCTGGTGGAAACCCTAGCCCAGGGCCCTTTCCTTTCCGCAGCCAATAGCATCCAGGTAGAGGCCATTTCCTGGCCTCCTTACGGCCAGGCAGGACGCCTCCCACCACACCACCACCAAGTCCGAGGCTGTGCTCCGGGTCCACCGCCCTCCGCAGCCTGTCCCTGGCAGGTTCAGCCAATTCCAAATGGCCATGGGGAGCCCCACCACCCAGAGGGGCCAGGACCTGACGCCACGGGCCTGGCCCCTAGTCCATGCACCCCCCGCCCCCCCAATGCAGATGGGGCCTCCCCACCTTGGCTGTGCCGTCCATGCAGGAACAGGACTAGGAAGGTGAAAGCTGGCCCCAGCATCCCCACAGGCCGTGGCGGGCGCTGTGTGCAGCCTCTGTGCACAGGCCCACGGCCACCAGTCAGGGGGACGGGAGTGCGCGGCCGCCGCTGGTCCTGGTCTGGCCACAGTTTCCTCACCCGGAGGCTTTCTGGTTGACTGAGAGCTAACGAGGCTGTTGAGAAAGCCACAGCCCCTCGCACAGCTGACAGTTCCCACCAATTGAACTGGCCAAGTTTGTCTCAAGCGGGCCGGGTGCAGTGACTCACGCCAGCCTCACCATCTTGTCCTCTGCTCTCCCCAGCCCAGCAGTGCCACCCAGCTGGTTCCTGCAGCGAGCAGCCAGCCTCTGTGCCCCCTTTCCTCATCTGGAAATCGGGATAGTAACAACACCTTCTCTTAGGTGTGGGGATTAAATAAGTCATGAATTTATGGAATCTAGAACAACCTATAGCAATTACGAGAACTCCAGACCAAAGATGACTATGTACACACTCTGTAACCTGCCCTCCCACCAGTCTGGTGCTTCCTTCAGAACCGCTCCCTGCAGCACTCCTCGGTGGCTGCACCAGGGGAGATACAGGCCGTTTTCCACCTGCACCTGCTTATCTTCATCTCTAAAGAGTACCCACATTAGACACTTAAAAAACAAACAAAACTGAAATGGTTTTACCCAACATTAATGACACCCCTTCACAGTCTGAACATCTTTAAGGATTTCAACCTGTCCTTTATAGGATACTCCCATCCAAAAATAAACATTGATGGGTGACGGAATATGCTACCCCAAAATATGCCACTTCAATTATTCCAGATGAAGGCAATTTTTCTTCCCCTACGGCACATGCGTGAACTTTAGGTGTGTGCAAACTCATGAAGTAAAATCTCCCCCTACTCATCTAGGCTTTCAGCTGACCTAATTAAATTGACATAAAACAGATAAATTTAATTGCTCAGAAACTCCATTTCTTTAATATGACCCTTTCTGCCCTAGCCAGTTTGGCTCAGTGGCTAGAGCATTGGCCTGCAGACTGAAGGGTCTGGGGTTTTATTCTGATCAAGGGCACATGCCCCGGTTGCAAGCTAAGTCTCCAGGTGGGGCATGCAGAAGGGAGCAGATTGATGATTCTCTCACCACTGGTGTTTCTTTCTATCTTCCCCTCTCCCTTCTGTGAAACCAATAAAAATATATTTAAATATCCTATCTAATAAAAGAGTAATATGCAAATTAGCCATCACTCTGCTGCACTCACAAGCCATGCCCACCAGCCAATCAGGGCAAGTATGCAAATTAACCCCAACCAAGATGGCTGTGGCCACAGAGAGTAGGAGGGAGGTTTGGGTTTCGCTGGCAATGGAGGAAGCCAAGCTTTCTGCATACCCTGGCGGGCCCAGGCCTCCACTTAAGGTTACAAAGTTTCAACAGAAATGGCTGCAGCCATGGAGTGAGCAGGAGGCTTGGGTCCGCTCCAGGCTACAAAGTTTCAATTGTAGAGATAAATAAACCCCAGATATCAGGGCCTCTGCTTGGGTTGCAGGGGGTATGGCCAGCCTGTAAACCACCACAGGCCCCTCACCCAGGCCACCCCATGCTCCAACAGAACCCCCACCCTGATCCAGGACACCCTTCAGGGCAAACCAGCCAGCCCCTACCCATGCACCAGGCCTCTATCCTAT